>OY390740.1:11136526-12336526 GCA_959613385.1 Geotrupes spiniger
ATGTAGGGTTCTCTTCACCTGTATTAACTGTGCCCTATCTAGTCTGCCCTGTTCTTTTACCCCGCATATTTCTATCCCATACATAATTATACTCCTCGCACAACAATCCCAGATCTTCATTGTCTCCACAAAAAACCCTTCCAGCCTACGCGACATTTCCCTCAGTCTGTCTTCGCCAGCAGGGCGATGTCGTCTGCGTAGGCTAAAGACCAGATCCTGTCCTGCCCCAGCCTCACCCCTCCACCTTGAAGTTAGATATTGAAGGTTATTTGTATTGGAAAATATCATAAATATACTGTTACTGGAATTTTGTTATGAACATTATTTCAAAAATTCATTTCTTAAAATAGGTAATTTAATGGCATTTTAATTGTTTTTAATTTCAATGAAATCCATTTTAACTCTAATTGCGATAATTGGTGCTGCATTTTAACATAAATTCATATGGAAACCCCCTGACGAAGGAAATCAATAGACTATAAAGCCTATTCAGTATAGATTGATTTATTCATTCACCTCAGCACTCTTTTTGTTTGGTTGAGTTGAGGATTTTTATCCAAGGTTTAGTTATTTAAGTAACGTTTCGTTGTTACTTTGCATTTATCAACGAATTATTACCTCGGATTCCTATTGAGAGCCACTATGATACATAATAATTCAAATTTTTTTTTATGAAAATTCTGTTTTGTAATTTGTATAAAACGAAATCACGAAGCGATTAATCGATTTATGTAAATCAACCAACTCACCATCCACTGCGAAATTATTTAAAACTTAAGACGTAAGTCAATCAACTTCCTCACAAACATTATTTTAAAAATCAGTTCATTGGGACTAAGTTACAATTTGAGTGCCTGTGAAAAAGTGCGTAATGCAATAAACGAATCAATCAATTGTCTCTATTTATTTGGTTGTATGGTTGTGTTTATCCCACATTCAGTTTTCCAAGGTTTTGTTTTCGGTACAGAATCATTATTGGCGTATTTTTTTTATTGGCAAAAAGTTTTCTTCATACTTCAGCTGACATAGTCAATGCACTAATCGTAAAATTGTTGTGGCCTATTTTAGATGCAAGTTTAATTTGTTCAATAAATAGGTAGTTTTTTTTATTAACACCTGGAACACCAAAGGAAGTTTATAAGGCGGCCAAAAAAATGACAACCGAAACCACAGCGCCAGGTTATGACCTGGTGTGATTTTGAAACAACTCACTAAAAAGGGAGTAGTAACTTACAAACCAAATGAATTCAGCTTTCGATTAAAATATACCACGTACCAGCCATAGTACTTCAAAAGCCTCGTGAAACAATATATGAGGTAGCGCCGCATTGTCCGATATCATTACTGCCAATCGTGTCTAAATTATTTAAAAAAATGTTACTAAAAAGTTAAAACAAACCATAGACAATGCTAAATTAATACCAGAGCAGTTCGGAATCCGGAATAAACATTCGACTCTTGAATGATGTTTAAAAAAACACGTCTAAAATTACTGTGACCAGTAATTTTAGACGTCTCACATGTATTTGCTGAAACGAGGGTCGTGTTGCATATCTCGAACAGAAAATTACAAGAAAACACGTACGTAGACCTACATCCCATAAAAGTCGGTGTCCCGCAAGACAGCGTCCTTGGTCCAATACTGTACTTGCTTGAAACAAGTAATATGCCGAAAGTTGCAACAATAAACTTCGCAGACGACATGGTGTTTACAACGGATAAAATTATAGCAGCAGTAACAGCGAAGATCAATAATTCTACAAATAGTATCAGCAAGTTGATAATAATAAAAATAGTGAAAAATAAAATGAAGGGAAGTCATGTAAACTTCACAAACAAAACAATCAATTGATACCACGAGCGAATATACTGTAGTGTCTTGGAAGGAACCTGTAGGCGAAGCTACGGCGGAGCGAAAACGTCAAGAAGAAATTTCGACAACTTGAAATAAAAAGAAGGAGATGTACTGGTTAATTAACAAGAAATATTAACTAAATACGCCCGTTTCAAGTTAAGCTCAGTGTTCTAGGGGTCCATGTGGCGAGCACCACACAGAAAATCCAAGCTTTTAAGAACAATGTGCTTCAAGACTCGTAATTGAGCCACAATGAATCTAGACCAGTCGAGAGCTTTCAGAATTTAAGCAATTAGAAACATAGCTAAGAAACATCGCGACTCTTCAACCCCGATCGATAGATGTCGATAATCAAGTACGAAAGCTTGAGAAAAAAGTCTAAAGGTCTAACTGATATGAAAAGGAGGCCAATGTGCATGAGTTGAAATATAAAACCAGTCTATAGTTAAAGATTTTCAGACATTCACTGGATTGTTATTGGTTTCAAATAAATTTCAGAAATTATGTTAGAAAAAAAATCGTGGCTGGTCTCTTGGGCAAGCTGGACTAGCTATGTTTATTAAAATAATACCAACATTTTTGAAAGTCTTTAGGAAAATATTTTCAAAGTCATTTCCTTGGTACTTAGTTGGTGCTCAGTTGGTAATAAGCAAAGCTATTGACAACGAAGTCTCGGGATTTATTGACATTGATGACACAGGTTTCATTGTGTTACATACTTTTTTTGAGTTGGGTAAGTTGGGCTGTCTTGACTTTTTCACAATATACAATTAGCAATGACACATTAAACCCAGCCTCATGTTATTATATTGTCATTAGTAACAAACTTTTGATGTAGTCAACATTTTGTTAATTAATTTGATTACAGTGATGAATTGTCAATGGAATTAATTATGAGCATTGTTTCAAAAATCATTTCATTGGTATTAAATTATTAATACATTTATTGATAACTATAATCTCAATTCTCGTCACTTCGGGTGACGTGGTCAAAAATCTCGCTAATAACTTTGATTACAGTTATATTTCTTTTGTACCGATTTTTTTAAATTTTTACCGTGCTTCTGTACATCTCAACTCAATCGATTTCCACGTATTTCAGCAAGTTCTAAGTGGAGGTCCTTGTTGCGCCAGAACATTTCACGTTATGTCACACACAAAAGCAGACAAATAAAGAAACGTTTGCCATTATGCTAGGTAAAAAGGGCACAATGGTGGCCAAAATGCGCTCGGGGCCCATTAAAATTGAACATATCAATTACCGGCGTAAACCGATATTCTATAAGTGCGGTTGTGCTTTATCTACTATGAAAGAAGAAAAAAAACCAGTTTCATCTCTTGAGCCCCCCCCTCCCGCGGATCCACTCATCGCCGAAATTTATCTTCGAGAGCGATTTAGTTGTTGTTGTTTTTTCTTCCGCTAGGCGCTGCACTTCTGTTGCTGGTGCCTTATTTTCGTTTTCGGTAAATGGCACAATGCGGCTCGACAAAGGGGTTTTTGTCACAGTATCCTAAGGCAATTGTACAAATACAATGACCGGCTTGCTCGGACGGACAATGCGCCGTCGGATCGAGCCGTCCGTTTCGTTAATTCCGGCTCGCTAAATCGAATAATGTTTGTGTGATCTTTCAGAAAAAGTTACAATCTGTGTATTGGATTACGCTACGCGTCCGATTTTCGTTCCGTCGTAATCCGTTTGTTTCGGGGCGATGCTGCCGATTGTTCGTCGATTTCGCTTTTTGGTGCACGTCGCCGGTTTGCTTTTCGACGGATCGAGTTGGGTTTTCGAAGTACGGGCGGTTTTCGCATCGACGAGCGCTGATTGAAACACTAAATAAAAACGCGTAAAAAGGTACCAGGAAATTGTGCAAAATAATTAAAAAGCAATGTATGACTGCACCCGGGTGTTGTCATTCAATGTACGAAATCTAAGAAAACGACTATAATGGTAGTAGTAATAAATCGGAGATTTGGCAACAATGTTATTTTATAATTCTAAGAACAATCGCAGAAAAATACGAAAATTAACAAAAAAATATTTAAAAAAGATTTTTAAACCGAATCTTATTCCTTACGATTTTTTTATAATAAAATGGCGCATGTATAATCTTCGATTTACCAAGGAAATAATTTTTATAATTCCAAAAACAATGACAGAAAAATGGAAATCTTAATTGTCAAAGATAAAAGGAGACAAATAAATGATAAAATATGAACGTGTATCACAAAAAATTAAGTAAATTAACTAGAAAATTGAAAATATGCTATGAAAATAAATATTAAAAATAAAATAAAAAAAAAAATACTAGAAGAAAAATCGAAATAATCACGAAATAAGAAAACAAAACAGAAACGAGTTAAAGATAAAAAATGGAAAATTAAAAGTTATAAAGAATATAAAAATAATGAAGTAAACGACAATGACAACCACTTGAAAGTCAAAATCAGAAGCAATTGAGAGTTACAGCATAGTGACTAAGTAAATACAGATCGAATGAAATAGGAATAAAAAATACACTAACGAATAATAAACGAAAAACCCCAAAAAAAGACAAAACAAATTAGTCTTCAACCAATGAAAATGAAACCAAAAATGTTGGACGAACAAAAATTAAATGAAATACAATAAAATAAAACACATATAGGTGAAACTAAATCAAATAACAAGAGTTAATGACCTTTAAGCAACTCCAAACAATTCGTGTAGTAAAATAATAGCAACTGTAACACGTAACAAATTTCTAAGGAATGACAAAATAATACAAATGCACAAATAAACGAAAACATAAGAAAATATCAATTTTAAGCCACTGATTATGAAACATGTGACAGTGTAACAAATGGTGGAAAATTGGAACAACAAAATAATGTAGTATCACACGAAATATGATAGTATACGAAAATAAACAGAAGTAAAGAGTGGAAAAAATCAAAAGATTTAAAATTACATAAACAACAGAAAATGACGTAATTAACTTATGGATGATATTTTATTATTAAATTATGTATGTAAAGTAGAAAAATATTTGTATATGATGCGTTTCACATATCTACGTCAGGGACCAATGATTTGCTAGAACCATCGCCAACCCAAAATATGAAGAATTTTGCAGCTATATCTCGATAAGACTGCGGAATCAGGGCATGGTAGTGAACTAAATATTTAGGTGGAGCTAGTAGTCTAAAATCCGGTATTCGCTGGAAATAATGGGCACTGTCCCGCACTGGACTTGCTTATACTTATACGCATTTCCTTGCACTCAAATATAAGAGTAATAAACGGTTGAGTGTAAAGAACAAGTATGGCTATTATTTTATTTATTTTCATCGATTATTAGAATTTATTACCGTTTTTGCGACCTTGAGATTTTAACGGATAAACACGTTTTGAGATCTCCTATCTATTCTGACGTCTGTGTGTCTGTGAGTCTGGGTCTCTGGCTATGTGTCTGTTCGCGCTCTACTCCCTAAACGATGAAAGCTAGAGCTGCGAAACTTTAAACTTAACACTTGTACATAGCAAGGAAGAGAACATCATATTTTGAAAGCAATATCTTAACCGGAAGTGATGGATTACTTCTATCACAGTTTCCTTATATTGAAAACGCAATCGAAAAGTTGACGAAAACATTGTTCTTACAAAAGTTGTTGATATAGAAGTTTTAAACAACTCTCGTTTCACAAGTTTTGTAAATGTACCTAACAGCAATTGGAAAGATTAATTGAAATAACTCGATGTCCAGAAAATTCATTGTGGCAAGTTCATCGTCTGGAAAATTCACCGTGGAAAGTGAAAATTGTGACTCATCATCTGGTTTATTATTGTCAATCGTCGACAGTTACTTTTGACAGTTTGATAGTTGATTTTGACTTAGCTGTTTCTGTTTTTAACCAACCTTTGCTACTTTTGTTATCGTGCGTAACTTTTATAATCTCTCTCCTATTTGAATAGTACGGACGTGTAAGTGAAATATGGAAAAAAAACAGGCGGGGGTACTGTTAAGTGCAAGAATTTGTCCTATTGTGATGAAAGATTGTTAGGGTTGATATCGCGAATAACCATCGATGACATCGATGACGTCATTGAGCCTGGCTGCATTGCCGTCCAGGATAGTGAAGATGCTACTTCCAATGTAAACTTATTTGAAGCGATCACTGAAGAAGTGTCAACGTTTTATTTTGATGGTATAATTGCTAGCACCAGTGTCGTTGCTAGCACCAGTGTCGTTGCTAGCACCAGTTCTGTTGCTAGCACCAGTGCTGTTGCTAGCACCAGTGCTGTTGCTAGTACCAGTGCTGTTGCTAGCACAAGTGCTGTTGCTAGCACCAGTGCTGTTGCTAGCACCAGTGCTGTTGCTAGCACCAGTGCTGTTGCTAGCACCAGTGCTATTGCATAACAGGGGCTTCATTTTGTTCTTCTACTTCTTCTTCCCCATATATTAAGACCATACCTCTTGCTAATCGCATGTTATACAAAATCGAATATTAATTAATTAAACCATATCTTTTAGGAAACATCGAAACTCATTTTTTACAACTCCGGTAGTTCTCTCGACAGTATTTCTTCCTGAACAATGCGCCTGCGAGTACCTAAATTCAGGAGTGTCAACTTCGGCATTTACCACTGGCGTCATTAGCCAAGGTTGCAAACCATAACCAGACTCTCTTAAAATAATGTCATGCAGTAAAAAAAAATTGTTTATTTTATAAATATAACCTAGAAGCCTTGCAGCCTGATGTCCAGCTTGAAACTCTTGAACTAAATGACGCCTAACATTCGACTGTTTCCATACAGCAGCGTCATGAACAGAACCTGGATAACGTGCATTCACTGCCAAAATTTTACCAAAGCCACAAATATTTCACCTACCAAATTCATGTCGAAAAATCTCTTTAATAAAAACGCAAAAATTGTAACCAAAATCGATTTTACATTAAATTTCAACTTATTTACTATTTTAAATATAACGAAATATAATTCAAACTTACCACCGATGGTATTTAAGAATAAAAAAAACCAGTTTTAAAATTTCCAAATGACAAGTAACATACGTAACACAGCTCATTTATTAATTGATGTGACATTTCAATAAATTGTTAGCTTGTAACAAAAATGGAACGACTCCGAGCATACAGAATACCATTTTGCGCATCAAGCTTGTTACGATTGATACGTAACAACTTAACAACTTAACAAAATTGAAAAGATGCTTAGAGAATCGACCTGAATAAAGCAAAAATTAACTGACTCAGTTGTTTGGGTAGGTTTGAGTCATGTTGCGTTGGTTGTGCTAATCCTTTACGCAATGCGTTCCCCGATTTGTATATAACAAGAAAGAAAAATGTCGCATTTTGAAAGCAATATCTCAACCGGTGATGGTTTACTTTGATCACCGTTTTCGTTATCTCGAAAAACTGTACGAGTTAATTGTTTAAAACTTAAATTCAATTCAAATGTTAAACAATTTCATTTGAAAAGTTCTTTTCGAAAAATGGAGGATAACGAAATATAAGAAAGTTCAGTGCAGACCAATGCAGATTCTTGCTATTGCGATGGCGCCGCTAAAAGTAAATGTAATCGCTCTAGCGCCTAAACAATTGATGCTAAAATTATGAAATTTTAAACTTAAGATTTTTATACAGCAAGGGTGGTAACGCCTTATTTTGAACGCAATATATCAACCATTTTGTTCATGAAACATTTCTTACAGATGATAAAGATATTGAAATGTTGAAGACTTATTTTAAAAGTTTTTCGAAAAATGGAGTATCAGTCAATTCAACGTTATGTCCATGTGCAATTGGCAACAATTACAAGGATCGATGTACCGCTGCGATAACGCAATATCACGGCTAAAAACAAAGGGGGTTGCTTTGTCGGGAATGGACGCATCGATTGTGCAATTCATTTATTGCATTTTTCGGAACGTTATTTTGTGGTGTTTGTGTGGTGTTCGTGTTCTTAAAGTGTTTTGGATGAGCTGGTCAATCTCGACGGGGGATGGCATTGAGAATTGAAGTGTTTCTGTAAGGTCAGTGAAGGTAGTTTTATTCGAACCGGACGCCTCTATTAGTGATAATATTCTATTAGAGATAATAGTACTCAATGATAACTTACCCGAACTGCATATGTTTCTTCACATGCAGTGGTGTTACAAAAATATTGAAATTTCATTGCAAAGATTAGGTTACGTAGGTAAGTCAGAAGATGGGTAGGTCCAGGTTAAATCGCCTCCTTTAACGCGGTATTGTTGTGAGTTCATTCATAGGCTTCTTGACTCAATATTGCGATTTGTTTGAAGTGAGAATGTATGAAGAAAGAATTTATTGTTTGAAACATACATGTTCGGTCAATTATATGTTGATCCCCACCATATAGAGTTTGTACGTTGCCAACTGATGGCAATTTAAATTTTCTTATGTTGTCGGACTTTCGGAATTTCAAACCATTATACTTTATATTTTGAACAGTTTTAAGAAATGTGTGGCACGTGACAATTTTGACTCTCTTGCAATTTTAACATTTTTTGTATATTTACAATATTTTGATAATATGAGACGAGTGTTGTTCGTTGAGTTGATTGGTTAAAAATAATAATGTTAACAATTCAACCCGAAGCAATTCCAACACGTGGAAAAAACGAAAATAAAAAAAATCGTAAAAAAATTAAACATTATTATGAAAACTTGGTAAAATTGTAAAAATCGTGAAAAATCATTGAAAATGAAAACGTCGCGAATAAACATTAAAAGTTTGTTGAAAAACGTGAATATCATAAAGGTTGTAATTCGTAAAAAAATCAAGAATGTCAAAAACCGGTAGGTAATTGCAAAAATCTGTTAAAATTTGAAAACTTATTATGAATTGTAAAGTTTTGAAGAAACATTGAAAACTAATTAAAGTCGAAAAAATTCATTTTTTAAATACGTTTAATAAATTGTAAACAAATCAATAAAATAATTTGTAAAAATTATTAATTAAAATGTTTAGAAATTAATAATCTTATTAATAGGATTATATCAAAATAAAAAGAATTTATTATTAAAAAAAAGAAAAGATTTATTAATTATAAAAGTAATGGAAAACGTTGGAAAATGTGAAAAAATCATTAAAAATGGAAAAAATTGAAAAAGTCGAAAAATCATAAATATCATCATTAATCGTAAATGTCAAAAACAATATTATACATCAAACTATATGAAAAACAATGTTAAAAATCGCAAAAAATTGTAAACATGGTTAAAACTTATAATTATATTTAACGTGTAAGGAAATTTGTATAAGTATAAGAACGGTCAGTGCGGGATACTGAAGATTTTTTCTATTGACAGCTAACAGTACTATTCAACTTAAATTTATGAGATTTTAAACTTAAGATTTTTATACAGCAAGGAAGAAAAGGTCCTATTTTGAAAGCAATATCTCAACCGGAAGTGATGGTATGTACGAGATATCGAAAAAATGTTCTTGTAAAAGTTAAAGGTATTAAAATTCTAAACAACGTTTTTTTTTCGAAAAATGGAATATATCAAAGTAAAAGAAAATTACGTGCGAAATTTTTCATGATTACTATACTTCCTTATACATAAAGTATAAGGAAGTAAAAATTGAAATAGATTGCCAAAAAAAACATCTTAAACAAATGAAAACCAGCCGAAAATAAAAATCAGAAAGTATGACAAAGTAATTAAAGCAATGAACGAGCAAATTATGAATGCACTAAAAATATAAAAATAATGGAAATTAACAAATTAATTAATGAACAAATGAAGGGAAGCGAGAGAATGAGAAAATATGAGCTTTAACTGAATGAAATTAAGCCAACGAAAATAAATAAATGAAAAATAAATAAAATTGTCGAAATAAACGAAACTAAAACGAAACACGACAGTAAATCAAATGGGGATGACATCGAAAAAATAAAAAAATACATAAGCAAAGGAAAATTAAATCGCAATAATTGCAGCAGAATTGAAATAAAAATGAAAGAAATAAAATCAAACGATGACACCGTCTAACTCAGAGACTTGGGTTGGGTTTTGGTTGTGGCTTTATTATTTTAATAAAGAAATCCGAAAGAAAAATACAATAAATAATACTAAAAAAAATTAAACAATTGATGGATAGTAAGCCAACGAGAACTAGAAAAATTGAGAATAGTATTACGAAAATGTGGGGCAGATGCTGCGATTAATTATATTCGTTCATATGAAATATGCATCTGCGATGAACTGAGTGCATTTAACTTTATATCCCTTTCACGTGTATTTATGTAAAAATATGGTGTACTTCTTGTATGGATATAATTCTTCCAAATATCTGACAAAATAGATATTTGTCGATGCAAAATTGTTATGATCAGTTTCTAATATAATAGTATGAAACATTAAATTTAAACTAATAAATGTACTTGTGGAAAAATTAAAATCGCCGTTGTCATTTGTTGTCGCGTGCATGAATTGTACATCTATAATGAGGTGAGTATTTTTAATCGATGTGTAAAAAACTTCAATTTCGTTGCTTATCTTTATTCTCGTAAATGGATATAATTTTCAGCTAGCCTCAATTATTATTTAAGTACTTTTTGTAAATGACCACAAAACTAGCTTAGATCAAAATTGATGGTGTTTTCGAACATTTTAAATTTTAAACTTGAGAATTTGTAAATTTGTAAATTTCTACAATTTTAAGTTTAATAACAATTCATCAATTATATTTGTGCGTCGAGAAAATAAACCAATTAATTTTAATTTCGTTGGCCTTCAATTGTTGGTGAATTCAAGTTTAATTATTATTTCTGTCTTATTCACTTTTTATTTGCAATTTAGCGAATGTGTTAAAAACTGTGTTAAATAATTTTTTTTTCAAATTCTGGCCAAAAATATTTGGCTACATCGACAAACAAAATTACCCAATCGAACACAGTCAACCGTTGCAGCTTTCTGTTCATGTGAAGTTCCCTGCAACGGCGGACTGCAGCGCCTCGCCGCCAGATGCCGCACCAACACCGACCGCAACCCAACGCGCGGTAGTAACTTTTGATGGCCGCGTCGCGCCGTTGATCAATACTGCGCGCGCGGCGCAGTCTGCTCAATTCAATGTGCCCCTATTTGCGCGCACACACACACTCGCTCGCACAGAAAATCCAACACAACGCACAGGCACAGACGTCGGCCTCGCATAATGAGATGAAAGAACATGTAATTGCATTATTAGGAGAGATCGTGTTTCCTAAACCGCTTTCAACGTGGCACTTTTAAATACACATCCGGAAAGCTCCTTTCGCCCAAATTGAGTTTCGAACTCGCGGGATGAAAGCGCACGCTGCCGTTTAATTTCCGTCAGGCGGAGGAGATTTAATGGGCGTTTTTTTCTGGTCGCGCTCCATCGCACTTACGAGACGACATGTGGCGGTAATTTTTGCGGGCACGGCTGCTGCGAGGAAAGATGAGGAACTAGACGGGACGTCGATTCAGAGAACGTCGCAAAAACTACTGATTGGTGATGAACACGATTATTTCAATTGAGATTGAGCTCCCGCCTCAATGATATTTTGTAACACCATTTTAACACCCTGTGGCTAAGCTATTTCAATTTTACATTACATTACGTTTCAAACTAATGAAATACTTATACATAACATTTCGTTGGGTTTGTGACACGGTATACGAATGGCGAGTTTAGTCAGAAACTCGCCATTCGCACAGTCTATTAACCCAATCCAATCTTTGCACAGAAGTATTATACGTCCTTAGACGTTTCAAAATAGAACTAAAACAGTATTTAGTATTTATTTATTTATTGACACGTTTATATAACTTACACATGTATATTTACAGTTTCTCTTATGATCTAAATTCTTAAAAGTGCCAATGCACATGAGCCCTGTCGGGCTTGTGTGTGCTAGAACAATTTACTTACTAATATGTACTAATTATTATGGAAACAGATACATCGTTGTTCCGCTTGTCATTGCATTTCTCGCTTAAATGTGTTGCTAGTCTTACAATTGAATATTATTCGAACCATGCCAATGTTTTGCAAATTATGCTACTATAGTGCATAGTTATCCATGACTTTCTTCTTTGTTTAAATTTGTATGGAGACTTAATTCTTGCAATATCAATCGGTATCATATTGTATAACTTCGGGCCGATGTAGGAAATGTGATGCTTATGTACGAACTTGTTTATTTTTGGGATGATTAATTTATTGTTTACTTGTGCCCTGGTGCTGTGGACATGTTCAATTTTTGAATATGAATTTTGATTTTTGTTTATATATATAATACCTTGTAAAATAAACAGCTCTCTTATAGAGTAGCACTTCGTTTCAGTATAAAGTAATCGCGTCGGGTATGTTCTTGGTTTCATGAACATAATTTTTAAAATCTTTCTTTGTATCCTAATTACTGATATTAGGGATGTAGTGCATGCTGCTCCCCAGATTAAAATTCCATAATTAAGTAATGATTGAATTATTGCTACATATACAATTTTTAGTGCATTTATTGAAACAATCTCTCTTAACTGTTTAAATTTATATAAAAGCTTTCTCATTTTGATGGCAATGTATTGTGAGTGTTTATCCCACCTCAGATGTTGATCAAAAATAATTCCGAGGTATTTAATTGATTTTACCGATGTTATTTGATGCTCGCATTTACATTGATTTATTCCCTGTTGACAATTGGTTGAGTGTAATGTCATTGTATTTTGCGTAAAAGGCTATGAATATATAGAAAAATGTATATAATGTGTTTTTGTTAAATTAAGAGTCAATAGGTTTTTATCCAACCATTCTTTTATCAATGTAACTCCTTTCTCAGCAATTTTGTGTACACTACACCACGTATCTGCTTCAAACACTAACGCTGTGTCGTCAGCGTATGATATTATCTCTCCAATGATCCCAACATTATTAATATCATTAATATATATTATGAATAGTAATGGACCGAGCACGGTACCCTGAGGCACTCCATACTTTATGACCCTTTCATCAGTTATTTTTCGGTTAATACGAATAGATTGCTTTCGATTCTCTAGGTAACTTGTGAAGAGGGATAGTGCTAGTCCTCTAATACCATAATGTTGCATTTTTTTAATAACATGGTATGTGAAACCGTGTCGAATGCTTTAGCTAGGTCTAATAGTACAGCGATGTTTTTTTTTCCTTTAATGAAGTTATTGGAGACAATATTAGTCAATTTTATTATTGCTTGTTCAGTGCATTTATTTTCTCGAAAACCGAATTGGCTGTCTGACAAAATATTATATTGAGATAAATGATTGATTAATCTAGTTTTCAAACATTTTTCAAAAAGCTTTGCAAAATTATTTATTAATGATACTGGCCTATAATTTGATCTATTTGCCTTTGCTCCATCCTTGCATATCGGAACAATTAGGATGTTTTTAAAACGTTCAGGCATTTCCCCAGTTTGGAAACATAAATTAATAATGTGTACCAAAGGTTTGACAAAAATTAGATTGTATTTCTTTATAAAAGAGCTTTTAATAGTATCGCTTCCTGGTGAACTATTGATCTTTAATTTGTGTATGTGTTGTAAAATTTCGGTTTCCGTCACAGGCAAAAGAAACAGTGAACTCAAAACGGTACTTCCTGTATAACTTTCATCAACATAATTATTATTCACATTCTTTCTTTTTATTTGATCAGCAAGCTCCCCTCCAATCCTACTAAAAAAATCATTAAAAGCGTTCGCTTTTTGTACCTCATCAAGTAGTACTTCTCCTGAATCATTAATAATTCCTGGAACTTCATTTGTTTTCGTCTCTTTATCGTTAGTGATTTGTCGAACTGTCTTCCATATATCCTTTACGCAATACTTAGCTTCCGATAATTGTTTCTGATAGTGCTTTTCTTTTGTTTTTCTTATCAATTTACTAAGACAATTTCGATATGATTTGTATTCAGTTATTAAGTTTTCATTTAGTGGATCACTAGCGAGATTTTTCCTTAGAATGTCTCTGCGTTTTATAGATGTAATAAGACCATATGTTATCCATATTAATATTACAATGCATTACTTTGGAAATTAGCTAACACAATTACATTTACTTTTAACTATGTTTATAATTAAGCATTGTAATGAGGGATTACTTATTTTTTGGTTAATTTGAATTTGTGGTTTTTCTAGTATATCGAGTGAATCTTGGAGTATGTGGAAGTCGGCCATGAGACAGCACTACGATTTATCGATTTATTCGTTATATTATTGTTTTAAATTACTTACTCAAAACACTGTATTCCCAACTTTAATTTATTCCACGATTACTCACGATAAAATGTTTTGTTTCAAAAATGTTTATATTATTGAAGAAATTATTAAAACTAAAAAAAAAATTAAATCGTTAGTAACGTTGAGTTTGACTTATATTTTTAAACGTTTTCGATTATGTATAATAGCCGTCAGCAAGGTCCAGATTCACATTTCAAGACGATTAAAAAAATAATACAAGATGCCACCTCTGTTTGGACGAAAATGTGCATAGATATTATTTGTAAATATTTAGTTAATTTTAGTTGAATGAATTCTTAGTCATTCCTAGACATTTCGACGAAGACGCAACACTTTCGTATTTGGTGTTTGATCCATGCATTCATTCGTCGAGCAAAACTGCCAATGCTACAAATTCCACCCCAGCAAAAAAATTATAAATTGTTATCAAATTTTTCGACATCTCAAGGTAGAGTAACTATAGAATTGTAAATAAAAGCGCAAGCAATTTAACGGTATACGCCACAACAGTATTTTTTCTACTTTATTCAGTCACGAAATATTAATAATTACATTACGCAAGAAAATTCTCGTAGAAATCAAAATTTAATAAAATATACCACGCATATCGTAGATTTAAAATTAAAAAAATAATTAGAAATCATTGAAACACTAGGTTAATACCATTAATTATTTTAATTTAAGAAATGTTTTTGAACCTAAAAATTTTAGTTAAATTTAGTTTTAAATTTTCGTTTTGAACAAAAATTGAAACAAAACTCGACGACATTTAAGTTGAAGATTCGAAATAGGGACCCGGATATAAAAGCAACCCGTTGTTTGGAGATGAGTCATATATCTAAAATTAACGGTACCAAAAAAAATTAGATCACATTTTAATCACATTTTTTGACTGGATCTCCATTCAAAAATGTCATAGTTTTTAAATTTATTTCAAAATTTAACACTGCGAAAATTAATTCATCTGACGAAAAGAAAACACAATGTATCGAAATTATATTTGGGCAAAATGCAAACATATACATATACATTATAATTTTGATGAGAAACCAAAGTCAAAGGAAATATATAATTCATGTCGATGGAGAAATAATGTAAAGAAATACATTTAGCTGGCTATGAGTACAACAGCAGGAAAATATATACAAAAGAAGTACATATGCTTTATGTGTGGAATCTGGACGGAAACATTGTTATTGCATTGAAAAATAAATGTTGTCGACTATTTGCCATTTATCGGGTAAAATGTACAGAGAACCTAATCAGTGACCAATAAGCGCTAAGAATTTCAAATAAAATTGTTTGGGTTGGGTTGGCTTGGGTTGGCTGGGTGTAGTTGGTTGGGTTAAGTTAAGTTTGTTGATCCCAACCAACCAACCACAGTACTAACTTTCAAACAGAATTATTAGGGTTGGGTTAAGTTGGGTTAGGTTTTGTTGTATTCGGTTGGGTTGAGTTGAGTTGGGTTGGGTTGGGTTGGTTTGTCTACTGATTGCCATTTATCGGGGAAAATGTACAGAGAACCTAATCAGTGACCAATAAGCGCTACGAATTTCAAATAAAATTGTTTGGGTTGGGTTGGCTTGGGTTGGCTGGCTGTAGTTGGTTGGGTTGAGTTAAGTTTGTTGAACCCAACCAACCAATCGGAGTAATAACTTTCAAACAGAATTATTAGGGTTGGGTTAAGTTGAGTTAGGATTTGTTGCATTCGATTGGGTTGGGTTGGGTTGGTTTGTCGACTAATTGCCATTTATCGGGCAAAATGAATAGAGAACCTAATCAGTGACCAATAAACGCTACGAATTTCCAATAAAATTGTTTGGGTTTGGTTGGCTTGGTTTGGGTGGCTGTTGTTGGTTGGGTTCAGTTAAGTTTGCTGAACCCATCCAACCAACCAGAGCAATAACTTTCAAACAGAATTATTCGGGTTGGGATAAGTTGAGTTAGGTTCTGTTGCATTCGGTTGTTTTGAGTTGGGTTGGGTTGGGTTAGGTTGGGTTGATTGGTTCGGTTAGGTTACGTTAGGTAACCTAACTTAACCTAACCAAACCAACGATATGTTGATCGTTTCAAGTACAGAATTTCTTAATGAAAAGGAATATTTTTTAATAAAATTATAATTAATCGATTTAATGTTTTGTTAGATATTTTGGATCATATAAAAAAATAAGTGCAAAATATTGATATTTTATTTTTTTAATGTTTTGATAAATTTTTTTCTTAAAATATTTTTTCTTAATTTTAACATTTTTCACGTTTGCTCGCACACTTTGTTTCATTACCGTTTTGCTTCAATTAGTTTTATTTACACATTCAATTGAGTTATTTTCTCTCCATTTATAATTTTTTTTCTTTAATATTTTTGAAATCGTTTTTTATTATATATTTTTATATATATTTCGGATTTTTTATAAGTGTTCTTGAAAGTTTTATTTACCTAGTTAGACAATTAAAATTTTTGTGCCTATTTACCAAATTTGTATATTTGTTTTTTTTTAATTGTTGCAGTTTTACTCATTTTGTTTCTTTTACATTTTTTTTAAATTTTTCTTCTTCTCAGAAATGCCGTAAAAATTCACTTATGGATGTCAAACCTTGACAACTTATTTATAAAACATCATAGTCATAACCCTAGCAACCATATTCTTTTTATTTTGCTAGTAACTTTCCAGGCTAACTAGATATCAATACCACCTCGTATACTACTTCTTCTTCGTCTTATATAATATAGTCTTCTTCATTTCATCGTCATTCCATTTAATTGGTGATAATCTTTTATAACCAATCTTCATATTTTTTCGAACTAAATTGCATAAATAACACAGAAAACTAGTTACTCGGATATGAACTGTAAATCACGAACGTACAATAACAAAAATACAGTGTACATGAAAATAGCATCATAAGTAATTTTTTTCAGTATTAGTACGACTGTCGTTTGTTATTTTCACAGAAAATAACTTGATAGTATGAAACCTGCTAAACATTCAATAAAATTTTCCGCAAAAAGTTGCAAAACCTTGGAATCAATTAAAAAAATGTATCTATCTCGAAATACAAAGAACTAGTCCAACCCAACTAATTTTTAATTTCCAAACTCTAGGACACGACTGGAATTAAAGAAAGGTTAGAAAGTGTCTTGGGTTCTATTTAAAAAAAATCAACAAACCCCAAACCAGTCCATTCTAAATCCAATGAAGCTACGAATTTAATTTTCATTCAAGGCATAACAGGGAATGTGTAGAATTTAGAAATATTTTGCAGGCAAGCTGGAAATGAAAAATTGTCTTCGATATGCATGCAAATCAAATCAATTCAACTTGAGTCGGATGACACGAATTTACAATGTGGCTGAAAAATATTTTGAAGAAATGCTGGAAATTCTAGGGTTTAATGAGGAATTAAATTGTTCAGAAATTGAGAGCATCAGTCAAACCCAATACAACTTAAATCGCGTTGCGATGAGGATTCATTTGCCACCAATTTTACTTTAGAACCCGGCTGGAAAAGGCGTCTACAGAAAAGTTAAAAAATCGTAGAGATTCGCAATAAGTGAAGTCGAGAATTTGTCTAGAAAATATTTTGCAGACATGCTGGAAAATATTTGGTTGGGTTGGGTAATTTTGTAATGGAGATCGTCAACCCAACCTGGGCATTAATTCGCCACAAATTTGTAATAAGAAAAGTCTAGAACCTGGCTGTTTGAAAGTCGTGACACTGATTGGTCATTGGTTATGTCCTCAGTGAATTTTGCCCTATAAATGGCCAATAATTTGCAACTCGGACACGAAAACCGTAAGATTACGAAATGATAAAAAAAATTAAACCATGTCAATTATTAGACACAATATTGTATGCGAAATTAATTTAATTGAATTTCAATTCAAGACTAATATAAATAACGTAACTCAAAAGTTTAACAAAAACCTCAATATCTGCATCAAAGTTTTTTTGTGTTCTGTGTTTAATATTTTAACCGTTTGCCTGTGAAACGAAAACCCATTATTAGTTTTGTGAAATATATTGTAATGGTATTAATATTTAATTAATCTGAATCTTTAAATAAAGCACAGAAAAATAACACAATTGAGATTTGTGTCGATCGCAAATGTATCTAAATACAAAAGTTTCACTGTCTTGGAAAGAAAACACAAATAAAATAAATCAAAGCTTCATTTATTAGATCTGAATGCAAGTATTACGAATAAAACTCAGTTTAACAGTTACAAAACTACACTATACAAATTGAGACTCGAAATGATTAAAACAATTACTTTCTCATGGCTATTGCAGAACGATACACAAATAAATCGTTCTAAATTAACAGTGGATTCAAATGCAAAACAATTTTAAACAAATTGAATTCGACAAATTCGTAGTATACTGTTAACAAACAACAATTGAAACACACTGGTTTCTACTTCTGGGGTTTCGAATGTTGTCGCAAACGAAGCTTTCGCTCTTGGCGTCGAGGACTTGAATCGAATGCTCCGTACCGATATCGAGCTGCTTATATACCCGATGCTATTTCATATTAATCTATTTTACATTCAAACTAAATTTTACCGAAAGTCGTCCAAGGTAGCTATTGGTTGTTTAAAACGGATCGCAGTTGCCAAGCACGTTCTAAATGCTGGTTGGACGCAATTGTTGCCAATGCGAAATTTTCGCGCGTTTATGCATGGACAAGTCGAATCGAATCATACCTTATCTAACTTAATTCTACAAATATCCTTAATATAATTTATTCAATTATGTACATGGAGTTATTATTCGGAGCAATATTACGATGCCGAATCTCTCTACGCGGTTCGATCTAAAAGTTCTACTCTCGTCCCAATCGTTGCAGTTAGATTTGTTATTTTATTTAAAGCTTTTATTGTTAAATTTATGATCGTTATAATATATAAAATATTTACAACAATATAACCTGACCAAACCTGGCCCAATCAAATCAATTAAACCAATCCAATCCAAACAATTTTGTTTGAATGTCGTCTGATTGATCAGTTTGATCCACGCTACCCTGCACACGTTTGTTCGTTCTGTAAAATTAAACGTTGTGACCTCAAAATTCAAGTGCAAAGCGCAAGCTCAAATTCAAGAAAAAAATTGCTAATTTCGCAACAAAATTTACCTATGTTTCAAAAATACGATTTCAAATTTTTGGACGTTGTCGAAGCTGCAGAACAATTTTATTTTTAAATAATTTGGTTTTCTTTCCTTTATTTTCTATCATCGTAATTAATTCGGTGCATCCATCATATAATTATTTTTTTTGATTTGCCTACAGTATTTTTAAATTGTTTTTCGGATCTTCACATAACAATTGATACCGAATGCTTAGTTTAGTTACTCAAGTCCTCAACCCAACTCCACGTAATACTAATTGGCATACAGTTTTAACATTTCGTTACTGTTGCATTGAAATGTGGTTTAATTGATAGTTTAGAGCTACTCAATCCAAACCTGTACGATCAGCCTCGGTTTTACATTTTTTTTTGTATAAACTAGTCAATGCTCATTGTTCACCTACGGCACCTACCAGTAGAAATTTCCACGACATATTGTGAAGCGAAAAATAATAACGATACAAAATGATTCCAATAAAAATTAAATCATGTCAATGGTGATTTATTTTTATATAATTTTTACGACACAAAGCGTGCGGGGTAATTATAAAACTATTTAAAATAAACTTTGGAAATTACGTAGATTATTTAGGGCGTCGTATTTAGAATACATGTTAATTTATATCAAGTTGTTCGTTTTGCTGATAACAACAAAATATCCTCTCATCCGTGATGCAATCAAAATTTTCTTCCATAATTCAATCAGCTATCGTTTACTTATTGTAAAGTAATCAGTTATAAACGAAATATAATTTAAAAATATTTTTATTCGTTAATATAACAACAAATATTTTTATATGGCTGAAGGATTTGTAGAATTATTTGATCGAATGCAAGCATTCGTATTAAATATTTTTTCTTTATCAAAGTGTACGTTACACTACTTTTTGTATAATGACATTGCATTGTCAAATAAATATATTTCGTCTGATGGAATGATTTGATCAGAAACAATATGTTTTTGAATGTATACAACAAGACATGATATCGTATATAAAATAACTGTATTAATAGTGTAAATTTCACTGAATTTCAATGGAAGCATAAAATAAACAACGCAACTTTACAACTATGTATATTTCTGTAATTATTGATTAGATTTCACACTTTAAATAGAATTACTTAAATTAGGAAGTGAAATAAAGTGAAGAGTCACAAGTATAATTAAATCAACTAAAACCTTAATGACGCGTATAAAAGAGTTATTCATAGTTATTTTATAAAATTATATTTGCAACAATGTTGCTTGATCACTTTTGTGTTCTATATTTAATATTTTAATCGTTTGACGTAATGTCGTGTTCGTCGTTGTGAAACGAAATGGCTTTCTACTCGTGCTAGTAAAACGTCTTACATTGGATGATTGGTTGGTATGGGCTGTGTGACGTGAGAAAACTAGTCAGTCGTCACCGTTCCGTTAAGACGGTTTATTAGTCGACGACACTATGAAACGAAAACTACTTTTGCGACAATATTAGTGTAATTTACACACATCGTACAAACTTAAAAAAAAATATTCCTAAACGAAAATTGCATAATCTCAAACAATCGAGAATAATCACTAGGCGAACAATCTCAGGAATTTACGTGCAGTACTTTTCGTGCCCTTAAAAGTACGAAAAGCGACCATTCAACCGTCGCGAACGAATATTTATATAAATTGATTTCGAGTTTCTCAAATCGCTCAAATCGTCGTTATTGCCATGTACGATGCCACCAATCGTAAATATTATCGGAAAAATGCGTCATTAACTACCAAGAACAACGTTCATTTGCCTTTATTGATTGCACTCGGAAATGTAGTTCCAACACATTTATTATCCTGCAGTTTGACTTCAAACAGTGATCGCAATGGAGACGTTTCGAATTATGCCCGCCGATTAATAGCCGATTGAATCGGATCGAACGCAACGTGCGATAAAATAAAATTAAAACGACGCAGTTTTATTTTTTTATATAATTTTAATATGTGGATGTGATATCGTTTTAATATAACACGACGCCTCCGAGGCTAAATGTGTTAAATTGCAGATTTATTATTGAACTAATAAATGGTTTTTAATGAGCGGATTAAACGAATCAACGCTTATATTATGTGCAAATTTTATGAATGCATTTAAATATTTTTTTTGTAATGATAGACTGGGTCTTCCCAGATTTAAAGTGAAAGTTTCCTACCTTGGACATATCACAATTTTTATTTTTTTTTTCGTTTTGGTTTTTTAATGATTTCTTAGATTTTGTTTTATTACCATTACCATTTTAGTTTTTGATTCTTCGATTGATTTTTGTGAATTACAATTATTTTTAACGATTTTTTGTAATTCATAATGATTTTTAATAATGTTTAAGTTTTTTACGACCACGATACGATTTTTTCTTTTTTATTTTCGACTGTGTCGATTTTTAATTTACAACTTATAACATGGAAATAAATTCGAGCGAATGTATTAAGGGGATGATGGTTGCTTCTCTAACTCTGAGTGAAAAAGAGTTTGTCGAGCATTAGCGCCATATAAATGTCGATACACTCACAGTCTAGCTGCTACGTAATAACAGTCGTCTGACCACACATATATCCACAGAAGGCGTCAGACACCACATATGCATCCGTCTTCAGAGGGTAATTCCAGAAATACTTTTATTATTACAGAGATAACAATCAAAATTAGATTACAATTGAATATCAAATGTAAAAATGTCAATGGTATAAAAATATGGGAACATGTCTTGGGTTGGTTTGGGTTGGGTTGATTGATTAAAATTATCGTATTTAAAAAAATGAATATTAATCCAAAGAAAGTAACATTTTCTGTAAATGTAACAAATTTTAATATGAATTACTACATGAAGCTCTATATGATGGACACATTATCATCAAAATGTGGTAGAGAGTTTTTGAAATTTATTCCTGATTAATTCTAATAATAAACGAGACCAGCCTAAAAAATCATGGGAAGAAAGAAATTTTAAATTGAACGCTGGGACAACGGAATTAATGCTTTTCTTCAAAAAAATATTTGCGTTAATTTAATTGACTTTGTTTCATAATCGTGTCTCATACATTTCCATTATTTTTTTGTATCAAAAAGCGGTTCATATAAATATCAAAGGTATTAAAATGTTAAACGACTTTTGAGAGATTGAGTGTTTCCAAAAAATTGACACAAATATGTTAAAAATCGTGAATGATTTGTAAATAGTAAAAAAAAATCTGAAAATCGTATCGTATTGTAAAAATTCTATGTATTACATTGAAAAATGTACTCATCAACGAAAGAATCGAAAACTAAAGTTAAGTCATGCATTTTTGAAGTAATGTTTGTAAAACAATTCACCTACAGTACTCAGTAAAATATTTCAGTCATTGATTGGTTGAATTATAGGACACAACCCAACGACAATCAACGTACGATGCTAATAGCTTTTCTATTATTTCTCTAAAAAAGGAAGGAGATGAAAAGCTCTGATACTTTTGCAGTGCATTGCACTGAAATTATACTCATCAACGAATGATTCGGAAACTGAAGGCAAGTTATGCATTTTCGAAGCAATGTTTTCAAAACAATTCGCCAACAGGACTCGGTAAAATATGTCAATCATCGATTGGTTGAATTGTACGACACAATCCAACGATAATCAAGATGTTAACAAGATGCTAATAGTATTTCTATTGTGCCTCTAAGAAAACAATCACATCTGATACGTTTTCTGTGTATTACACTGAAAAATGTACTTATCAACGAAAGAATGGAAAACTGAAGGCAAGTCATGCATTTTTGAAGTAATGTTTGTAAAACAATTCACCTACAGTAATCAGTAAATATTTCATCATTGATTGGTTGGGTTGTAGGACACAACGAAAAATAAACAAAAAACGAAAATAGTTCTTAAAAAAATTGTAAAAATCCTCTAAAAATCTGATGCATTGCAAAAATTGTTAGAAATTCCACAAAAACGTAAATGAAAAATAAAAAAATTGTTAAAATCGTATATTATCAAAAATCATACGAAATCGAAAAAAAATCATGAATGTTAAAAACAATCGAAAACGTGGGAAAAATAGTAGAAAATCATCATAAACTATAAAAATCGCCAGAAATTAAACGAGTCATTGAAAATATTCATTGCCGAAAAATAGTAAAAAAAAATCGTATTCTATTCTAAAAATTTTAAATGAAAAAAATATCTTAAATTAAACAATTATACATCAAAGTATGTAGAAATATTAAAAAAAATAAGTAAAAACTAGGATAAAAAAAGATTACCTACGAAAACATCTTAAGTAAAAAGTCATAATGTGCATCCGGAAAACCTACCCCTTCCACCTCTAAATCAAATTTGATTTGGAATAAGAGAATATTGTGTATAAGGTGGGACATTCGAGGACCAATACATTATGAGCTTTTAAAACCGAATGAAAAGCTCAATTAGGAGAATTATTGTCAGCAACAGGATAATTTAAAGACAGCAGTCCAAGAAAAGAGGCCGGCGATGTTCAATAGGAAGGACATAATACTGTACCATGATAATACCAGGCCACTTGCTGCTTTGGGGACTCGTCAAAAAATTGCAGAACTAGGCTGGGAAATTCTGTCGCGTCCAGTAAAATTTTTTTGAAGAGCAAAAACTTAAAAAAATGAAGAGATCAAACAAGCACTGGTTCAGTTTTATGATCAAAAGATGTTTGTTGTGATTTTTAACTATTTTTATGATTTCTTTTCGACTTTTTGGATTTTTTACAAATTTAGAATGATTTTTTCGTTTTTAAGCATTTTATTATTTATTATAGTCTTTTTGTAATTAAAGTCAATTTCAACGTTTTTGTTTCAATTTCATTTGCAACGTTTTTTCGCTATAATTTTCGATATTTTCGAAGTTTTACAATTTATATGAATTTTCCAACGTCAACAGATTTACTCTTACGCTTCTTTAATTTTTCTCAGATATGTTTCGATTTTTGCCGACCTTTACATTTAAAGTTGTTAACGGAAAAATGTTTCTGTTGCTTTTCTTGTTTGCATGTGTCAACCCTTTTTTATTTGTTTTGTTATGGCGAATTGTTGAATTAATTTTCATATTTCGAGTCGTCAGTTCGTTCATTCTTTTCTTGAATTAATGAATTAATATTTGTTCTTTGATTTTTACATTTCATTTAATTTTATTTGGTTGACGTCTATCTTATTTAGTTCTTGTGCTTTTATTTTAATTCCATCGTTGTTAATTTTCCCAAATGTTCAATTTTCATTTCGTTTTTTTTTTCAGAATGCTAAATTATAAATAAATAATATAAGAGATAAACTGAACAACGTAAGAAAAGAACAATTGGGTGCGAGATTAAAGTCAATCGACTATCCCTAAATGCATTGAATCGAAACGAATTATTTAAAAATTAAGAGACTAATAGAGAAAGACGAAATTTAATTGAATTTAATTTTTGAATTCGATTTTAAATAATGGAGATGGAAACTCGTAGATTTTATAAATATGACCGAAGAAATTTGAAAAAAAACGTTAAACGAAAAAATCTAAAGAAGAACCAAATAAATGTATTTTTATGGTAAAAATGGTAAAATAAACACTAAGGGTAATGGAAAAGAAATTCCACATGAAGAACAAAAACAACTAAAGCAAAACAAATAAAAGCAATAAAAAATATTGTGGTAATATAATAAAATCAAAAAATCATTACTGTTTTTAAATGCACCCAATTGGACGAATTCAGCATCGCCCATAATGATTGCTTTGGTTGTGTGTAAAACAGCAAGAACAAGTGCAAACGCTAAGAAATATCCAAGAGAAATTATATAAAAATAACTAAGAAGCGAAGCTAAAGAAGTAATAATAATAATAAAATGCATTGGGCACCATAAATGTTATAAAAGCTCAACATAAGTAACTTCGACACAAACGGAATTGCAATTAATATTTGAATTTGCAAGAATATAAATGTTTTTTGGTTGGGTCGGGTTTGGTTGGGTTAGGTTGGGTTAGGTTGGGTTCTGTAACAACCCGGCACAACCTAACCGAAGCCAGCAAACACAATACAACGCAACCCAACCCAACCAAAAAAGAAAAAAAAAACTAAGCGACGATAAAATAATCAGTAGCCAATGAAAACGATTTTGCATTAGCATTCATCACGTTCCTACTCGTTATGTTTTATTTTGCTCATTTAATTTTGTTGAATTCGAATTTTTGCTATTGGGGAAGAACATCCATTTAAATATTTCGTAAATACAAATTTATTGCCCATAATTATTGAACGTTTAATAATTTTAACTACATTGTGATGGATTTTGGTTAATTTATTATTATGATATTGCTGTATATGTCGTTGTTATTCTTTCTTATTATTTTTTTTATTTCATTTGCTGTGTCTACTTTTTTCTTGTTGTTCTTCTGGTATTTTGTTTATCACTGTTTTTGTCATCAGTCTGTCAGTGTGTGTGTTTGTCAAAAATAAACGCTTGTCTAACACGTACATTAATTGACATTTTGTTGTATTTTGTTGGTTTGTGCAACGAGTTTGCATCGCTGATGATAATCGGAATCAAACTGGGACAAGTATATAAATACCTTTAGTACCTTCCGAAACACCCCTATCCGCCTTAAGAGCCTATGGGTGTTAATTCGGCGAATTAGCGCAGCTTCCTCCAAATAACATTCAACAAATAGACAGTCATAATTGTGTCATTATATGTATATATATATATATATATATACTATGTAGGTAAGTTGAAATTTTGTTGCTTTTGGTTGGTCTGTGCTACGAGTTTGCGTCACAGCCGATTACGCAGCACCACCGATCGCAATCTATCTGGCACATACGTCCAAATGCGCGTTGCAACTTCGCAATTCGTTCCAAGCGGACGCGTACACGCGCGTTCTGACAAATAAAGACATTTATTATTGCAACAAATCCATATCGGGGAAAACTCGCGCAAAGGGCGAACCTCTAAACATGGCCCGAAAAGGCGATGCGCGCAACAGAAACCCGAGAACAAAGCCGGCGGTAATTCGTTACACGATTTAAACAAGCGCGCCGCTCGTAAACAAAATCAAATACGAGCCGTTCTCGATGGTGATAAGCGCTCGACACGGAAGCCGGCGATATCCATACATCGTGCTGGAGAGGCTAAAAAATTCAACGGCGGCCCCGCCGCCCAATTTCCCGCGTCGTGCGAATTGGGCGGCGGCGATAACGCGGCGAAAGTGGGGACCCGGGGGCGACGGGTGGCGGCGGCGGACGGGGGCACCAAATCGACTGCCACTCAGACAGACAGCCGTTTGTATGATAATGCGGCCTTTAACGGCGCAACGGTTTGGATAAATTAGCGGACGAATGCTTAAATAAATAAGGCGGTTAATGCGGGGGACGTTTGCGTTCTTGATTTGTTTGACGCAGGCACGATATTGGTCCGTCAGGTTGGCCTGTAATTAGAATTTCTCGAACGGAGTGCGGGGATATCGATAAAAGTTACTGAACATGAACAATAAAAGTGTCCACTGATAGTCATTGGCGATGAATAAAAGACAATTTAATCATTTAATAGAAAACGGAATACCCCATACCCTAGCTTGTTTGAACCAGGGTAGGGGTTATATATATATATATATATATATATATATATTAAATTCTAATGCTGTGTATGATGCCAATCTATAGTATTTTCTTAAGCGACAGTCGGCAAACAAGGTTATAATTGGTTATAGCTTCTGGATTTGTCATGTTCTAGTTTATTCATTTGTGCTGCGGTCGGCACAATTAACGAACGCAAGGTTGTTATTGTAGTTGTATCCCACTTCACATACTTTGTAATTTATTACTGATGAATCTTTTTCGCTATATAATAATGCATGCGTCACAAATATATAGTAAATGCTGTGGTCAGCGCTATTAACGAGCGCAATGTTGTTATTTTATTTTTGGCAGTGTAATACTTCCCATAATTTCTACATTTGTTAGATTTTTACATAATTGCTAAGTGGACATAATCAATTATTATAAAAATAGGCTAATAAAATATCTTCATGAAAATCTAATATGTAACCACAATGTAAAATAAAAACGAAGCGCCGAAGGGCAGCAAAAGTAAATGAAAACCAAGCGATGCCAACCAATAAGCAACAAAAATTAAATAATTGTAAAAAACAGTCGATAATTTAATGAAATATATTAAACGGATCCGAATATGCATTGCAAACGAAACAAATAAAATTTGACGAAATCAAAAAACATTTCATTGGCTACTTTTAAACTACTTTGTATTATACATATTCAATTTTTTTAATTTAAGTTGACTTACTAGTAATTGCATGTTGCAATCATTTCATGTTAAACATTTATTTAATATTGCAAATCGGTTTGGGAATATTAAAGACATTTTCGGTAATTATTATTGGTTATTTAATTTAACTTTTTTGTAATTCAACGAAAAACCTAAAGATAAATCAAATAAACAAAGACAGTTCAAATATAACTAAACACAACAAAATGGGAAAGTAAACAGTCGTTGAGGCTAAGAAAGTAAAAGAAAGTCTATATAAGGAACAAGCACATCTAAAATAATAACAAGTATAATGCAAATATAATATAAGCAAAAAAAATCATATCAAATTCCACGGAAATGTAACTAATTTCTATTGTCTATATAATCTCTTTGACCATATAATAATGAATACTTTACAAACTATAATGTATACTCGTGCTTCGGTCGGCACCATTAACGAGATCAAGGTTGTTTTTATTTTACTTTTTTTATTACTGCACGTAATTTCTATATTTACTATGGTTTGGATAACTGCTATGTGGATATAATCTACTTTTCTACTTTTTTTATTTTACTAAAATTCGAATCAATCAATATTACAATTAATTTTTGAATATTGCACGAAGAGAAATCTAACAACCCAACCCAACAGAACGCATCGCAACCCAACTCAACCAAACCCAAAAAACCACGCGAGTATAAAATAATCAGTAGTCAATGAAAACGATTTTGTATTCGCATTGATCAAATTTCTATTCTTTATGATTTCATAGTGAAATTAATTTTGAAATTTTTATTATTATCATTATGATAAATTTTCGTCGCACATGCTTAGCAAAGTATATAAACGCTTATAGAGATGGGAAAACTGTGCAGGAGTTACTATGCCAATTCGTCAATGATATAAACAATTGAATATTATTCAATGAGTCTGCCTAGAGTAGGAAATTAAAAATATCGATGGTTTAGAGAAACGTTCATAACTTTTGCATTTGCAAAGATATTGAACATAAGAACACAAGAATTGTTTACTACATTTACTCATTCTTGTATTGGGGTGGAGTAAATTGTGTCCCCACACTTGGGCCGATGTAAGCGACATAGTTTAGTGAGCTAGAATAATACACTTTTTTCAAATGTGGTCGAGTACATAGTTAGTTTGCTTATCTGTCGAGGCCGTATATGCACGTATATGCAATCTAATGACAATACTACATCGGCGCGATTGTCACTGACCTTATCGTTGTGCCAACCGACACGATAAAGCAAATGGGATTGAACTCTCTGATATAAATCTAATCGAACTCTAATCGAACTTTAATCGAACTCTCTCATTGCATCTCTTGCATTCGATGTATATATCTTTAGTTGTAGTGCTGACGTAAGGATGTTCTATTGTATCACATATCTCATATGGTTTTCTACAGTTTGGCATAATTTCACATTTGTGATATGTGATAGTACGACGTATCTACGGTGATCTAGTTAAGTACTCAAGTTCACTATATGCAATTTTGCGTTCTCTTATCACAGGGGTACTATATGCTATATAACACAAATATGCTTGATGCGCTTACAAGGAATTAATTGAGCTAGATTTTCAAACAAACAGGGTACGAGAACGAGATTGTGAATGAACACCGCAAGAAGTAAAGAAATAAAGTTGAAAGAAATAGCAAATTACGAAATTGATAAAAAAGATTAATGAGAGGGGAAAAAACTGGAAGCATGGAGTTTTGAAAAAGATGATGAAGCACGAAAGGAAAATCAGAAACTCTTCTTTGAGGCCCATAAGAAAAACGAGGCAAATTATATTAAATCATTACAGAACATAAAAGATGAGCACGAGGTAGTGAAAATAGAAGATGAACTGAGATGACAACAACAGAAAAAGCAGACAAGGAAGCACTACAGAATAAGTACAGCAAGGAAGATCAGCAACAAAAAAATTATATAACAAAAAATGAGCAAGAGGAAGGTATTCGGGAATTGAAAAATGGTTAAGCACCATTGATTGATAAGATAACCTTGGATATGATAAAAGCAGGGAACGAACAAGTAACTGGGTATGATGAATAAAATACTAGAGATAGAAAGAAGCACAGACGTAGCAGAAGACTGGCAAATAGGGACAATTGTTCCAGTTTACATACAACGAGGCGAAAATGTACGATAGGATCTGGAAAAAAGTCTAAGAGAAATATTAGAATCAACCTTAGATGATTCGCAATACGAATTCAGACCAAGTCGATGAGTGAGGAGTAACGGATGCTGCCTTCATACTGTGACAAACAGGTGAGAAATTGATAGGGAAGGCGAAGGAGGTGTTTTGTGTTCTATTGCCCTGCGATAGGCTTTTACAAGAGTTGACCTGAATGATACGAAGCACATCTAGAGCAGTGATCTTTTCCAATGTTGTCAATGAGTATTAGTGGGGGATCTCCTTAACACAATGAGCACAAGCAGACCTCATTAGTATTAAAACTAAGTTGAAGTATCCGTTTGTGTGAAATATGTCGATATCAAATCTCTCGATACAGCGAGATCATAAAAAAGCTCAAGAAAGCACTTCAAAACAAACTGAGGAGAATGTTGTTGCACGACAACGTCCTCCCACACACGGCCAATGCCACCTAGGCGCTGGTGAACTCGTTCGGATGGGACATTTTGAACCACCCCACAACTCCTCTGATTGGCGCCATCAGACTTTCATCTTTTTATCCCTTTGAAGACTCTTAGTGGTGGAAATAAAATCAGCCGACGAGGAGGTGAAACAAGAGGTCCTGAACTGGAAGAAGGACATGGCGGGAGAATTCTTTGATGAGGATATCAGAAAGCTTGTGCCACGGCTCAGAACCTGCATATACTGGGAAGGCGACTATGGAGAAATAACTGATATATTTCCTAACAACATCCTGTAATTTTGTTTTTAAAATAGCAGAAAAATCGAGTACTCTTACTTTCTGCATGCACCTCGTATATGGAAAGTGTTGGAAGAAAAGATGAAGACTGGGGAACTATTAATGGGTTAAAAAGTTTGTATGCGCGATACTTAGATAGAGAAAAACAGGAAAGATCACATATGTTTAAAACGACGAAAATGTGACACAGTGATGGGTACTGGGCCCATTGTTGTTCGCAGTAATGTTAGACAAGGGAATTAAGGAGGCTGTTGGACAATCTAAGAAATACATAGTGGGTAGTTAGAAAATACAGAAGGCATCAATATTACAACTTGGGAAGATATATGCAGATTTGGATCAGTACTGAAATTCCTTTGGAAAATAGAAGGAAACCAAAGAATGATAAAATAAGAAACATGACATGTAGAGAAAACTTGAATACAAAGTCATTACAACGTACATTAGAGGAAGGATAAGTAAGAGTATTAGGGCATGTGATGAGGATGGGAGTGGATGAAATGATAAGAAGAGTCTATGAATCAAGAAGTGGAAGAAGACGTCGAATAATTGAAGCGAAAATAGAAGTCATAGGACAGAAGGAGATGGGTAGCGGCCTTGGTAACGGGACAAAGCGAGTGATACAGCTCCCTACCCAGCCTTATACCCGTAAATGTAGAAAGGCTATAAGAATTAAGTAAGTAAGCAAGGAAGAAAACAAGTAGTTTTCTTCACAATTAATAATTTGTTGCCTTCATTTGTTGCACGTTCACTGGCCACATGGCCTTAATTGAATCCACTTCCATCTTTATGTAATACTTCCAATTGGATGGATTCTGCATCTCTTCTTCCTAACGTTTGGTCTCATCATGTTTGCGTCGTCGACATATTTTTGCAATTCCGCCGAAAATCATGTCATTTGCTTATAAATGTTTTAATTTCGTTTAAAAGTTTTTGATTTGTTTTATTTCCATTTGATTTGTATTCGTTTCTTCATTGAAACGTATGCAAGCGGACGTATATCTGCATCGTCTCTTCACTAAAAATTTTCATACTTCGTACGGATGTCTTCATGATTATAATTTTATAACCACTGGCGACCATTTTAAGTCAGTCACGATTAAATACAAAGAAGAATTAAGAATCGTCTCGCGAAGCTACCACCAACAGAACAGCGGAGCGCAAAGCAACCCAGTTCATGCGCTTTAAGCATCGCTTTTATTACATCGAATTGCAAATTTAAACGCATTAAACGGACCCCCTGCCCCCCCCGGCGGGGCAAGTCCTGTCGTGTTCCATCCGCTCGCTTTTTTCCCGTTCCCGTTTTATATTAGTCATAAACGAGCGAGATTAATTAAAATCCACGTTCGTCGGCCTGATTTACGTCGGCCATTGTTCGATAAGCGAAACGTACGACCGCCGCTAAGTGAAACAGAATCTCTAATTAATCCTCAAAGTCATATTTAGTTTAGTTATTCACAAATAAAGTTATTTACGCCTCCGGCGCAGGCAATATTCGCGATATTTATTACTGCGGTTGCATGCATTCGCCCACGACGCGCCCGATCGGCCGCGCAGCAGTCTTGCTTTATATTTATATTGTAAGAAAACTTTTAATGTAATTACCTTTATTAGTTTACGGCGGCGGAACGCGACTTGGGATGTTTTATTCGACGCGCAGCGTCGTAAATGCGGCAAAAACGGTTCGGATCGGAGTTAAGACCACAAACTTCGACAATATCTCTTAATATATTATTATCATTTGCACAGGAAACCTTAAAAATAATACAAAGAAGCATTTTAGATTTTAGTAAATTATATCGAAGTTATGTAATGAATAATGTACAGCCTGCAGCAACAATTAACACAACTCTTAGCGAAGGGACGTCCAATCCGTCCAATTGGTCAAGAATCAAAATAAATTGAAAGAACAGAAACTAAAACCGAGGGAAGGAAAGTAAATCGAATAAATGTGACAATATGACATTTAAGTTTTTGTCGATTGTTTTTGCCCTCGTCGATTTATTGTCAACATAACCCATCCCAACCCAACCAATATGCATTATTCACTGGATGCCCCTTCACTTTTATTGTTTCAGCTACCACTCAATGAAATACGTAATACAAACTCCGTGAACTAGATATTTGTTCCATGACACTATAGTGCTTCACACTTGAGAAGGGAACAAGGCGTTAAGGGATATTCGGACCTTTGCTTAATAATTTAATTAGATGAAATATTGACCAGAAATAACTTAAAAATTGTGGCGTACGTAATACTTTTACCTCGTCTTGTTTTCTTACGTTTTTGAACATGATCGGTGTGGATATGAAAGGTGGCACATACATAAGTTAAGTGTGTTAAGTTGAGTTGGGTTGGATATGAAAATGCATTCCCGTCGATTTATTGTCAACCCAACCCAAGTGTATTGTTAATCCTGGATTAACATAAGGTTTCATGAAACGATCTGTCGAAGCAAAAGACATCAGCTACAAAAACATATGGTATAAACTTTGTTATAATTCTCTAATATATCAACCTTTGAAAAAATTAATAGTTGATGATCAATGACTTCCTTTCAAGATGATTTTCCATACACATCCCCGTCACTCACTCTTTCATTTACGAGAATAGTATCAGTTATATTAAAAATGTCGTGCAACACTGTGTTATATTCTGTTGCAAAATGTGCAATTATAAAAAAAAACTTAAGGAGTGTTTCAATGAAAGCTATTGATATTCATCGAATACTTCATAATCAAATTGAAGAAGATTGTTTATTACTCTGAACAGACTTTGAGTGGTGTAAATACCTCCATGGTTGTGAAACCGTCTCAAATTGTCCTCATGCTGCACGTCTGTTGTGAATCTTGGTCAGCTGATCAAATTAATAGTTGAATATCCGAAATGGATAGGATTGTAAATATTACTGTTCACACTATTGTACACGACCAGCTTAAATTTAGTTATTTTGGCGTAGGTATGTTTTGTTGTTACTCAAATGAAAGATCTGTCATAGTAATAGAGAAAGAAGAAAAAAATTCAAAAAATTTCGATTTTTTGATTTTCACAAAGCGCTAGTAGCAAGTTTTGTTGTTACTCAAATGAAAGGTCTGTCATCTGAATCTTTGGGTTGGAAATAATTTCTTCGTCCAAGCTCATTAGTTAATATTATCAATGGTATATGTCTTAATAGTATTCTCCATTTGCTACCGTGGCTTATATCTGTTTATATTTGTCAATTTAGTTTATGTTAAGGTTAAACTCATGTCATTAACATAAATCAGAAACAGCGTTGGTCCTAAGATTGACCCCTGAGGTACACCACAATCAAACTCACTCGGTTTTGAATAGAATGTTTTGTATACATGGTCTGTCATACCCATCAAGCCAGTGGCATGTGTTCTATTACTACGATACGATCGAAATAATTCTAATGCGATTCCCCTAATACCATAATTAGCCATTTTTTGTAAAAGTAGGTCATGATTTATGGTGTCGAAAGCTTTAGAGAAATCGAAAAATAAACCAGCTGTGGTTAGTTTTTTATCCAAACTATTATACACAGCATTCAAGATAGCGAACATAGCATCCTTAGTTGATTTTTTACGAACAAATCCAAACTGGTTACTATGTAATGTATTATTTTTGGCCAAGAATGAACCGACTTCAGGTTCTGACAGCCAGTGTTCAGAAATACGAATTATGTCAGGGTAATGTAAAGACTACAATAATACTACAAGTTCCAATACTTTGGGCTTGGCTTCAGAATCAGTGCTACGTGAATTACGGGCCGCAGTTGGCATGCTTGAACTTGAGCAATTTGATGAGCCGTCAGTGGCTTGAGGCAGTCGTAGTTGTTCCTTGAATCCTGTGTTCGACCTCAGATGGACTTCATTATAATCAGTTTGCATGGCCATTGATTTTGATTGGCGCTTACAAGTTTGAGTTGCTGAATGCGTTATGTTAACTCCTACGGGTTTCAAGTTAGTGGTAAGTTTTTCATTTTCTTTTTGACTATTCCATTTATCCTTGTAGAAACTTAATTGTGTTTCAAGATTGTCATTTTTCTCTAGTAATTCATTGTGTTCACAATTTAATTTAGCATACATATCCCGTAGCGTCGCAGAGTTCACCCTTTCAGATTTTCGAATGCAATTGTCATGACTTCCCTGGTAAACAAAGATGTATAAATATTGTTGCCGGTACTACTATTGTTGGCATCACTTGCAATTTCATGTTTATGGTCATGGTTACTTGATTTGGTTACAACTGGATTTATTTTCCGTTGTCTTGTTATTGCACCGGTTGACATATCGTGTTAAAAGTTGGATAGTACACAGAAGCGTACTAATTAGGATGCAAAATAGTTTATGATGGTAATAAGTTCTATGTATATCAACAGGTGCAACGTTTTTGTGGTGTGTTTTACTTTGACGTTAACACGTATGGTTTTAATTCAGTTTTCGATTGTAACGAATTCATTTATCCCGCACTTTTAAAATTATCTGGTGTTGATCGAAAGTCAAAATCACATGGGATATTAATCCATTAACTATTGACATGTACTATATATAGGTTGGAAACACTAACAGTCATTTATCACTTAAAAATCAGTCTGAATGATTTTAATTCATCACATCTCGATCACATGTCATGACATATTTATTATCAACTCATACCAGTAATTTGTATGGCTCGTCAATTTTATTATTTTTACTGGAATAGGATTGTTAATAATACATCCTAATAGAATTTTTGCTCTGCTACATTATTTTATTAGCATTATCACTTTTCTTGTGTTCACCAGTGTTTGTGGCTGGGTCATCATGTAATACAATGTAGGCAATGCCTTCCATCACACTTAGATCAACGAACTTTTTATAATTTCCTAAATTTTAATTTTATTCTACAATCTACAAGGAATACTTAAGATGTTGATACTAACACTTGATATTTCCGATGTGAATCTTCAGGTTTTATTTGGATTCACTGGTCATTGGGTACTTAATGAAACATTTTTAATAAAACAAAAATAAAAATAAAACACTTGGTTTAGTTTCACAAATTTAATGGATTGATCGACAGATATTTCGGCGGTTAAGACATTTTTAAAGAGAATACTATAGTACAGGCTTTGTTTACCGCTCAACCTAAACCCGTAACCAGGCTTAGATAACTTCAGACGAAATTTAATTCGCTTTCGTTAATCTGGTTTGGATTATGTTGTTCGTGGAATTGGAGCTTCAAACGAAATAATTCACTATCGAAAAGAGGTTAGTTTCATTTTCAGAAAAAAAAAATTCACCAACCGACTAGTTTTGTGTATAATACTTAAACCTAGAAGTTGGACGAGGGATTCCTAATATTTTATGGAATTGGGCGGGGAAGCATTTTCAACATTTTCAATGTAATTTAATGTATTAATCGAACAATTAAGATTAAACCCATGGTGACTTTTTAGGCTTATAGTCCTAGAGAATTTCTAATATTTAAATGAATTGGTTAATTTATTAGATATTTTTGATAATTTCATTCTTCTCAGCAACCTATAATGAGGATTATTCGCCGAAAGAGTTATTATTTTCGTGACTGGCAACGGTGTATTTATTTACGTTGCCGATTCTGATAAATATTCACAAGTTCACTCTTTGGTCGCCTGTGCTTTGACGTCCCTTTGATATTTTCAATTGAAAGTTCTTAACGTTGTTTATATCACGTTAATAATTAAACGTAAAGTTTTTATTATTCAGTTTTAGATTAGGTTGGAATGATTTTAAAGTCTTAGGTAGAGAATAGGTGTGTGATATTTCGTAGCCGAGATTAGTGTAAAAATGTAACAGAATGATTTAAGTCACAAAGTGGCGGATCTAAGATTATGGTTAAACGTCAGGATGAGTCAAGCTTTACTTTTAGTTACTGCGTTAGTTTTGCTCGAATATGATTCCACGGATTTAGGCAAAAAACGAAATCAGACTTAACAAAATTGTATGCTAGTGAAAGTAAATGTGGTGGAATGGAACCCAACCACAAAATTATTCCTAACAAACTATATGTCAGAGAAAGTAAATGTGGGCGAATTCAACTCAACCCAACGGGCTCTGATCCAAACAAAAGGAATTATTTATTTTGTTTTTTTTTATCGATATTCTTTCCCAACGTTTCCAATTGCTCTGTTTGCTATTTTTAATATAACAAAATACAATTATGATTAAAGGGTAGACTATGAAAAAGAAATAAAATGCGAAGGCAATAATGATATTTTTTTGTTATTTAACGTTTCGATTACATTTACGTATGTCATTGGTTATGTAGTTGCACTGGCCTTTGTTAAAAATCATGTCGGTCTCGCCACCGAGGTTTGGTGAGACTGACATTACATGACTTAAATAACAATCCACTGAATTTTGGGAAAAAAAATATTTTGAAAGTTTAATTGTAGGTTTACCATTTCCGTGGCTCGAAGTTAATGTCATTAAAAATTTACTCCATATATTAGTATTAGTGCCTGCTTACTGCACTGCACACGAGAAAGCTAAGGTGGAATACTAAATTTGTAATTTTTAAAATTAAATGCTGTATGTAACCAAAATATGAAAACTTGAAGCAAAACGATACGAAAATCGCTGAAACTAAACAAATAATAAACTAAATCGAATCGACTAACGAGGGGTTAGAATGGGGTTGGAATGATGTCTCCAGATGTGTTGTTCGACTGTAATTTTTTTTTTTTTTTGGTGGTGAGTGCTATATTGTGATCTTGCTCAATTTCTCGATTTATTGTCAATCCATAGGAATAGTTTATTAGAAGATTTAATTTCATTGTTTTAGCTGCCGGACGTAGTAAAAATTCCTACAAATAATCTTTCTTTATTTGGCAGGGAACAAAGCTTTAAGGGATATTCGGAGTCGTCATAATGAAATAAAATGTTTCTAATATGTTCATAAAATTAACGACGAAACACGTGTAGACAGAAATAACAAACGAATAAATTTAAAGCAACCAAACCTCGTAGAAATTATAATTGCTTCCTTTCGTTGCCATTTGAGAAGAAATAATAAATACTTCAAAACAAAATAAGATTATTCAAAGAAGAAAAATGAAAACCATAAAAAAATTGCAATTAAAATATCGCAAGAAAATGAACTACTAACGTGATTTAATATCAAGGAAATATAAATAATGTAAAAAAAATGAGACCGAAACAATAAGAAATACAAATAAATGGAAAATGTAGAAAATTGTGTCAAACAAACTGGGCATGGGAAGGGGACAATGGGAAGGCAAATAACATATTTATTATTGAACAAAATGGGAATAGTCGTACAAAAATAAATAATAAAAATAAAATGAAACACATAACGAACAATGATATAAATAAAAATTATAAGAAATGAAAAGAAAATAGGAAGATTGTATGTTTTAATTTGGAGTGACATGAAATATATGAAATAAAAACATTTGAGAAATGTAAAGTAAAACTCACTGAAATGAAAAACATGAAAAATGATGCCAAGCGAGATAAATGGAAAACAAATGAGAACATACAGTAAAAATAATTAATAGAAAGCAAAGAGAGCAGAATGAAACACGATGATGAAAAACCAAGATAAAAATAAATAAAAATTTGAAAAAAAGCTACACTAACAATTTGAGTAAAATGCTGTGATTTATTTTCATTTAAAATTTTTGCGAAATTGAACGGATATCGCGTCATCCCTTTCCTAATCATTGGCAAGATTTAACTGGTTGTGGTCGTTGATGGATTCTCGTTGCTCAACAGAAGTCGATAAAGCTAAGAGGACTTCGAAATTATTGAATGCAGCCAAAAGATACGTAATCAATCAAATAAAAAAAATTCTGAACAAACCAATAACTTCAAATAAAAAATGTAATTCAAACGAAAATACATAAGGAAATAAGACTAAAATAATGATGAATGAAAATAAATAATAATTTTGTATTGTATTACTTACCTTATAAGGTCTTGTTTAGTTTGGCATCGATTTGTATTTGTAATATGTGACAATACGACCTACATACGGTGAACTAATTATTTACCCTCGTTCTAAGTGTTCGCGCGTTCGAAAATCGCCGAATGCACAAAAAGTTTTTAATTATGAAGGGAAAGTGCATTGAAATATTGTGAATTAAAATCTGAAAAGAAAACAGAAACGCCTCCAAATATTTTTTCACTAAAACTCGTTGATTAGGAATAACTCGTGAGAAGAGGATACGGCTTTAAGGGATATTCAGAGCTCTACTGTATAATAAAATAAAATGCTGTTTAATTAAGAGTTAAAATTAATTTCCAATTCAATTATTAAGTCATTGGACGGGCAGCGCGCCCCTTTCCCAAAACTTGGAAAAGATTGTGGTTATCGCACTCGGTTGATTCTCGATGCTGAACAGGAGTGAAAAATCTAAAATATCGAAATTATAGACTTCAATAAAGAAAATTTAATTAAATTAACTAAAAAATAGGCTAAAATAATCAACATAAAAAATGTCACTCAAGCGAAAATTGAAAAGGAAATGCAATGTTAAAGATAAAGGAAACGAAATCATAAAAATCGCAGAAATAAAAAAAAGTACATTAGGCAGTGAAAACAATATAAAATAAAAACCAATAAAAAATAAAAAATTTGTTACGCATTAAAAAAAGCATTGGAACAAATGATTGCAATTTATTACGAAACAAACGAATGTCAGGGAATTAATTTCAATTAATGTCCTGAAATGGAATATTTGCAATAAAATACAAAATAACCAAAAAATTACCAAAACCAAAAGAAATATTTCAGTGAAAAAATTTAAATCAAAGGAAAACAAAACTCACCAAACAAATGAAATAAGAAAGGTAATAAATTAATTACTACAATCAGTAAAAAGAACAAAGAACGACAAGTAAAAAGAACAAGGAAACAACTTAAATAAATGTGCAATGACGTGAAAATAAAAATAAAATCAGTAAAAAAGAGTATGAATAGTTTTTATTGAATATTTTATCTAAGAGTGTCAAATACATAAAATGAAGTTAGAAATTAGAAATAATAACGGGAAAGTGTATCCAAATGTTAATGAAATCCAAAAAAAAAACAATTAAAATGAAAAAATATTGTAAAAAAGTTCAATTGAAAATGACACGAAAACGAAATGAAATCAGTTGGTAAACTCCGATAAAAAAATCTAAATTCAAATTGAACTAAATAAGTGTTATTGAAACAGGATAAATCGAAAAGTTTATGTGTTAGTGTTAACGCCATCTAGTTGTTAATACGCCACAATTGTGCAGTTACGTAATTGCATTAGTCTGTATTGGCCGATTAAGCGGTCTAACACAACCTCTAGATGGCGCTAATACATGCTTGTGTGTCTTGATGAAGTGATGTTTATATGGTGGTCTGATGAGCGCAAAGAGAGTGAACCAGCAGCCATCGCATTTCATATTCGCTGAAATAAGTTTTCGACATAAATCTAAAAAACAATTGACGCAAATAAAGACAAATACATTTAAATGATGTTAAAATATACACTGATGTTAAAGATAAAACTGAAGGAACCCCAAAAAAATACAAGTATGAGCAATTGCGACTAAATATCCAAATGAAATGAAAGAAAACAATTCAAACTGAAATAAAACCAGTGAGAAGAAAAATATAATAAATTTTAATGCACATTTAAAAAACTATGTCAATGCAAATAAACATTGAACTACAGAAATTGTAGTCCCTTGCCTAAGAATTGGGATGGGGTTGACATTTGGTAAATGAAAATGTGTTGCAACGAAAACCTTTTTATTATATACATTGGTTTGTCGAAAATTAGTAAAGAAATATATAGTTGGACAGTATGGGGGTGCAGAATATTAGGTTGGGAACGTTAACAATCCTCAATTAATCTACTTCAATTACAACCAATTTTAATTGAATTTAACATAACAGATATTTTCATTAGGGAAGGTGCGGGCAAAAATTGACGTACACGATGATTCATTTGCGTCGTGAACGTGGTTGAAATTTCTACTTATTATAATAAGCATGTGGTGCTCGGTATGTAAGCATTCGCCACCGTACGTTATTGTAAATTTCCAACTTATTTAAAAATATTCATGAAAACAAATTACGTCGCCACCATAACGCGCTTAACACACATCCTCAGACGACGCTTCCACACCTGCTCAATTATAATTAATTACCTATGTTCCAGTCCGCTCGCATTACGATTAACGACCCGCCAAATCGTAAATATCCCCCCGGAAACCGCCGAGTTCGATTTTCGAAGCTCGCGGGCGTCATCGAAACGTTCGCGCCATCGACATCGCAGCCCCCCCGAAATTAATGCGGAAACTTCGCGGTCGTTCCGTGGATAATTTTTTATCGGTCGGTATTTACGACCTATTAATATTATTTCGTTTATGGCTGCGGTTTGATGCGCGCCCCGTCCGCCCCGACCGCCCCCCGGGGGGGTCGCCTAATGGCCCCCGCATAAACCGCCACCGCATACATTACAACTGTCATTTGGATATATACGAAACGGGAGGCAGATAAAGGCGAAGAACCATCAGGTGACATCGCTGCCCATAATGCGACTGTCAAATCGTGATTTACCATTTCGTCTGAGCCACCCCCGCGCCGCGATCATCGCGGGCGGCCGTCAATTTGTTTCGTCCTTGTCGCGCCTAATTTCGGTCGGGTCGTGCGCGAACGAGACGGCTGCGGAACCGGGCGAGTTAGCGGATGATTATTATTAAAAGTTCGTGACGCTTTGGTGATGTCTGGGGCCTGCGGGGGTTGGAATCGAATCGAAGTTTCCCCGATTAGGGAGTTATGTTGGTATTTTCGACTCGAAATTAGAATAAATTAATTATTTTATGAATAAAAATAAAATGTATATATTTACGATCGACTCGAAGACAATTACAATATTTACATAAGAATAAAAAAATATAACTTATAAATATTTTTTTTTTACTATTCTTCATCCCAATAAAATTTATGCATTTCACGTCAATTGATTTGATTTGTGTTTTTAATTGTATTTTACTTTTAGTTTTAATTTAACAAGTATTAGTGACGTTCTCAACTCTTGAAATTAATCTAGCAAACTTAATCATTATAAATAATCAACTTATAAATACAGTTTTCTAGAATTGGTTAGTTTCACTAAGTATCACCTTGCTTTTCTCTTAAGAAATCATGGTGACATACAGTGGCATGCAATGTATTTAATACGGTAGATTGTTCAAGACGTAACATCGGCAAGGATAATAATGCCATAGACGTCTAATTCCTAAGTTAATTATTGAAACTGAATTTTTTTTTTCAATGTATTTCATGAATCGAAAAATAATGGACTGTTGTTAACGCACTGTTTGCAAAGCATTAACAACGGTTAAGTTATTATAATCACGTGTAGTAAAAAATTTTGACCAAAAATATATTGATATGTTTATCCACAAATTAACGAATTTGACGATATGAGCACTTAGACTTTGACCTGTGATGACTTTGGGAGTTGTACAAGTTTAATTAAAATTGTATTACATTTAATGTTTGTTTAAAACCAGGAGCCGTTTAACATCATCAGGTAGATGACAATCAGATATGCTGTCAAGAATTTCCTATTTTACACGACTTTTTTTATAACTGACAGTTTATATTTTATCCCGTTGCCTGAGTATAATAAAATATTGTACAGTGACATAGTGTTCTAGTTCTTCAGTTACACAAGCCCCCCCCGCCACATATACCGGAATCATGGGTTTATTCGTCTACACATACATCCTAGAAAATGTCACGGAGCAGTTTTCCAGTGAACAACTCGGTAGAGGTTCATCTTCCATCAATAAAACTGTCAAAAGCACACTTTTCACACCGTCCCCGAGAAGTTCCATCGCAAGAGGGTGACCATCAAGACCTGGCCAAGCCAGGCCGCTGGCCCAAACAGTATCGAAAACATGTGGGAGGAAGTGGAGCATCACGAGCAGCACAACATAATTCGAAATGCAAATGAGATGTCCAAGAAAATGTAGGATGCATAGAATAACATGCAGAAAGCCGTCATAGACTCACTCAAAGACTATCTGCGACCGAGACGAAGTAGCTGGCACAACTTCAGGAGTGACACTTTTGTTGATTGATTTTTTTCTAAATTTGTTATGGATGTTTTTGTAACGATATTGCAAATTCTACGGTATGGTTTTTCTCATCCGATCCGTCTCGAATGATCCCATATGAATACGATTTTCATGTTCTCCGTCTCTGATTACATAAACAGTGAAAATTCGATCGGAATTCAATCGACTGAAAAAAAGTTATCGTCGTAATACCTTTTTGAGCCCTACTGTACTTTTACTAAGTGCTGACATAAATAACAATAAAACTTGTCTAATAAAATAAAATATTATTTATTTAATTATATTTAATATTGTGATATTAAACCAATTCGAAAACGCAACCCAGCCTAACATTTCTTCAGTCCAACCAAACATTCTTAACATTTACAAAATATTTTTTTCGTGTTTTATCCTTCTGGATGAACTATCACGAAACAAAAGTTAAAAAGAATTCAATTTGGTTTTGGGTTGCGTTTTTCTAAAAGTTTTGAGATTGCATTTCCAAAACTCAACCCAACCTATTCTAATCCCAATATTTTTGGGAATGTTGTGTTGAATATAGGTAGATTGTATTGGGTTGGGTTCTGTTTTGGGATTGCAATGTTAAAATATTTTCAAAACGCAACCAAACCCAACAACATTCATTTCAATTCTAAGCAACATTATTAAACATTCTAAATAATTTTGTTTTTTTTTGTCCTTAGGACAATAATCCAATCAAATATTCTAAACGATTTTGTTTGACATTTTTTTGCACACCCAACAGGACAACAACCCAATCCAATATTCTAAAGAATTTTGTTTTACATTTTTTGCACTTACGACTCCCACCCAACACAATCCAATCCAACCCAACCCGACCAAACCCTACACAACCAATCAAATCCAACTTTCTTGAGAATGATTAGCTAAATATTACATTGGATTGGGTTGGGTTGTATTCTGGCATTGTGATATTAAAGTATTTCCAAAATGGAACCACACCAAATCAAATCAATTTCAATTCGATCAAATATTCTAAAAAAGTTTGTTTTTCTTTCATTGCTCTTAGTCAACCAATTCAATCCAACCTAATATTCGAAAAAAAATGTTTGACAATTTTTGCCCTTGCTCCAACCCAATCCATCCAGGGCCAACCCAACCCAACGCACTCTAATCCAAATTTCTTGAGAATGTTTAGTTGCCTTGGATTGGCTTGGTTGTATTTTGACATTGTGATGATACAATATTTCCAAAACGTAACCAAACGTAACAAAATCAATTTCAATTCGAACTGACATTCATAAACATTGTAAAAAAATCATTTTGTTTGTTTTTGGGACACAAATCTAATCCAATCCAACCCAAGCCAATATTCTAAACAATTTTGTTTTAAATTTTTTGCACGCACAAAATCACCCAATCCAACCCAACCCGACTAAACCCAACTTAACCAATCAAATGGACGTTCTTAAAAATGTCCAATTAAATATAGGTTGCATTGGATTGGCTTGGGTTGTATTTTGATATCGTGATATTAAAATATTTCTAAAACGCAACCACATCCAATTCATCAGTCATTTTCAATAACATCCAAAAAACAACTTTGTTTTGCTTTCCTTGCTCTTAGCCAATCCAATTCAATCCAACTTAACATTCTAAACAATTTTATAATTTTTGCACCAACCCAAAGCAACCTAACTCAACCATATGCAATCTAATCAAACTTTCTTTGGGTTGGGTTGCATTTATTCAAAGAAATGAGTAGTCAGCCCAAACCGACCCAACCTATCGTGGATATAAATTTCTCAAATTTCATGTTAACATTGAATTTGGATCGCAGAAGTCCTTCAACATAAATCAAATCATATTTAATGGATTTGTCGTTTATGTTATTGTTTTGTAGGAGCGATTTTTCAATATTTCAACATAGTTACCAGTTTCATATGATTGGTAGAAAACCATTTCTAAAATTTCCATTGTCATTTACGGCCAAACTGCGCCATCGCGAAGCCGATGGATTTTTTTTAAACTGTCATAACCCTCAAACAGAACTACGGTTTCAACAGGTTGGGGATTATTTTTTTTTGTGTTGTTGGACGAATGATTTTTTTAAATTTATGTGCCTCCACAAAATCGAAATCTTTTTCAAAATCTACAAGGTATGAGTTTGCATCGCAGAAGATTTTGAAAAATTTTGGACATTTTTTCAAATTGCACCCAAGATTTCATTTCATTGACTTTCACGTTTGCGGACCGTTTGCAAATAAAATCATTTCAACCAAATCGTTCCACACATTGAATTGAGAGTAAGCCTAAGAGGTTAAAATTAATTAAATTTTTTTCTAAAATTAATGTCGTTGCAACGGGTGTTGTGCTGGCTTTGGTGAAATTTCGGTAAAGTTCAGAATAATTATCTTTTTGAAATCTTGGTGAGCTGGGACGTTAATTGTACCCTTGATATTCATGGTATGTATCTTTGGGTATGAAATTTGATATCAACTGGGTCGTAAAGGGTATCTAGAATGTGCTTTAGTAGTGCTTTTTGACATTGTTTTTGCCAAAAGCTTTTAAATTTTACGAGTCATCCGTTTGACACAATAGAACGATTGATTAATAAGTTACACAAGTCAGTTGTAAAAATTCGTTTTCATCATTCGATCTCCCCGTTTGTTATTTTCTATTTAAGGGAAGTTAATTTACTTCATATTTCAATATATCAGATTAATTTGATGAATATTTTTTGTTGACGCATGTCGACACGTTGACATATTGACGTTCATTTTAGTGTAGATTTTGACTTGAATGAATCTTCATATAATTATGAGTGTCATTAAAATATTTTTTAAACACGCGAAGCGAACCAATTAACGAAATTAAGATGCAATCTGATCGGATTTAAGTCGTTTGTACAGAACCGCGCAAATTATCGCCGGAGCGATTCAGCAACAAGCGAACGCGGCTAATTATTCCATTAGGGGCGAATTAGCGAGTCAACAGAAAAACGCATTAATTGCAACATAATATACCTACGTACGTATGACGATAATGTTCGGGCCCCGTCCGCGGTGCGTATTTCACACACCCAGCTGAAAAACGTGTTGAATTTTAAACAGCGGAATTGAATTAAATAACACAATAAATAAGCGGACATTTAACCGGTGACAATTTAAGTGGCCTACGGGCATACGCGGCGCATTGAAACGAAATGCGGGCCGCGGAAAATTATTCTAATGAAACGCTTTCTCCCGCTCCGAGTGGCCGGCACAAAAGCGACCGTTTTGTTTTTAAACAGTGCCCACGCATCAATTACCGCGTTTTAACGTGTGTAATTCGGAATAAAGCGCGTTTAAGCACCATAACGATGACAAACGTGTAGATGGAGGAGATAGCGGCGGAACGGGGCGACCTAACCTTTCTGCGGCCGGGCGCGGAAAGGTTAATTCGGTTGTTTCTTTAATTATTGTGTTCGCGTCTTCAAACAGATTAAAGTTAACGAAATTAAGTACTATTAACTTACAGCAAAGGAAAAATACGAGGGAAACAAAATTGAACCGAAAACTAAATTTATTAGAAGAGGAATAGGAAAGAAAATTCAAAGGAAAACGAAAAACTTGAAAATATATATAAATTGCAAAAAAATATTGAACAGCAAATCGAAAACTGCAGAAAAATCCACTGCAAATTATTTTCGAGTATATTATTTAATTTAAAATTTATTGTGGAAATCGGTGGGATTTTGCATCGCCCCTTTTCTAAACATTGGTAAAGTTACGTTGTAGAGAAAAATTAAAATTGAACGAATAAAAATTTAAAAAAAATCAATTAAAAGCAAAAGCAAACTCGTTATAAAGACAAATGTATGAAAAAAGAAATAAATAAGAAGAATAATTACAAAATCGAATTAAAAACATTAATAACTAATATTAAGGTAACTATTAAAAAACAAATGCACAATTAATGTGTCAAAATAAAAAGAAAATAAACGCCAACACACAATCAAATCAAATTAATAGAAAATAATAAAAACAACATCGTAAACAATGGAAACATCTAGAATCAAAAGCAAAAATAAAAAACAAAATTTAAACAAGCGTAAAAAAAAAGAAAAATTGGAAAAGAAAATAATGAAATAATTTAATCCAATTTGTAAAAATATCGGCGGATTTCGCACCGTACTTTCCATAGGCAGAAAATAATCCAACCAAACAGAACCAAATAAAAGAAAAAAATGTATAGAAAAAAGTGAAATGAAATGAAAGAAAATAAAAATAAAAACAAATACTAAAATAATCCTGAGCTAGTATTCCAAGAAACATCAGAAACAGAAATGAAATGAAATTCGAAGTGGAAGTTAGTTGTAAGAAACAAATGAAAATGATCTTAATCTTAAGAAATAAAATTAATAAAAAAGAATCGAAATAGAGGCAGAGCAAAAATACATAAAAAACAAAACTGATAGAAAACGTAATATTAACAGTTACAGAATGGATTCGAAAACAATAAAAACCAACATAAAAGTACTACTAAAACTATAAATAATAGAACTAGAAAATAATTAAAGGAAAATTAAGTTTGCATAAAAATAAACAAGCTAAAGGAAAAAAAACAGTGCAAAAGAAATGTATGCATTTCAATATCAATGTCGCAACTCCCCCTACTAAATCATTTACTAAATTTTGCAGAAAGAAAAAAAAGAAACAGATAAAGACATAATAATATGAAATTGCAGTAAAGAAAACGAAAATAAACGGCGATCAATTTTTTTAAGTAATGGTTTAAAATAATGTTGATTACGAATAGAGTAAATATTGGAAAATTTGACATTTTTACGAATAGAAAATTTAAAACAAAAAATAAAAGAAGAGCAGGAAAAAAAATACGGAAAAAGAAGAAGAAAAGAAAAGAAAAGAAAGCAAAACGAAATAAAAGAAAATGAAAATAAAGGACGATTGCATTCAATATTAAAATAAAACCCATCAATTATTCCAACAAACATCAAAAGCAGCAGCGAGAAAAAATACCATAGGAAGCAAATGAACAAAAATAAAAAAAAAATATGAAAAACAATAAGTCAGGAATAAAATCGAAAAATCGGAGGAAAATACTGAATTATTTTGTGGCACTTTGTCTCGACGAAATAAAAGAAAATGAAAATAAAATGTATAATATAATATATAATAACCCAACAAACAATAGAAACAGAAGAACGAATAAAGAAATTAACAGGAAAAAGGAATAAGAGGAAAAGACAATGAAGATAATGGGTTATTTTCTAGCAATATGAAAATGAATTAAATTAAAATAAAATGAAAATAGATAAGACAATGAAATTTAATATAATGTGTCTTAAAATACTGACCTAAGATTCCAACAAATAACAGAAACGTAAGTGATGGTATAAAACTTCATAAAAACCAAATAAAAATTGAAAACAAAAAGACTAAAAATGGTGAGAATAATATTATAATCACAGAATTCCATTGCAAATTAATAAATCAACGTCAAATTATTCTACAAAACAAACGGGAAATTCGTTGGAAAAAATAAAAAGCAATAAAAAATATCGTCAAAATGAAAATAATTCACAGATAATCGCACTAAAAATAAGAACCAAATAAGTAAACGTACACAGAAACCAAATAAGAAAAGAACTCATAATGAAATAAAAAGAAAGCAAAAGGATGGGTGAATTGAGCCATTTAATTGCAATTTGTATAAATTTGAAGAATTCCGCGTCGCTCCTCCTTGTGCATTGTCTAGGTTTTGTTGCAGAAGAAATAAAATAAATGAACAAAAAGAAATCGAAGAAAATGAAAATAAACATCTATCAAATCAAAAAATAATGCGTTTAACGATTTTAGAAGAAACGGTAGAAATAGAACGATAAATAAAAGGCCTGATTTAAAAGAAACTTAAAAATCAATAAAAAATTTAGCACGTAAACCGCATTAATAGTAAACAATCGAAAGAAAGAAAAAAAAACATGGAAAACTAAAATAAAACTTAACTGTAAGAATAATAATTACAAAGTCGGATTAAATTTTTTCAAAATTAACATAAAATTGCCGTTAAAAACATTTGAATTAAAACATAAAAATAAAAAAAACTAACGTGAACAAAACACTAAACGCATAATAGAAAATAATGAGAAAAACATTGTGACCAGTCGACAATCCACTAACTTTTAGAATTAAAAATCAATTATCAAATTAGACTTTAGAGAATGTACTAGATGGATGCAAACCATTTCGCCCTTCTGGGTTCATCAGGTTTGTGTGAGTTTAGACGCTATATAGACGTTAATCACACTTGTGCCGATATGCAATTACAGATATATGCTTTGACCTACTAAGTTGGTATTGTTGAGACTTGTAACTGCTTCGCAGCCGTCGTCACGAGAAGCTGGTGACGGATCGTTTCGCCGTTTTGGGCTCACCAGACCACCAAATTACGAAGCAGTTAATACACGGTATATAAAAATCAAAGTGTAAGCAAAACTAAAGAGAAAATAAATGAGAAAATGAAATCAAACGAAAATTACAAACAATTTGTGAGTATTATGGTAAATATACTTTGTGAAATTGCCTAGGTTGCCTACAGAAAAGACAACAAAAAAACGACCAAATTTAATGTGCCATTAAAAGTGTAAAGCAACCTCAAGACAATATCAAAATTAAGCCTTAAGTAAACGTAGACAGCAAAACTAATAAGAAGACATGGAAATGAAGCGCAATAGTTGAATGAATTATATGAAAAGTAACTCGAAATAAGTACATAACTAAAACAAAATGAAAAAGCAAAATAATACTAAAGAACGACGATATTTTAAGTTCGGGAAAAAAAATATGAAAATAAAATTGAAAAATAACTTTGAACTAAAAACAATCGAGCATAAACCATAGTAAAATAAAATAAACAGGAAATGAAATATCAGCAAAATAAAAGAAAGGAAAAGAATAATTCTAATTTGTAAGGATTGGATAGATTTTGCATCGTCGCTTCCCTAAGAATCGCAAGCTTGAGCCTTCCGAAATAAAAAAAGAACGAAATTAAAATTAATCGAAATGAAATGTCATGCAAGCATTATGTTTAGTGACTACATCGTCCTTTCCCTGAGCATTAGTCAGGTTGTGGCTACCGAGATGAAAGACAGAAAGCAATTAAAATTTAATTAAATTAAAATGAAAACGATAATTTTTTAAGTAACTGACATACTGACAAAATAAATTATTTGACAAAATGTAAAATCCTTTTAAGACAAAAAAAAATAAATTTGAAAAGAAACTGCAAACGAAATAATAGGAAAAGAAAATTAGCTCAAATGGAATTGGAATTGGATTTATATAAAATCCAATTTGTAAGAATTTGGAGGGATTTCGCATCGACGCTTCACTAAGAATTTCAAAGTTGTAGCTGCAGAAAAGGTTATGGTAATAAATAAAGAAACCAACTGAAAGAAAATAAGTCATGTAATTAAAACATTAGGCATATAAAAAATTGTAAAAGAATCACATTACTAAAAAAAAATCGAAATTGCATTGGGTTGGGTTGAAATTGAGAATTTTTTTTTCTTTCAGACAATTATAAACCAATAGATCAACCCATTTCATTACTGGTTGGGTCTGGTTGGGTTGACTTTATAATTTGGCAAAATCTTTAGTTCATGGTTTGGATTGGATTGGTATTGGATTTGTGGATTGTACATTGATTTTTATCCAATGATCTAAGAGTGACTAAAATATATTCATTGTGGTTTTGCGACTTTCGTGCAGACAATTCAGACAATAATAAGCCAATATATCGGCCCATTTAATTACTGGTTGGGTTTGATTGAGTTGACTTTGTAATTTGGGAAACCCTTGGATGTTGGTTTAGATTGGATTGGAATAGATATGGCCATGGATTTTGTTTGGATTTGGTTGTGTATGCGGATAGCCATGGATTCTTATGCACAACCGATTTAATATTTGTATATTGTTGATCAAAATATCGTATCGGATCTATGTTTTAAGTCGAATTTAATACCATTCTACCAGCTGAGATATAACGGAAAAAGTTAGTGATAATTTAATTTCATTGCGCCTTAACCTGAAAAGTCACCAAAATTCAATGGACATTCTCCAGTCTCATTGGGAAAATCGCAAGGCTATATGTCTATGTTTGTCGCAGTAAAACTTTACAATTTATTGCTCTATTCTTTTTGTGATTCAATCGCATAATAAAATATTTAACAGTGCATAAAAATCGCTAGCCAATCCACATATTCAACGCAATTCAAACCAATCCAACACAACAACCAAGGGTATCGGTCAAATTACAAAATTAACCCAAACAATGTCGAAATTAGTCGATCTATTGGTTTCTTATTGTCTGGATTGTCTGTTCGAAAAATTTTTAACAGTGCATGAAAATCAATAACCAATCAAATACAATGTCAAGCAATGACAAAAAATTGATATAAATAAATATTTACTTGAAACACGTTTCTTTCATTCAAATGTCAAAATATACTCAGTGACATATGAACTGCAGGTGCAGGGGTGGGAATTTTTGGACCAAATTTGGCAGAAACATTGGACTAGTCTAAGGTAACAAGTGATTCAAATTTGATAAAGAAAACACTTCATCTTTTTGATTTTTCTTTAATAATGTGTTGGCCCGCCTCTATTTCTGATACACTCATTGAGCCGCCTTGGCATTGATTCCAGCAGGTGAGCAACGTCTTCTTGGGGTATGGCATCCCAAGCAGCCTGAACTTCGTGCCGTAGAGCTTCTATTGTCAACGGTGGGTTTGGTAGATTCCTCAATCTTCTACCCATCATGTCACACACGTGCTCAATGGGCGACAAATCGGGAGATCTTGGCGGCCAAGGCAAAAGATTAACATTGGTCTCTTCAAAGAAGTCAAGAGAAACCCTTGCTACGTGAGGTCGTGCATTATCTTACTGGAAAAGTGGGTCTTCCAGCCCTCGAAAATATGGAAAAACATGTGGTTCTACCACTTCGTCAGTGTAGCGTCGGGCGGTTATACTGTCCCGAATGAAGAGCATTGTTATTGCCGTAAGCAATAGCACCCCAAACCACCAACCCCACATCAACATGCCTCGCAATTGAAAAATCAGGATTGCGCCTTTCTCCACGTCTTCGTCTAACAGTAATGCGACCATCATGCATTCCTAAACAAAATCGCCATTCGTCACTAAAGACAACTCAATGCCACTCCAAGTTCCATTGAAGTCTTTCCGTGCACCAGGCCAAACGTTCCTGGCGATGTTGAGCAGTGAAGGGTAGCAGAAGATGTGGGCGGTAAGACAGCAAGCCAAAGGCTTTTATTCGACGATAAACTGTTCGCAAACCTATCGGACGATCTTCTTCACCTAACCATTGATCAGCTATTGATCTAGTTGTAGAGAATCGGTCTCTCAAGGCCATTAGTCTTAAGCGGCGATCTTGACGTTCATTCGTTCGTCTTTCAGCCCCAGTGCCTCTTCTCCGACGTTCAACCCCATGTTCAGACCACGCTTGATAAACACGCATTATTGTTGAGTGGAGCCATCCCAAACGGTTGCCGATTTCTCTATACGAAAAACCTGCTTCTCGTAAACCAACAATCCGCCCTCGGTCAAAGTCACTCAACTGCTGGTAAACTTGAGGTCTCCTTCCTCTAGGCATCGCTAAACACTTGAAACATTTTAAACTAAAGAATGGGATCCGAAAAAGTGGAACAAATTCAAAAAATGACTCGATAATTGCTTGTCTATCACCACCTCTAAAAAATGACACAAACGTCAAAAATCCCATGACTACTTGATGATTGGGTTTCAAATTTTAATCAACTATTTTCCTGGACTAGTCCACTATTCCTGCCAAATTTGGTCCAAAAATTCCCACCCTTCTAGGTGGTGCAGTTTATATGTCACTGAGTATATTAAAACGGAATATTTTTGTGATGTTACCCAAATATTTCTTCAACCCAACCCAACCCAACCCAACCCAACACAACCCAATTCTATAATATTGGATGCCATTGCGTGAAAAAAATATTTCAGAGAAACGAAAAAGAAAACATAACAGATGAAATAAAAATTAATGTTAATCGTCCAGAGGTTTAAAACATACGATGCGTTTTTAATTTGGGTCTAACATTTCGTCTGCATTAATTTTTCGTACAATTTTTCTCCTATTAAAAATAAAGCAATCAATTTTCCATTGGATATTGAGAATCTGCCAAGTTTCTCCTGCAGTTTGACAATACATTCGTATTTACAAAGTTTTACAAAATGTCCTGCAAGTTATAATTGCGGAAATGTATTTACAATTTTGTTGGAGAAAATTCTCAAACGTGACATTATCGCCATTTATAGACCCAAATTATTTCTAAAACAACTATTTACCGCATTTACCGAATTTTTAAACTTCCTTTGTTAAAACTTTTGTCTTCTTTGTTATTTTTTTGCATCGACTTATTTTAGAACCAAATGAATCTATTGATTTCCAAGATCAATTATTATTATATTTCGACGATTATTAAATAACATATTGAATGCAATTTTTAATATGAATAATAATTACTTTGTAACCAACCGCAAAAATGTCATTACTCAACACTTGTATAATCAATCACAAATGTACATTCGACAATTAGTTACGTGAAATAAATAAATTCGTCAACATGATTCGTCATAATTCTATTTTTATGAAGTGCCACTCAGTGGTTTATGATTTACGACATCGTATTCGCACGTGTCGCAAAGCTGATGCTCCTCTTGAGTAATAACAATCACCACTGCTCGTTGAATAATGTATTTTTTTATTTAGATTAACGTTACAGGCATCCTTGTGTTTGTTAAAAATTCTTTTTTTACGTGCGTTGGAGACTGCTTTGCAGGAAATACAATTAAATTGTTGTGTACACTTTTAAAGTTTTGACTCTGTGTGACACGAAATGCACGTGCGTTACCTTGCCAAGCAAGTTTAAGACTCACTACCACCAAACATCAACGAAATCGACGCGATTAAAATCCTCCATTGAAATCGTCACAATGACAGACTAGCGACAAAGATTAACGATCCGTGGATTTTACAATAAAATTACACAACTTTTGTCTCCTAGCGAATTTTCATTAAACAAGCAACCCAACATTGAATATGCTTTTAAAGTGCGTTCAAAACATTAGTTGTACAAGTTATTACCAATTAGCTCGGAATTGAACTAAACATTGAATAGTATACTTCATTCAGTCGATTTTCACTGCAGCGATGAAAACACAACCACGACCCTAATAAATTTCGCAAGTGGTGGCTCAGGTGCGTAAAGCGCCAAGAGACACCTAAACCGTCACTCGGCGACGCCGGCCGCGCAAAAATTTATCGGACCTCGTCGCTAATCCAATTTGTCGAAATTCACGGTCCATTTGGCGGGGACGCGGGCGCCTCTTTTAGCAGATTAGAAAGCGGGGGGCGCAGGCGCCGCGCGCGGGCGTCGCGCCGCGACAGCGGAAAAATCATGAAATTAATTAAAATCAAACGGCGCGTACGTAATAAAAGCAGTCGCCCGATTTTCACATGTGAAGTGATCCGAATTAAGACATTTTCGGGCCGACGCGGCGTCCGGACGGGCGCATGGGGCTGGGGTCGACTGCGGATCCCGTGACTAATGCGACGTATCATTCGGAATGGCACTTGCATATGGCATATATTTGGAGTGCAATCGTTCAGATGCGTTTCATTCGGAGCTCGATGTCAATTGTCGTATTGGAAATAATTAGGTGGCTACGATGGGATGAGTTTTATATAAATGAAGAATTTTTCTGCACACATTGATTGATATTAACTGTGTGCGTACAAATATATCACAAGATAATTAAAATAATTAAATAACGAAAATAATAAAATGGGAATACTCAGCAATCCAATGCAACTAGGTCCAATTATAAAAAAAAAATTAAAAAAAAAACCAAGATAGTCCCCAAATTGTAAGAAAACGTGTACTTTTAAAAAATGTGTACTTAGAGTAGATGATTATTGAAATAGTTTCTTTCTAGTACTCAAACAAGGCTAACCTGACATTTTATTTTTGGTGTCCATAAACAATATGATGCCTCTCATTATTTCTTGCATCGGTTTATATAACTTTTCTTTTTGCAATAATTGTTGGAATAATTTCCAGGTATATAAAAATGGAACTCGTTGGAAAATATTGATCGATTGGTACAAAATCCATTTGTGCCAAAGATCTGGGAAACGTTTTTCAATTCAATTCTTAAACTGAACAAAACGATCAAATATTTCAACAACATATTTACTTAGTTTTCAATAGTTAGTTGTAATATCTGTAAAATATGAATCAAACTCATTTCAAAAGTACGGTCTACGTATATTAATATTTTTTCTTGGAATCGAACATTAAAAGTCTAGACTTAGTCTTAAATCATATTAAGATAATAATATTAATTATAAATTTAAGGAACAAAATGGAAAATAATAACAAAAACAGGTCGAGAAAAATAATGTAAAGAACAATTGTAGAACAAAGTCAACTAAAACGAATCGAATAAAACAAAGGTCAAATAAAATTCAAGGGAATGAAGACAGACAAGTGGCTTTTGGAACAAATAAAGAAGGGAATAAATGTTAATTGAGCCTATAAACCCAAGACATCCATTTGATGATTATATCGATACTTTGATTATGAATACTGTGATCGATATGATCGATTTAATTTTCTGGTTTTGGTGAGAAATTAACGCAACAAATAAACTAGTAGAAGGCAAATAGACCATCAAATTACAATTTTCGGAACGAATGGACGTTTATGGTACCACGGAACCAAAGGTCATTTTCTGGCTAAACTACTATAATAAACTAATCTACTGCAGGTAATCTAACCTTTTCAATTATTTTATAATTTTTTATATCATTTTATCATGTTTTGCAATTTTTTGTATTCCTTGATGTTATTTGCTCGTTCTCACATTCGTAATGTTTAAGAGTTATATTTTATAACTATTCCTACTTTAATCTTTAATAGTTTTGCACAAAAAGTCAATTTTCCAATTACCAAGTATTACCATTTCTGAATGTTACAGCGAAGTTGCTTCTATTTTGTTATGTTTTCATAGTGATATCGTGATACTAATATGTACTGGCACAATCTAGGTCTGAAATACATCACCGAATCCTTCGTCCGTCCTCAGTCTGAAATCACCTAATTGGATGGGTGCAACCCAGCCCAATCCAACTCAACCCAACCAACAACTTTCCAAAGGCCTCATATATACATAAATATACGAGACAGAGTAAAAACGGAAATGCTTAAATCAATAACTCTCTCAATTTTAGTGGAGATGAACTATAACAGTGAAGATTTTAGTGGAGAATAAGAAAATGAAGATGATAAGGGAGTGAAGGGACGAAAAGTAAGAAACTATTAAAGCCCATAAATCGAAAGAGCTAAATACGAAGAAAAGAAGAAAATCAGATAAACAGAAAACACGAAAGCAATTTAGTGAAAAATTTGTAAAAACAAATCACTGGGCTATGACACATTATTAGAAAAGGTAGACAATACTGACAAATTATAATAATAAAAAATAAAAATGATAAATTGTGGCAAAAATAGAAATCAAGAGGAGATGAAAACAATATTTCCCAGAACTATTCGAAGAAGAAAAAGAGACAAAGGAAATACAAAGAAATAAATAGAGCAAAATGAAATTAACGTATGTTCGTTGTATATTTTCTTACAATTTTAGTTGGTTGGATTTGGTTAGCTAAGGTTAGATTGAGTCAGTTGGGGTTGGGTTGCTTTTGATTGGATTGGGTTTAAAATAAGACAGGGGCCGAAATATGTCTAAATTTATTTGAATATTTAATGATTTTATGTGTCTGAGACGGCGATAGAAATTTATGTTGAAACTTATGTACAACCTATCTTTCTATATTTATAGTTTTTTTTTCCGGATCGAAGTGGTTTTCGGCGGAGGAATATTGATCATGATTTATCGGGATTTTCACTGAAGCCCATGTGAACTGAGTGTATCAAATCCTTACGCCATTATTTATAGCTATAGCTGATTTATAGCTATTTTGGCGCCAACCAAAATAACTATATATATGTTGATTAGGTCAAAAACGTTTCTTTCGGCGTAAGCCATATCAATTACCTAATCAAGGTTGATAAGGAATTTTGGTGCAAGTCCATGTCAACTGAATGTATTAAATGCCTGCGGCTTGAAATGTTGAATTATTTTCGGCGTAACCCCAAATCCAACTAACCAACGAAGCAAGCCAATATCAACCCAACCTAATCAAGATTGATTAATGTAAACTCCAACCCAACCCAATCCAACCCAACGCAACTCAATCCAATCAAACCGAATCAAACAAATCTGATACACATTCGGATACACAAACTCATCTTGTATATTAGATATTAAAAAATATGCAATATTTTCTCTAGTTCTCTAGTTCTCTAGTAATATCGTCCAAACAATATGATACGATAGAGTTCCTACAAAAGGCACTCAATGACGTCACCATTTATAAACAAAAAACTTGCAAAAATTGTAAAACTAAATAAAATTTGCACTATTTACAACTTGACAAATTTTTGATTGAAGTTTTAATTGTAATAAATTCAATTAAATAGTTCACTTTAAACAAAGTTTGCATTATTGACATTGAAATTTAATGTCGTCAAAGTCAATTCTCTTCGAATTGTACGAACCCAGATATAATACATTGTTTTGCTTCTTTTAGCTATAGTATAATTATTCTAATCGAAATGTGCCAAAATTTATCAAACATTTGATTAATATAATAATTGTGTCTTACATTTTTATTTATTTCGATTAGTTCTCTAGTTCTTCATTAGTTAAGATTGGATGACATTTTCTTACCACAAATATGAATAAAAATAAGAATAGAATAATTTATAAATTTGGAGCGCACAACAAAAATTATAGAAAAACGAAAAAAGCTGCAACTGAATCGTATTTACAATGCACAATCGAAAACAATTATTCAAATGATAAATACAAGTTGCGAAAAATCGAAAGTTAAAAGCGAAATATACAAAACAGGGAAACACAATTACTTGGCTTTTACGACTTAAGTTGTGTATAATAATAGAAAAGTAAATCCTTCTTTTTAGGGTATTAATATTTTTGCAATAACTAATAGCTGATATTTCTGCATTTTACCTCAATTTTACGACAAAATTCAGATCAAACAACCCAAAACACCCGAATTTAAAAATTGCTCTTTTATCATATTTGTAATCTTTATTTCGTAGTTTTATTTTTTATTATTTTGTATTAATTTCACTATAACATGTTTTCGTTTAAATTTGTTTTAAAACCTTATTTTTTGTTTTAAAACCTTATTTTTTATTTTATTAATATTAAACATTAATATAAAAACAGCGTCTAAATGCAACCAGATTGAACAATATATTCAAAAAAGTCTTCACAACTCGCTGTTGAAAGCTCGCTAATAACAGCGGCCAAATTATTTCCTAACAAATTGTTAGATACAAATAGACAAGGAAATTAATTATAATTGTTTCTTCTACATGTTTACTTCCATTTCATTTATTCACAAAATATTTGTATTTGCAATTTTTGCAAGACGTATTTTTTCCAAGTGCTATTTGGAAAACATTAATGATTATGGCACAACCCCATGTCAAATGAAATTGGATTGCGCCTAACTTAGCTTTAACTGCAAATTTTAGCGCAAGCCCAAAAACGAACTTGGTAGAGGTGACATGGGCTCACGCCCACATTTAACTTTTAATGGGGTTTCGAATCTTTTCTACAGACTGGGTTTATATACTCAGTGACATATAAACTGCACCACCTAGAAGGGGTGGGAATTTTTGAACCAAATTTGGCAGGAATAGTGGACTAGTCCAGGGAAATAGTTGATTAAAATTTGAAACCCAATCATCAAGTAGTCATGGGATTTTTGACGTTTGTGTCATTTTTTAGAGGCGGTGATGAACAAGCAATTATCGAGTCATTTTTGAATTTGTTCCACTTTTTCGGATCCCGTTCTTTAGTTTAAAGTGTTTCAAGTGTTTAATGATGCCTAGAGGAAGGAGACCTCAAGTTTACCAGCAGTTGAGTGACTTTGACCGATGGCGGATTGTTGGTTTACGAGAAGAAGGTTTTTCGTTTAGAGAACGTTTGGGACGGCACCACTCAACAATAATGCGTGTTTATCAAGCGTGGTCTGAACATGGGGTTCAATGTCGGAGAAGAGGCACTGGGGCTCAAAGACGAACCAATGAACGTCAAGATCGCCGCTTAAGACTAATGGCCTTGAGAGATCGATTCTCTACAACTAGATCAATAGCTGATCAATGGTTAGGTGAACAAGGTCGTCCGATAGGCTTGCAAACAGTTTATCGTCGAATAAGAACCTTTAGCTTGCTGTCTTACCGCCCACATCTTGTGCTACCCCTCACTGCTCAACATCGCCAGGAACGTTTGGCCTGGTGCACGGAAAGACTTCAATGGAATTTGGAGTGGCATCGAGTTGTCTTTAGTGAAGAATCGCGATTTTGTTTAGGAATGTATGATGGTCGGATGATTGTTAGACGAAGACGTGGAGAAAGGCGTAATCCTGATTTTTCAATTGCGAGGCATGTTCACCGAACTGTGGGGTTTATGGTGTGGGGTGCTATTTCTTACGGCAGTAGGTCACCCTTGCTCTTCATTCGGGGCAGTATGACCGCCCGACGCTACATTGACGAAGTGGTAGAACCACATGTTCTTCCATATCTTCGAGGGCTGGAAGATCCACTTTTCCAGCAAGATAAAGCATGACCTCACGTAACAAGGGTTTCTCTTGAGTTCTTTGAAGAGGCCAATGTTAATCTTTTGCCTTGGCCGCCAAGATCTTCCGATTTGTCGCCCATTGAGCAAGTGTGGGACATGATGGGTAGAAGATTGAGGAATCTACCGAACCCACCGTTGATAATAGAAGCTCTACGGCATGAAGTACAGGCTGCTTGAGATCCCATACCACAAGAAGACATTGATCACCTGCTGGAATCAATGCCAAGGCGGGTGAGTGTATCAGAAATAGGGGCGGACCAACACATTATTAAAGAAAAGTCAAAAAGATGAAGTGTTTTCTTTATCAAATTTTAATCAATTGCTACCTTAGACTAGTCTACTATTTCTGCCAAATTTGGTCCAAAAATTCCCACCCCTTCTAGGTGGTGCAGTTTATATGTCTCTGAGTATATTAGCTTACGCCAAAATATGCTTTGACAGTTTGAATTACCTACCGCCAGATATGAACTTCGTCAACGTCAAAATGTCAATCATGTTGAGCTAGTTCGCTTTGGCTTGCGCCAAAAGTCATACTAATACTTTCGGCACCGTTTTCAACTAAATGTATCAAATAAATGTTGTAAAATTATCGGAACACGGCGACGTGGCTCGGAGTCGGAGTCACTGATATTATGAAGATGGATTTTTGAAATATTGTCAAAGAAGGATAATTCCCTAAATTGCTTACAACAATAGCTGGAGTAGTTTAGCAAGAATTTAAATCGCGTTAAAGAGTATGAAAGTGTATATAATATTGTTGGCATTGTTTCCTTTATCAAATTAAAGAATCTGAAGGACATCAACATTCTAAAGTGACAGACATATTGCAATCATTATTAAGGTATTGACTATTATACCACAATATTGCGGCTTTGCGCCCCTTCATGGCAAATGGTAAAACATTTTTGACACATGCCTAACCTGCTGCAGTATATGACGTAAAAGGACCAACGAAAAGAACTGTAACAGTTTACTTTGCAGCTAATAATTGAACCAATAAGCAGGGGACTAAAATATGGCAACAATTTATTTAATGTTGAAATGCGAACGAGTTGTAACTAACACCCCACCAACTCCCATTATATGAATCATAAACAATATTTTTCATCTTTGATGCCCTACATGTATTGGTAACGGGATCAAAAATTAATTTCGCTCATGGAATGCCATTTATAAAACTCGTGTTACTTAATATGTACCTGATGGTCACATTTCATGGAAATATTACAAATTATTGTTTGAAGCAGATAGTTCTCCATCTTACAATTTGTCAAAAAATTATCCAATAACTATCTGCTATGTATCTCGTTTCATTTCTCCCTTGTTTTAATTTTTAATTTGAATTATTGAATTATTATTAATTTTCATGGATGTTTTACAGGTTCCACAGATTTCATATTTCACGAATTTTAAAATTTTGTGGATTTCACAATAGACTCTAATAGATTCATTAGATTTAGCAGATGACATAGGTTTCGTAATACATAGAGTCGTTTTTAGTTTTCATAGCCTTCACGGATTTATGATTTCATAAACTGCACGTATTTCATGTAATTGGTTTTGATTATTTTATTGTTCTATTATATGTTTGGTTGGATTTAGTTTTTCCAAAAATTATCTTGTGTATTAAGTGTTGAGCATATTGTAGTGCAAGCAGCAATCCTGATTAAACAATTTATGATTGAGAGCTATTTTAGCTATATTATCAAAGGCATTTTAAGCTTGCCCCAAAATTAACTTGGACTGCTAGCATATTTCAGCACAAGCCCAAATAAATTCGACCTACCTAAGGGATATTCTGTTAACAGGGGCTCACGCCAAGATGTGATTGGTTCAAGACAATTTAGTTCACTCGATCTACTCAACCTTCAGTAGGACATGTTGGAATTGGTTTACGCCATCATATGCTTTGACAGTTGAAATTACTATTAGTTTGAGATATGGACTTACGTCAAAATTCTAATCAATCTTAAATTGATTGGGCTCGGCTTGCACCCAAATCCTATGTCAAATCAAACTACTAACAATTGACATTTACGTCCAAGCTCATATTAACTAGATCAAAAAAAATCCAAAAACAAAACTCAAAGAAAACAGATTAAGGTTGATAGGTGTAATGGCAACAACAGTTCAAGATAATGTTTGCCCAAATCCATATCAACCTAATCTAAGTTTGCATAATTTTGTGTTTAATTTCAGGCTTCATTAATTTTTTCTTCTTTTATTACATTTGCAATTTTTATACAATCGTGTATTATTCTAAAAAGTTTCGTGAAAGTGTATCTAGTTATTTTTTTTTTAATATTTGAATAAAGGATTAAGTAGTTCTGATGTTTCGGTCCCTACAACAAGCAAACGAACGCGAAATCAGATGTTCGAGAGCGCCGCGTGATCGATGGGAGCCAAACAAACGATCCGGCGACGTCGCTGGCAAGTGACCAACGTCCAAACACAGTAATTCCCTGCATGATAGATATGGGACGAACGCAGTCGCCCGACGCCGTCGCGCGTACGATCCCGTCCGCGTCGCGACCAGCAATCCGCAGGTCCGCACCGAAATCCGCACATTAGCCAGATGGAGCGGAACTGTACGAATTGCAGAATTTCCAACATAAATTGAATTTTCACTAGAGTGACTCCTGCCGGAGACACTTGTACTTTTCGTCTTCGTTCCCGAGAAATCCCTTTCCGCCGTTCTCTTGCGTTGTCCGCCTTCCTTCCGAATAAATTCGACGTGTGTGCGCACGTAACACAAACAAGACTATCGACGACCCCCATTTCGGACCCGCATCGGAGTCGGCCGGGGCGCGATCGCGCGAAAACAAAAGAAAAGACGAGGTTTAAGTTTGGCGACGGGCGAAGGCCGGCGGAAAACGATAAATAAGAAGGCACCGGAGTAAATTAAGGGGCACAGGTTGGACTGGCTATGTATCGCGTAGGGGTGTTAATGTCTGGTCGGGACGCGGGCGCTCGTCCGTGAAAATGTCATGATTACGAGCCCCACATGTTACTACCCTGTCATTGTCACTTTTACAGTTGTTCGTAATAGCTGACGCAAAAAACGGTCCCTTCCGAACAATACAAATGGGACTTGTATTTACGATCCTTTTAAGCTGCTAATAACGTCAATTAGTTTACACGAAACTGAATTCTTGATTCCACTACATTTTCATGTATGGATTTTTTTATCAAGAATTTGTTTTTGCAACATAAATTATTTCAAATTTCCTTTGCGAAGATCTTTCCTAATGAACTAAATGATAGTAGAAGTTGGACGCTTCATCAGTGTAAAAAGATGAAATGGACCGACGACTTGGAACATTCATAAAATTAAATTAATTATATTTAAGATTCAAGTGGCATCGCAATAAACTGTTAAGTTGGAGCCAGCATAATAATTTTTTTTTACAAATAGTTGCTTTCATCGGAATTATTGGCTAGCTTCGCTTCTATTTTATTCTCTTGCTCAGGATCGCCATGACGAAGTTAGTGAGGCCAGCCACTCACCACACAGGTCAAAATGTGATGTTCATTATGTAGTTTAATATTGCTATATATATTAACTTGCGGATCCAGAAAGGCCGTGGATATGTACATGTACGGTGTCAGTAGGTGATTCAATGACCACGAATCGTCGGCGTGATTGGCACTGACCTTACTTCGCTAAGGCACGAACCCAGGCGATCAATCGATGAACTGCGCGCAAAGTCAGATTATTCGAACTCTGCCTCTACATCCGTTCTGTATAAATAATAAATCTTATGATTTTTTCATTATATGGCCTTGGATTGATGTAGTTTTGGCTGCGTTTGTAATATCACATAATATGACCTACATACGTTGAACTAGTTTATGTACCTTTCTTTACGATGGAACATATCATGTCATGTCATATTACCAAAGTGGCTTGCTACATAAAGATCGCATATATAATTGAATAAATTCCATGCATCGTCGAGTTGTTGTGTGGCTCCTATCGCAATGAGATTGTCTTGCATCGACAAGCCTATTAGGTGCTGCCAACTCTGCTCATACTTCCATTTGTTTCGTACTTATCTCATGTCCTCGCTTCAGCAATGTTTTTAATATTTATACTCAAAGTATGCAATGCGTCAGCGATACGTTAAAACGTTGTTTCGTTACATTAATATCTAAATGTGCTATTTGCTACTTTATAACAATAACTTATTTGATAATTAAGTCCTACATTCCTTAATATCATACATCGACGGCCACAAAATCCTGGAGGAACAATTGTACCAAAGTCACTTACGCATTGGCGGATATTGTTTTAATATCGAACAATGAGAATACACTCAAAGTTCAAAGTTCAATTTAGACAACGCCATGATTTACGGAAAATTTATCGTAGAAATTTTATCGGAGCCAACCCAACCCAACACAACCCAATCCTTTCACAATTTAAGTCTCAAGGATGAATTTTCCAGGCGATGAATTGCACTATATCGATCTATTTTCTCCTGACGAAGCCAATTACACCAGAAATTGAAGGTGAGGTAAATGAGAAACACTCCAACTCCAAAAACCCTACAAGTACGCTGGTTATGGTCCGATTGCAGGAGAAATCTTAAAACAGGTTTTAAGAATGAGACACAATCTTATAATCCAACGATATCAAAATTTTCTGAAATTGCTTTAGCTAAACCATTGAAAGTAACGAAAGAACGTATAGGGATGTAATTGTAGATGAAATTGAAAGAATTTTGGAAGAAAATCAAATCTGTTCAAAAATCATTCTTGACGATAATCCCGAATACGTCGTTTATAACTTGATATCCAAGAGAAATTATAGCACAACAGTCTGTTCCACCCTGACATCTAAATTGAATTTCGTAAGTAATTGGTGGTCTTCATTTGTGTCTGGTTCGTTTTTATGTTTTATCGCCAGCTACTCCTAAAGTATATTTGCTTCCTGCAGAATATCAGACAGAAATTATTACAACCCAACCCAACCCAACCCAACCCATAACTATTAAAGTAATTCAAGAAACTAAAAAAGAATAACAAGGTGTGATTAAACCCAATTACTTTTCGACATTATCTGTTGTAAACCCAATTGAACACAACCGAACCAAATAAACAGAACAAAGCACAATACCCTTGAAGATCTTAATTTACAAGATTTTGACAACAAAACCCAATAACCAATAGATCACTCAATTCAATTGTAAGAACCCAAAAAAACCACCAAAAAACCAATAACTATTAAAATAATTCTATTAATTAAAAAATATTGTTCGACCTTGTGACTGTTGAATTGGGAACATTCTTGGTTCAACTATTTCCAAACGCACACAACCAAACCTTGGGAATTGTTTTGCACAATCGATTCCCGAAACAAACCCAAGGGGGGCAAATTATTATTGTGGTATTGTGGAATCGATTGTCGTTTCTCAAAATCAAATAAAATTTACTTTTGGTTGGTTCTGGTGCTTAATTTGCAGTTTTCATTTCTGGCTTGTAATTAATTTTACTTCCAATCACTTTTTCGAAGTTTTCGTTCGTCGGTTTGGTTTTAGTTTATTTTGATGGGTTCGTTTTATTTTATTCGCTTATGTGCGATTTGCTAAATTTGTGTTGTTATTGTACAGTTTTTTTTTTGTATTTATTTTTACTTTCGTATAGTTGTGTTGAACTTTTCGTTAAGGTCATTCCTTTGAATTTACTTTATTTTTATTTGTTGAGTTTCTGCTGTTCATTCGACTTTTTTTACTTCCAAAGTAAGGCGTTGCCCCATAAAAAAATCTTGGTTCGACGATTTTACGAAATTATCACAACTGCATGCTTTCAAAGAAACAAACTTTGAAATCGATGGAGGCTTTACCCTCCACTCGAAGAAAATGACGGGTTGTAACTGGCGATATATCCACAAGAGTGACAAAATTGCGACTATATTCGCGAAATGAATAGCGTTCTAACTTTAAAACTAACCACAGACATTTAATTAAACCAAAAACATGGAAGTCATATATGTGTTTCAAGGCAAAACAAAATTACGTGCCAATTTATGACCTTCACGGTGAAATGGGAAGAGGGACATGAAATAGTACAAATGTATGTAAAATGTGACACTCTAATAACGTCCCAACGTCCACTAAATATAACGAATAAATGAACACACCGTAAATTCCAGCCCGAGGTTAGCTAACGACGTAGCCTAGACGATGGAATTAAAAAAAAATACAGGACTAGATTAGATTATTATAAATCTTTCAAAAACTTGAACGTGGCTAAATAATGATGTTAAACAAATTAACATTAATGTAACTCCAACGAAGTCCCATCACTCGAAAGATTACAATAAAAGTAAATCTTCAGGTGTTACAGTGAACGACGTGAATAAATGTTCATTAAAAATAGATCCACGATACAGGTGGAGACAACAAGATCCGGAATAATTTCCAACTCGATTCCGATGCACGATGGTCGATTATCCAAAACGTTCGTCAACGATCCTACGCGATCTCAGTAGCTCCAACCCGAGATAAAGCAGTGATACCATCCTCCCTGTTGTTCGATGATACAGTCACCAAGCGGGCGTTTGTGTAATGGCCACCCGCTTGATGCAACTGGTAAGGGGTGAGGAAACCCACAAAAAACCTTAGTTCAGCGACGCAATCACTACTCCGAGCGTCTAAAGAGACAAACTTTGAAATCGATAATACCCCATAAAGTCTTTACCCTCGACTCGAGGATAATAGCGTTTTGTTGTTGGCAATATATTCACAACAGTGAACAATAATTGTGACGCTAAACGCTCAAAAATTGTCCAAACACTTGTCATATGTTACCCGGGAATAGAATGAACTTACGCATTTGCATTGTCCCAGCCCGTGTTATTCCTTGAATGCCCCTGTCCTCTTGACCACGTCACCACTTTGCTGGAAATGTATCCAAGGATAAGCAGATTTTTTTCTTTTGTACATTGGTCAGACGATATCAAATAGAGCGCGTTAAAATCCAAAAGTATCATCAAAATTGGATACCAACCCAACCCACTCCAACCTAGCCAATTCATAAAAAATAAACGTTGCATACGTTGCGTAAATTATTAAACTAATGTAATGCAAAAATCAGGATGTGACGATTCGCTTATCTTGTTACTAACTAATCGCCCAGTACAAGACATTTAACATCAGAAGTCTACGCTACATGGTTTTTAAAACCCAAAGGTAAAAATTATATAAAAATTACACTACTTACGTTAAGAGATGTTAAGAGCGAATTAAACTGCACTGGACGTTAATTTAAAAGAAACCAAATGTCCGAACGTAATTTTAACATATCCGGGCGATGTTACATGATTAGAAAAACGGGCGACATCGACCGCCACGTTTCCAACGCCGCCTATGCTCGCCGGTTATTTATCGCATTGTTTTTTCTGTTGAATAGGAAATGGAATTAAACATAAGGAATTCTGAACGGTAGCCGCATAGTTCGAACTTCTGCGAAATCAAGATATTTCCTTATTGATTATGCGAGATCTCAGATAGAGCGAACGTGTCCCAAACTGAAAAAATGTCGTCCACTTATCCGTACATTTGCGACTGGAAATAGAGAGAAGAGATCGCGCATTTAGATCGATTATTACCATTTCGGACGGTCGCCGTTTCGAAATACAAATAGAAATGATTCGTCGCGAGCGAGCCAAGAAGTTTACGGTCGGTTGTATGTACCAAGACTTACAATGGATTTGAAAAGGCAAAAAAAAATAAAAAATTAAACAAAGATGATGCGATTATCGATTTAAATTCGTCAGAATTGACAAATGTTAATGAAATTGTTTTTGGGAAACAATTTTCGCCGATTTAAAAAATTGACAAGTATCCAATTGTGATCAGTTCAATGCATTGACATTTTTTCTTGACTAAAAAATGACTAAAAGACTTATGAGTAGTTGTGTCCCTTTGCTCGCGTATCGATTTCACAGCCGTTATTCGTAAACTCGATTTATGCGCATAATTTTCCCATCACATCCACGGTTTTTTATCATTCATCTCGTAGTTCGTCTTTCTCTCGCTAGACTAACTTGTTGTGGTCATTTAGGCTAGTCGTCTGTAATAAAAGTGCATTTATCCATCGTTACTGGCCGTGATGGCGACGCGCACTGAATTTAGATCAACAATTACGCTGAAAAAATCGCCCCCTCACGAAACCACCGAGACGGACGCGAAACGTCATAAATGGTCACGGACGTATTTCGTTCAGGACGAACCGAAGGCGCAAAGCTGTTCCCAGATAAGCTTTTTATCGATTATGGATGAGCGTCGTCACTTTCGAAAATTGACAAATGTAAAAAAGTTATTAATTATAAAGGGAAAATATATCGAAATCTAATGAGTTAAAATCAGACAGAAAATAAAAACGCCACCAAATATTTTTTCTGTGAAACTAGTTAAGTAGGAATGACATGTGAGGAAGGGAACAAGGCTTTAGGGGATTTTCGGACATTTACTTTATAATGAAATAAAATGCTGCTCAATAACTAATATTAATTTCGAATGTATTTATTAGGAGAATTGAAGGAATATTGCGTAGCACCTTCCTTAAAAATTTGTAAGATTGTGGCAGGTTGGTTGATTCTCGTTGCTAACAGCAGCCAAAAAAGCTAAGAGGTCGTCGTTGAAATTATTGAAAGCAATTAAGAAAAATTGAAATGAAAATAACACAAACGATAATAGAGAAAGAAAAAAAGCGTTAAAGACAAAGTAAACGAAATATAAAAATATAAAAGAACATTGAAAAACAAGTCCAATTAAAAAGTAATTGGAAATAAAAAAATAATATGTTTGAAAAAGCATTGAAACAATTAAACGTAATATAAAACGAAACAAGCGAATCTCAAGGAGAAAATAATTGAAATAAGTGAACGTGATAACCAAATACAATGGAATTATTTCGCAACGAGGTTAAGGAAAATAGAAAAAATCCGAAACCGGAAACTGTGTTTTGTCGAGATAAATAAGAGGTTTCAGAAGAAGTGATAAAGTAAGGGTAAAGAATTAATTGTTGATAGGGCCCGAATTATCTAAAGATGGAGACAGAATATCGAGTAGCTTCTGAATGCGGACAAGGTAAGCAGCGAAAGCGAAGACGATGTGGGCCAAATAAATCAAAATGAGATAACGGAAGCAGTCAGCACGTCAATAGTAGAAGATGTAAAAGGGTTAGAAATATCAAAAACAGGACTGGTTCCAGATCAAACCAAAAAAATTTGCGGAGCTCATTGAGGAAATATGGGCGGAGAGAATACCTAGTCTAATACGTGGCGACTATACAGGAATAGCCAATCTATTCTAGCCATCTAGTAAATTCGTTTATGATGAATATGGGAGGATATCAAAAAGGTTTTAGAAGTAGATCAATTGTTCACCTTGAGGCAAACTATTACGGTCATAAAATGAAAATCTGTAAAAGGCCATGGAATGTTTACCTCTTTTTTATTGCTTCAGATTTAATTTGGTCTGTTTCACTTTCGTGTCTTCCATTTTGTGTCCTTCGTCATCAATTTCGTGTTTTTATCGTTTTGTTCCTTCCCCACATTAATGTCGAATTTCATTAGTTTTATGTTTGTTCAACATTTCTTTGAGATTTGTTGGCAAAGATTGCTTTGGACTTTCATTAACAGAACCGGAAAATTTATTTCCAACCATAGGAAAAGAAAACTCATCAAGACAAACAATAAAATGAAAGAAGACAAGGAGCAAGAAGAATAAAGAATGACGAAAATAAATGAAAATATGCAACAACATCAAAATAAAATTGAAAGGAATAAAACGGGGTCTGGAAACAATCCCACAAATTCCAAATTATCAACGAGTATCATATCCCCAATTCATGGAAAATTTTGATAAACCTCTTCGTGAAGCAAATGTACCAAAAAATAAACCAGCGACTCAATAGACAACCCAACCCAACCCAACCCAATCCAACCCCTACCCAACCCAACCGAACCCAACCAATTTCGCCAAAATGCCAAATCCATCGCTGATCTTTATATACGCAGTTGTTAGCTACCAAGAAAGGATTGGAAACCTAAGACCAACAACAGATGAAGAAACATTACATTTTAAAGCATCGAACGACACCATAAATCGAATTGCAACTTCTCCAAAGACATACAGGAAACTTGTTAAACATCCATACGATGACAAGAGACACGATTCACCAAACGTATCAAACAAAAGATTACGGTGTTGTCATAAAAAATTTCATTACTTTGTTCCGATTTCTGACATAGAACAAGAGCAGAAAAAATGGCCTCATGATTAGTAAGATCATAAACAACAAGCATAGATCCAATAAACAACCATGAATGCTTTTCTATGTAGACCTAGAACCCAAGCCAAGCAACAAAGGTATTTGCAATCTGAGATTTTTACGTCAATTGAAAATCAGTGTTGAGCCACCCAATAAAAAAATATATTGTACAATGTACACGCTGCCAGATATATGTCATAAAATGTCATAAACCTAGACATATCCCAGCAAAAGGCGCTCAGCCATCAAATTACCGATGTTGCGAAATTTATGGCAACCTGCAAGCTACCAGAAACAATATCACAGGAGTCCACAACCAGCCATAAGGACATGCACCTTATATGTCCCATCTGTACAAAAGCTAATCTACCTAACGTCCAGCAAAACGAAACATCTGCTGAAGCTCTAAAAAGCCAAAAAGAAAGAAAATCAAAATGACAACTTCGCTGATTAAAAATTTTATAAATATTCCTCATTGAATTAAAGCGTATGTCCAATCAAAATAACGTGATTCTAAAAGGTCATAAATAAAATAGTCAAATACAGGCCATTTCGTCCATATGCATTGGTCTATGGAATGCATATGGAATAATGGAGTTTACGCTAATTTTGGCCAAACATGAACTTGATAAAAAATTTAACTTTTTAGTAGCTTGTATATGAATTTATGTCAACATTCTATTCAATGTTAAAAGATAGGCAAGTACGTTGCACAAAGTATGCAAGTAACTGGTGGTATATTTCAAAGGCCGCCTGTCAAACTAGCGGTGTTGGACTTTCGCTGTTTGTTTGCAAATGGGCTTCGTAACATACTCACAGTTTCTCAAATGATCGTCAAATGTCAGTGTCTACACCTACCGGACGCAAAGGTCATGTGAATGGGAACTCGATCGGTTTTCTTTATCCGTAAACAATACAGTGAATGCAATACCGAAATCTTGGCATTCACATCCAATTTCTCACAACAAGAACCTCTTAACTCGCAGCGACTCGAACGCATACGGGAACTACACACCACACGGTTCTATATTCGACATTTCATGTCATCGATCGGCTCTTCATTTAACACGTTAATCTAGGGAAAAAATGTGCATCGTCTCTGCAGTCACATTGTTCATTCTATAGCTGAACATCGGCACAGGCAAGGTGTAACAAAGTTGGTTATTCCTTACAAATTTTGCTTTTGTAAGCTTACAAAGTTTAGATTGTGCGGAAACCCACTGACCACTCAATTGTATTGTGGCCTTTTCCAAACGTCATACTGACAAAAATGCACCTCGTGTCAAATATCAAGGCCTTCCTTCATCCATTGCTCCAGCATCACATGCCCCTAAGCTTTGTACACCTACTCATCCTGAGATAGAACAGGCAGTCGCCAACAGCAAAAACATGGAGAAAACATTGAAGAACCAGACTATGAATTCACACTATCACAACTACAAAGATGATTTTGTCAGCGATCTTCGACTCCCCAAGTTCAGTGCTGAGCTTTCTACGTCTTGTTGCTAGTCATACATCAGAGAATCCTGGACTGCGATGACTTCCCCGAGAATCTCACCTGTAAAAAGAAAACAGTCAGTTTTTTTACATTTGTTCGGGGTTTCTTGGACAATCACAAAGGTTCTAAGTTTGTGGTAATTTATATATATACTCAGTATATATATAAACTGCACCACCTAGAAGGGGTTGGAATTTTTGGACCAAATTTGGCAGAAACATTGGACTAGTCTAAGGTAACAATTGATTAAAATTTGATAAACAAAACACTTCATCTTTTTGATTTTTCTTTAATAATGTGTTGGTCCGCTCCTATTTCTGATACACTCATTGACCCGCCTTGGCATTGATTCCAGCAGGTGATCAATGTCTTCTTGGGGTATGGCATCCCAAGCAACCTTTACTTCATGCCGTAGAGCTTCTATTGTCAACGGTGTGTTCGGTAGATTCCTCAATCTTCTACCCATCATGTCCCACACGTGCTCAATGGGAGATCTTGTCGGCCAAGGTAAAAGATTAAGATTGGCCTCTTCAAAGAAGTCAAGAGAAACCCTTGCTACGTGAGGTCGTGCATTATCTTGCTGGAAAAGTGGGTCTTCCAGCCCTCGAAGATATGGAAGAACATGTGGTTCTACCACTTCGTCCATGTAGCGTCGGGCGGTCATACTGCACTGAATGAAGAGCAAGGGTGACATACTGCCGTAAGCAATAGCACCCCACACCATCAACCCCACAGTTCGGTGAACATGCCTCGCAATCGAAAAATCAGGATTGCGCCTTTCTCCACGTCTTCGTCTAACAGTCATCCGACCATCATGCATTCCTAAAGAAAATCGCGATTTGTCACTAAAGTCAACTCGATGCCACTCCAAGTTCCATTGAAGTCTTTCCGTGCACCAGGCCAAACGTTCCTGGCGATGTTGAGCAGTGAGGGGTAGCACAAGATATGGGCGGTAAGACAGCAAGCCAAAAGTTCTTATTTGACGATAAACTGTTCGCAAGCCTATCGGACGACCTTGTTCACCGAACCATTGATCCGCTATTGATCTAGTTTTAGAGAATCGGTCTCTCAAGGCCATTAGTCTTAAGCGGCAATCTTGACGTACATTGGTTCGTCTTTGAGCACCAGTGCCTCTTCTCCGACGTTCAACCCCATGTTCAGATCACGCTTGATAAGCACGCATTATTGTTGAGTGGTGCCGTCCCAAACGGTTGCCGATTTCTCTAAACGAGAAACCTGCTTCTCGTAAACCAACAATCCGCTCTCCGTCAAAGTCACTCAACTGCTGGTAAACTTGAGGTCTCCTTCCTCTAGGCATCATTAAACACTTGAAACACTTTAAACTAAAGAACGGGATCCGAAAAAGTCGAACAAATTCAAAAAATGACTCGATAATTGCTAGTCTATCACCACCTCTAAAAAATGACACAAACGTCAAAAATCCCATGACTACTTGATGATTGGGTTTCAAATTTTAATCAACTATTTCCCTGGACTTCCACTATTCCTACCAAATTTGGTCCAAAAATTCCCACCCCTTCTAGGTGGTGCAGTTTATATGTCACTGAGTATAATTTTTAGAATAAGTAAATCTCAAGCTTTCGTTGTTTCAGTCACAAAAGCAAAGTTAGAGGAGAATAAAAACATGTTTCTATTGTTTTGAATCATAGACAAGAAGGAACTAATCCTTACTATTCAACGACAATTTTTTGTTACATAGTGTAGCCATAACGCCCCAGGATTTGATCTCCTCCCAAATCCTCCAACGCCCAAATCCGCCAACACCAAAAAAAGCCGAAGTACTCTTAATCAGAATCTACAATATCGTAATAAGATTACCATACTTTACCACCATTCTCTTTCTATTTCTATCTCTTATCACAATCGTACTTTGTATCATAGTTAAAATAAAATGTATTACTTATGAATTAGAAAATAATTGCAATGAAAATTCACAAATAATGATCTTTAATAAAAACATATTTATAAATACATGAGAATTGACAACCGCCTACCCGCATTTCCACGTCGTAATTTACCATTTGTTAGTAAATTCCACGGTGAAAAAATTATTGATATTAATATTCGATTCGCGTGTCCCGTCGCACCGGCGTAACGGCCTAGAATTGAATCCAGGCAGCGACTCCGAAGAGGTAAATTGTCATCGTGTCCCGATTTGGACGGCTAATCACGACAAAGGACGAAATTCGAGCATATTACTTTTGATATTAAATCGACTGCCGCACGTTAGGAAACCGCAACGGGGAATTAAATTGGGAATTAAGCATTAGATTTAATGGTTCCGTACGATTCGATTATTAATAGAGGAACGATGGGAGTGTCTTGCGGTCCCGGTGAATGTCCCCCGAAAAATAAATCACGTTCAGCTAAGAGATAAAAGTCAGTAATTTGGATGTTTGGTCGTTTTTGTGTGATTGCAGTCATCTGCGTTCCGGTAAAGGTACGTCAGTCACGATTTGAGTCAGTCGGTGCCCAAAAATGCACGTAATTATGGCTAATTTAAATGACGGGAGTATCTCAATGTAGATTAAGATTGCTCGATAAGTTAGACTAAACAGCGAAGAAAACGTTTTTTCGGAAAATGGATTAAACAAAAATACTATCTTGTGTAACTTCCCGCATCTTTTTTACCCGAACTATTTTTTGATCCGTCAATTAATTTGTCCAGAAAAAAATAAAATAGTGAATTTTTTTTCGTTCGACAATTCAATTAATTTCCATGCTTTTTAAAACTCTGATCGCGAAATCTCGGGAACTATTCGACCAAACTAGTTGAAATTTTTAATGAAACACTGTGACACTTCACTGTCGCGAATAAAGTTATTGCAATCGTCGAAATAATCATTTGTTGGATAATATTTAACAAATAATCAGTTGCGCTATGAAACCATGTTCTTTTTTCGACTAGCGAGGAAGTTTTTCGCTATTGGTCTTGCGGCATTCTCTTTACGATATCATTGTACCTTAGACTGTAACGTAAATTTTGATGCATCACTTGGCGTGATAAGTTTAAAACCTGGAAAGTTGTTGCTTTGTAAACAAAAGGTTCGTTTACCGCGCACGACGCGTCAAGCGCTTCCGATCCATTCGCGCTACTTTACTGCGTTTTATTCTTGCAAGCATAGATTAATGCCCAAATTACTTACGTGTATATGTGATAGTCGTGATTGAAGCATACAGTTATTTTTCTATGCAAGTACGCAATCAAACATACAGCGCATATTAATGAAAAAATTGCAATACGATTACCAGCTGTAAACAAAAGATTATTTTGGTCACACCCTCGATCGTATAAGGAAAAGTCGAATAATTATTATTGTTTTTATAGACATTTTTTCTAACAACGAAAGAAATATAATGAATAGTATTAACTTGTAATTATTACATCACTAAAATATTAAAAACATCTATCATTAGGGAGCAGATTCTTTTGTTTCTTCTACTTTCATTCCTGCTTGTTAGATTTTTTATCTTCACTAATTTTGCCCGCCGTCTTTACTCTAACACGCATATCATCTAAATATGATGTAAAATAATTTCTACCTCCTGGAATCAAATATCGTAGCAGTGCATTTAAATCTTTATTTTTTTCTTGTGAAATCCCTATTTGTTTAGCTTCTGCAGCATTTACAATATCGTCAAATGACACTGTCGTAATTGGTAATTGGTTCGCTATCATAATCGTAGAAAACATTAATTTGACCATTAGCAAAATACTGAATTTTAACTGATCTTAAGTCCTTTCGGAACTTTGTATTTTTTTAAAATTAAAGATTCAAAATCTTTCACCGTGCAATCTTTCTCTTCTACAGTAGTAAATGGAGGATTTCGAGCACTTTGTATCAAATCTATATAATCTCTTTCAGTTTCAATGTGCTCGAGCAATTTTTTTTCCGCCCGTACATTCCAAATAATAGATGTTTTTAATATTTTAGTGAGGTAATAATTACAAGTTAATACTATTCATTGTATTTCTTTCGTTGTTAGACAAGATGTCTATAAAAACAATAATTATTCGACTTTTCCTTATACAATCGCGAGTGTGACCAAAATAATCTTTTGTTTACAGCCGGTAATCGTATTGCAATTTTTTCATTCATATGCGCTGTATGTTTGCCTGCGTACTTGCATAGAAGAATAACTGTATGCTTCAATCACGATTATCACATAAACACTTAAGTAATTTGGGCATTAATCTATGCTTGCAAGAATAAAACGCAGTAAAGTAGCGCGAATGGATCGGAAGCGCTTGACGCGTCGTGCGCGGTAAACGAACCTTTTGTTTACAAAGCAACAACTTTCCAAGTTTTAGACTTATCACGCAAGGTGATACATCAAAATTTACGTTACAGTCTAAGGAACAATGATATCGCAAAGAGAATGCCGCAAGACCAATAGCGAAAAACTTCCTCGCTAGTCGAAAAAAAAGAACATGGTTTCATAGGGCAACTGATTATTTATTGAATATTATCCAACAAATGATTATTTCGACGATTGCAATAATTTTATTCGCGACATTGAAGTGTCACAGTGTTCCATTAAAAATTTCAACTAGTTTGGTCGACTAGTTCCCGAGATTTCGCGATTCGAGTTTTAAATTAATTGAATTGTCGAACGAAAAAATTTCACTATTTTATTTTTTTCTGGACAAATTAATTGATGGATCAAAAAAATAGTTCGGGTAAAAAAGATGCGGAAAGTTACAGAAGATAGAATTTTTGTTTAATCCATTTTCCGAAAAAAAAATTTCCCCAAAATATCGATCGGTTGGACAATACTTATTTCCAGCTTCGCGCGCCCCGTGCGTTATTGCATCCGGGACCTCAATTGTAGATCTGTCTTGTTACACACAATAATGTCAAACATATCCAGCGCTTCTTGAACTTCAACTTGAACCGTGCATTGGGGCCTGCGTCACCTTTCTAACCTCCTACAAAATGATGGGGATTAGAAAATATTCCCACCATCATTTTAATATATATTAATTTAATTCATAATTTCATCCCAAATTTTCATTAAATGTAAATTTATTTGGTTTTAATTGCTTTATTTTCATAATTATATTCATTTAATTGTTTTACAAATGCATTGCATTGAAATTTACAAAATAACCATTGTAAACATCGTGGAAAACGGTAAGGATTTATTGATATAAGATCTCGATAACCATGAGAACGAGTAATGACTAATTTATTCATAGGTAGATGTTTTCTTTAGTTTCAATCTCCTTCTCCTTTCCCACATCAAAATCGAACTATTATCTTCGATCAAATCTATAACTTGTTATGTCTTTTTCCGTTTTGTCGCCATTGTTAAACTACTGTTGTCGTTTATTTAGAATTTTTCTTACAGCTATTTGGTTAAGTCATTATCGAACATAAGCAACCCAACTCAACTCAATCCAAGTCAATCCAAACCCGACACAATCGGATCAAATTCAACCCAACCCAATCCAATCCAACCCAACGCAAGTTATAAAAAAAACTAAAAGACATAAAGAAACTATACATGAATGTAGAAATTTCTGCACTTGTTAAAAAATTGTCACAAATCAAAATTATCTAAAAATGTCAAAATAGTCTTAAAGATACGAATTGTCGGAAAATGATAATTATCAAAAGCAAAAAATATTCTAGTTATAAACTTTCTAAGTTTCACGAAACTAAAAAGAAAAAAAAAAATAATTTTCTACATTTCGAGAATTAGCGTAAAAGTCAAAAAGATTCAAATTTTCTGAAACGTACGACGTCAGCATTAAAAAAAAGGAAAACGCAGCAAAATAGCATTTAGAAAAATTCAGTATTGCCAAGATTTTCGAAAAAGAAAAACCAACACAACCCAATCCAAGTTATAAAAATTCAGACTAAAAGGCTAAAAAAATTGTCACAAATTAAAATGTTCTGAAATGTACAGAATAGTCGAAATTACCACAAAACATTTTTTTTAAAAAATGTTAAAATAGTCTTGGACAAAAAAAATTGTCTAAATTTTTTATATAAAAAAAACAATATTATCAAAAGCAAAAAATATTGTGTAAATTTTACGAAAAAAAAGTAAATAAAACTTGCAAAAATACCTACATACATGTCAACGTTGTAATTTTGTTAAAATTCACGAAAAAGGAACAAAAATTGCATAATAGTTGAAATATCTAAATTTGTCGAAAATCAAGCTTAATAAGTTGATTTTAATTTATAGATTTATAGGTGAAAATCGTCAAAATTATACGAAAACTAAGACAAAATGGCCAACATATCAAAAACGATAAAATTGCTAATACGATCCAACCCAGGATATAAAAGTGCACAGACTAAAATACTTGCGAATGCGAATAAAAATTACATTGTTACACTTGCAAAAAATAAAAAAATTATAATTGTTTACGACAAAAATTTTCAAAATAAAAGAAAACTAATTTCCTAAAATTTTGACAGCTAGAACATGGAAGCCATTTGGCATCTTAAGGTAGACCCTGATTTTCTGTAAAGATTTGTATTGTTTCTGAAACCCGACCCAACCCGACCCGACACAATCACAATTTTAACTCTAGCGATTTTGCAGACACCAAAACAAGTTATTTGTAAAATAAACCTGTCGTTTATCAATCTCAAACGTCGTTCTAAATTGTGGCATACAACCTAACCTAGCTCAACCCAACCAAAGCCAACCCGACCAACAAACACAATTTTAATTTTCACGATTAATTTTCCAAATACCAAAAAAAAATATTTGTAAAATAAACCTGTCGTTTATCAAACACGAACGTCGTTCTAAATTATGGCACACAACATAACCTGGCTCAACCTAACCAAAGCCTTAAGGGGGATCCTGCTTAGAAGGCTCAAAAAATCGATTATAAATTAATTTTTTTTTATTGCTCAAATCTATTCCTAATATATCTAAGAATATGTATAAAAAGTTATAGCGGCTAATTCGCAATATTTTGAAAGATACAGCACTAAACACAGTGAGGTGTCGAGCAAAAAATATAGGAATGCATGAACCCTCGGACAAACGAAGCGCGCGCCCCTCCCCGCAGTCACTAACACCGAACGATGTACTGAAAAAAGTTCAATCGGTCGTTCGAAATAATAATATTTTGAGTTCGTAAGAGCTATAGTAGGATTATAACGAGATATTCCGTAAGTAATCGAAAATTAACATTTTGCCTGATTCGTAAACTTTAGAGCGCGTTTTCTCGAGTTTTCGTTTTTACGATTTTTATAAACTGGTGGGCGTGATTGCGAGAAAACTAGACAAGCAATCAAAACGAAACAAAACTTTTGTTGGCTTCAGTAGCATTCTATTCTATTTGAACGAAAAGATTAATGAAAAAAAAATTCTAAACAACTTTTTTAGCAAGTTAAAATGATTTTCTCTTCCTGCAAAGAGCACATTTATTTTCAAACCTGAGAAAAATCTTGAATTTCAAAATTTTGGGTTTTTTTTAGTTCACATAGAAGAAAATATATGAGAATTACCATTTTCTTTGGTTTTTTGTTTGAGACAAAAATTACGGGCTACATCTTTCCCACCGATTGTAAATTGCAATTGAAAGGTGTTGCACAAATGTGCATAAAAATCGGTTCCGTTTAAATATTTTTCTCTCGACATATTTTTTTTAATGCTAAAATATGCAATAAAATGCTCTAAAAAGTTCACTAGACTTGCTCATTTTTTTCTGCCCTAAAAAAATTCCCCCAAAACGCTATTTTAAGGCCTCCTAAAGCAGGATCCCCCCTTAAACTCCTTGATATGGTCTTTAAATTGTACTAAAATGCCGTAGATACATAATCTGGATACTATGGAACTTGTTCGATCCTGGTTAAAAGCTTTATGTAATACATACTGACTGAATCACAACAGTTCTTTGGCCCAAATATATATGAAGTCCTGAATATGAGACAGGTTTTTAAAATTTTCGTTAAATGAATGTACAGTGGTGAGCATATTTATCGGATTTAAATATGCTTACCCCTGTTCATTTATGTTTATTTTTTTCTAGCTATTGTAAATGTTATACCGTTCAATTGCACCAACAAATAATAGTTATGACGGATGAGAATTTGTAAACATAAAAATAATAGATTTTGACAAATTATTTTATTGCTGGTCAATGAAACTATTATTATTTTTTTAAAGTAAACCAAATTAAACTGTGAATTTGATTTTATAACAGGAAATAGGGAGTACAAAAAGTGTGAATTTAAACTAAAAAAAAATTTCGAATCCCTAAACATTTTATTTTGCCGTTTTTTTTAGACCGTGCTTGCTATCCTGCAATGAAATTGAGGTAGGATGCATTTAGGGAAGACGTTTTTGTTACACGGTGTCAACGAACTGACGCATTGGGATTGGGATTTTTTTTTATAAATATGCACAACAATTTAGATAATGCATTTAATCTGTTGGCTTCTCCGCTCTGTATATATATGAATTAAAATACTAAATATAGTATGAAATAATAAATAAAATGCCCTTTCCAAGCTCAACTCCTAATTTGAATTAAAAACCACATCCACTCTGTCTCCATATTTTCGTTATATTTCTTCTCGTTATTTCGACTTTGCATATTTGTATTGGGTCATTAGTCAAGAAGCCTAATAATTCGCCAGGAATTTGGTTGAGAGAACAATGAAAAAATGTACTTATAACGTTAGATACAATCGAATCCGAACCCAATCCACCATGTGTTGAAATAGGCGAAAGGGCAAACCTTTTCATCTGAACACAAATCCCACATTGTATATTGGAATTTTCTCTAATCGCAATGGTTCGTTGTAATTCAACCCAAACCTAGAGTTTGTTGAGATTTTTAAGACTTCTTTTATTTAAAAAATGATGTTTTGAATTTTGGAAACCTGCCAATCCCAAGCCATCCCAAACCAAATCCGCTATTGGTATGAGATTGGGCAGTCGACAACGCAAGAACTCAACTCGCCAGAAATTGTATTTATGTCTAAAAGTCATTCGTACGTTACGAATTGAATTTTTTGAATAAGAATTTTAAGTACATGTTTAAAAAGCTCAAAATCAAATAACTGAAATCCTACGACCAACGTAGACTGGGTTCGATGTTATTGCCTTACGTTCAGAGGAACATCGACAATTCTTGTACTTTTATTTTGTGAGACTTCCACAAACCAATTTTTAAATCTTTATCATGTTGATGAAAATCCCAAATGAATACGAGTATGGCCTCAGATTATGGTTTTGTTGTTGCAAGAGGACAATGGAGACGAGAAGGGTGACGAGACAGGGTTGTCTACTGAGCCCACAGCTCTTCATCATATACAATGTGGAATTGGAGGAAACGCTAAGGAAGGGGCAGGATGGATATGCAAAATTGGGAAAAGCTAAAATATGGTCGTTGTAATTCGTAGTAATTCTACCGCAGGCAGAGAAGGGGCTTCAAGAAATGGCAAAAAGGCTACAAGGATTCCTGGACAGAAGGGGGTTGGATCTCAACACAAATAAAAAAAAAATGAGGTTGAAGAGGATGGAAACCTGACATGGCAAAGGGAAATAATAAAATAGGTGAAGGAATGGTTTTATGTAAATTATATGGTGAGGGAGAATAATAGCAGCGAGGGGCACATGAAACAGAAAAGCTAACAGGGTAGAGGGACGAATGAGGAGGAACATGTGGGGAAAGAGGAAAGGGAAATTCGAGGAGACAATGGATGTATGGAACATATGAATCAAGAGTATCATGATGTACGGAGCAGAAGTCTAATGGAAATAACAGATATAAATAGATGCACCAAGGACAAATAAAAAGGACACTAAACCTGGAGGTAGGTAGTGAGGTAGGAGACGTGGAGCGAAAGGATGAACATAGAGGTGATGAGATGAAAAACAGTGAGATACAACATGACTAGTGAAAATTCTATTAGCCAAGTTAAACAAACGGACAACAAGAGAAATGGCTTATGCACAATATGATAAAAATGTATGAAAGGGTAGGGTTATCTGTGGTAGCGGCGAAACGGAAGGAGGTGGGAGGAAACAAGTGGAGAGGGAAATTGAGAACATATGGAAGTAGATAGAAGCGCAGGAAAAGAAAACAAAAATCGAAAATGATAAAATGTTGAATACAAAAGAAGTAAAGCAGACGAAAAGTCAAGATATTTAAGGGGAGTGAGATCGCCAGAAGAAGAAGAAATAAGTTCGCATGCGAAAGTGAGGAGAAGACCAACATATATTGGATGGAAGATTTATAAGAAGTGCGAGTTCAGTGGAAAAGGTTGGGATGAATGTGAAAATGTGAATCTCTCAATGATTGTGAAGAGATAAGCTTGAAAGAATACGAAAGAAGGATGGAGAAGAAACGGAACAGCAGGATATAAATTGAAAGGGGATATAAGAGGAATGAGGTGGAACCGAAGGGAGATGATGAAATAAATGTTAGAAACTGATGATGAAGCCCAAAAGCAAACTCGTTCAGAAAACCGATCAGCCGAGTTTTAAGATTCATTTTCCAAAAGCCAAACGTAGTAAGTCTAAACCGAAATCTACAATTCACTTGGGTTTGGATTTTGGTTCAGATGAATCCCAAAAATAATGATCGAAAATAAGTGTAAATAAATCATCATCATCATCATCATCATCATGAATTTTATTTTTATTTTTATAAAAGATTCAAAAGGCGTAGCAAAAATTCCACCTGAACCATAATAGGCTTGTTTCCATTTCTAAGTTTTCAAAGTTGTCCAAAATGTTCTGCAATTATTATTGTCCCCGTACGATATAATTATTTAATATAAAGTAAATCAATTTAAATTGGAATGAATATTTATGCAACGCATTCGTCGACCTATTTTAATAATAATTTTGCACCAGAGAGGACAATATGTATCAAATCTTGTAACACTGCTCTAAATGTTGTACATACGATGAGGTATTTAATGTTATTTGAAATAAATTTAAACAAATTCATATATTACCCAACTAAACGCAATTGAACATTTCATTTCGCATAAGTGACTTTGGCTACTTAACATATTATCGCTTAAGGATCGAAAGCAGCTCACACCATCTTCACTGAGCCATCGGAAAAGTACCTGACTAACCACTAAGTGTATTTTAGGACCGAGTGCAATCGGATATCGAGTGTCGAAGACGTGTTAAATGTTATTTGCAATCTTTTTAAATAAATTCTTAAGTTGTCCAAGTAAACACCTTTGGAATGCACACGTCATTAATTACAAACACAAACCTACGTCGAGTGTAATTTTTAAACGATGCCCCGCTAATTGCGAGATATGCATCTCCGACCATATTGCAGATCACAAAAGATACCGATATGTAAACTTATTATAATTCAACATTCAACATTCTCCTTCGCATTCGATTTGAAATTCAATTAACCGCGTAAATGCCGGCCGCGTTAACAATGCAAAACTCCTCGGTTAGTGCCTTATTAATAGGAGACACCTGAGTCCGTGGAGACCCTTAATTGTATTAATATGCGCGTCCGGGCGTGGAAAAAATTACGGGTCAGGTGCACGCGCATTTTTCTATTCGCAGTAAATATTAATTATGACATTTATCGCAAATTTATGCGCGACAATGAGCGTACGCAATTAATTGGGTTTCGTTTTATTGCAAAAAATGTAATTAAAAAGTACATGCGAACCGCTCCGGTGGTGTCACTTGAACAAAAGGGCCAATTAACCGCTAGATTGATGGCGGCGTTTGTCGGGTTAAACGCAACGAACTGGCGTTTTCTCGTATGATGTGTGAGGTAATAATTTTCCACGACTGACTTAAAGAAAAATTTAATTTACTTGCGACACATCGATCGCGTTGTGGCGAAATCGTCCGAATTTTGTGAATCTTTTGTCCGAGTCGTGAGAAACGGACAGGTAATTGCTTCATTTATAATTTATGTTTTTCCAAAAATGAATTAATTATGAAACGTTGCGAAAATTACCGAGTCACAAAATCGAGGAACCCAATCAAAATCAATCGCCGCAACGAATCGAATAAATTAGTCATTCACGACGTATCCGTAGCCGAAAAAAATCCCCCGTTATTTTCCATTTAACGACCGTTTCTCGGTTATCAAAACCCGCATTAAATCTATTATTAAAAAATGATTTCGTATTAATGGCCGTTCGCGGATGAAATATGGACGATAAAGCGTATCCGAACGACAAACAAATTATTTATGCAAATCAATCTAAACGATAGGCCCGATTAACGTCGCTGATAAAGATCGTCGTCGTTCTTGCGGCGATCGGCCGGGGTGGGGGGCTCGATTTCTGGCGCATTAAAATATTTAAGTTGGTACAAGTTAGCACGCAATTGTCTTTAGTTATTTACGGTGAAATATTACGGCGAAAATCACGAATGCACTCGAGCAATTTGCTTTCTATTGTGTCGTTACGTCCGCCGCGCAATCGCTCCGCTTATCGCGGTCGTTTTCATTATTGTTGTTGTTTTAATGCGTCGCGAAATGCCATCGTTGATTCGGGTTCGTTTGGAGGTTCGGTTTAACGACTTTTACGCTGTTTTAGACTTGGCTTATTATTAAAATAAATATGTTTAAGATTTTTTTTACATTGTTTGTTGTTTATTTAAATAATCGTTCGATTATCTATCGCAAACTAAGTCGACTAAATCCTTTTAGTTGCAGTTTCTTTCCAATGATTTAATTCTTGAAGTTTCATCATCTGCGTATGTTACAATAAGTTAACAATTTGAAACTACAAGTAATTTGAGTTATTCAAAATAATTTCATCAATCGCAAAGGGATAAATTTGACATGAAATACAAAATATACCAATTACGTGAAGAATAAAACGCAATATCATTTGTAAACCAAAAGTCGTAATTCCAAACTATTCGCTTGAACGGTTCGCCCGCCTCGCTTTACTATTTACCAGCCCTTGTGTCCCGCACAACATGCCAAATTATTCGAAACTCTGCCTAAACCGTTGACTTATGAAAAAATTAAATAAAAAATGTAGATTATTAAATTTCGTAATGGAAACGTCGCGAAAACATATGTCTATCCATTATTGTTTAGAAGCGGGAGGCGTCTAAGGTTAGAAAATGTTTTTGAAAAACGCAGAGTTGCGAATTGAATGCGTATATAGGTCATGAACGCGGACGGCGTATGCTATATAACATTACGACATAAAATTATGAAAATATTAATATAAGAATAATATTGGAAATTACCCATATAAGTCCACACAACAGCAACAACAACAGCAAACTCATAAAAGTTCTAGGTTTCACTTTACTTCTTCTACCTTGTTAGGTTAGAAGTTCTTATAACTTAACCACCAAATAGATCAAAGCATTATGGATGGGACAAATCGAATAATATTTGTGGCGATTAATTTCATAAAAAACATCAATATCTTTATAAACGTTCTTGTTTTGAAAAATACATTTAAAACAATTGACTAAATCCTCATATTGAAAAGTCATAAAACGTGAACTGTTTTAAAGAAACGTGAGCTATCTAATTATTGCTGTTATATGCAAGGGAAAATATTCGTCGTGAATTGATTTTCGAATAGTACACATGTACGACTTGATGCAACAGCGAATATAATGTGTCGTGACCTGATGAGCCCACAGAGGGAGAAACGGCTGTCATCTTAAAAAATTTCCCTTTGTAATATTATATTGTTTCTATTGCGTTACAGTTTAATATTTTTACAGTATTTTAGGATTTTTCTTAATTGTATATTCGATGAATTTTCTATACATTTTTCACGTTTACGCCTTTTTATTATTTTCGTTTGATCTGTTTTCAATTGCAATTATTTTTTATTATTGTTTGGATTCTTCTGTTTGTATTTTTGCAAATTTGAAAAGTTTGGAATGTTTTGAAATTTGCGTTATTGAAAATTTTGAATTATTTCCAATATGTCAATTTTTCATATTTTCTGGATGCACGTTTTTAATTTTTACGTTTATTTTGCTATGTTGCTGAAATTAGTTTTATTTAAATTTTCAATTCATTTTTATAATTATTCCTTAATTTTTTATTTTAGTTTTGTTTTTAAGAATTTAAATTGAAACAAACTTACCGTTACCATAGAGTATTTTATTAACAGTAGATGTACAGTTCGACAACTAAGTAGTACACTGCTGAAAATGCTGAAGATAACAACTTAATTGTCGAAATGTACATCTAGTGTTAATAAAATACTGTATGGTAAGGTTAACTTTGTTTCAAATTATTTGCCAACAACAGTCTCCAATTTACTAATATTTTAAGAATTTAATTATGTATACCTTTTTTATTTCTTTTAACATTTTTACGTTTGTGACAATTGAAAAAAATGCATCCAACTTCTATAGTTTTTTTTCCAGTATTTTAAGTTTGCTTCATTACAATTTTAGAAAATTTCATTGCATTTTCAAACAAATTTATTTCATTCCCATTATTTATATACAAATTTTATTTCAGCATATTTCCTGTTATACGATTCTTGTTGTTCTCTAAAAAAATTGCAAATTTTACAAAGTCGGGTTGGGTTGGATTTTGAATCGATGAGGAGGTTCGCCATTCTTCCTCAATCACATAACATTCTACGCTTACACAATTTTCGAGAATTTTTGCACTTTGAAACCTTGGTAGTTCTAACAACTTACATTACAAACGCGGTAGAATTTTTTTTATGTATGAGTAGTCCATTTGTGGTAGTTTTCATCAATGATCAATGACTCGATGTGCTAAATCCGTATTCCAGCTATGTTGATGCAAAATTTCAGCTAAACAGAGCACGCGTTCCTGAAATCGAACGCTTCAAACGACACTGTAATTATTTAATTAATGTTTCCTTGCAATTAATTAATTTACATTTGCAATTGATTTTTTAAAAAAATCAACAAGATTTTTTTTCTATATATTGTTTTATATTAACAGGAGAAGCTAGTGGCGAGGTTCAGATGCGGAAATGAGGAGAGGAGCAACAAGTATTGGATGGGAGAGGAATACAAGAGATGCTTAGCGTGTGAAAGAGGTTTAGACGAATGGAGGCACTCGTGGGAGGAGTGCGATGAAATGGAATGGAGCAGGGAGGAGGTGGAGAGGGGTAGAAATTGGAGATGGACGTTAGGAGAGAAGGGTGAGGGAGCGGAGCTGGGGAGTTAAAGGGGAGGAGGGAAGGGGGTAGGAGAAGAAGGGAGGCAGAAAGAAAGTAGATTATGTTACAGATGAGGTGACCAGGAGGTGGTGCTAGAGAAAGATGTGACAGGCCAGGAAGGAGAGGCAAGGGGAGGGAGAGAAGGAGCCAAAAGAGGACGGCAAGGAGGAAGGATGAGATATTAATTGAGTTGTTTGGTAAAGGTACCTATATTATTTTAATTATTGTGATGGATTTATGGGATGCCACGTAAATGTTATTTTTTTTATTTTTTAATTTTTTTTATTAACAATTTATTTTTTATACCTTGGCAATTTATGTATTTTTGGGTTGGACTAGGTTGAGTTGATTATTTCATTTAACATTTTTACGTTTGTGGTAATACAAAACATAGACGCAACCGAAAGTTTTATCCACAATACCCACAGGTACAAAAATATGCTGATATGGCGATAATATGGCAGTTAAAAGCAGATTTGTATATCCATAATTTCAAAATGGGAAATGATTGTTGAAATTATCAAAAATATTAATGAAGTGCTTACGACTCTGTTGGTTTGTGCATCAGTCTGTGCAAAATTACTCTGTTAGTGTTCTGTGACTGTAACATGTACTTTCCTCACGACTCAGTTGTGTTGGTTTGGGTTTGCTTGGTTCAGGTTGGGTTGGTTTGGTTTGGTTTGGGTTGGGTTGGTTTGGTTTAGGTTGGATTGCTTCGGGTTGGGTTGGTTTATTTTGGGTTGGGTTGGGTTGGTTTGGATTCGTTTGTGCGTCTGTACAGACTTAATGCATACCTTCCTGGATCTTCGACTTATCTGCAAAGAATTCTGTAACATTCTATCGTGGAGTATAAGTTGGGCTAGGATTGGTTTGGTTTTGTTTATCTGCAGCCTTACGGACTTACATACTTGAAGTTACGAGTTTTCTGTACACAATTCTATAAATTTCTAGAATATTCAATTGAAAAGGGTAGGTTTTGGTTGGGAATGGTTCACTTACAGCACTGTTCGATTGTTTATCTTGCTTTACGATTTCGTTGTATTTGGTTGGGTTGGTTTAAATTTGGTGCGAAAAATACAAAACCACACAAAGCACCAGAAAAACTATTAAAAATTAAAGCGAAACAAACTAATTACACTTACACTTACATTATATTTTGTCTTATATTTTATCTTATCTAACTTATCATCTTCACAAATTTCTTTCCATGTCCTTTCCATCTTAGGCAATCTTAGCAAACTATTTTTACATTTTTTTCCTATTTTTCAAAATGTTGAAACAAAAAGTCAATATTCTTGCACCGTAAGCATTCTCTTGGCGATGTTGGCATTTTTTTTATATTATTTTCCAAAATACCGAAACGAAATTTTAATATTTGGTAAAATTTTATATTTTCAAAAATTTTAACAAATTTTTTCTATTTCAAAATGCAGATAATTTTGTAAAAAATAGTGTGCGCTTTACAGAAATACGATGTCATTGGCATTTAAATATTTTTTCAACATGGCAATTTTTAATATTTCTGCCAGTTTTTTTTTAGATAGTTTTGTAACTTTAACTTTTTTTACATTTGAAATTTTTTACAATTGCTTTATGAATGTGGTCGAATTTTTGTTTTTGTTGTTTTGTTTGTGTTAACATCTTGATTTTTCCTTTAAAGTTTTCATATGTTTCCATAGACCATTTTCGACATTTTGGATTTTTTTACATTTGTTCTTTCTTGATTCTTGATTCTTGATTCTTGATGTTGAAATTTCTGCAGTATTTTGCAAAATTTGAACCAATTCTTACAATTATTTTCATGTCTCCGAATTTTTACATTTTTTCAAAATACTGAAACTAAAATTTGATATTTTTGCATTTTTTGTAGACATTCGAAAATATATTTTTTTTTCAAAATATTCGATTAAAAATTATAAATTTGTATCGTAGACATTTTTGACAATGTTGTCAATTTTGTATCAATTTTTTTCAAAATGACGTTGACATTTTTTTAATGTAGGGATTTATTCAAAATATTGATGCATCTTAGACAATCCTGATCATATTGACTATTTTTAAATTAATTTCAAAATATTAACGAATTTTTACAATTTTTTCAATTCTAAAATGTTGAAAATTTTTCCTAGTTGTATTTTAAAGAATCTTTGTAGTTTTAATGATTTTTTGACAATTTTGCAAATTCTGTTTTTGCAAATTTGACTTTTTCAATATTGTCGACTATTTTGCATTTTATGCAATTTTAATTTTTTTCAGTTATAATAACGTTTTGCAATTATGTCTCCGAATTTTTAAATTTGTTCAAAATACTGAAACGAAAATTTGATATTTTTGCATTTTTTGTAGACATTCGTGATGATTTCGAAAATATATATTTTTTTCAAAATATTGGATTAATAATTTTAAATTTGTATCGTAGACATTTTTGACAATGTTGTCAATTTTGTATAATTTTTTTTTCAAAATGACCTCGACAATTTTTTTAATGTAGGGATTTTCCCAAAATATTGATGCGTCTTAGACAATCCTGATCATATTGACAATTTTTAAATTAATTTCAAAATATTAACGAATTTTTACAATTTTTGCAATTCTAAAATGTTGACAATTTTTCCTAGTTGTGTTTTAAAGAATCTTTGTAGTTTTAACGATTTTTTGACAATTTTGCAAATTTGAGTTTTTCAATATTTTCGACTATTTTGCATTTTATTCAATTTTAATTTTTTTTCAGTTATAATCTTTTGCAATTGTCTCCGATTTTTTAAATTTTTTCAAAATACTGAAACGAAAATTTTAAATTTTTGCATTTTTGGTAGACATTCGTTATGATTTCGAAACTTGATTCTTTCAACTATGTTATAAATGGTTGATTGTATGTACAATTTTTTTGCGCTTTTTGAGTTTTAAAAACGTTTGGTATTTTCTCTTAAAAAAAGAACAATTTTTACAATACTTTTACATTTATCTAATTATTTTATTTTATTGTATTTTATCGAGACAAAATTTTAAAATATACATTAAAATTTCAATTAAATAAAAAATCAAAAAATTTAATTTGTCTCAGTTTAAAACCATCTGTTAATATAGACACAGAGCCGTACATAATAAGTGTTAAAGTGTCAAATAACCCAACCCAACCCAACCCAACCCAACCTATTATTGGACGTGTACTTCATAAATATCTTTATATCGGTAATAAATTTGTCAAAACAGTTTCATAGAATTGGACCTATACAAAATACTTGTAATATTGCTCGCTAAGAATGATTTTGTTTTCGCAGAAATATTGATTTTAGATAAACTTACAAATGTATTCGCATATGCGTTGACTTGCAATTATATTTCACGAGCGTTTTCCTGTCTACACAAAAGATTATGTGATTTACGATCCAGTATATGTATTACTAGGATTCAATTCTTCGGTTCACGAGACAACACACTACAAATTTTCAAACCATATAGTTTATTACGTAGTTTGTTAAAACCAAACTGCAATTGTTTAAGTTAATTACGTGAGTAAAGTTGAAGATACCCAATCAAAGCGGGGGATTGATTCAAAATATGATAATTCTTATACACATTGTGGGGTTTCATTAAACACTTAAAGTTTAATAAAAAAATCCATACAAGAAATAATTTGCATTAGTTAAAAACCTTTTCAAGTTTGATTTTATAAATAGATAATCGAAGTACCTAGGATAGCTTTTCTCGTCTCTGCCCAAAACACTGAACCTCTATAAAATTAGTCAAGAAATTGTATTGTGAGTTAATTTTCACACCACTCTCGCCACCCAGAGCTGTGGGAAATTCGTTTTATAGTTTTTTGTTTATTAATTGGTTTCTGTGCGAGTTGGAAGTGAAACAAAACGGACGCAATCACGTGGGAATTTCAGATTTCCTTGTCTCGCCGCCTGAAGTAGTTTTAATCACCAGTCCTAACGTGCATAGGTAAGCTTAAGTATTAGATCGAGTGAGTATTTTGTACGTGACTTCGTCAAACATAGTTACAATTACTTTAATTCCACAATGAGGCTAACTATGGGCGGGATTCAGTTGTAACAGAATCAATAATAAAAAATAAACGTTCATAATTTTTACCCTAATAACATTTGACACCATTTACCATAATGTGTGGGCTCGATCATGGGAGTAGTTAATTTTAATTTTAATTGATGGCAAATATCAAATACCATGGGTTGTGAAAGTAATTTTCTTTTAAAACACGAACATGACGTCATTCATTATGTTGTTATTGCCTATTCCTCGATTTCTTTTATAATAAACCTCACAGATGGTAAGCCGTTTCAACCAATTTCAAACAGAATTGACTCGGCGAGGTTAAGGTGGGGTTAAATTATTACTTGGAACAAGCGACACTTTCCGCGCAAACAAATACATTGCACGTTGGTTAAAACCAGCGAAATTTCCGTCGAGTCCGCTCCCGCGATTTACATTCTTGGGGGCAGGAATGCGCGTTAAATTGTCGCTGAGTGTTAGGTATGGTTATAATGAGGCATCATCAGAAACGGATTTCTACCGGTTCTCTCGGCGATTCCAGTTCTGTGAGATTACGCGAAATAACTCCTGTTCGACTTCCATAATTGGTAGACGCTCCGTGTGCCGGCGCATTCCCCCGTTGAGCACGAAAATTGATACACATTTTTTAACGATCGTATTACCTCGACGCGCGATGAATAAACGAACCGTTGGCCTCGAACTCTTCACGGTCACCCATTACGAAATTTAAAAAAATCGCGTGTGTATATATGCCAAATTTCATCACCTGTACGTGGTTGGAAAAAACCGATCGACGGGCTCCGCCGCCGACGACTTTTTTTTTTTTTAGATTTTCCTCCCATTAAATAGTCTAACCATACGACCGGCAAAACGGAAGAGGAAGCGGGCATTAGAATAATAGTTTACGATTGCTAATTGGGCCCATTTAACATGTGAATGGGTCGGTGGAACAGGTGTGAAGCGGACATGAATTATATTAACTCGATTCTTTACAACGACCGTCGAAGGGCATACACACAGACACAATTGACGCCATCAGCTACTAATAATAGACTAATTTCGGGTAATGGGACCGAAACGAATTTAGAAAGCTAATTGGTATCGGCGTGGGTGGACGTTTGATTGAAGGTCGCCGTTTTAAGATTAAAGATCGTTTGTTTTACGTTGTCTATACTTAAACTCTTTAGGAGGTTCGCCTTGGTAATAAAGTCGGGTAATTTACAGGATGTTGATATGTTAATGATTGAGTGGGGCCATTGGAGTCGTGGCGATAAATAGGCGAGACGGTCGAATTAAAACGAGCGAATTCTAAATGATATCTAATTTTCAAAAAATATTAAAAAATATAAACTACCTAAATAAAATCGTTTGAGAACCTTAACAAACGTCAGAAATTAATTTAAAATAATTGCATTATAACGATATTTATTTGTCGAAAAGTTATTTATGCAACATGTGTTTAAAGTGATCTTTTTGTGCACGTAAATTGTTTCTAAAATCAATTTCGAGCTATATCTATAAGTTATCTGGAAAAGAAATGTATTCGAGTTTATTAAACGTCAACATTATCGTTAAAATGGTGCGCCATCGTGCGAACATAAAATACACAATGGAGTGCTGCAAGGTTCGGCCATTGGTTCATTGCACTTTCTATTATACATGGGCGATTTATTTGAAATAATCAGAACAAACAATACACTTTGTTTGCAAAGTATATCAAAACTTCAAGATTATCTGAAAGCTGTAAGGAAATTGACATTGACAAATATAACGTCTTCACCATTGTTTGCGGGGTTCAAGAGCGTAATCACCTTAATACTACAAAATAATAATTGTAGTTAGTCTTATCAATAATAATGAATCAATTCTTTCATTTAATTCTCTACAGGATCGCCATGTAATATCTGTTTTGACTATTGGTGTGAACAATGTGGAGATGGCCTTTGCACTCAGCAGGAATTATGTACGATTTACGTTTTGATATCCTTAAGAAAAGTCCTTTCAAATGAATGAGAAATTAATTTGAAACAATTGCAATATATTGTTGTTTATTTGACGACAAGTTACTTATGCAACATGTGTGTAAAGTCGTCTTTTGTGTGCGCAGATCGTTCCTGGAAACACTTGCATACACAATTTTTTCAACCACTTCAATTCTAGACCTAAATGACCTCAAATATTTTTCATCCAGTAAAGAAATAGGTCTTTTTCATTCAATTTTTCACTCACTTTGGTACCAATCCAATCGAGTTTACATTTTTGGGAATTTGAGAAAACTTGATAAAGTCAAAATTTTCCGAAAATACTGAGCGATTCGAGAAAGAAAGAAATTCTAATCTTTACATTGACCACAATATTGTAAACCAAAAATTGTGTAAATGAAGAAATGTTACAATGAACGTAGAATTGCCTAAAGTGTCAAAATTGTACTTTTAACGAAAATAAAATTGTCGTTAATTAAACTGACTAACTGATTAAAGTCAATCGAATAAAAACGTTAACAAATTTTTTGTTGTGAAATGATGTGAACAATTAGGTGATGACCTTTACACCCACTAACAACAAATTATGTAAAATTAAGTCTATGTTTGCAAAATTTACGAAAAACACAGTGAGTGATTAAAATTACAAAAATTACCGAATATTTGACATTCATCAGGAGGATATTAAAAATTTCCAAAATAGCAATCGAATGATCACACAATGGTTCCATTGTTATCATTTGAGGTTGGGAATCCTAGAAAAATTACGTGGAAAAGGAACTTATTGAGGTTCATCGAAGAATTTTTCAAACGACAACATTATCATGGAGTACTTCAGGGTTCAACCATTCGACCATTGCATTTTCTAGTATACATCGACGATTTCTTTGCAATATTCAGAACCAACGCAACTTTCTTTACTAACGATACACAGGTTTTGAAGCGCAATATCCATAGGGGTGAGCTACAAGGACATCGACATCGAGTGGAATGTCTTCACCATTGGCTGCGGGGTTCTAGAACACAATGGACTTGAACGATAATAATAATTGCAATTAGATTTATTTCTAATTTATTTCTCCAGCAGGATTGCCATGTAACAACTCTTTTGACTGGTAATGAGAACAATGCGCACATGGCGTTTACAACCAATTTATGTACAACTTAAGAACGAAATGGTGTGTGACTTACAATAATTATTATTGGAATTATTCATAGCATTCATTATGAATCGTGCTTACTACCTCATTGACCCTGACAGGAGTTGGGTTGGGTTGGTTTGTTATTACATGGAAATACTGCCAACAAACCAATTATTTTCATTGTAACTCGGATTAATGATTACGTTCGTAAATTGTCCTTAATTTTGTTGTTGTTGAGTATATTTTCTTATTGTTCAGCTATGTACTCAACAATAGGAAATTATGCACAGTTTATGGACATTATGATTTTTGAGTTACAACGAAAATAATTTCTATTTGTCATTAAAAAAATTACGTTCTGGCAGGATTTCTATAATAACAATTTTCACCAACGTCACCTTGCGCACTCTACAACATCTAATTATTAAAAATTAAGAATAATCTTGGAATTACAATAACAAGAATCTGATTTAATCGTAATCTCGTCAATTCTGTGACAGGATCGCCATGTAACAATTGTCTTGACAATTAGTTTGAAGAATACTCATTCGATCAACCGCAACAAATTCTGGATATTTCAAGAACAGAACGATTAAACGATGACAATCTAATTTTGAAACATAAGTACAAAAATATGAAGATGAATGTAGTTTTGGGAAAGTGCACAGCCATCTTACCTAATTACAATAACAAGAATCTGATTTAATCGTAATCTCGTCAATTCTGTGGCAGGATCGCCATGTAACAATTGCCTTGACAATTAGTTTGAAGAGTACTCATTCGATCAACCGCAACAAATTCTGGATATTTCAAGAACAGAACGATTAAACGATGACAATCTAATTTTGAAACATAAGTACAAAAATATTAAGATGAATGTAGTTTTGGGAAAGTGCACAGCCATCTTACCCAGACCAGGAGAATGAAAGAAACGATGGGTTCGAGACAACAAAGACGATGTACGTACAACTTCTTAATTTTAAAAAAGATTAATATGAAACAACACAATCATAATACTGTTGTAAATTGAAAAAATATTCATTTACGTGTTCTTATGTGTTCAGTAGTCATTCTTCCCGTTCGGTGACAGGACACCCTCGTAATAATTAAACACGTAAATTAAGCATTTAGTAATTGCATCCATCATATAATAAAGTAGATTCATAGATTGAAAAGGATTGGCTGTACTTGTGGTACTACTAGGTTGTGTGTTGAGAGAGAGTAACAGTTATGATGGGTATATGATGTATGTGTGCGGAAAAGCAAGGAAGGCAACAGAAGCATTAATGAGGAGTAAGAGAGAATGTACTTTTGAGGAAAGGATGCCAATATGGAAAATACACGAGAGGAGCATATTGATGTATGGAGGGGAAATGTGGGGAGTGAGAGAGTGTGGTGAGGTATGATATGAGAGCGGCAGAATGTGGGAGAGTAGAATTTAGTAAATAACGTTTTCGGGGAGATGAAGAAAAGGGAATTGGGAGGGGCGAAATATCGAGATGGGAAGTCGATTAAAGTTATACGAAAAGGCTGGGGCATCAGTGGCATAAAGGTGGAGAAGAGAGGAGGAAGATGTGGAAAATGAGATGGCAGATATATGGAAACAAGTAGATGGGTAGGAAAGAGAATGAAAAATAAGGAGCGAAATATGATAAAAGGTTTAGGAATATCTGTGTATACGGAAGAAACTCGGAATATTTGACGAGTGGAATAGTAGAAGAGGAAGCGTTTGATATCGAGGTTTAGGTGCGATAACGAAGGAAGATGAAATAAATATTGGATAGATGACAATTACAGGAAGTGTAGGTCTATGCGGAATATGCATAGAGATGTGGCGGTACTGGATGGAAGAGGGCTTATAGTATTAAGTAAGAAAAGGAGAAATGGAGGCAATGAGGTAGGGGGTTACATGGATGTACTGAAGAAGATGAAAACGAGAATATTATCAGGAAAGCTGCAGCACGATAAGGGTAGAAGCGTAAGCGGTGGTGAATTAGAGGATTGTAGATACACACAAACATGTATATTGCAGTCTAATAAATTCCAATAAAAAGTTGTTACTACTAAAGTAAAACTAATACTCACAATCATGTATTTAAAATAACAGATCAGTGAGCCTCTGACAGAGCTTCATGGTCTTGAATTTTGACAGGTTATATTCCAGATAATAAACTGTAATTATTATGTCTTAGTGGTGGCATCAATCATGACAGGATCGCCATGTAATTAAGTAAAAGTTAGTTTTCAATTATGTATTTAAAATAGCCAGGTGAGTCAAATGAATTCAAATTTAATTTTAAATGAAAAATTTTAAATATGAATACATGAAGCTGTACACGTACGAGTAATTAAAATGAAAGCGCGGGCGTCGCAACGACAATATAATTTTTATAGGAGAAAAGTATGAAATGATCAGCCATCTTACCCAGACCAGTAAGTCCAATTTGAAAATTCCCAATCAACGAGCAAAGGGATTAGTAAATTTCAATGAACTTAAAAGAATAAAAGACACGTGGGGATTTTTTGGTTAGTTCGAGTGTGCCATTTTTTTTAGAAGTGGAAGAACAATTAAATAATTTGTTAATGATAATTTACTGCTAATCCATTTATTTTTGTTGTCTCCATTAACGCAACCCAACCCAACCCAACCCAAGTCTAGCCTAGCCTAGCCTAGCCTACCTATCCAATACGTTTGTTTAATTATTTTCATCGCATCTTTTGGTGCATGATTTTTCCATCAGTGAATTTGTTCTTATTTTATATGCCCCATTGAAAGAAGAACAGATTGGATAAAATGTTTGGTGATCAAAAAAATTAACAACGTAAAATGCCCTGGATTTTATAAAACATTAAAAGAAAATAAAATTTAGAAAGCTCGCTTTGATATAATGCTATTAATTTCCCCCAAATACCTGTTTAATACTAATATTCCAAATGCACCTGGTTATCTGCAGACCTGATCGGAGGGCAACATTTAAACTGGGTCGCCTTCGACGAAATCATCTTCGAATGTAACGTCAAATAATGGTGGCAAGTCTCCACCGACAAACGCACATTGGTCCTTTTGGCCTCTTCGATCATCGGCACCGCCGAAGCGGTCGATAGATGAACGATGTGGGTCTTGACGCTACAAAAAGCCATTCAAAACGACTAATTTCGTGACTTCTCGACTTGACATACTTGTAATTTTTAGCCAACTCGATGACTTTTTTCACGGCCTCGATTTCCATCAAATCTTGCCTTGATTCCAAGAACGTCTCGTAGTTTTTCGGGTCACCTAAAATTTGAATAACGATTTTTTTTTATCAAAAAGCGAACGAAAAATTAACCTGTCGTTGGGGGATCGTCTTGAAGCTCTGCGTGAAACTGTAAATTAAAGATTTGCACGTAGTCTTCACAGGGAGATTAATTTACCGCAAAGACAACATCGCCGTTTTCTAATTTCGCAAACGCCGAAGCCACCTGGTTGAAATTAACGTGGGGGAACTCGTCCACGCCGGACGGGCACAAGAAGCACTTAAAGCTGACAACTCCGGCGTCAATCATGTTCGGCAATTCCTCCCGGTTTCCAGGAACTACGCCTCCCCAGAAAGCCACGTCCAAGTGTACGTTTCCTTTGGCCGATTGCGCTTTGGTTCTTAAATTTTCCACCGTGGTCGTTGGTGGAATGGAATTTCTGATGGTAGGAATAAGTGAAAACGTGGCGTTAGATTATTTAATTTCTTACAGAGGCATGTCGGCGATTGTCGTTATTCCTCCGGCAGCTGCGGCCTTTGTGGCCGTTTCGAAACCTTCCCATTCGGTTCTACCGGGTTCGTTGATGTGTACGTGGGTGTGTATAATTCCTGGCATTAAGACATTGTCTCCAACATCAATGACCTAAAAATATAGATAGGTCTGAAAAAATTGTAAACCTAATTCTAGGTCTGCGGCGAGTTTCACTTTGTTTTATCCAATTTGCTTTCACCCAATTCTATCAAAATTTTATTCGTTTCATTCGTTTTTATGTCTTTCATTTTATTTGATTTCTCTTGTTTTCATTGATTGAAACTTGAAGTAATGAAAATATTAAAACATTTTTGTATTTCATAAAATATTTTTAAACATTTTTTTATGTAATAACAATCCCGAACATTCCAGGATATTCATATTCTGGAATATTTATTTTTATTATATATATTTACTTATCACTTGTGTTGTTTTGAGTTTAATTTAAATTATTTATAAAAACTATAAAACTGTGGAATTAAAAATATGGATTTTCTATTTTAGATAATTCAATCTATTTGTATAATTTATTTGGGAGTTTTTAATTTATGAGATTTCTTTTATTTACAATGAGAGTTTTTTTATATTAATTGATTGTAGATTATTATTAGAATTTAAAGTTTAATTCTAGAGAAATATTATATGAACATTTTTTTTTATTTCATTGAATATAATACTATTGCCACTTCTTTTACATGTTTGGGCACGAAATCATTTTTGTTCGTTAACATGTGGCATATAATTCTTCAGTAATAAAGTCAGAACTTTAAGCTTTTGATGTAGTTTAATTTTTAAGCCCTACCATCGACATTATGGTGGACGTACATTCGTAGCTCATATATGTGGTACTAAATAAATATAGTAGAAATATATTTAGAATATTTAGTATACGGCTTGGCGTAACAGTTTTTCCCATCTTAGCTTCGTTAATTCCATTTTGTGACTGATTGAATGGGCGGGGGGCATTCGATGGATGAAAAAATGATTGACGATGAATATAAAAAAAAGTTATAGAATCTGGTTATTAAGTCAAATTAAAAAATGCATATTAATCAGTTATTAAGATAAATGTGGGACATAACAAAATATATTCATCGGAAGTGATCTTCCTATTATTAAGCCCAAACTATATCAGTTTAAGGGGGGATCCTGCTTTACAAGGTTCAAAAAATCGATTTTTTTTATTGCTCAAATCTATGCCTAATATATCTAAGAATATGTATAAAAAGTTATAGCGGATAATTCGCAATATTTTGAAAGATACCGCACTAAACACAGTGAGGTGTCGAGCAAAAAATATACGAACGCACGAACGCTCGGACAAACGAAGCGCGCGCCCCTCCCCGCAGTCTCATAACACCGAACTATGTACTGAAAAAAGTTCAATCGGTCGTTCGAAACAATAATATTTTGAATTCGTAAGAGCTATAGTAGTATTATAACGTGATATCCCGTAAGTAATGGAAAATTAACATTTTTCCTGATCGTAAACTTTAGAGCGCGTTTTCTCGAGTTTTCGTTTTTACGATTTTTCTAAACTGGTGGGCGTGATTGCGAGAAAACTAGACACGCAATCAAAACGAAACAAAACTTTTGTTGGCTTCAGTAGCATTCTATTCGATTTGAACTAAAATGATTAATGACAAAAAAATTTAAACAACTTTTTTAGCAAGTTGAAATGATTTTCTCTTCCTGCAAAGAGCACATTTATTTTCAAACCTGAGAAAAATCTTGAATTTCAAGATTTTGTTTTTTTTAGTTCACCTAGAAGAAAATATATGAGAATTACAATTTTCTGTGGTTTTTTTTGTTTCAGACAAAAATTACGGGCTACATCTTTCCCACCGATTGTAAATTGCAATTGAAAGGTGTTGCACAAATGTGCATAAAAATCGGTTCCGTTTAAATATTTTTCTCCCGAAATATATTTTTTTAATGCTCAAATATGCAATAAAATGCTCTAAAAAGTTCACTAGACTTGCTCATTTTTTCTGTCCTAAAGAAATCCCCCAAAAACGCTATTTTAAGGCCTCCTAAAGCAAGGGGGGATTTAAGTGAGTTTATCTCGTATTAAACAATAATGCAAATAGCCGAAGAAGCGCCTAAAATATAATTCGTTTTTTAAACTTAACATTTAGCGCACAATATAGTTCCAATTCAGTTTTCTTCATTGGTACTGAATTTGATTAGCTAGATTTCTGTTCTCGTTGGCACTTCATTTCGAATTTATCACACAGTGATCACGCAATGACGTTTTAACAACGCTTTGGCGCAATTAACCCCTGTAAATATTTTAAATTAATAGACGCCGGGGGTGGGGATAAATAAATAACAGCGACAAGCTTCGTCGTTATTACTGCGCTAACATTTTTGTGGTGGGCGATAAATTAAAGCGAAACAAACGTTGAGGGGAAATTTCGTGGTAATTTCGTTTAATTCACGATGTTAGCAATCACGAAGAAAGCTATGACGGGGTACGTTGGAGAGGTTCAAACCGATAGTAGTTGCAGCGTAAACTGCTTAAGATTTACTTAGAATTGCAACGATATGAGTAGAAAATGTGTAAGTTCGATGAGCTTAGCGAAGCTTTCTTGGATTTATTAAATCTTTTCAAACTTTGGAAGATTTTCTCAAGGTATCGCAGGAATGAATGAATTCCACAGGAATGTTAATTATTTTACTAAGAGTTGATCATCTAGAATTGGGCTTTGGTTATAAAAATAGTCCTGTGACCATTCTGATAAAACTAATTAGAAAATCGCTCAAATTAAATGTTTTTTTCTTATTATTTTCTGCATACAAAGCTTTCTTCATAATTATAAAGAAGCTCAGGTGTCATTAAAATGGAATATTTATTTATTTGAATATATTATTGAAATTTAGTTGAATTAAAATTACTTGGGATATATTATGGTTTTATACAAAGGTTGTAAAAAATTAGGATGCCAATAAAGGTTGTTTTTTTTTAATGGAATATTTATGCGGTTGTCATTTCATAATCGAGAATCACGCAGAATTAAAACATCCTAGTCTGTAATTAACATTATGAGGATTTGAGCTTATCGCAATTTGCAATTTAATTCAAATATGTTATGGGACTATTGAAAAATCTGCGTCGCATTCACACATTCTCTTAAATTATTTAATTTTGTGAACTCCAGTTGCCGTTTTTGATTATATGTATTGGTTCTCAAATATATTATAGCTTTACACAATTTACAAAAAGAGACTACGTAGAATTCATATGTTCAATTACACGTAACACGATCTTCTAAGAAAAAGCTCTATAAAGAAGTTAAAGAATTAAAGGTGAGCTTTTCACCAATTTGGCTACATAATCCAAAATTTAATTTAAAAATTCCATTCAACATTTTTTTTTGTTTTTCTAATAATTCATGATTTAAAATAGTGCTAGTTCTAATACATAGATTTGAAAGCTCAATAGAGCTTTGAAAGTTAACGGATCCTCAATAATAGCAGATTCGTCCCGCAGTTCTGTCATGATATACACAATCTGCATACAGGGCTTTACGCAGAATTATAATTAAAATGCAATATTTTCTCAAATTCGATTTGCCAATTCTTTGTGAAGCTTTACGTAGAATTGCGGTATTATAAATTATGTAGTCAATAGTAAGTTCTCATTAAAGTTCAAAACAAATTTAATAAATCTCAACAAGCTTCCAAGCATGCACCACTCTTATTGCAGAATTTGTGTCACATCACAAATTCTGTTGAATTATTTAACATAGTTATTGAAATCCAACTGCAGTCGTTGATGATCGGAATGGGTTTCAAGTGAACTATGGCTTTGAACAATTTACGTATATGGATATCGTGTTTTCACATAGACGTAAAACTATATTTTAAGAAAAAGCTCTGTGAAGTGGGAATTATACAAAAATATCAAGTGAGCTTTACAATCTATTACCACATTAAATTATTAAGTACATAGTAGTGGTCGTATCATATTTTTTACTACTCATTCATGATTTAAAATTAGCTTTGAAAGCACAGAATAGATGAAAGCTTCGATGAGATGAGGTATCCGTAAAAATTGTAAATTTTTCACATTGTCTTGGGAACTATCCACTATGAAAATAGTTCAAATTATAAAGAACAGCAATGCAAATAATCCGCATATAGAGCCTTACGCGGAACTACAAATCAACAGCAGGCATTGTAATGGAACATTTTTGCAAATTTCATTTACTTAATTTTCGTTGTAACTTTGCGTGAAGCTTTGCGAAAAATTGCAACATTGTAGTAGTTCATACAATTGGAAATCCTAATAATAATCAGTTTACAAAAAATTTGAATGCTCAGATTTAATGAATCTGAATTACGTATATGCCACAGATACTAGTGGATTGGGTTTGGTTGGGTTGTGTTGGAGTGGATTGGGTCGGGTTGGGTTAGATTGAGTTGAGTTTGATTGAGTTGGGCTGGGTTGCATTGTGTTTTGTTAAGTTCGGTTATATTGGGTTGTGTTGCATTGGGTTAACTTTGGTTGGGTTGGGTTGGGTTGCGTTGATTTTGGTTACGTTGGGTTGTGTTGTATTGGGTTCGATTGGGGTTGAGTTGGGTTGTGAACACTCAACTTCATTACCAAGAATTATAATTCATCGTCACATATGTTACTTATGAATAATAAAGTTGCGAGATAAAATCACGACACCGTATCTGACTTGTCCAACATTTCGCGGCAATTCAATTATTTCGATACCTTTTCGCCGTAATCGTCAGCGACGTGCAATGAAAATAAAAGGCCGCCGACTATTAACATAAGGTCCGCATTCGTATTGTCTTAAGTCGACGGCGACGGCATTCGAGATCAAGTGCGACCAGTTCATTTAAAATAACGAGCGGATATTAAAAACGCGTAATCATAACGAAGAGGCAGGCGAGCGCGCGCGGCCGCGGAGCGCGCGAGGCTCCAGATATTTTAATTCGCCTCCGTCGATGGGAACGCGACCAATAATAAATAATAAAGCGAGATACTGTCACTATAAATTTTACATTTTAACAATATTTCCTACGGTTTTCTTTTATTTTTCAGTGGACGCGCCGCTCGCAGACGGCTCGACCGCTGACGAGGAATCGAAAGAATGCAGCGGTCGTTAGCGTTATTATTTAGTTCGGTTGTTGTGCCGTACGCTCGCTCGGAGTGGCGGACGAGGCGCTGCGTTACCGATCGCAATTAACGGTCACGCTTCGCCTATACGATTCAATTAGATAATAAAAAAATTGGAGAAACTTTTCGGTCGCCCCGTTTAAATTGCGCGAGCTCGCGCCGAGTCGGGTTTTCAGCGCGTAGGAAGCACCCGACGATGTAGCCGCGTCACCCACACCGGGCAATTTCAGGCCCAATTATGCGCGCTCAAAATATATTGTCTGTGCGCATCGATAAAGATCTCCAGGTTTCATAAGTGTACAGGTAATAGACTGTCGCCACTTTTATGGCGCAGGGGCACGTCCGCGCTGAATCGACGGAACTAATGCGTTATACCACGGCTCGTTAAACGTGCATTAGAATACAATCACACTGTCAACCGGCAATTTGTGCGTCACACACACAAACACACACACGTCGCGTTCCCATTTCGACCAGGTCGACGATTTCGAAACTGTTTTTAGCGACAGAAGTACATTTTTTTGAATTAATCGAATCGGTAGTAAATACATCCGGTCACAGTTTGGTTGTTGTTATCCTCTTAACGCCGAAAGCGGCAAATTCGCGAGGTACCTTTTCTACAACTCTATTACCTGGTTTCACAAACGCTAATCGGTCATTAACAGCTTGTTAGCGAATCTTCAAAAGTTTGACGATTCGTTAATGAGTCTTTAATCAATTGTCAAATATTTGACAATTGATTACCTTGACGAAACGTTAAAAGCAAAATTACCATTGTTTTGGATTTCACAAACAATAACGAGTCGTTAAAGGCTCGTTAACTAATTCACCATTTGACAATCGTTTGTGAAACCGAGCATATATGTAGCATACTTAGTTCTTAGTATTAGTTCCTTTCTTAAAGTATAATCACGTGCTTCCAACAGTTATACTCATTTGCACCAGCCCTGTTTAAATGTTTTCGTTAACTAACTACAGGTTAAATATAAGTTTTCTTGCACCATCCAATTCTGGACTGTCGATTAACTAACCCGCAGAGAGATGTGGCAACGTTGACAAATTGTGTCATTTGTAAACTTTGATTAGGGTAGTTGTGGGGTTGTGTTGGTAGCACACGTAGCGTCCTTAACAAGCGCATGCCCGAGAAAGAACTCTGACAATCTCAGACCAGCTGTTCAACGGAGAGTTATAAATTTAAAAGTTGAAACGGTTTTTTTTTCTTATTATGTGTTCCGAAAAGAAAAGGTTACGTGATCCTAACTTTTCTCCTGAGGAGAAAATGAAATTATTGAATACAGTTAAAGACTGTCCAAGTGTGGTGGAAAACAAAAAAAAACTGATGCAATGACACGGTTAGACAAGTCAGACTTGGGTGAAGATCATTAATGAATTTAATGGAACTTGCACAGTGAAACGAACGACTGAATGCCTTAAAGGATGTTACGAAAATCAAAAACGGAATGTCCTAAGAGAGCTGCTATCGAGAGGCGGGAAGTAAAATTAACAGGATAGGGCAAATACATTGTCAAAGATGATCCAATGTTTGATGTCACATTGGATATTGTTAATAAAAAAAAACTGTTTATGGTTTCGAGAATAACTTTGATGAAAGTTCATCAACCCAACATATACTTAAGAAATTTATTTTAGTAATTGTAGGTAGCGAGAGAAGTAATTCGCATTAATTCTAGGATATTAATAATATTCTGGTGCAATAGCAGGAACCGGAATGTCAACCATCGATGACCGCTAAACAGACAAACATTTTTAATTAATGTAATACTTGAACATTCCTTTGAAGAAATTGTACCCAGTATTAAACTTGAATTTTTTCATCAGCTAATGCAAGGTGCTCGAATTGATTGGGGCAATAACAAAGCCCCAGAGAGTCGAAATCTACCACGGAATACACGGAATACTTCGTCGAAAGTATTGAACTAATTTCTTCTCTAGTATATTTGACGGGGTATTCCGAGTTGTAGAAAGTCAATTAGTTCCAAGTCATCATCGTCTTCGAATATATCCAAGTTTTCCAAGTCAATGTTCACCACGAAAACGCATTTTCTTATGCTGTAGCAGAGGTGGTAATCACTAGCAGAGAAACGTTCATTGATTCGAGGAGGTTATGGAACATGAAATGTTTAACCGGCAGTCAGTCTGCTGGTTACTAAACCGTACACACAGGAAAACAGTTTCTCAGAGCGAATAAGATAGCATTATATCAAACAAATTATTGTTTTCCATTTCCGTAACACTTCGATGTATTTAATTTGAGAAAAATAAACATTCAAAACATTTTCTAATTTTAAATATATTGTATATTTCATTTAAGAGTGCGTTTCTTCATTTGAGCAAAACACTTTTCTTCTCTGGAACAGGTCATTCTTAATATAAACACGCATTGTATATTACACTAAAGATTTGGCATATTTGAAGAGAGAATATTGATTGATTCGATTATATTAATTGTTCTGTTTCAAATATATCAGGAGTCCGAGAAATTATAATGCTTGATGTTACTGAGTAGCACATTAACTTAGAAAATACTTTACTTCAATCAAGCTCTTCTGTATTTTCATGCAAACATACAATTTGTTTCTACTAACATAAAGCGAAAATTTCTAACCAAACATAGCATTTCACTTGCTGACATTATAAGGCAATTGTTCCGTAAATGATCTGATTTAATGTATTCAGTGAAAAATAATTATTAAGAAAACTATTTATTATATAACACATATCATATCTACGAACACCTTCAAAAAAATCGTGCTTAATATCACAGTAAAGATTCCGATAGATATGATAATTTCGTAAATCATGCCAGACACAGTCTTCTTTTATTCCAAAGTTTTTATCTGTTACATAATCTTTATATCTGAATTCTAATCTGATGAGATTTTCATCTTCTTCAATTTGAGTTTTTAAATGTTCTTGTCGACCTACACAAAACCTACAATGATAATGCGCAGAAAAACTCTCAACCAAGTCCAAAATGGAATGTAAACCTAAGTTATCACCTGTGATTGTTACTAAACGAAAATGCACTTGTTCATTAGTGTTTTTTACAATAATATTAATTCCAATATTTTCAAAAAAAAATAATTCTTCAATTAGTTTTGCAAATGTATTTCTATATCCAAACTCTTCCCTATCTGAGCTAAAAAATAACTGCGCTAGAAATAAATTGTCCAGTCTACCGGAATATTCGTTTGGTATAGATGCAATCGTGTAATAAATTATACCCAATTTACTGTAACTAGCGTGGCTGCCAAGTGGATTTCCAACTATGAAAATCGTCAAAATATATAACTAATGGCAATATTATTTTATCTCTTGCCGTAAATATATAGTAATACTCGTTAGTTCGATTATTTTCGTCTTTGCATTGTTTTCTGTTTTATTGTTTTCAATTTGTGTTTTTCTTTTTGCAAGGATAACATCGCCACTTTGGTGTAACAAATTTCGACACTTGTCCACCAATTTTCCTCTTGCTAGTATAGATTTTTCATAAATATACTTATTTTTTGGGATGGCTGGTACAAAATAAGTAGCCGCATTTTCCATCGGAAAAAGTCCTATAATTTTTGATGTTATAATATTATAGTCATCATGCTTCAACCGACTAAAATATGCAAATAAGACCGTAACTTTTTTATTGTTAAATAATTATGTATAATAGACTTACTGTTTTACAATGAAATTATAAAAGTGTTTTATAATTATATCGACAAGTCGACTTCTTGTCGTGCTATCAAGAGACTCGTGCTCTTCATAGAATTGTATGATACTATTTCGTAAAGCAGAAGTACTCAGAAGAGTTTTTAAGTGAAATTCAGGAAATGTCGTGTTTCGGTATAATGTATAAATCTGAGCTTAAACTTGATGTGCTACAATGTATGTGCTGTTCTTGGAAAACCTGCATTTTTAAATAAACACATAATAGTAAAATAAGAGGAAAATATAGATTTACTTTATTACAAATATTAAATACCTATACCCATATTTTAACATCTAACTCCATTATTTTTTAGCTTCGCATAATTTTTCTAAAAATGCCATTCGTATGCCAATGGTTGGGATTAATTCATCGGTCAATTTTAGAATATTTGTAGGGGTGATTTTATTCGCTATAACGTATAAATATAAGAAATAATTGTGTTATACATTATATTAAATTTATCAAATGTCTGCATTTCAAATTACTTAAGCAATTATTTGTGGCCAAATTAGAAATGAATGAAATAATTTATGTCGGACGAGTTCCGTTAGCTAACTATTGATGTTATATTATATATTTTATTCGAAAACATCTATCCCTCGTATCACACACACAGCTAGGTTCATAATAAATCTTATGTCACTTTAAGAAACTATTTTTCTGTGTGTAGGTTAGGCCATCGCTAACCAGTGCTTAAATGCTGGTGTAAAGGAATCGAAACGCCAAGTCGTGTTTAAGTCTCGGTTAAATTGTAATTAGTACTGGTGCAAATGCGGATTAGTGTAACAAGTTTTGTATTACACAACAGTAACATTTTCAGTATTCTGTAAACTCGGAGATATGAAAATAATTATAAAATTACTGCTAGTTACTAATCAAATATAACGACCTTCATCATCATCTCTTGAAGAATTATATGAGAAATAGAAGAAAATGGTCTCCTAAAAATATAAAATTCGATTGAATGCGCCATTGGGAAGTTGTAAGAAATCAGGTTGTAAAGGGCAAACAAATACAAATGTATTTGGTTACAAATATAAAATAAATTTATGACTAAACAAAAATAATAATTGTTTTCAAGAATTTCAGTTCAATTAGGAATAACTGAATGAATTAAATAGAAAAGGTTAAATGACGATTCTGTTTAATTTGATACAAATCCCTATGCTGGGAGCATTTAAAATATTTTTTTTAATTTAAATTAATTAACTCAGTTGCTAAGAGGTTAATAATTGACGACTAATTATTTTTTATATCTTCCACGAATCGCACATCACACTATCAATTTTATAGTCAGGTCACGCCATCTTTTCTGCAATCTTCTATTAATCAATCATACTGTTTAAGTCAATTCTGAGATGAACTGAGTGAAAACGGCAGTGCTTCTGTATTATACCTAACCTCCTACGGCGCCACGTTCTATCTCAAGTGCATGAATCGATGGACCACGATTATTATACAAATAATATGATTTGGCTAACCTTAGCCAACCAATTTAATGATCGAATTAGTGTGATTTAAAATACAATAATTTATATACAATCCTATTTAAGGTCATCTGCAATTTTTCTCCCTTCATCTTCAAATCCGTGCTTTTAGAAAATTCCCAGTATTATTTATTTACGATGTCTTAGTTAAATTTTATTTAATGTGGAATACACAATATAAATTAATTTAATTGGTCAACCTGTGATCATCGTCTGGGTTCATCGTTTCGATGTATAGACAAACGGCACGTACGCCGTTTGCACTTCCAATTTGATTTCGCGTTTCTTTTGTTTACGAACTTAATCATGGTGCTAAATCTCATTTAAATTTAAATCTTCATTTGTCGTGCTCCGATAATTCGATTAAAAATCAAACACTTTGCAGTAGATTTATATATTAATCGAGTCGTAAATTTGACACCATTTGCAGAATGGTTTACGATATTATTTGCAGTAATTAGATTTTCACATTTTCAGTAACAAATTTTGATATTTTAATTTTTTTAATTTGTAAAAAATATACTTCCTTGAATTTATATCTATTAGAAATATGTTCTTATACCTTTTTTAATGATCGAGATTCTGTCAAAATTTCCACCATTGTTCTATTTCTTTTCTTTTTACGTTTTAGACAATTTCGTAGTAATTCCAAATTTAACATAACCAGATTTTAATTTATGGACATTTTTACAGTTTTTTTTTCTTGCAGCATTGATGGTGCATATAATTAAACAAAAATTAATAAGCAAAAATTGTTATCAATTTTATCATATTTGGTAATTTTACAATTTTGACGAATTAACGTTTTTTATAACTTGGTCGAGTTGTGTTGGGTTGTTTTTAACCGATCAATATATTTTACATAATTTCGGTTGTCGCTGCTGTGTCCGAATATTTTTCGTATTTAAAGTTATCAGTTATAATTTATTAGTGAACTGTTTTTTTTTGTATAATACTATTTGTCAGGTTTTTGCATTACGATTTATGAAAATATCTTCTTCAATAATTTGTTAACATTTTCGTTTAATATTTTTGCGTCATTTGCGTCATTTTTTAGATTAGAGTCTACCAAAACGCAATCCAACATCACAGAGGTGTCAATAACCCAACCCAACCAAACCCAACTCAATTTAACTCAACCCGATCTATCCCAACATCGCAAACTGTCAAAATTTCGCACTTAATTGTCAAAATTTTAAACTTAAACAAAATTATAAAGTTCAAATTTCGATATTTCCAATTCGTAAATATATTGGCAAATATTTTGTTATTGTGAAAATTTAAAAATATATATATTTTTTTAAAGAATGTTCAATCAATTTTTACATTTTTAATAATATTTGATAATTACACAATTTGGTTGATTTATCATTTTCGTATTTTGGTTTGGATTGGGTCGGGTTTGTTTGGGTTGTTTTCACCTGATTGAGTAAATTGGACCCCATTTCGGATGCCTTTGCTGAATCTGAATATATAAATTAGAAATAATTTATAATTTATTAGTGAAGTGCTTCTACAGTATAATCCGATTTGTAGTGTTTTAATTATTACGATTTTTGGCAATTTTTGCGATGAGTTTCATTTTTTTACGATTTTAATGATTTTCTGATTTATGTACTTTTTTGATTAAGATTTTTGCAATTTCTCCTTTTTTTTAGACTATCAACAATTCTTGATGATAAAAAAATCAATTAAAAATCAGTTCTTTGGATAATTTCCTTGTGATTTCTTTGTCACATTTAGATGTTATGTTCATTTTCTGTCATGTAATTATTTGTATCTTGTTAATTGCATGTGGTTATTGTATTTAACGTTTACGTTTTGTTTCATTTATCGGTTTTTCTTGTTCTTATTTGCGATTTCCTGCAATTGTTTAATCCCATAGGTTGGGTTGGGTTGGGTCGACTGAAAAAAATATGCAATGAATAAAAGCTGTTTTATTTAATTTTCTGGCGCGCCATTTTGACCCAAAAAATAAAAGCGAATAACAAATAAAAAATGATGGAATTTTTTTTAGTTTGCGATTTTTTCGATATATTCTCAAAAATATATGATCAGAAGCATAAGAAAATTTACATGAAAATAAAAGTATGGTAATAGAAAAAATTCACAATCACTTGGACATGCAAACACGAAAATGCGAAGTACAAATAACAAAAAACATTAAAAAATAAAAAGAAATTTTGTTTGGATTTGGTTGGATCGTTTTGTTTGTCGTCACTTCAATTTTCTTTTGTAATAACAAAAGTCTAATAAGACAATTTTTCATTTTGGACAATTTATTTTTTGTTTTGCAATTACACATTTTGTAATTTTGCTATTTTGTTTGATCACAGTTCGCAGGCAACAAATGGATGCCAAAATAAAAGCAAATAAGAAATAAAAAGTGATACAAATAATTCTGCGAGTTTACGTTGTTTCTATATATTTTTATATGTTATATATTGTATTGATTATTTTCAGAAGCATAAGAAAATTTCCATGAAAAATAATAGTGCAGGAAAAGATTAAATATAGCAAAAACAAATCAATTGAAAACGCAAAAAGGAAAGTAAATGTAAAAACAAGTGAATTAGATCAAAAAACTATGAGAAAAAAAATGAAAATTCTAAATTTGGTTTGGTTTGGGTTGGGTTGGATCGAGTTCAGTTGGGTTGGGTTTGATTGGGTTTTATTTAACTTTTTTGCTTTCAGTACAACTGACAAATTTTATATATTTCTTAGTAAATATACAAAACTCATATTAACATACAAAAAAGCGAAGAGCATAAAATTCACTGATTTGCAGAAATTTTCAAAAAAATTAAAAAATCAATTTTATTTGATTTTTGACATAATTTTGTTTAATACTATTGTTTGAGCTTTTAAACAATTTTATCAATTTGTTTGATAATGGTGTCATTAGTTGACATATTTTATTCATTTTCGTCCATTTTAATAAAATTTTCATTTCATTTCGATATTTTTCAACGTTTTCTGAATTCAAACTATTTTATTAATCAATTATAAATGCAAAAAGGAAAACACGTAAAAACAAGTAAAAACAAATGACATTAAAAAATAAGGAGAAAATGAAAATTGTAAATTTGGTTTGGTTAGGTTCGGTTTGGGTTGGGTTGGATTGGGTTAGATTGTGTTGAGTTGACTTGGATTGGGTTGGGTTGGGTTAGGTTGGTTGTACGCAAAAAGGCAGTGACAAAATTATCTAAAAATAAAATAAAATTCCCCAAAAAATATTAATTTTTAATTTTATTGAAAATGTTTGCAATTCAGTCAATTTTGTGCTTCTAATTTGTTTGCATTTTAATATAGTTTTTATATTTTTATAAACAAATACAAAATTTATCAATTGTGCAAAAAGCAAAAAAAAAATTTATTATCAAACGTACCAAAGATTAAGAGAATTGTCCAGAACACTAAACTAGACTATCGAACCCAAAAGATTAAAATTTCAAAATCGTCAAACAGATGCAGATATGACTACACAATACGCCAAAAATAACTTAGATAAAAAACATGATTTTTTTAAGGATTAAAGATTTTTTTAGAATTTTTATCAATTCGTTTCTTTCTTCTATTTTTAACAATTTATTTTCCGTTTTTTTACAATATTATAACGATTTTTAAGAATTATTTATATATCTCGCTTTGCGACTATGATTTTTTTAATTTTATTAATATATAACGATTTTTATCATTTTAGTCATTTTGATTTTTTTTAATTTTTAATGAATTATCACGTTGTCGTTTTTGCTATAATTTGCAACGATTTTTCAGTGACATTACGATTTTCAATAATTTATGGAGATTTTTAACACCTTTTTAAGAAATACGGTGATTTTTTCGGTTTTAAACGTACTATTTTCCATTTTCTCCAATTATTTTACAATTTATAAAGAATCAGTTTCAATGATTTTAAACAATTTTTATAAATTTTTCTATATTTCTCAAGTATTTATTTTGTAACAGTTCAATGAATTTTTCGATTTTTAGAATCTTTAATGAATTATTTTCGACTGTTTACAATTTATTATTATTATTTTTAAGTTTTTCAACGATTTTATAATTTTCACGATTTTTTAAAACTTTTTTATTTGTTTCGATTTTGTTACGTAAATAGCATTGTCAAAATATAAAAATGCAAACATTTCCTAGGATCAAATTTATAAAAAGCCATGAAATTGTCAACAAAAAATATATTTTGAAAATAGTCAACCCAACCCAAAACAACCCAACATCGATTTTTTAAACACTTAAATATCAAAATTATAAAATTATTAAAAGTAACCCAACCCAACGCAACATCGTGAAACTGTCAACATTTTTTATACAGTTCGCTTCCAAAACATCTGAGTAAACACAAATTGTTCATTTAAGCAGTTGTGGATAGGAAACTTGGGTTTGCCCATTTGTGGACTTGCATCAAAATTATTTTTTTATTCACAAGATTTGAATCAGGTATTTCATTATGATCTTTACTTATCGATTGTATTTATTATTGACGATTGTAACGAGCTGCTAGATGTGAATATGAAATTTTCATAAATGCTACTTTTCTTAGATTCTCGTGAATATCCCGTACACTTCTTTTAAAAATTGATTACGATGTTCTACACGAAAATGAATTAGTGGGAAGTTCTAAATTCAGATCCAACATCTACTATTGACATTTGCACATATTGAGTCGTCAATATCAAATTAAACAAAATACAACAATAATGTTACTAAAACTAAGAATCAGACCAAGGAATTCAAATATCACCATCATGATAATCGTTGATTATGAACGCTGTTCGTGGTTGGTAGTATGAAGCATGGCACTTCTTAAGCACTCGAGGTCCCCATTTATTTTGCTTGCATTTTGACTCTAGTTTATAAATCTAAAATCTTTACTTATTCTGTAGAAACAGTATTCGTCATTACAGTAATTAATTGTCTGTGCAACATACAGAGGGTTGACTACATTAATAAGACAGTCACACAGTTTTTTCGAAGTCATTCTTTTTCCAGCATCGTAATGATGTCCTAATCTCTGGGGTGTGCATTTACACAAACTTAACTAAGTTTGTGACATACCGGTCCATAGGCCCGTCGCGATATTAGCCGCGTACCAGAAAAAAATCGAAAACGTCTTAACTAACCCGGCGCAAAAACGTCCGAACAATCGCGGAGCGTCTTGAGTTAAGACCGTCGACGACAATTTAAGACTGTACGACATCGGACGCTTTTTTCGTTCCTTTTCGTCGCGCATTATTCTCGGGCCTGTCAATCGGCGAAAACAATCGGCGCTGCCGACCGCGGGCGAGAAAATAACTAACCGAGTTTACACGTCTGGTGTTGAAGCGATAATTCGTCTCGGGCTCCGAATTTCGCGATCCCCGGCGACTCGGACGCGCTCCGGACACGTCTCCGCGCGCGGACGCGACAGAGATGCAGCGCGCCGACGTCGCCGCACAAATGGTAATAAACGACCGGACACTTGTGTGGTAATGAGAGACCAGCGGCAACATGAAAGATTATTGTCGGTTTTTTTTCGCGCCGTTCTTGTTGGGCTTTTTTCAGCGCGCATTGTTTTTCCTGCCCCCCCGATTTGGGTAAACTGGATCTCGGCCGGTCCGGCCGGCATCATTAGCGCTTCATTTCGGCCAATAAAACTCATAATAATATTTTTATCGGCGCTTATGAAGCCGTTAAAACGCCGCCCAACGTTGATTTTACTGCCGCTTAATTGGCGACGAATCCATGTATTGTTCTTCGAGAAATTACAGGTTGTACGTTGTAAAAGGACAACAGGGGAACATGCTCCATATTGATAATAAAAAGTTATTGGATATATGATAACCAACGGTATATGTCGTTCATAGACTTTGTTGCTTAATTTATTTTATTTCGTTAGTGTTAACAAATTTTAATTAAATACACTACCAGTCATTGATTTGATTTTTATTTTGTTTTTATTCCACTGGTTTAGATTATACAAATGAAATGCCTTGTTCATTATATCCAACACCTCCAAAAACCTACAACGATGATTACGAGCTTTTAACAGGGCCGAACATAGTTCTTGGGCCTGTTTATCTCCAAAGAAGTTTCGATCTGACTTCTTACCCCAGGGTTGTTAATTAAGATCCCTTGGTCTGTATGTGCTCGGCTAGGTAGCCTATAGTCTTAGGTGTGGCAAAATTATGATTGCATGTCCAGTTGATTTATGTCCTCGCGGTGCTTTTTAATGCTCGCCAGGTCCGATGACCTGGACCTGGACGAAGTTATTGATTTCTGACGAACCTTGGAAAATGCGTTACCATTCGTAGGATTTTGTTTCTGGAGCACCTCAAATGCGTTTTGTAGACGTAGATCTTAATATCCATGCCAATCTCAGTCCTTGGCAGAGTAATAAACCAAGTGATGATGTGCCAGCCTTGATTTTCTGCCATACATTGCCTCCACCAAGTAATCCTGTTATCAAGAGTGACTCCTAGATATTTTAGCTATGAACTACAGCGCAGTCTTTTGTATCCAGCGCATATGCAGTCTGCTGGTGGACCACAATTCTCAAATTTCGTCTACTGCACTCTGAAGTCTGTGGATAATTGTATTCTCGTTTCCCGAGGAGACAAAAATTTCCCTTAATTTGAAGATTTTATAAATTTTGATATTTTCCAATGGAAACCCGAACATTAAACGAAAAGGAAAAAAAGACTATATCAGAAAACATGGATTTTTAATCGATGCCTCAACGTTGCACTGGCACATAATAAAATTTTAATAAAGTAACTTAAAGTAATTTTGTAACACATGGTCGCCTCGTTAACTGAGTGGAAATGGTGCCCTCTCAGCCCGCAGTTATTTAACATTTATACAGCCGAACTAGAGAACACGTTGAGGAACGGACAAGATGGACGACTAAAACTAGGAAAGGAAAATATATGATCGTCGCATTCGCGGACGACATAGTTCTAATAGCAGGAACCGAGAATGGGTTGAAGGAAATGGTGAAGAGGGTGGAAAGATACATGGAAAAATAATGATGTTTAGGAAAGGAGGGGGGAGAAGGAGGGAAGTGCAAGTGAAATAGAAAGGGGAGGAAATATGGCAGGTGAAAGAATTGATGTATTTAGGATATGTAATGAGGGAGAACAACAGCAGCGAGGGGCACATATCGCATATATATATATATATATATATATATATATATATATAAAGAGGGGTGGAAACTTCAAAGAAACCATAAAGATCTGGAACACATGCAAAACTATTGTGATTTATGGAGCGGAAGTGTGGGGTTTCAAGGTATGGAAAAGAAGTACTACATTTGGAGAGGTCAACACCTGAATATATAGTGTGGCAGGAGCGAAAGGATGGGATTCGAAGCAGGTAGGAGAGCGGTGAGGTATGAAATGACAAAGAGGGGAGGAGCAGAGCAAAGCTTAGTGAGGATGGCAATGGAGGAAATAACGAAAAGAGGAGACAATAGAAGAAGGAAGGAGAAAGATGTTTTAAGAACATCATATCTAAGTGGGAAGCAAGTAGAAAGGGATCATAGAGAGATGGATACAGGTTGAAGGTCAAGAAAGGGAAGGTAAAATCGCCAAAACAAAATATAATCCCAAATACAATGGAATAAAGGGGATAGGTGGGGAGACCGAGGTATTTGAGGAAGCATAGAAAATCTTAGCAAGATTCAGGTGCGGGAACGAGGAGAAAGCAAACAAGTACTGGATGATGGATACAGGAGATGCGAATTCTGTGGAGAAGGCTGGGACAAATGGGAACATTGGATAGAAGGGTGCAAAGAGGTGAGCCTAGAAAAAGAGGAGAAGAAGAAATGAAAAGATTGGAGAAGAATCATGGGGGAAAGGGGAGAGGGGAAGAGACTCTTAAAGAAAATAAACTGGATGAAGGAGGAGTGTAGGAGAAAGATGGAAAAGGAACAGCGGGAAGAAGATGGAACAAAAGAAAAGAAGGTGGGTCAGCAATAAATGGAAGAAAGAAAAGGAGGACACGAAGAGAGCAACAATAATAAATGAATTTATGGTACGATATAGAAAGTGAATAATGCTAATAAAAAAAATTTTTATAACATTTTTCGCCGGCAATCCATTTTTGGTAATCCACCTTAGTCGTTGAGTTTTTATGACGGATCTTTGCTTCCTCGTACCTAATGTCTAGTTTCTTATTTGTTCTTCTTCGCAAGGAGTCTTCTGCTGTGGTCCTCTTAGTATTTTTATTTCCTCCCCCCCCCCCCACATTTACCAAATTTTACATTTTTTTATATTTTTTGGATTTTTAGATTGTCGAAATTGTAATTGTCTGGCAATTTTTAAACTGATTACAGTTGACAAGTTCACTAATATTTTCAAACGGAAATCAAGAATAGAAAAACAACAAAATCCGACAAAATTAATAAAATTCGGCTTTGCTATGCTAAACAGGGAACACCAATCCCTCTATCCATTCTCACGCAAACAAGCAACCCTATTCGCGCCGGTGGTTCGAAATAATTACAAGTCCCGACAGTACCGAGTTAGTCGTTAAAGGGGCAGATATCTGTAAATACGTACTAGCATAAGTGTGCTATAGTGACGCCTAAACGACAAAAAATTGTAGCCAACAATTTTATTTTTTTTTAATTCCTTCACTATTTTCGTACACATTGTGGTAATTGATAAAAGTTATAGAAATCGTTAAATTTAGAAAACCTATTGTTAAAAATCGTAAAACTAGAAATCATCAAAAAATACAAAAAATAAATAGTAAAAATTCGTAAAATAATCTTGGGAAAAATTAAAAAATTTGCATGACAAATAATTTCCTAGAAGTTGATAAAACATGGAAACATTTGCAACAGAAATAATGAGAATCGCAAAAAAAGATAATTGTTAAAAATCGTAGAAAAAAATTAAACAAATTTCTAAACATTTCGTATTATTAAAAATAATAAAAATCTAATATTTGAAAATCGTAACTATTGTAAAAATGTACAAAAATCGTAGTCATTACATCGTAAAATGTGAAAACAGAGAAATTAAATTAAATACCGTAAATCATGAAATTTGCAAAAATGAGGAAAAATGTAAAAATTGACTTTATTTTAATTTATTTTATGTACTAGCCCAACCCAACCCAACCCAACTCAACCCAACCCAACCAAACCCAACCCAACCCAACCCAACTACAGTATCCGAAAGCAAAAAAATGTATATATCGCAAATGATTAATTGCGCTGTGACAAATTTTTTCTGCATATGTTTAGATTGTTTTGACTCGTTATTTGATCAGGCCCACGTGTTTTCCTCGTCCTTAGAAGTCAGATGTCCGCAATTATCTCTGTATTTGCTAGTTAGGGCTACGCTCCCTGTTTCCAGTGTGGTATCCACAATTCCTTCTGTATCGTCAACGAGGTCTCATATAGATCCTCCAGCAGGCCGCAGATGATTCTTGGGTTTAGGCGAAAGCTTCACCTTTTTCAGTCGTGCCATACACGAACCCATTTTATCCACGGACCTGTGGTTTTTTCTTGAATTCATTCTTTAGCCACCTTCCTGAACCACATCTATGATGATGTGCCATTTTGATGTTTTCTTTTTCGTAGGTCTCCAGAACCCTCTGACGATAACTATTTTTATTGTTCGATTCCCCCTGTCTACAGGATACAGAGCACGATCAGATTTCTTCTGATACACTCTTCGGTCGCGAACCCACGTTTTAATATGAAGCGTTAGTCAACATTAGGTTTAAAATGATGTCGCTATGGTGGCACTAAAGTCACTTGCCGCCATTTTGTGTTCTTGGGTAGTTTAGGTCTTTTTCGTCACGAATTTTTTCCTTGCACTCCCTACGAAATAATTCCCAGTATTCACTTTTCACCACCAAGTTTCAGGAGGTCTTTTGAAAAAAAGTTGTTACTAAATTAATTAAAATTGGACGACTTCGTCGACATTTTCATTCTATTTAAAGTGGCGTTCGAAAAATGTGATTTTATAGTTCGTGTCGTCGGTTTCGATTTTCAGGTGCGCACCCAACCGATCAATTAACGCGAAGCTGCGACGATGTCCGAAAAACGTACCTGTCGAGATGTGACACCGCAGACGACTCGTCGGACGCCAATTATCGCACTGTAATTACTCGTGCGCCGCTTGTGTACAGCGCAATTCGTTAATAATCGAACAGAGTCATTAGACAACGACAACGAGACGACCACCGACTTACGACTTATCGTCGTGCGTCGATCGTTTATCTCGGCCATAAATTCCTCGATCTATCGGGCAACAAACGCACGCGACAGGGCCGTCTTCAGGGCAACAGCCCATTCGTTCGCCAGTGGATCCCAAAATTTATTGTTTATGTACCACACCAACGATTATTACTTCAAAGCCCATAAAGCATCCACAATGAAATGATCCAAAGTATGAACAGGAAATCGCATGTGCACACAGAGCTACGTGTGATTAGAAAAACTGTATTCTATCAACCAACCTGATCGGAAATGCACAGCACGATAAACATCATACAACATCGTACACTTGGTACTTGTAATTTTTTCTTAAACGTTTTAAATGGATTGGATTTTGTTGTTAAAATATATTCTATTGTGTGAGTGACAAGCTATGCGAATGGTGAGTTTCTTACTAATTTAACAAGAAATATTTAAAACAACGTATCTTAGAGCTCATAATAAAACCGACAGTTTTTAACAATAATAATCAAATTCGTAGCATTTGATACAAGCAATCTATAGCACGCGCGATATGCGATTACCAATAAAATAAAATAAAAGAAATAATAAAAATAAATGTGTAGTTGAACTATTTTTTTTTTGTTTAATCTCTTTCTGTTTAATTTTGTCAATCTATCTATAATTCCTGAAATTCTAAAGAATTGTAAACAAACTTCGAAATACAAATATTAAAAAATGTAGGAGAACTCTCAAAAATTCAGTGAAGTGCAAAATTATTAAAGCCCATTTTTTTAATGTTCAAACGTTTTAATAATTAATTATTCGATGCGGCTCAAACCGTTCGACATATGAAAAAAAAAAATGATTGAACAATATTGTAAGGAATTAATTTGCTAACGGAATCCAATCGACGACACATATCTGTCTACAGTTGTTTTGAAGCTCGAGGTGTTCAAATTCTAAAAATATTTTTGAGAACGCAGAGTTGCGAATTTGAACTCGTCCAGTTTCTAAACCAATGAAGATAGATATATACCTTCTCGCACGTTGTTTTAGACAACTTTATTTATGTGCACTTTTATCGTATCGGGTATCGTCCGAATCGTTCAGAAATACGTTCATGTTTTATAACATGCCATATGGGACAGGTACATTTAGATCAATTCAAGAATGAATGACAAAGGGAACCAGTGCAATGCATTATATTTTGGTTTTAGAACGAATTTAAGCTATAAAATTGAAATTACCTAAGGTTGGTGAAAAAAACAACATCAACATGTAGGTTATCTAAACATGGAGACATAAAAAAGCATTAATCGATAATGATTTGTTACGTAAGCGCCTGAATCTTGGAAGCTTATATTAGAAAATTATCGTAGACACATCGTGTAGGTTAGGTCAAGATCGTGTAACACTAAGACGCTGTGAAATAAGCAACTTTGATGTGTTCAATTAAGGTTTTAGCTGATCTTATTGCGTGGGTGCTGGACGAGATGACGATTTTGACCAATGAGAATAAAGAATTGTCAGCAAATCACATATCATACAATTAGAACTTTCTGTAAATATTCTCGATCCTCATAATAATTATAAATCGTTCAATTTTCTTCATTGTTTGTTTCGTTAGATTAATATATGTGAATAATTCGTATCAATTCGCATTTTACTTTCATTGTTAAATCATTTGTAGACTTGAACTTCCGCCTAAACAAACCCACGTTCCTGAAAATGAAGTAAATGTGCTCCCAAATCGCACGAAAGGCCTCAACACAATACATAATAGGTTGGCTCGATCATAAATTGAACACTTCGCTTTGTATTTCGAAAATTTATTATAATGAACCGTCATTTATATTTGCAACGGTTCTGACTGAAGTAAACGAAGTGATCGCCTTGAAGTAAACTAAGCGATAGCAAATAATCCGCCTCGTCGCCGTTCGGACTGATAACTCGTCCACAGTCGGAAGCACGAATCTGCCTCTAGTACCGTTTCCATGTGATTAAATAGTTCTTACTATTGCCGATTTCGCGTTTTTTAATTAGGGATAATTAGGGTGGCCTCGTTTCGCTGTACATTAGTTTGCACGATCTACCTATTTAATGTGTGCATTATTGTGATTCTCGGGTTGGTTTGGTTTGGAGCCATTTTGTATTTGTTTGTCGTTTATTTCCTTAATTATCTTCGTTAAATTAATTAAAATGTATGTAGATTTTGTTTCATTCACATTCGCATATGTGCTACAAAATCGTTAGTTGTGCTATTTGTATTTTGTTGTATATATTTCGTTTTTAATCAATTAATTTACATTCTAATTCGTGAATGATTTCATTCGGTTGTTGTTCATTTCCCATTTAATCCATTCATTGCTCAAGTATCAGTTTAAATGTTTTCATCTATTGTCATCTTATTTTTTGACTTTATGTTTAAAATTAATTTAAAATTGTAACCATGTCAGAAATCTAAACGTACGAAAATCGTCCCTCAGAACGCCCCTGCGCACGTACACCAACACACACTGCAACCCGCACGCAGAACAAAACTAACGTACACTTGCGACCGAAATTCCAACGCATGAGAAATCAAAGAATCCAGTTACCCATGATCATGATAGACAGTTGATGAACGTTGAGACATCTGACGGTCGGGACGGGTGTCTCTGTCGCGCAGCCGTCGTTCGTTTTCACGCCGCGTCCTCGTCCGACCGCCGCCCGCCTCGGCGAAAGACGGAGACGGACGGCGGTCGCGTGTGCTCGACGGCCGGCCGCCTTGTTAAAAGTTTCCAGAAGCGATCGAGACGTTTTTTACCGGCCGTCCTCCGCATTCTAGTTGCCAACGGACCTGAGATAATATAGGACCATCGGACGTGTTAAAATCGCTATTATACAGTTTGTTCGGTACGTGTGCGAAATGCGCGATGAGGAGGCGACCGCACTTGGTGCGCCGGTGCTCCGATGCGTTTCTGTGATTCGCAATTGGAACGACTGGCGACTGATGACTAATCCATGATTATCGGAAAAACATATAAAACGATGGTCTAAGACAATATTGGAAAATAATGATAATCTTCACTTTATTTTTTTTTTAATTTTCTTCCCCGAAATCGCAATAAAATAAATCCAGAATCCATGATGACTTGATTTATCATTGTTTCCAACACCAGTGGTAAGATCTAGTGTTGGACTTCCATCCAACCTAACATAATTCAATTCATCAAACATTTTAAAATACATTTTCAATCTTCACTTGGAATCTATTTCGAGTGATTAAATAGTTCTTACTATTGCTGATGTCGTGTTCCGGCCTCTGCGAATCCTCTGACATATTATAAAGTTAGATATGCAAAACAAAATTGTGCAATTGCGTACGTTAATATATTTTTCTTGCGTCCCGCACTTTCATAGACTTTTTAAAAAAATTTAAAAATTTCCAAAAACTCACCCCTCGCGTATTTTTTCTTGTTTGACTTAGACAATAGCCCACACTGTTTCCCAATAATGGAATAATAACGTAAACGTAAACTTTAATTTATTTGAGTTTATCCCCCTTCCAACGTTGAACCCCCAACTCAACACAACCAACATAACACGGTAATAGAATTTTGCATTTATATTTGCAAAGGTTCTGACTGAAGTAAACCAACAACCAACGTATCTACATTAAGTAAACCAATGCAATAGGCAACATGGTTTATGAACGATATTAACGTTGTGAAGAAAATGTGATGTCGGTTTATTGTGGCTAATTATATATCGTCGAGTCGATTAATGTTACACTAATAACATTTTTGTCGATCGTGATAGATCGTCGATTATAGCAGTGGTTGTTCACCCTTTGAAGTAACTCGTTCTTAGTATGAAGCACATATTTCGTGTGATTAAATAGTTCTTACTATTGCCGATGTAACGTTTCGGCCTCAACTAATCCTCCCTGGCATTTTATGAAGACAAATATGCAGAAAAAGTTGTGCAATTTTGTACGTTAATAACTTTTTGGTGGTTAAATTTAAAAAATTACCCTTCGCTTATTTTTTCTCATTTGTTAGATTTTTTTCCGAATAATGGAATAATATAAAATTAATTAATTCCATGCAAATTAACCCCACAATACATATCCGATTTCTCTCCAGCAAACTTCCAAGTGAGATATTATACGAAACACAAACGCATATTCGTCCGGCAATCGAAATGAAAAAAAAAAAAATCCCGCGTTCGGCAACCGGACGAATTGAGCGATAAAAGTTGTTTTAGTGGAATTAAGCGCACCGGGGGCACCGAAAAAGCCGAACGCGATCGCGCCCCGCCCCCGCCCGGAACGAAAACCGACCGGAGCGCACACCATATACATATTTACGGCATTGTTATGTCACATGCACTCCATCATATGTTAAATTGCGTGTGACGCCGCGTTTTCGGCGCGCCGTACGCGCCCGGCCGCAGAGGCCAAATTCGCGCCGGGACCCGCGTCGGTGCAATAAAATCGCGTTCCGCCTCGCCGGGCCGTGGAAGTCTTCGGTTGTTTTAATAAAGCTAATACGCTGTCAGGATGGAAATTTTTATTGCGTTCGCGTCCGTACGAATTTGCGATTCGGTGTTTCCTTGCGTCCGCGCGTCAGTGTTTGGCGTCGCTTCGCCCCGGTGGCAATTCGTTTGACGAGACGAACAGATTTGGAAAAATCGTTGGGGGTTGGGGGTCGTTAAATAATTTTATTCGTATGTAAATGTGTTCCCAATCTCACCTAGGGATTTTCACGTTGAAGGGCATATATTTTGTTTCACCCTTCATCGTTTTACATTTACACATTTACAACCCAACCCAACCCAACCTATCACGTTATTTGTTTATTAACATAAATACATTTTCTCATTGAAGCATTAAAACGATGATGGAGTACAGTATTAAAAACTAGCAAACGTGTGAGGTTGAACACCATCGCGTTCATAAAAAATTACGTGCAGAATTCATAAATCAATAACTCTATTGTGTAAAGGAAGCAGACTATGACAAAATGCACTCAAGACTTAGGAATTTAAAATAACAAAAAGATTGATTGGGTTGAGTTGTATTGGGTTGGTAAAAATCTGCAACAGTCAACGTATGTATTTTCTGTCTGGCAGAACCGAAACCAAACTGAAAATTCAAACATTATTTGCTTCATATTTTTACCAACCCAACACAATACAATCCAACCCAACCCAACCCAATATCTTTGTCATGTTAAAGTCGTGTCTGTATTTTTATATTCTGCTTCCTTTTTCACAGCCACCAACCTATATACGTTCTTTTTGTTCGTATTTCTCCTTGACTAACTTCTTCCTCGGCCATTCGTCCATATTGTACTAGGCGCATTAAAATGCCCTTTAAGCAAAGAATCGTAAGGGGTTGAGTAAGTGGAATAATTAAAGCCACTTATAAAAAACTGTAATTCGATTATGTAAACCAACCAATCTTTCTGATATTTTAAATTCGTAAGTCGTGACTGCATTTTTTCATATTTTACTTCCTTTACACAATAGAATTATTGATTTATGAGTTCTAGACGATGGTGTCCAACCTCACTTCATGTTCTGCATATTTTTCCCTAACACTTTTTGATGTTCCAAGTTGTGGAAGCATTGCATTCATGCCAGTCTGGTTCATCTTCCAGTCCTCTTGCAGTCCCAGACCTCTTGTCCTAGTTTTCCTTTTCTCGACATTTCCTTGTTGGTTTTACTTTCTTCGCCAGCGTTTAGTAATGAAGCGTAGTCGTAAATCAAAACTCGATGTTCCTCCAACTCTACTAAAAAGGAAATGTCATTCAGGTAATTTATTTTTTATTTGTGCTATTGGGGGCAAGTTTCAAGGCGTACTATTGCTTCATCGCATGCAATAATGTGTACTTGAGATGGAAATTTTCCTTGCACTTAGGCAATGCTATCTTGTCCCATTTTTCTTGTACATAATCGGTATTTGATCTCGATTAAAATCGATTCTCTAATCATTATTACTTGGTGTGATCGATAGATTATTCAAATTTGTTTTAATCGCGACACGTCTTTTCCGAGTTGCACAAAATTAAAAACAGTCAAAATTGATAAAAATGTAGAGAATGTCAAAAATAGAAAATTCAATTAAATTGACAAAATGCAAAATTCGTGGCAAATTATAAATATGTAAAATTGGTGTCGAAAATTTAAAATTGTCTCAAGTAGAAAATGCAAAAAAACAAATTTGACGAAATAGTCAAAAATTTACAAAATTCATTAAAATTTAGTTGTCAAAAATAATTTAAAAATAGTATAAAATTAAAAACATCAAAATTGTCTAAAATGAAAATAGAAAAAAAATTAACAAAAATTAAAAAAATGACCATATCAATAAAATTTTAAACTTAAACGAATTGCCTAAATTGAAAAACAGTCAAAATAACAAAAATTTCAAAAGTTGACAAAAAATGAAAAAATTAATAAAGTATTAACATAGCCACGAATTAAAAAAATGTAAAAATTTCTTATAATTAATTAAAACTGTAAAATTGTTCAAAATTGTCTAAATGAAAATAGAAAGTTAATTTTACAAAAATATAAGAATTGTAAAAAAATTACAATGTTTTCTTTAATTTGAGTAAATTGACAAACAAGTGACAATATTACCAACATATTTCAATTGCCAGTCCACAGAATTTAGGTAGGATGCTTATTGGTTATTAGGTTGGTTTGGATTGGGATTTCAACCCCAATTGGAATCATTGCTCGAATCTTTATTAATTGGTGTATTCCATTGATTATTTAAATTTGTTTTAATCTTGATACGTCCTTACCAACGGTTTCATTGAATTCATTTGAAGGCCAGGAGTGCCAGTGAGCTTACTGCCTACTAGGTTGCTTTGGGTTGGTATTTCGATCCTAATTGAAATCATAGCTCTTTAATAATTTTGTAATCCATAGAGTATTTAAATTTCTTTTAATCGCGACTGATCCTTATCAACGGCTTCATCGAGTTGACATTATTACGTTGGGTTGGGATTTCGTTCAAACGTCTTTAGTCATAAAATATTTTTATAATGCAAGATTCTCTCATTTATATAATCTTCAGAGAGAAGGAAAAATAGGAGGAGCGAGATCTAATGAGAAGTATAAGGAGCTGCAGGTGTTCAGGGTAAGACCGAGATACCTAGGTGGGGGCAAGACGGCAGAAGAGGAGAAGCTAGTGACGAGGTTCAGATGCTGAAATGAGGAGAGGAGCGACAAGTATTGGATGGGGGAGGAATACAAAAGATGCTTAGCGTGTGAAAGAGGTTTAGACGAATGGAGGCACTGGTGGGAGGAGTGCGATGAAATGGGATGGAGCAGGGAGGAGGTGGAGAGGGGTAAAAATTGGAGGTGGACGTTAGGAGAGAAGGGTGAGGGAGCGGAGCTGCTAGAGGGAGGCAGAAAGAAATCATATTATGTTACAGATGAGGTGACCAGGAGGTGGTGCTGGAGAAAGATGTGAGAGGCCAGGAAGGAGAGGCAGGGTGAGGGAGAGAAGGAGCCAAAAGAGGACGGCAAGGAGGAAGTATGAGATATTAATTGAGTTGTTTGGTAAAGGGGTAGCGAGTACCTATATTATTTTAATTATTGTGATGGATTTATGGGATGCCAAATAAATATTTATTTATTTATAGTCTTCAGATTCAAGATAGTAGTGATAGAAACATAATGACAGTTTATTTTGAACTCTGATTTCTAAATATGCAAACGAATGATTTTAAAACAACGTGAAAATGTAGATTGAGGTCGTAAATCATACGTCTCTATTGTGCAAAATCAGAATAGAGGATAGACTACTACTAATTTGGTTGATTTTTTTTAATTCGCGTTTGTTGCTGTTCTTGCTAGCTCATACTTCTTTAGTAGTGTTTAAATTTTGTTTCTTGTTTCGCTCAAGAGAAGACTGCAACGTTACTCTTTGGTCGTTCTACCACAAGTATTACTAGCACACACTCTCCTATGAGAACCCACATTTCTTCCTTATTTTTGCTTTTACTTCATTCATTCCTGCCCACCCCCATTTATTCCATAGTGCTTCCAGTACCCCTTCTACATTCGCTGAGTCCTCATCTCGTTCGGTATTCCCCCAGCTTTAGCAATTTTTCTTCGATTTATTTCATCGATTAAATATCATTTTCTCCGCAGTATATTTCCGTCGCGTTTATGCTTTGCATCATTTTTCATTGTCAGTTCTTCCCGTAATGCTATCATAGTTCAAATAGAGTCGCACCCTTTTTCTCCTTCTATTCTTCTATTTCCTATTCGTGATTTTTGTTTATTTTACAAATTTTTGGACGATTGTCACGATTCAGCTTTACTTATTTTATTACTTCTTACTTCTCTAAGACAACAAAGCCAATCTAAACCAACCCAACCCAACCCTTCGCTTCTTGTGGTTCCTCGTTCCTGCGCACGTCTTCCTTTGCTATTACTATATCCTTTAAGTTTTCAAAGTGTTTTCATCTTCTTCATCCACATATCCTTCAGTATTTCGTTTATTGATTATTTCCCGGCCTTATTACAATGCCCCTTTGTGGAATCTGATAGATATAAGGAATGAAATTGAAGGAAAGGACGATGAAGTAAAACAGATGGATATACTATAAATAATTGGAAAATCTAATGCGAAACTCAACGATACGAAAAGTAATAAAACAATTAAAACAAAATAACATAAAAAATTGATGAAGATGAAGGCGCAAGAATCGCGCGGTAATTGTAATCGGTTTGATGGATAACCACGTGATTTACGCAACACCTTTAGTGGAGGCACAGTTGGCGGTGATTGGTATACGACTCTCGGGAATCGTAGATAGCCGTGCCGGCTGTACAAAAGGCCCCTGTCACATAAACCACGTCCGGTTGGCTTCGAGTGCTGCGCTACTGCGCCTAACAGCTACTTCGAATAAATTAATGAAATTGTTGGGCGAATTCGGGACCAGAGCGCGACGACGATGGTCCCGAGCAGGAGAAAGTGCGATCGACGTAACAAATAAAATTAATTTAGCAAATGTAATTATCAACGCAATAAAAATTGGTAATTCTGCTTGAACTATAGATGATGCCACGTTGCAATAAAACCAAAAACGAAATGCGATTTTGCATTACAAACAAAATGAGATAAAAGTCAGCCTCGGCGCAGTCTACACGACCGAACATTCCCATAATATGCATTAATTATGCTCGCGGGATAATTAATAATGAAGCTGTTATTTTCGTTCGTTGTAATTAACTTAAAATTAATGCAACAGGGAATGCAAACTAAATTAAAACAGCTTTTATACTAAACGAACTTAGAAAAATTCGCGATGGTTAATTACTCACCGGTGATGGTTCATCGTTTCGCCTGATCGCAGTGTTTGTAACGATTTAGCGAACAAACTCAGAGCCATACGATGCATATTAACTGAAAAGTTTGAAATAGAAACAAATTTGGGCCGAACGTGCACCCTTGCGGATATTGATTTGTTAAACAGATACAAACTTAAGCCAGGCTTTCATTGGGAAATACTGTAAAATCAATAAAAATATGACCAAGTAAATCCTAAAGCAAAAAGCAACAAAAAATGATTAATATAATTATTATAATTGACAATAATGTGGAGCAAGTGAAAAAATATCCAGACACAATATTATTTAAAACAAATTGATTGTTCCTGAATCCTGAAAGCTTTGAATGAACTAAAATAGAAGATAAATTTAAATATGTGAGAAGGGGAAGGTATTATTATTATTGAAATATAAAATAGAAGAAATAAAAATACGTGTACAATAATTGAATAAAATAAACGAAAATGAGGTAGTAGAGAAAATGCAAAAATTAAAGCCCATGTAGTCATGGATAATAGAAAACTAAAATAGTTGAATGTTTAAGACACTTGCTGTACTTATTTTTTTGGGTTTTCTCCTTTATATTTCATTATTTTATTATTATTGTTATGTACGTAAAAATATCGAGGATACTTTACAAGAAAAGTTCGGCGCTGAATTATCAATGTAGTTGACGTGAAATCATAGAAGGATATTTCTAGTCGACTTCGTTTATGTTTTATTGTTCAGGATTGGCTTTGGACAACTAGAAACATTTATGGTTAATTATTGCCATTTTACGTTAAAAGGTTGAAAATATTTGTTTGGGATAAATTTTAGTTTGATTTTTACGTCCTGCAGGCTAATATGAGTGTTGGTAATCGTGAAAATCGAAAAACCTACGTTTTATTGGTTTTTGAAAAAATGGGTTTCTCAAACAAAATCAATCAAAACAGTTTATCGTCGAATAAGAACCTTTGGCTTGCTGTCTTACCGCCCACATCTTGTGCTACCCCTCACTGCTCAACATCTCCAGGAACGTTTGAACTGGTGCACGGAAAGACTTCAATGGAACTTGGAGTGGCATCGAGTTATCTTTAGTGACGAATCGCGATTTTGTTTAGGAATGCATGATGGTTGGATGACTGTTAGACGAAGACGTCGAGAAAGACGCAATCCTGATTTTTCGATTGCGAGGCATGTTCACCGAACGGTGGGGTTGATGGTGTGGGGTGCTATTGCTTACGGCAGTAGGTCACCCTTGCTCTTCATTCGGGGCAGTATGACCGCCCGACGCCTACATTGACGAAGTGGTAGAACCACATGTTCTTCCATATCTTCGAGGGCTGGAAGACCCACTTTCCCAGCAAGATAATCCACGACCTCACGTAGCAAGGGTTTCTCTTGACTTCTTTGAAGAGGCCAATGTTAATCTTTTGCCTTGGCCGCCAAGATCTCCCGATTTGTCGCCCATTGAGCACGTGTGGGACATGATGGGTAGAAGATTGAGGAATCTACCGAACCCACCGTTGACAATAGAAGCTCTACGGCGTGATGTACAGGCTGCTTGGGATGCCATACCCCAAGAAGACATTGATCACCTGCTGGAATCAATGCCAAGGCGGGTCAATGAGTGTATCAGGAATAGGGGCGGACCAACATATTATTAAAGAAAAATAAAAAAGATGAAGTGTTTTCTTTATCAAATTTTAATCAATTGTTACCTTAGACTAGTCCAATGTTTCTGCCAAATTTGGTCCAAAAATTCCCACCCCTTCTAGGTGGTGCAGTTTATATGTCACTGAGTATATATATCATTCCTGTTATGTAATTAAAATATCAATATCAATCAATAACATTTCGTGGATTGGTTTGGATTGGGTTTGACTTTTACTTGGCGACAGTTATACCCAGCCAAATCAACCCTATAGTGTACCAACGACGTCAAAACTTACAACTTCCCTAGCAAATTCCATTTGACTTTATTCATTGTAGTAACGATGTAAAGGTAAAAAAAGTGGGAAATAAAAAATCGAATTTGAACTTGAATCGAAGTAAAAAAAAATGTCAACTTAATCATTGAAACCTTCAAACAATTAACAATGCAACACTTAATATAATTAAACAAAAGCAAACTTCGCTGCCTCAGTTTTATTAATACTAAGTTTTATGACGTGATAGTTAATTATGCAAACAAAATTTAAATTCAGCACATTGAATTCGTTCATTAACCATCCATCATCATCACTTTAACACGCCGCAATATCACTAGGTGAAAATGTCAGTCACAACACGAATTTTAATTTTAATTGTAAATATTCCGCAGCCATATTTATTATTATGCTTGATAATAAATTGCTGTACGGTGGTGTATGCATCAAAGCTTTAAATATGCACGACGGCGCGAAACGTGATTTTATTTTGAAAGTAATGTTGCTATTAAATTAGATATTTTATGATATAAACAAGCGGTAAATTCGCGAGTTGCATATTAAATCGCTGTGCGAAATGAAACTTTTGTATGCATATATATATATATGGATACAAACAAATTTTCGAAGTCGCTACTGATTTTTCTTTGATACGTACGCACTCGTTAAAATAACTACGCGCTAATACAACTCAGGTCGACCTGGAAATTTCAAACAAATAGCGTCGAACACGTCTTCCATTAAATATGAAAATAACAATCAACGCTCGACGAAATTGTCATTGCCGAGGTGTACGGAAAATACGTACATTTGAACAATATCAAGACGCGCACGTCGCGCATAAATATTTATAATGGCCACTTCTCCGCGCTGCCAGAAAGTTCAAAATGTTTCACCTTCAAACTCGCTACTTTTGTGGAATTCTAAGTCGGCGGCGTCCTTTGACGTACTCGGCCGCGCTCACATTTAAATCGTCCTCTCACACCTATTTCTGCTACCAGTTCAACGCCATCTAAGGAATACTTCTCGGCCTTTGAATTATTTATTTTCGCACTTCGGGCTGTTATTCGCGCAGTTGTCGCGGTCGTCGCTTTTTCTCGCCGCGTTCCGCGCAGACGTTCGAAATCGCGCAGAAATTCGAAAATAGCCGGCATAGCTTCCTAATTGTCTCGGGCCGCGAGACGATTGTCTAAAAGTGACCTTCACGGGCGACGTTAAGGGCTACAATACAAAGTGGGCAAGATATATAAATAATAATGACGATGAAAAGTTTCAAACGAAATATGATTTCAAGCAGGCGTCGGATTTTTATTGAGAATGGAGAGAGAAGATAGAAAGGCGTTTTTAAATAAGTTCTAATTTAATCATTGCTTCGTGAACATTTAAAATGTACTCAACACGATTCGACGAAATTGGATGATAAACCCAACCTATTTCGAACAAGTTGCCTATGAAATCAACCCGAAGCAATGCAATGTAATTCGAAACACCATTGTGATGATGTTCCCAGACATCGTTCGATTGATCTGGGAGCATTATGAACACTTAATGAAAAATGAAATGTAGTTTAATTGGTTAATTATATAATCGAGCGGACGCAGCACAAGTTCGTGATAGAGTGAGGCAGGTCACCCGACCTTCATTGATCGACGCAATGCTAGTTCGTTTGTAACTCCTTATTGCTAAGTAAGCAATAGTTTTAAATTACTGCCGCTGTAGCTGTTGTCTGGTTTTGTATTAATAAATAAAATATGTCGTTTGTTATGTTACGGGGCATATTTTGTAATGCCTCGTATTTTATTTCGCATTATAATTATCACTACTCATCCTAATTAAGTAAACGTGTGATGAACTGAAATCAAGGTGGTCAAATTCAACTTGTGGTGAAGTTAATTTAAAGGAACGCAATTTAATGCAGAGCATCGATGGCACACTGGTACCTAAAGAAATGCCATAGCTACTAGGATCAAAACCAAACACTTAAATGAGTGATCTGTATATCATTGACATTATTGCTATGTATTCGCCATTTAGGTGCACTGAATTGTTCGTAACAGTTGCGTGGGCTCTTCACAATTACATATTCACTTCCAATCTAAATGCAAGGAAACAAAGAAAAAAAGAAACGATACCCAACGAAATCTAAAAGTCATTTGGCAGATTGTGCTAAACTGTTTAGTTTGGTTGGGTTGGGTTGGGTGAACTGCTCTGGGATGCACCTAAATACACCATAAAAAGGCAGACAAGAAAACATGTAAAATTCTTTTGTTAGATGTGTGGAACGGCACTGGGGTGGATTGGGCTGGATTGAGTTGGTTTATCAAGTAAATACAACGAAACAAACAAACAAAAAATACACAAGAAAAACTATAATGTATTTTCGTCAGATTGCATTGAATTGCATTGGGTTTGGTTGGGTTGGGTTGAGTGACTTAGTTGCAACCCAACTGGAACTAAGTACAGCGAAACAAGGCAAGCAATCGAAATCCAAGAAAAAATTGAAAATGCTTTTATCAGATTCTGTTGGAATGCACCGGGTTAGATTGAGGTGGGTTGGGTTGGGTTGGCTTACAAACTAGATACAACAGAATAAATCAAAAAAAAAAACGAAATCTAACAAAAAGCATTAAGGTTTTCGTCACATTATGTTGTACTATACTGGGTTTTGTTTGGGTCGGGTTGAGTTGCGTTGGGTGATCTACACTGGGTTCCAAGTACAACAAATACAATAGCTTTTGTCAGATTGTATTGAACTACACTGGGTTGGGTTTCATAGCCAACTAAATACAACGAAACAAAGAAAAATAAAACGAAACGATCGTGTTAAACTGCATTGGGTTTGGTTGGGTTGGGTTCGGTGAACTGCACTGGGTTGCGACTAAATATAACAAAACAAGGAAAAGAAACAGAAAAATACGAAATGCTTATTTCAGATTGTATTGAATTGCACTGGATTTGGTTGTGTTACCAACTAAATACAACGAAACAAAGCAAGGAAATTAAACACAATGAAAACTATAAAATGCTTTCGTCGGATTGTGTTAAACTGCACTGGGTTTGGTTGTGTTTGTTTGGGTTGCGTCAAATGCACTGCACTAATACGAAATAAAGCAACAAACAACAAAACCCAAGACAAAATAGAACCACTGGGTTTGATTTTGGGTTGGCTTACCAACTATAATATAACCAAATACAGCGAAAACCAAGAAAAATTATTAAAGGCTTTCGTCAGATTTTGTTAAACTTCACTTGATTTGGTTGGGGTGGGTTGTGTGATCTGGAATGGTATACAGCTATGTCCAACGAAACAATGCAAACAAACGAAGCCCAAGAAAAAATATAAAATGCTTTCATCAAATTGTGTTGAACTGTAATTGGTTTGGTTATTGCGTTGCACCGCACTTGATTTGGTTGCGATTTAAGTAATTACTAGATCAATTTTTAGGTAAAAGCATTGCAGGAGGCGCTCATCCTGTCACACGTTATCGTAAACATGGCTTACGTCGAAAAAAAGGCCAGTAGTTTTTATTGATTCTCTGAAATTCTTAAAATCCGAACTCATGATCTTAAAATAAGACATTCTGTGGTAGTTTTTCCATGTAGGCAAGAAATGTATGGGTACCTCAAACCCAAACAAAATAGGCATTACGTGTGTCAGGTTGTGTTAAAATGAACTGAGTTTGATTGGATTGGGTTGTGTTGAGTTGGGTTAGTTTGGGTTCGGTTAGGTTGGGTGCCCAGGTTAATATAACAAGAATGTTGTGCTTTTAGCAGATTGTGTTGTGTTGTGCTGATATGGAAGGATATGTACGAGTAGATCGACATTGCATCACTGTTTTTGGTAGCTCTAGGATTTATCATAATTAATGATGAAGACTTTGAAAATATTTTAAACAATGTCTGTTCTATTATTACGTCTCGATCATGGCCCATGTATAGGGGTGTTCTTGCGAATTGGTATATTTGGTTGCGATAGTTGTCTCGCCCACTTGGTATGTTACTTTATTTAGCTATCATATTGATTAAGGATTCAAACATTTTTCTTTACGCTTCTTTTTACTTAGATTTAACTTTATTGCTTAGATGATTAGTATCATTTTGCCTGCTCGTATTGACCTTCGTTGCAACAAGGCGACATCGACTTCCGCAATGAGTTAAACAACAATGAGGCGCGTTTTGGGCGAAAACTAAGAACGTATATATAATTCAATGACGGAACGACGCTTATACTCGCATTGACTGCAACTAACAAGAGACCACAAGAAATAAGACACCTGCACGTCCCGACTTAAAACTTTTCCCGTACGTCGATTATCGTGCGAGATACTGCGCGCATTTTAAAATACATTGCACGAAAATTTCACTGCGGGGAATTCGCGCGAAAGAAGTTTATTACGGACACTCGTCCGACGGCCCCGCGACAATAAAAATGACATTTTCCCGCTAACACGTCAGATAATCGGGCGGAATTTTAACAGCATGCGAACATTATCTCGGCCGAAAATCGTCGCTCCGCGGGGGCAAAAAGCGGGCAGGTGACAAAAGTACACTGGTTACATTTCACGTCGTTTAGCTCGGCCGAAATCTGCGCGCCGGATCTCCGTTCGGTGCCCGGCGCGTTCCCGAGCGCGTTATTAAAAGTTTTTGGGGAGAAAATTGGCGGCGGCGCGAATCGGCCCCGCCTTTAAGCGGAGGATGTTTGCTTTTTCATTAGGCCGCGTAATGAACGAAAGTATCCCTCCGAAGGTGCACTTCCGTTTGATTTAGTAAACGATTGCGCAAATGTTTACGTTTTCATTAAAAATTTACGTCCACTCAGTCCGGTCGGGTGATTTCTTAACGAGACGGCGAGGATGTTTCTTGTTTGTTTATTTGTTCGCAATTAATGTGAAACGAATTGATGCAAACGGAGTTGTTGCGGCGAGGAATTGAGACCTGGGTAATTATGACATTGCCTAGTGCAACATGCGATATGTCACATTTGTTTATTGAAGTTGTACTTTAACTTTAAAAATATTGTGTGTGAGACTCAACAAATATCCTATTACAGGATTTCCGTACCAACAGCCCTTCCAATGTTTGTAATCAATAAGGACGGTAAAAGTAAAAGCTTCGGGATGGTGGAGAGGTTCGGCGGTGAGGGAAAGGACCAGGCCGAGGCATGAGGTAATTAACGCAGTCACTACTATAGTGACTAGAGGTAGAACTTTTGGGAAATAGTACGGTGGATGACAAGAACTCTAGGGAGATGGAAAACGGCTGGTTAATGTATAGAACGAAGTAACGACGAAGACATACCAGGACGAATTAAAAGTGGGCGAATGAAGGAAGATAATAAAGATAGAAGAGCTAAAGGCAGAGATGGACAAAGTTATAGTAATGAAGGAAAAGAAACCAAAGGGGCGAGGGAACTCATGACTTGCTGACGAATTCAGAATGTTGAAGAGAGAGCGAGAGAGAGGGGTGGAGCAAAAATTGAATGTCGACAGGAAGAAGATATATGAAGAGAATTCGTGAAGGAAAAGAAAAGCTATAAAGAGCTATGTGAACTAAAAGAAAAAGAGCAACATTCACGAGACCTGGAAGAAGTAAACGATATGACCGGAGAGGAGATATGGGAGTACCTGAGAAAGAGAAAACGGAGAACTGAGAGGGTGCGCCATGGACATAGAGAAATGGAGGAATTATTTGCGAATTTGCGAAGGAAGAGGGAGGTGAGGAAAAAGACCATTCACGACAAGGACAGAGCGGACTAAAGAAAGAGTTTAGCTGGGAGGAGCTACAAAGAGTTAAAAGCAAACTAAAGAAAGGGGATGCGACGGGAGAGGATGGAATAGATTGCAAAGGATGTAGATGGGATGGGTCGAATATTATAAACGATATATAGATGGGAAGAATGCAGCTGCCGGAAGGTTGGAACGCGATATGATTATATCAATATGGAAAAATAGAAAACTATAGAAGGATTTCACTAATGAATATAATAATTGAAGTGAAAGCACTAAATACTGTACTTATGTGGCAAGTAATTGAAGGAGATTACAGCTAGGAACCTGATTTAAGTAATATTGTTCTTTCCAATAACGGCGATATTTTTAAGTTATTTTGGTTAAATTATTTGCACATTTAAATATATATTTTGAAATATTTGATGTGTTGTTGAGTTACACTTTCACCCCAACCCGTTCAACCCCGATCAACCCCATCGAACCTGCAAATTTTCATGTTGGGTTTGGGTTCACTTTCTATTAATAAAGTTGAAGCCCAACCTAAAGCACTCAGAAAATATTATCTCAATTTTTGTCTTCATTTGATGAAAATTTAAACCCAATCCTAAACCAAACGCCAATTTATGAAATCTGATATTTCCATGAACCCAACCCAACCCAACCCAACCTTTTAAATGGTTGGATCAGCCTCTAGTTCAGGTACATTTAACGCAACGAACGCACCATGTACATTTCATTTCTATTCATCAATTTTGATGGATTTTATTGTTCGATGGATTTATTTCCCTTCATCCAAATTGAACCCAAACCAATACATCCTTTTACTCAAATTGATTTTTTTTTGGTTGCACTTAACTAGCAATTAAATCCAACCCACGTGATTTAAAAATTTCATAAAAACCTATTTCAAAGAATAATTATATTTTAGTTTTAGTCGTTGAAATTCTAATTTGGTTTAGGTTGAAATGCTAATTCAATTTATTAATTAAAATAGAAAGTTTAGAAACTCCTTATATGGTTGTGGTTCGGGTCGTTTTCATTTAACGTCGAATTATGGAACCTGAAACCCAAAGCAAACCCATTCCAAAAAATTGTATGTGAACAAAAACGTTATTCGATGCAACTCAATCCAAACTATTTTGAAAATTTAAAAATTTTATTTTACATTCGTAAATTGACGAAATTGACATTCATAACATTTGCAACGAGGCGAGGGTTGGATTGCGTTACTTTTAAAAAATATATATTTCACGAAATATTTACCAAAATGTAATAATAATAAAAAAAAATTGAAAATAAAAATCTATTTACAAGTGAACGATAATTATATATTTATTTAATGCTAAGAGTCAAAAGGCAAATTTCATGTGGTTATAAAGGATTGGGATGGGTTGAGTGGGATTAAAAAAAAATTAAAAATTACACATACACGTTTTTTAGGTAACGGTTGCTTGTTTTTTTATTTTTTTTACATTTAGGGTTACTTTTTAATCTTTATTATATGCAATGCACTGTTAAAAAATCTAAAAATTAATGTGGGGAACGGTGATGAAAATAAAAAATTAAATTAGGAATTAGGGGGCACATTAAAACATGTGCAGTGAAATGGTGGGGGGCAGCATTTCAAGTAATATACAAATTTAAATTTATTTTAACACTAAATTTTAGAAATATTTATAAAAATTCAATACAAAAAAACAATTGAAAATACAAATTTATTTTCAAGTGAACGAAAAATACATTTTTTAATACTAGGAGACGCATCTTTTGTAGTTATTAAGGAGGATAGGGTTGGTTGGGTTAAGTAGGATTTAAAAAAAAATATGTATAAATTACACATTATAAGTTTTTTTTTGTAGGAAATAATTTATTTATTTTATTTTTATTTTTTTACATCAATGCTATTTTTAGTGATTATTTTATGCAAGGTACTGTAACAAAAAAAATATGTAAAAATTTCACTTTGATTCAATTAACAGTCGTTTCAATTCTTGATATTTTTTAGACTCACGGTTGATAATATTGATTTATTTAATTATTGCTTATTACAATTCTCTGCTAAAAAATCCAAAAATTAGTAATACATTTGTTTGAGTAAACGATTTATGATAAATTAACCAGAGTCACCCATTGCCAAATTCGATTGTGGGGGGCAGATAATAAACATAAAGAAATTTAACAAGGCGTTCCATTTCATGTTTGGAGTTAAATTTAGAAAAATATGTAAATGCATGATTTTTAAAATACGGACAATGAAGCGAAATTGGTGGTGTGGGGGGGGGGGGGGGGGGCAACATTCCAACATAAAATATACAAATGTATTTTCAACTGAACGGAAATGAAATATATTTTTAACGCTACGAGTCTAATGGCCTATTTTATGTGGATTGGGTTGGGTTGGATAAAAAAAAATATATAGAAATTGTACATAAACGATTTTTTGAAAAAAAATACAGTTATATATATATATTTTGTAATTATTATTTACGTACAATGCACTGTTAAAAAATTAAAAATTACTAATGCGTAGCTTTTTAAAAAATGGGGCGCCCATGACACAAAATATGATTGAGGGGGCCAGAAACGAAAATTAAAAAAATTATAACACAAGGGAATGCGATCCCATTGGGTTAAAAAACTATAACGAGCAAACATGAATAAAAAAAAAAAAATGCCTCCGTCAACCACCCGAGTACGATATCCCCTTAATATTTATTTCATTTAAAAATTTTAAATTATGTTAATTTTTAAATTTCATTTTTAAAATGTTGCCCCCCTTTCCCCATCCTCAACAATATCAATATGGCCAATGCAAATCAATGGAAAAAACTGAAACAGTTACAGTTCTCCAGTTAAGAGATGGGCATTTATTAATGAAACATCCTATATATAACATATCTGCGTATGTGTGTGTGGCTTCATTTATTTCATGAATAACATCAATATACGTTTTTTGCAAATGTGGGTATGTACAAGAACTGGAACTTGAAATAAAATCATGATTTACGACGTTTCTGCAAAAGATGCAAAACGAGCAATTGTAGTAACGACTTTCGATCACTGTGTTCTAAGATTGTGGTGTTTAACAAAGCGTGGTCGTGAATCAAGTTGACGAATTTATTGCTAATCGATGAATAGTTACTAAATTCTGGCTACGTGAGAGAATGAAACGTTAGAAATATTTCCTGTGAACTTTACTATTTCCAAGACTTTGTTTCGAGCAATTTTCAAATAGTTTAAATGCATCGAGATATTTCCAGACAGAATGGAATTCCTCAGAATCCAAAACATATTGATAGAAAACAGAAAAATTTCAACCCAACCCAACCCAACCCAACCCAACCCAACCCAACCCAACCCAACCCAAACCAACCCAACCCAACCTATAGTAAAGGAATTTATTGGAGACCACAAAATCGGTTGATGCGTTAATTTATGGACACAACGATGAAATTCATCAGTTTAAACAACGTATTTATAGAAATTAATCTTCCCTCCTGGTCTCACAACAAACCAGCTTTTAAGAATAAAACTTTTGCAAAGCTATACAAGTTCGATGTCATTATTTTGCATTTTATTAAGTGAGTGAGTGATAGTTTAGTGATATCGGATTGACTTTTGAGTAAGACTATCTTACATTTGTAAGATTATTGTACTCAATACAATACAGATTAGATTTGTATTTTGAGCAAATTAACTAAATAAAAGTAATAGAAAAAATATTATAATTGTAAATTTTAATTATGTCAATTACTAATATATAAATTTGCATTCTTGAATGAACGCTTCGAATTTATTTTGACTTCAGTTGACTTGGTTGAGTTGGGTTGTTTGTTCATCCTAATTTTGTATATATATGTCTAAAGTATATATTTATTTTCCTATTATATATATTTTTTTAATTTATAACAATTTCTAATGGGTTTTATAAAAAGTTGTTACTTTTTACAATTTTTAAGAATTTTGTTATTATTTTGGTGTATTCCATCAGATATTATTTTTATCTTGAAAATTAGAAAATGCTTTTCATAAAAATTTATTCTATTTTAAATTTTGTTCAATTAATCTTCTATTAACTATTAATTTCATAAATTTGCTTATTTATCGAATTTAGGCCCCCATCAGTTTTATTAAACTGCTAGGATTTTGTAACTGTTACTTTGACAGAAACTGGAGTGTATTGGTTTCAATTTTGAATGATGTGAACTGGAAAGGATTGTGCCCAACTTTCAATCACAGAAACTGAATTGGATTATGTTCGAGGTTCAACGAAGTAAACTGGACTGTGTTGGGTTTAATGTTAATAATGGAAATCGAAATCCGCAATAATATTTATTTTTATTGAAGATGCTGAGACGTGATTTGATGGATTCAACATTTACGAAAGAAGACACTGAATTGGGTTGGCTTCAACTTCCAACGAAGTATACTGAATGGGATTGTGTCCAATTTTCAAAGACAGAAGCTGGATTGGTTTGGGCTCATTTTTCAATGAAGTAAACTGGAAGGGATTGTGTTCAACTTTCAATGGAGTTGAAATGTGTTCAAAGTTCTTTCCACGAATTAAGATGGATTGGGTTGGGTTCAAATGGAAATCGCCAATGATATTTATTTTTATTAATGATATTAATTGACATGAAGATGATAGGAAGATGATCGATTGGGTTCCGTTGAATTACAATAGCAATTATGGAAAATGAAAACACAAAAATATTCTTAACCCTCAACTACTATCGTGGGGTCAAAATAGACCCCGGCGGTCAAATATTTACCAATATTTCTGCATTGGTGTTGATGTTGCCCGAATGCGTCCAGCTATTCTCCTAGCTGACAGTGCCTGTTAGTATTCTGTACGTGTTGTGTCGGTATAGTAGTAACGGTAAGTTATTTTTTTTATCAATTTTAGAAAACCTAGGTAAGAATGACAACTGAGACCACTACAATCGATGGTCGAACTTACACTTCAGAACAAGTGATCGATTACTTGAATGACAATGGAGATGAGCGCGTACGTGACGAAATCGCAGCAACAATTCACGAAACAAATTCGGACCTAAGCGATGCAGAAAGTGAACACAGTCTTCAGAAAACTGATTCTGAGAATTCAGAATCTGAATCAGATGCAGCAGATAGAGACAATTCTAGTAGTAATTATTTTTACGACAAAAATCGTTTCAAGTGGTCTAAAACTCCACCTGCCAGTTCCAGAACTAGAAAACAAAATTTGGTTTTGCATCTCTGTTGAACAAGCCAAGTAGTCCTTTAGAAGCCTGGTCTTTTCTCAAAACTGAAGAGATGTTGCAAGAAATAGTGGACCATACCAATGTACAAATTTCAGAAATGAGTGCAAATTACGGAAATACAGTATCATATGTGGATCATGTATCTCTTTCGGAACTAAAGGCTTTTCTGGGATTACTGTATTTTGCAGGACATTTCAAATCAAACCATGAAGACGTTGATTCTCTTTATGCAACTGATTCATCAGGAAGGCTAATATTTAGAGCCACTATGTCGAAAGAACGTTTTCTGTTCCTGCTTGCGGCAATCATATTTGATGATCGAGGCACAAAAGTTGCGAAAAAAGAAGCAGGTGATAAATTAGCACCCATCTCGAAAATATTCGAATAATTCATAATCCATTTCACCTGCTCAGAGTTCGCTACTGTGGAACTTTAGTTGGTTTTAGAGGTCGCTGTTTAGAGGTCGAATTTACTTGCACAGTAAACCGGAGAAATATGGTTTGAAAAGAATGTGCTTATGTTGTCCAAAATCCCATTATTTGGTTAATGCTTTTGTTTACGCTGGGAAGACAAACGCTGCTAATCCTGGAAAACTCAGCGTACCAACACAGTCTGTATTATCTCTTGTGGAACCAATTAATACAAACGAATAGAAACGTAACTAGTTCACATCAGTAGAATTGGTGAATGAAATGTCAAGGATTGGTCTCACGCATGTAGGTACCATGAGAAAAAACAAACGAGTGATTCCTGGTGCAATTTTATCTCATAAAAATTTTGAAGTGTGACATGATTTTGGATTCACTAAAGATCAAACTCTCTCTTGTTACGTTAAAAAAAAAAACATAAATCAGTGATTCTACTCTCTTCAATGCATCATGATAATGTGGTTGACGAGCGTAGTGGAAAATCAGATATGATTTTATTTTACAACACAACCAAAGGAGGGGTAGATGCATTGGATCAAAAATGTGTTTTGTTCCGAACTGAAAGAAGGTGTAGGAGATGGCCTTTAGCAATATGGAATGCCATACTGGATATATCTGTCGTAAATAGTCATGTATTACGAAGAGCCGCCAATCGTCAAAAGAAATGCCGAGGAGTGATTTTCTCAAGTGCCTTGCTATGTCACTGATTTCTTATTACGTAAAACAAAGGGTAACTTTACCAAATATATCAAGAAACTTACGGCAGCTCATGTATATGGTGCTTGATGAAGAACAGCCAACTCCAGTTGCCACATCACGTAGACCGAGTAAGCGTCAACGATGCAGTTTCTATCCTCGAAGTAATGACAACAAATATACACAAGTGTGCGAGAAATGTTTCAGAAATGTTTGCAAAGGACATTCATAGCAAAAAATACTTTGCAATGAATGCGGGAATTAAGAAAACTATGTTTATATCTAATATAACTTTATAATTTTTTTTTTAATTTTGAGTTTATATTTTTTGGCTATAAAAGAGTACTTGTTATTTTTTACGTTGTTCAATCCTTTATGTTTTTGTTTCTTTCAAGTATTACTTTGGACCTTTACTGAAACAAAACAGTGACCAAATAACATATATACGTGTATTTTGTTAATTTACTATTTGTCAAGTATTATGATTGCTGAAAATGTACTTTTTGGATCTAATGTGCACTTTTATTATTATTATTTTTTAATAATAAACTGAATGCATATTTCTATGTTGTAGAATGATTACTGATCCTAATCATACGTTTCGTTGACTTCGTAACTTCATTAGTATAAACTATATATACATTACAAGTTAAGGGTATAAATGACCACACGGTAGTAGTTGCGTTACCTGAAAACACGATAGTAGTTGGGGGTTAAAACTTGGAATTCTTGAATTCGAAGTGAAGAATGTAAAAGCCAAAATTTTCATGGTGGTTTGTTAGATTTCACTAGAATTGGCTCAACTTTAGATGAGGTTTCCTTCATTCTTCAGTAAGGTAATATATAAACTCGTTTTGATTTTGTTCAAGGTTCAGGAAAGAAGACAGTGAGTTGGGTTGGGTTGGGTTGGGTTGTACTTTTAATGAATGATTGTACTTTTTCAATAACAGAAACTGGATTGAGTTGGGTTCAACGTTCAATTAAGTGAACTGGATTGGATTGTCTTGAACTTGCGATAATGGAAACTGAATTGGAATGTATTCAAATTTTAACGAAGAAAACTGAATTGGATTGTGTTCAACCTCGACGAAGTAAACTGCATTGGGTTGTCTTCAGTTTGAGTGACGGAAATCTCCAATCATGTTTATTTTTATTAATGAAACTGAAAGTTGATGTGAAATAACATGGTGGACACGCGAAGACGTCATAGGAACAAAAAGGAAGAAGCAGCCAAGGAAGAGGATAATGCATAGAAATTAATTATGCCACAATGAATATCACTAGTACTGAACATAAATTAAAACTTATCTCTCGCAATTTGTGAATTTGAATTAAGGAATGAGAAACCAAAAATCCCATAGTGGATTTGGTTGGAATTCACTGGAATTGGTTGAATTTTATATGAAGACACAAGTAGTGTTATCGACTCGTTTTAGTTGGGTCCAACTTTCACGAAAGAAAACACTGGGTTAGGTTAGGTTCAACATCCAACGAAGTAGACTGGTTGGAATTGTATCCAACTTTCTGTGACTGAAACTAGAATGGGTTGTGTTCAACTTTCAATTAAATGAACCGGATGAGTTTGTATAACTTTCAATGGCAGAAGCTGGATTGGGTTGGGTTCGACTTTGAATAAAGGAAACTGGATTGGAATCTATTCAAATTTTAACGAAGAAGAATTGCATTGGGGTTAGTTTAATTCCCCAATAATCACTATCAGCCTCACCAATTTAACACAAATTGTGTCCAAAATTTGTCTAGTGCAATCATTCACACGAAAACGCTCGATCCTTCAGCTCCCCGTTCGTTTTTTCCGAGCGGAGAGGCGGAAACCGGTAGCCGTCTTCGTCGAATTAATTCGCAATAAAAATAGCGCATAAATCGATCGATTTTTACGAGTAAGCCGGCCGTTCGGTGGTATTTTATTTCGGTGAAACGCCCGGGCATTTTAAGAATGCGAACGATAAGGAGGTACCGGGGACATTCCACTCCCGAAGCTGGTGGCTTTTATCTCCAAATTGTATCATTAACCTTACAACGGCGGACCGACAGCTACATATTTTATAATAGATATCTCGCGCTTCGTGTAAGGACGTGTTTAGAAAACGGTAGGTACGGACCGAAAAAAATGGTAGTCGTGTCAATTCGATCGCCGAGGCGATTACGGGAGAGCCGGGTTCGTGCAATTGTCGAATTGGTCGGCGGTACAGTTAGATTAAAAAGTTTCGTATTGAAGTTTTATTTAATTGTTATAATTAAATACATCGGAAATTTCGGTTCATTTTCAATTATAATCGCTGAAGGAAGCAGTTCTCTTACTGGTTACTTTTTTTCTGTGACATTTGAATTTAATTTATAAACGCAGCTCATTTTTTATTGATGTCTGACTCATAAGGAGGTTTCTGTAGAATCGTACAAGAACACGTCCTTATTCATTCGTGACTATCGAATCATTGTGTTTCAATGACATTTAGTCATCAAGTCGTATGTCCTGCGCATTTCGTTGCCGCCAAAAGGGGGGCAAAAAACAATTATCAAGATAAAATTAAGCGCAGTGACAAAATGGTTGTTCGGACATGGTTAAAATTCGATTTCGTCGGTGACAAGACAGTCGCGGTTCGAAGGGGTCCGTGTCTGGTGATGATGAGATATCGAGATAAGGAGGGTCGTGATTGATGAGGTAGAACAAGTGCATTGGGCCGGTGACAGAAGGAGAATGGAGCCCGGTGAGCTTCGCCGCGGGAAGCGGCCCCGTCTCGTTGCTACCCTTGCACTAAAGCGATTTTTTAGGGAAAAATTAACAGGTAGATCGTGGCTGCGACCTAACGACCTTCCCAAAATCGACGTTGATATTCGAAGAAAACGAAAGCTGCGGTTGCGTCAGACTACAACGATGTGAAAGTCTCGATGGTTGGGAATCGAAATGAGAACGAAGCAAAAATGAAAAAATACTGGTTAAAAATTAGAAAATTATATAAAGCAATTGCATGAAGATACTGTCCTTAAAAATATCCATGAAGGCGACTAAATTCTAAAAAAAGTGAATGGAAATTAACGACAAACAATACAAAATAATTTAAAAAGAAAATTGGCTGACTGTAAATAAATCTTAACAACAATACAAAGGAAATCAAGTGGAAAGGGTGAGCTTACGATGCCAATGACAATGACTACAGCCAAAAATTTAAAAAAATATTGGAAAATAATGCAAATTGTTGTAAGATTTTAACTTCGATTTCCAACAAACAGTTTCCTAATACTGTTGAATATCATCGGTACTTTTATTTCCTTATAATTTTGTTACTGCATTGGTCAGTATAGCTGATCAATGAAAGTTAACAATGTTTAAAAATACTTACTTTTGTGTGGCGCTCTAATTCTGTGAAATGCACGTCGTCTTCACTGGGCCAACTCCCCTTCCTTGTTTACTTCAAAACATGTGTTCAAAAATTAGTTATGTGGCTACATGTATTTTTATTAGATAAAATTTGGACCAATCTAACCCAAGTCAACCCAATCCAATCCAACCCAACACCAACCCCATTTCATTTGAAAATTAACTAATTTACAGTAAAAGGCGGACCAATTAAATAATCACCCGATAACTTGGTCCAAATTCTCAATGAAATCAAAATAAAAGTTGCCCAGTTTGTTGGTTTTGGTTTCGTTAAATGATAGAGAAATCCAACCCAACCCAACACTATTAGTGGATTCCAATGAGTTCAAATATTTATCGTGAAACAGAAACAAGAATACAGGTAAAAATAATCGAAAGGGCAGTGAAAGAAAGGAAAGAGAATAATCAAGTGGGACGTAGAAAGATCATTGTCATTGGGGAAAAACAGATGGAATAAGAGGACAACAAGATTAGAAAAACCCATTGGATTTCGTTAATTGAAACAGCATTGGTAATATTTGAAGGATGTATTGGGTTGGGTTGGGTTGCGTTGGGTTGGGTTGGGTTGGGATGTGTTTTCAATTAATTAAACTTAATCGGTCGTACAGTTGTATCTTAAAGTATTTGTTATGTTTAGTTCATAAAGTTTTATTATATTTGAAAATAAGTTATAAATAAAAAAATATGTAAATTTTAAGTAATCTACCACAGTTGATTTTTAACCATTTAAAAATCAAGAGGCAAGGTTTTATTTTTATTATTTTCAATTTTAAAAACCACAGATTATTATTGTTTATTATATTAGTTTGTTTGTAATTTTCTACTCCTATCAAAAACTTTTATGGCGCCCTAACAGTTTATGTGAAATGCACACCGTCTTCACTGAGCAAACACCCCTTATTCATTTGCTTCTTGGGCATACTACTTACATTTTTATTAAAGATAATTTGGACAAACCCAACTCAACCCAATCCAACCGAATCCAACCCAACCCAACCCAACCCAAAACCAACTAATTTGTTTTGAAAATGAAACCGAATATCTTCGTTGGGAATTGAGAGGTTGAATTTAGTTTAATTTGAATTGCTATTAAAAGTTTGATGAAAATATTAAAAGTATCAACGATCTAAAGCAAGATCGTTGATACTCTTAATATTTTCATCAAACGTTTAATAGCAATTCAAATTAAACTAAATTCAACCAAATTCAACAATTAAGACACATTTTTGTTATTCCTTTTTGATATTTTCTTCGATGAGCAAACACCCATTCGTTTGCTTCTTGGACATAAAGCAATATGACTACTTACATTTTTATTAAAGAAAATTTGGACCAACCCAACTCAACTCAATCCAACCGAATCCAATCCAACCCAACCCAACCCAACACCACCTTATTTCTTTTGAAAATGAAACCGAATATCTTTGTTGGAAATTGAGTTGCTTTAGATCGTTGATTATTTAAAAATTTTAAAAAATTCAACCAAATTCGACTATTAAGACAAATTTTCAGATGTTATTATTATTTCTTTTGATATTTTCTCCACTGAAGTTAAAAACCAATTAATATCGAAATAAATCAAGCAACTGATGTTTTCTCGTATTTTGTAAAATATTAGAGTTTATCATTTTAGTTGAGACAATTAGCTGTTACTTGTTGATACATTTGAATATTTTGTAACTTTGGAATTAAGATTTTGTCAAATTAGAATAAATATGGTAAACGAAACTAAATTAAAAGTAGAGAAAGTAAAAAAACAGCCAAACAAAGGCAACAACAAACTTCAATTAAATTTAAATTTGTCAAATTTATTTCTCTTGTAACGATTTACACGTTTCGAGATTTGTCAACAAACGAGCCCAACCCAAGGCGACCTAATCCAATACAACCCTACGTAATATTTTTTGCATTTTTCATAATTTTGTTATTTTATTTATTCATTCAATCGAGTGACAAAATTGACAAAAAATCGGCAATGGTTATTATTGTTAAACCAAATTAGAAAAGAATTTTAGTAATTTGTTTTTTTTTCGTTTCTTTATAAAATTAGCATAAATTTGTTAAATTAAACCAAAGTGGAAGCAATCTGTTACAAATTTGTATGATAATTTTGCTTTTTTCAACATTAAATTTGAACTAAAATTAAAGTCATTTTTATCGTACCAACTATTTTAATTTTTTATAATTGAAATTTTTCAATGACCCAACCTAACTCAGCTTTAATATTTTTCTTTATAGAAAATTTTGATGATTTTTTAATTAAATCTTGTGATAAAATTAATCTGTTTTTACTGATTAAATTATGATGAACAAAATTGGCAAACATTTCAGTATTTTATATTTTCATTATTTAAACGTTTTCAATAAAATTGAAACGTCTGTTGGAGTAATGCTTGAATAATTTGCAAATGGTGGCAGTTTTCTTAACTTAGAACAAATATGGCCAACTAAATCAAATTAAGTTCAATTTCGATGATTTTAATTATTTTCTTTTCTAGTATGACAATTTGTTTCGACACTTTTTATCGACCAACCCAACCAAAAGTAATGAAATTTGTTTGAGTTTTAGCAAATGTTAATATTTTTTTTATTATTAATAAAACAAAGTCGGATGAATTAACTAAACAACAAAAAACTAGTACCAACCTAATTAACGAAACGTCGACAGAATCTGCTTGGCTTGTTCTATTGGGTTTCGCTAAATTGTAAAGAAACACAAATATTATTAGTTGGTTTGGTTGGGTTCAAATAAATAACGTGAAACCAAGCACAACCCAAACATTGTGATTTGTCTTTCGTTACTTGGAATAACATTAATAATATTTGAAAGGTATATTAAGTTGGATTCGGTTGTGTTAGGTTGGGAAACCCAACTCTATTAGTGGGTTCCGTTGGGTTCAATTGCATAACGTGAAACATCACATAACGCAAACCACTTTAAATTTTATTTGGTTTTCGTTAATTGGCTAGCTTTGAAGATATTTGAAGGGTTGAGTTGGGTTGGTTTATTTTGCCTTTTTATATATTTCCCTCTGTTTTACATTTAATGGTTAATATTCATTTAGAATACAATTTTTTTATTCGTTTTCAGTTTCTTGTTCTATGTGTATTTTGTTTGTAGTTGATGTGTTTTATTTCATTTCATTGTTTCCTGTATTTGCTGTTTATTTGTACTGCGAGTCTCTGTTGTTTTAATTTGGTTTTGGTTACAGTTACATATAATTAATTGACCTTTTATTTGCCCTTTCATTTGTTCTCTTAGTATTTTTTATTAATTTAATTTTTTCATTTTTCCTCAACAATTTTTCTTGTTCTGAATTTGGCTGTTTTATTCTACTTTTCTTATTATGTTTCTTCTTGTAGTTTTCATTTACTTCATCAATTGCTTTGTTCTTTTTTCACCTTGATGCTATATGTTTCTATTATTTATATTTTCACATGTAATTCACATATTTTCATTTTTATTTTACGAAAAACAGCAATTTCTTTTGTAACCGTTATTAATTTTCTTGACTGACCACTAAACTTTGGATGCACGAGACTTATTCTAAATTCGCCGGCAACTTTGTTGGTTTATTGCTTTTTTTCGAGTCGATCTTTCTATCGTTCAGGTGTGATGGAAACCCAACCCAACCCAACCTTAACTTACGTCACCAGGTTGTCTTATTTCACTTAATTTTAATAATTTTTTCAATACTTGAAATGGAGATGATCGAGGTTAATTCAAAATTCTTCTACTATATCGATTAAGAGCATGGCGTCAGGTGCAGCGAATTATAAATTGGGCTTGAAAATGATTTAGAAAATGTATGGTTGTGAGTACAATAAGTTTAAGGACCCCTGCTTTAGATGCAGTTGCGCAGATAGATCTATATCTTATCGGGTGTTTATGAAAATAATTCATTGTCACAGTTAGCAAATCAAAATGTTTTACGTTGAACGGTTAATATTTATTTTTTTATTTTTTTTCTGTTTCTTGTTTATTTTATCAACTTAGCAACCCACATATAGTGTTGGGTTGGGTTGGGTTGGGTTTCTGTGTAACGAACAACCGAACCATTTAACGAAACCCAAACTAACAACAGGCAAATTCTATTTCAATTTCGTTGGATTTGGTTTGGCGTTTTTTTTTTTCATTCATCCGCCTTTCTTTTAGTTCAAATTATGTTTCATTTTCAAATCAAATGGGTTGGGTTGACTTGGGGTAGCTCTATCTAGTTGAGTTTTATTTACTTTTATTGTGTCCTTCATTTGCTGTTTTTATTTTAGCGTCGTTTCTCTGTTATTTTAATTTGATTTTGGTTCCTTTAAGGTTAGTTTCTTGATTCATTCACCTTGTTCTATTCAACAAGTCAAATAAATCATTATTGGTTACCACTCATTTGGTCTTTTCGTATTGTTTATTGCATTAATTCGCTTAATTTTTTCTCTAATAATTTTTCCTATTTTGAATTTTTTTCGATTTACTTAATATTAATATTCTTATTATTTTTTTACCTGCAAATTTCCATACATACATTTTTTACATTATTGGTAATTCTGACTGATCAACGAAAGTTAACACAGAGCCATGGCCCGTCGGCTGCTTTTAAACCATAAAGCAACGTGACTTATATTATTATTCAAGAAAATTTGGACCAACCCAACCCAACCCAATCTAACCGAACCCAACCCAACCCAACAGCAATCTCATCTGATTTGTAAATGAATTTGATTTGGTTGCCTTTTTAAATATTCCACTCTGTTTTACATTTAATGGTTAATATTCGTTTCGAAATGTATTTATGTTTAGTTTGTTTCCTGTTTATTGTATTATATTTTTAGTTGTTTTATTTACTTTTATTATTTCCGTTTTGCTGTTTTTATTTTTACTGCGACTCTCTGTTGTTTAATTTGGTTTTGATTTCATTAATGTTCGACCTTTCATTTAGTCTTTCGGTATTTTTATTACATTAATATGTTTTATTTTCCTCTGACAATTTATTTTCTTTTGAATTTCGTCGTTTTTTCACCAACTCAATCCAATCCAACACCAACCATGTTGATTTGAAAATGAAAACGAACATACTCTCTAAGTCGGACGATCTAAATAAACAGCTTGGATTGGGTTTCGTTGCAGCGTGGAAGCGAATATTTTCAATTCGAATGATTTGTTGGGTTGGGTTCGTTTGTATTGGGTTGAGAAATCGAACCCAAACCAACACTATTAGTGGGTTGGGTTGGGGTTCAATTAAATAACGTGAAATTAACTTTTGTCAATTGGTTAGCATTGATCATATTTTAACGTTCTATTGGTTTGGGTTGGGCTGGGTTGCCTTTAAGATATTTCGCTCTATTTTACACGTAATGATTAATATTCAGTGCGAAATGTATTTTTTTTTAATTTAGTCGATTTCTTATTCTATGTGTATTTTGTTTTGTTTGATGTTTTATTCTCGTTTTATAATTTGAATGGAAAAATTGCATTGATTACGACCCCCGGCTCAATATATTCGCCAAATGCATCCGGTTTACACAAGAGGATGATTGATTTCTTAGATTTATATCGTCAAGAAGTCGGTGAACACATTATGGAGTTTTATTATCCAACGTATTTGAAATGGCCACATAATTATTTCTTCCCATAGGATGTCATAATATTTTTATTATAAAATTTATGTACACATAAATTTTATTATTTTTAATTTTAACTATTCTTTACACATATACTTGGGAAACGTCTTGTTCACTATATCAATCAAGTTAGTACGTCGTTGTGGTACGTCTTGTATGAGTTGTATTTCGAGTTACAGAATCAAATAGCAAAAAATATTGTTTTTTTTTTAATAACCGGATCTCAATTAATTCAAATTTTTTGTATTGCTTTATATTTAGTCTAATTTCCTCGAAATTAAATTGGGGGGGGTGGGGGAGAATTCTTTGTTAAACTTAAACGTACTTAATTACTCGAAAATTAATCTTGTTTTCGAATGAACATCAAATCTTCGCTCTAATAAGAAATAAATGTGAAATTGGACATGTTTCACTTCTCAAGGCGATAGACAGACTTACGCTCGTTCTGTTGTTATGTTTCACTTGTTTGCTTTCCTACTTTTGTTTACTTTGCAAATTGTTCGATTTTCGAGTTATACTTCGCCCCAATTGTTAACTTTTCATTTGTTGTTTCACTTTCACTTTTTCCAGCGTTTCGTGTCACGATTTAATTTGTGTTTAGTTGTAAATCAGTTGAGTTTGGTTTAGTTTTCATTACATTTTCATTTCGTTGAATTACGAACTAATTATTTCATTTTCATTTGTGTTATTTTCAATTTATTTGATTAGCTGACTGACATAACCCAACCCAATCCAAACCAACCGATGAGATTGGGTTGGGTTGGGTTTGGTTAGGTTGGGTTGGGTTGGGTAATTTGGGTAGCTGCCTGACCAACCCAACCCAATTATTGGCATTGATTCCAGCAGGTGATCAATGTCTTCTTGGGGTATGGCATCCCAAGCAGCCTGTACTTCATGCCGTAGAGTTTCTATTGGCAACGGTGGGTTCGGTAGATTCCTCAATCTTCTACCCATCATGTCCCACACGTGCTCAATGGGCGACAAATCGGGACAAATTGGCGACCAAGGCAAAAGATTAACATTGGTATCTTCAAAGAAGTCAAGAGAAACCCTACGTGAGATCGTGCATTATCTTGCTGGAAAAGTGGGTCTTCCAGCCTTCGAAGATATGGAAGAACATCTGATTCTACCACTTCGTCAATGTAGCGTCGGGCGGTTATACTGCCCCCAATGAAGAGCAAGGGTGACCTACTGCCGTAAGCAATAGCACCCCACAGCATCAACCCCACAGTTCGGTGAACATGCCTCGCAATCGAAAAATCAGGATTGCGCCTTTCTCTACGTCTTCGTCTAACAGTCATCCGACCATCATGCATTCCTAAACAAAATCGCGATTCGTCACTAAAGACAACTCGATGCCACTCCAAGTTCCATTGAAGTCTTTCCGTGCACCAGGCCAAACGTTCCTGGCGATGTTGAGCAGTGAGGGATAGCACAAGATGTGGGCGGTAAGACAGCAAGCCAAAGGTTCTTATTCGACGATAAACTGTTCGCAAGCCTATCCGACCACCTTGTTCACCCACCATTGATCAGCTATTGATCTAGTTGTAGAGAATCGGTCTCTCAAGGCCATTAGTCTTAACCGACGATCTTGACGTTCATTGGTTCATCTTTGAGCCCCAGTGCCTCTTCTCCGACGTTCAACCCCATGTTCAGACCACGCTTGATAAACACGCATTATTGTTGAGCGGTGCCGTCCCAAACGGTTGCCGATTTCTCTAAACGAAAAACCTGCTTCTCGTAAACCAACAATTCGCCCTCGGTCAAAGTCACTCAACTGCTGGTAAACTTGAGGTCTCCTTCCTCTAGGCATCGTTAAACACTTGAAACACTTTAAACTAAAGAACGGGATCCGAAAAAGTGGAACAAATTCAACAAATGACTCGATAATTGCTTGTCTATCACCACCTCTAAAAACTGACACAAACGTCAAAAATCCCATGACTACTTGATAATTGGGTTTCAAATTTTAATCAACTATTTCCCTGGACTAGTCCACTATTCCTGCTAAATTTGGTCCAAAAATTCACACCCCTTCTAGGTGGTGCAGTTTATATGTCACTGAGTATATTTATCGTCTCTAACCTTTCATTTTTTTGCTTACGTATACGTCTTTGCAAATAATCATAATCTTATACTTCTTGTCACATCTTAACTTTTAGCTCTGAAAATATGGAATATATGGATTTGTAGAAGTATTCATTTGTGCTATGTGAAAAAGTACCGATGTACCTGGAACAATACAATAAAAATTATATAACTAAAATTATCAACGCTTTATCAAACTTCCCATCACCGGTGGCCACCAATTTTACGACGCCGCCGTCGTAAACCCTCCTCGCAAAATTACCTCGGCCGCGATAAATTTCATCTTTGATTTAGGAATTCCGTCGAACGGCGCATTAAGTAGCCGGCCGGTCGCACGGCGGCGCGGCGTTCGGTAGTTACGGTAGCTCCGCGCTCGCAGCAGCGCAGCCACGAAGTGGCGGTGGCGATCAAAGGATTCTTAAAACGGATACGAGTATTGTCAAGTAGCGAAGTCAATTAATAATTAACTATCTCTGCTTAGGCAATTAGTTTTGTAACGTGGGGACCTTCGGGGCGGCGCGGCGGAGAGCGCGCGAGGGGAGGAGAAAAATCGCCTCGATTTACTGCCGATGCGATTTTGTTTTATCTCCTTCGCGGAGCGAATTTACGATTATTATTTAATATGTGTTTAATGAGGCGCAGATGTAATCCGCGGTTAAGGGACCTCGGTTTCGTTGGCGACTGCCCAAAGGCGGAGGTTTTGATTCGGACGTCTTTGTTTCGGAATGTGTCGTCACTTTTATGACATCGGGGCAAATACAATAAATGTGAATGCTATAAACAAATGCAGGTACATCACATATACATGTTGGGTATGAGAAGGTGCACTGTAATTGTTTAAATTGATTAAATATACAAAATACAAAATCCTCGTTATTTAATTTTTTTCAATTTTCAGGAATTTTTATCACTCCTGGTTACGTCCATCGTCTAATAAATAAATGTGCAACAAAAAAAAATGCAAAAATGCCACAGAATAAACAACAACCACCCAAAAAGAAAGTAAATTTGATAAAAAGATATGAAAACGGAACAAGAAAAACGATGATAAACAGCAAACAAAATTACGTCACCAATTTAAATAATTTTGCAATTCTTTCCCAAATTGAATCAAAGGCATTGGAACTCCGTTTAACTGAGTTTAACGTTCACGTCGTTTGGCTTTGAAATGTGTCTGGTAAATATGCAAATCGCACGTTAGCGTAAATTAACGAAATGGAAACGAAAATATGGTCAGAGATGGACCGATAAGGAAATCGTCGGCACAAATATCTCTAAGAGCAAATTTCGTTTAAATCACATAAAAGTGCAGGTAGGGATACGTCACCTGCCGTCAAAAACAAAGCGCCTGTCGCCAAAACCATTAAAAGAACCACCGAACATAAATTTCGTTTATTAGGGGTGCCGGGGTTTATATCTGAAAATGACAGCCGAGTTATTTTGTGTGAGGTTTCTGGTCCCATTAAGCATGCGATCATTTATTTCGATGGGTATTTTTGCTTGTGCTTGACATGAAATTTTGTAATTTTTTTTTATATTTAATGAATTATTACAAACATATTACAATGTTACTCAATCAGTTCTGAACAACGATTTTAATATTCAACGGTGTTCTCGGTATTATAAAGAAAAATATTAAAAAACAGTTATGCAATTTATCAAAAAAATTATGAAAGTTATAAAAATGAAACAAAAATGATACATTAAACGTTAAAAAAACTGAACATTTAATTATTGATGACGTTGGACAAGTGTTCTTTCCAAACTCACCTTAAACTCTTTTCCAATGTTTTAATATTTGTCGCTGCGATAAATGATTTGATTTCGTCAAAATATGCATTCGTCATTGAAATCAGAACTTTTTTATTAGGCTTCGTTGTCAACGAAAATATTTTTCATTTACTCCCTGAAAAATGTACGTTTGTAGTATTTATAAGCCACCCCACTTCCATTGTCTTTCAAACTTACATGTACAATGCTATTGTCTTTAATACAACAACGTTTACGACGTAATTGCGCCTCACAATAGAAAATTATGCAAAAACGTTTGATTTATACGAAGCGTTAACATAATTGATCGTTAATATTTGGAAGAAAATAAAGTCGTATAAAATACTTTAAATCATCGGCTTCTTTACTTAATAATTTCATAGAATTCCTGATTAATTTGTTTGCAATATATTATTATTTTACTAACATATTAAACAATGTTATCTAATGAAATATTCGCCACAAATATAATGAATAATATTCTAATTTATTGCGATTAATTTCTTAATTTGATCAGAAGTGGTTCTTTGAAAATCACACGTAATATAAGGTGAATGTTTGTACTCTTTTGGATGGCGCAATAAAGTCGTAAATGTAAAAATTAAAATGCAGTCATTAATCTTCTCCAACATCACAATCGTGCTCATATTAATAGTAGTGTCCTTCATACACATCCAAGGCTGTTATATAACCAGTAAGAGCCGTCCGGAATATGCATGGGGGTTATAATTAAACCGGAATGTTCGAAGTTAGTTTGACGACATCAAATTACCCCATTACGCAAAGCGCAAATTTCTAAATTGCTGAAGGTGTATTAACATTTGCCAGAAAATTTTAACTATTTAGAAATTTTTATGATGAAGGGTTGAATTAAAATGTATGGGATTGCGTTCCAGGTTGCAAACGTTTTGGCATTTCCAAAAAAAATGTAATTCCATTTAACTCAAAATTTGTGTTTTTAGAAATATGATGCTAAAGCGTATCAAAAACGAATGCCATCAAAAAATTCTCAAAAATGTTAATTGTCACAAAATATCAAAATAGTGAAAATTCGCAAGATCACCCAAATTGCTAAAAATGCAACACAACACGGATTGAAATATTTTTTTTTGTTGGGGATTACGTTTAGGAAATATTTTAACAACACAATGTCAAAATGAAAGCCAACCCAAGCGAATGTAACCTATATTCAAGAAGTTGGATTAGATTGGGTTGGGTTGAGTTGGGTTGGATTGGGTTGGCTTGGGTTGGCTTGCATGGCGTAATTATCACGTAAATTTAAAACTAAAGTGCAGTCATCAATCTTCTGCGAAGCCACCCTTGCTTGTAATACTTGAAGTTATTTTTTTTTAATAATGATTGATGACGTCAATAAAATATCCAAAAAAAGCAAATAAGTGAAAACGTCAAAATTTTTGAAACTGTAAAGAGTGTCGGAAATTTGCAACGACTTTTGAAGATGCGCTGCAGGTAAATATAAATATTTTTACATTTTCAAAACGCAACCTGACCCATTCTAATCCAACTTAATTTAACCCAACATTTTCCAAGAAGGATCAAATTGGATTGAGTTATGTTTTTGTAAATACGATGTTAAACCTATTCAAGAACTCAACCCAAACAAACCCAACCCAAGGATTGAAATTGGATTTGGTGACGTTTTGGAAACATTTTAACATCACAACATCAAAGTGCAACCCAATCCAATCAAAACTTATATTCGACTAAACGTTCTCAAGAAAGTTGGATTTGATGATATTGGGTTGAGACGCGTCGTATTGGGTCTCTAACTGTAAAAAATATAAACCGAATTTGTTCATAGTATTGGGTTGAATTGGATATGTTGAGTTGATGTTTAAGATGTTTAAGAACGTTGGTTCGAATTGACATTGATTTTGTTGGATTTGGTTACGTTTTAGAAATATTTTAACATCACGGTGTCAAAATGCAACCCAACCCGATCCAAGGCAATAGATATTCAACTAAACATTGTTCCGAAAGTTGGATTGGAGTGCGTTGGGTTGAGTTGGTTTGGGTTGGGTTCGGTTGGGTTGGATTAGGATGGATTGGATTAGAGTCTTATGTGCAAAACATGTAAAACAACATTGTTCAGAATATTGGGTTGGATTGAATCGGGTTGGCTTGGTGTCCTCAGTGTAAGAATAGCAAAACAAAAGCGATTTTCTAGGGTTTGGTTGCGTTCTAGAAATGTTTTAACATCACGATGTCAAAATGCAACCCAACCCGATCCAAGGTAATAGATATTCAACATTGTCCCGAAAGTTGGAGTGGAGTGCGTTGGGTTGAAGTGGTTTGGGTTGGGTTCAGTTGGGTTGAGTTAGGATGGATTGGATTAGAGTCTTATGTGCAAAAAATGTAAAACAACATTCTTAAGAATATTGGTTTGGGTTGAATTGGGTTGGGTTGGTGTCCTGAGAGTAAGATTAGCAAAGCAAACGTGATTTTGTAGTGTTTGGTTGCGTTTTGGAAATATTTTAACATTGCAATCCCAAAACAGAACACAACCCAATCCAATATAGCTATGTGCAACTCAATATTTTCAAAAGGAGTTGAATTAGATTGGGTTGGGTTGACTTTTAGAAATGTCATCTTCAAACATGTACCAAAACGCCAGTCAAAACCCAATCCAATTCATCGCAAGATTCACAAAAAAATTAATTGCCATAGATGATCAAAGGGATGTTTTAGTTTCATTGATCTTTGATCATTTTTCGAATTTTTTAACATCACAATACCAAAACGCAACCCAACGTAACCCAACATTCTCAATTCTCAAGAAAATGAGGAATAAATTGGGTCGGAGTAAAAAATACTTTTACGCTTTCAATGCAAAAAGATTATTTTGTCTGCGTGATTGAATATTTATTGCGCATGAGTATATATTTCAAGTGAATTCTTTATATGGTGGGCATAGAAATTGATATAGTTTTGGTTGGGTCGGGAAAGTCAACCAGGTTTCAGAAATGTAATATTGAAATTTTTCCAAAACCAAGAACGCAACCCAAAGCAAACTAATCCAACCCAATAGACCAATAACGTTTAATTGCTAAGCATATAAAAATTATGAAATGCAAAAATTGCGAAACATAATTGTTAATAAGGTCGTTTCATAAATCTCAAAATTGTTATATTTTGTCTTTCAAGATGACGTTGACTTTTATTTCAAGTGGTTTTTGTGATGCGTATGTTTTACTCTTATGTTTGTTGTGATACAAACATTGCCAACATTGTGATAATGCAGAACTTACATCAAATTGCCAACATTGTGGAAAAGGACAACAACGAAAAATCAAACAACAAACAAAAAATTGAATAATCCACGATAAATAATGCTTTGTGCTCTAAATTATAATTCAATAATATTATGCTCACAAGGCTCACTCGATAAAATTGGTTTATTCACTCACGATGGTTTTCCCCAATATTTTGTGCCTTAGATACACAGACCATCAGAAATTAAACTTAACGTTTTTCGTGCGATTCACTCACCGTCGCTGGGCGTCGCATTAAGACGACGGCGGCGGCGGCGGCGTCGAATAAACTCCCGCCGCGATAAACGTGACAGATGGCGCTGTAAACGTGCCCACGGAACAAGCGACGCTCGAAATTCTCGCACCATTATTTAACCGCGTCGTAACCAAATTACGTCACGATAGGATGCGTTTCGGCGACGTCGCTCCTTGCGGCCGGCGTCGTAAGGCTCATCGGCGGCCGTTAAATGGCGCGACTTTAACGCGATTCGAGCTCCGCGGCGCGCTTCCGAATCATTGAAATCGGGACACCTAGGGCGCTATGTGTGCCGCCGGACGTTCGCATTTTACTATTAAGTCACGTCATCGCTTTTATTGCGATTTTATGCGGAGTTAACGGAGCAATGCGCGCGGAACGACGGCCTAAATTGCGAACTTGGAGAAATGCTCGACGAGGCAGTCGGTTTTAAATGAAGTTCGAGGTGGTTTGTATCTTGGTGAATTTTTATGATCTTGGTTGGTTGCTTAGCTCGAGAAACTTTTGTTTTTACTCCTTTAATCCAACAAAGCTGACTTTTGTTTCGACGTAATTAAATATTTTAATTAATTATTAACATGTTTTCACAGTTATTCAAAAAAATTCATAAAGGTCTAAGAAACTTCAGTCAAAAATAACAAAAATTGTAAAATGTCGACACTAACATAATTGTCTAAAATATCAACAAAAAGTTAAATTTGTTGAATGTTAGAAGGTTCTCAAAATGTAAACGATTCAATTCAAAAGAACATGTAAGAGGATCCAAATCACTGAAAATCCCAATATTTTTCAGAATGGTGAACAATTTCAAAGTTTCAGCATTTTCAAAAATGGAAATAATTTCGATCCAACAAACGTTTAAACATTTCCAAAACTAAACGCAACCCAATCTAAACAACTCAATCGAATCTAACATATCGGATACATTTAAATCGTTAAACTCAAAAAAAGCAACTGTCCAACTACAGTCCAACCGCCCAAGATGTCAAAACTGGTGTGTTTTATGTATTTTCGAGTATATTATTATTTTTTATTTCCAGTGTTTCTTACTAGTATATTTATTTTGTTCTTTATGTCAACATTCTCCAAAATTGGGCTTTCCTACTTCAAAGCCCAACCCGATGCAATCCAACCCATCTCAACAAAGATGGTAGAAAAGTTGAAAATGAATTTCAGCTGTTTCGCCCTCTATGGGGTCATCAGACTACCACACCTACATTCGCCTGAAAGTTGCATCAAGTGATGCAAAACATGAATAACAATGAAGTTTATGTATAAATATTATCGCCATCTAAACGTGAATACTTACACACTTTTACTGCTACATAATTGCAGAGGTCTTTTCTAAGTTGTTGAAAATGCCAAAAATAGAGAAAATAATGTAAAGTAATATAACATTTTACACCTGTTTTGAAGTTAAACAACAAAATAATATTGTATCGTCGATTCTTGGCAAATACATAACTTTTGGAATGTTTGAGATGGATTGGGTTGGGTTGTGCTTTAATTTTTGAAAGCCCACCCCAGCCTGACCTAACCGCTCCTGAAATCTAAAACGTTCAATTTTTTTTAACTTTCTGGCATTTTCAACAACCTTTGAGTGTTGACGTGGCTTGGGATGGGTTGGGTTGAACTTTCATTTTTTAAAGCCCAACCTGATCCATCCCAACACCCAAACATTAAATGTCCAACCCAACCCAAGCCATCCCAACCCACAAATATAATTAGTTATTGAAAATGCCAAAAACATTATAATTATTTTTTGTTTGTTGGATGGGTTGGTTTCATTTTCACTTTACCAGTTTACATTTAAAATGTGACTTTTTTTGTTTCCCATAATTACAAACTAAATATTATAAGAAACGCTTAAAATTAAAACAAATAATATTCTTGATAACATACGAAACACGCACATTTTCGCGCCTTTTAATTTTAGTTCTTTAAGAATTTTGCCAAAAAAATATTTTTAATTTTTTTCAACAACTACGAATGTTTAAATATTGGGATGGATTGGAATTGATTGGGTTGGGATTTAATTTTTGAAAGCCCAATGTAGCCCATCCCGACTCTTAAACATCCAAAAATGAAAGCCCAACCCGACCCAACCGTACGTTCATATAACCCCAACATTAAGATGTTCTGAATTTTTGCAAATGCCAAAAACTAGCAAAATATTTTTTGGCATTTTTGCACCAATTTTTACACCAATTAACATTTCAGACATCGCATTTACAATTTTGACAATATTTAAGAAGAGCAAAATTAATAATGTAAGAGGCACAAATTAAAACAAACAATATTCATGAATATATAAAGCACGCCAGTTTTAATAACTAATTTTTAAACTGTTTTGCGTTTTCAATAACTTTTCAACTTTCAACAAATTGCGTTTGAATGTCTGCGGTGGCCTGACTTGGGTTGGGTTGAGATGAGCTTTGATTTCTGAAAGTCTACGTAGCCAACCTAACATTCTAAGTTTTGAAACTTCTAAAAACTTTTAAAAGAATTTTTTGCAGTTTTTGACAAATTAAGAGCAAAATTAACAATGTACGAAAGACTTGAAATTAAAACAATTAGTATTAACATACAATCACAAACAAGTCAAAATGGCCAAATCTTAAGAAAATAAAAATTTACAAATTTCCATTTTATGAACAATTGTTGTCATGTCATCAATTACTTTTCGTAATATCTTTGAAAAAAATGCTGAACATTTTCCAAACGTGTAAACTATCAATACTGATAAAAATGCCAAATGTCAAAATCATAAAAAGTCTTCAAAGTAACAAATTTTACTACGGAATTTTTTCAAAATTATTTAAGATGCAAGACCACCTAACGGTTAAAGAATCAAAATATTAGTAAAACCTAAGACAACTTAATGCAACTGATTGACTGACTGGTAAGTACTTACCAGTCGTTGGCACGAACATGAGTTACGAAAGCTTTGTATGCACGAATATGAAGGTATTGACGTCTATAGTGTTAGTACACTCGCAAACACTTTTCCTAACTTATGTTTGCATCACTACATGCATCTAGAGGTGGTGATCTGATTACTCCTGAAGGACGAATCAGTTGATATTGAAATTTATTTCCAATATTTATAAAATAAGAAATTTTAGAAATTGTTTTTACAAATTCTACAAAAATCAAATTTGTCAACTTTTTTTGGCAACTATAGTTACTAAGTATTTGCGTCTTTCAGGAAAATTGAACTTTCCGGTCCAGTACTATAAAGAATGTTGTTTTCGAGACGATTTTTGGAAAATATTATTAGTTTTAAATATTTCTAACCGTATAAAAATTATTGCTAATCTCACAGCTCCGATTATATTGGTCTGATTATTTTCCACAAGTTTTTATATTAGGATGGTGTGGAATATAAAGCAAAGCATTAATTGCTTTCAATGTGCTGCTAGGTAAATAATAGTAACGATTGTATGTAAGTTATTTATGCAACGAGTGCGTAAAGTGGTACTCTTTTGTACGACTGAGCCTTACAGCTCCTGATAAATTCCATACGTACAAAAACACATTACTTACCAGTTGCACATCGAATTGTGTTAAAGTCATTAATTCTAATCCTAAATAATAATAAATAAATTTTATTTGCGATTTTTCTAATTTTATTTTTTCGTAATCTTCATTGTTTTCAGAGTCCGTATCGTCTCCATAGTCATAATCGTGTTCGTAATCTTCATTGTATTCACAATCTGCATCGTCTTCATAGTCATCAACGTCTTCATAATCTTCATTGTCTTCACAGTTTGCATCGTCTTTATCATAATCATCGTCGTCTCTACAGTCTACATCGTCTTAATAACATTCATTATTTTCGTAGTCGTCATAGCATAAGTGTTTTTTTTTAATATAAAATACTTATACCTTAGTTTTAAGTTCTGTGGCGTTTCGCATATTCAGACATTTCATTATCTTTATATTTCCTTTATTGGAATCTAATGTTTTTCATAAGGAGTACGTTTTTATTTTGAATTAAAATATTATACTATTTTTTCAATATTCTTGTATCTGTGGCTTTGAATCACCCAATTGAACAAAATGTTTTTGATTTTTAATTGTCGAAGTAAAAAATCGTTTCATGTACAGATACCACTTACAAACTTTGAAGTCTACGCCAACCCGACCCAATTCTGTTGGATCGACATCTTCAAAAGGCCACTGTTATTGGTGTTGGGTTGGATTGGCTCAAGTTGAGTTGGGTTGGGTTGGACGGTGATGTCTTTATCATCTACATTGTAACGCGTCTACTCAATCATGGTGCATGGGCATGGGTATGATAGCTTACTGGTTGGAAATGCACGGTGGATTAAAAAAATAACCTTTATTGGCATTCTATATACATTTCTATTCCACTATCTACATTTTCATGTGCTTGCCCTTTCCCTTACGCCCCCTGTTGCCCTCCTATCCTCTCCTTTTCTCTTTTCTCCTCCCTGCATCTCTTTATTTTCTTCATTATCACCAATCCACCCCCTGTCTCATCCAAAATCTTTTTCCAATTTCTTCCATTTATTTTCTCCTCCTTTCTCCCCCATTCTATCCCCTCACAATCCTCTATCCAATGCTCGTCTGTCCCCCCTTCGCAAAACTCACATTTTCTGTACACCTCGTTCATCCAATATTTGTTATTTTTCTCCTCACTTCCGCACCTGAATCTGAATGATTCTTTCCTCCATCCCTGATCTTTCCCCTTTCAGATAATCTGGTCTTCCCCCATATGAGCAAATATCTATGTACCTTTGTACCTTGCCTTCCTCTTTTTTCTTCTCTTCCTTGGGCTTCTACCTGCTTCCATCTTTCCCCGATTTCTCTCTCCATCTCCTTCCCTTCTTCCCTTAGCCCCAGTGCTTCCTTCCAATCTATCCCTGCTTTTTCGTACAGATTCTCCCTATACCCCTCCCATTTTGATACTTCTTCCTTTCCCTTTTCTCTCGTCACCATCTCCTTTAACGCCATCTTCCCCAATCTCTCATCCGCCTCCATCCACTTCCCCTGATCATATCTGACTACCCGTCTCCCAGCCTCTAATACCATATTTTCTTGCCCTGTCTCCTACAATACTACGTATTCTGGTGATGATCTCTCTATCCCTAAAGCCTTTCTCAATTCCCCCCTGCCATCTTTTCTCCATACTTCTCTCTTATTTGACGCCCCACACTTCCGCACACCTCCCATATTTTCATCCTCTCCCCAAATTTGATGGATTATATTGAGTTCGATTGCATTGAGTTCAAGATCGATGGCTGTATTTTAGCTTTACACAATCCAAAGTAAAGATAACTCGTTCCTCCAGACTTTCATTAACATTCCCAGCCAATTCTGAAAAATTAGTCTTTCATATAATATATAAATTCGAACAAACAGGGTACATTGGAATAAATGGTAATTATAAATTATAGAAATGTTGTGTGTAATCATTGGATTTCAAAGATCGTCGAAACTGGTGGTGGGATAAATCCTAATTATAACTGATGGCAATGTGGAGCAATCAGCAATCAATTGTTTATCACAACGAATGTTGGATCTTACCTTTTAATCTTAACAATTTTATCCCACAAACTTTAGAATTGCGTCCAATATCAATTATTGAGATAATTAAATGCTGTGACGAGTTATGAAGTGCTACACTGGAGCTGTAGAAGATTTGTGCAAAACAGCTTAGAAAAGGATACTTGTTATTCATGCAGATAGTAAACCCACAACAATATAGAAAACTTCAAGTCAGAGATGTGTAGGATTTTGTCCAAAAAAAGTCTAAAATTACAGAGCCTATATTTTCAACAATAAACTGGATATTTTATTTTTTTTCCTGTTTTGTTAGTATATATCTGATTGCTTGAGCCCAAAATCAAATCTACAGCAAAAAAACGATGCGTTTATATTTTAAATATGGTGTAAAAGGTGAAGGTGCATGGAGGCACTGGATGAAGGAGTATGAGGATATAAGTTTGAATGAGGTTGAGAGAGAAAGAGAGAGAAGGGTAGAGATTGAATGAGTTGTCTACGCGGATCAGGAGTTGGAGTTATTAAGGAAACTGAAGACCACAAGTAAAGAAAAACTGTGGGGAATGGGGAAAGCATGAAGAGATGGTGGAAGAAGGGAGCGGAACCGGACAGGGCCAATAAAAGTTGTTACTATGAACTTTGCAGTGAAACACCTAGCCAGCACACCCCAATAATTAAAAAATCTAGTAATAGTTGAAAAATACGAAAATGGTCTAACTTATATAAGCGATATTGGAAATTTTATATAAACTCCTAAGGTTAAAATTATTTTGGAATTTTTGTAGATCTTCTCAACTATTTTGGATATTTCTTTTTTCCCCAAATCATTACACAGCGTTGAATCGATTTCTCCTCAATGAATTTCATTAAATGATTTAACGAACGGATATACCTCCGAAATTGCACTGCTCCGATTAGGTAGCTTGAACTCTATGCTCGTAATTACCATTTCTCTACATGCCTGATGGACGAAACTTACCAATGTTGGAACATCGCCTCCTCACTCCTTGTCCAATATAGGAATTTGAGGTCGTAAGAGTTGTTGAGATATTGTTGGCACATTCTCTTAATACTTTCGTTTAAGCATGTATAATGCCCGAGTTTTGTTAAATCGGATTTGTATATTGCGGTAGTTTTTCAAGCTGATATATTGTTATTGTACTCGCCTTGTATTTGAACATTATTTCTTATCCCCCACTGTTGCTATTGTTAGTTTTAAACTCGAGTATATATTTTTTCGTATTCGGAATTCGTCGATTTCAGTTTTTTTTTTATTGATGTTTGCCTCAGTGCTTTTCGTTATTGTTTTGTTTGTGGCGAATTCAAGGATAATAATATATTTTAATATTTTCTATTCTATTTTGTTTATGATAATCGATGTCTGTGTATAATTCCTCGCTTTCAACAATTCGTCGATCTTGCTTAACTCAAAATTAACCGGCAGACCAAACGAATCGTTTTAAATCCGTGCACCATAAACATTCCTCCATCGCAAGTCGTAGTTATTCCGGACTAGACCACACAAAAAAATTATTGCGATCACGTCCGTGCCATATTAATATTTAACACCCAAAAGATCTGAGAAGACATCGTTAGTCGGTTCCCAGAAACAGTTTTTCCCGCGCGTGCATGATAATTTTACAAGTATGCGCTGCTCCGACCGCCGTCTCTCTCTCGCTAGTGCTCCGGTTCGCCCGCTAGACGAGGACGGCGAACGACCACGATGAATTTGATATCACACGTGTTGGTGTATGATGAGGAAAGATTGTGGATCAGGAGACGTTGTTATTTTACATATGGAGGTAAACAAATATCATGGCTCAAGCTTAACGACGCGATGTGGGTGGAAACGCAATTTAAATATTACAATTGACGTAGGTTTCAGGAAAATAATAATAACCGCGATTACATGAGCGCTGCACGATGTTCACAACGGAACGGAACGGACGAAATGTTGCTGGGTCGAGAATTGTCGACTCGTGGAACATGAAAGGCGAGCTGTCTCATTTAGATTTATTATTATATTAATAGGAGGCTGTGTATCGGAAATATACCGGTCGACTGTGTAATAATTGTTTCAAAGTTTTTTTTGAAAGAAATTTAAATTCAACGATGCATTTAAAAATTTAAATTTATGGAGATATTTTGTTTAGTCTGATATACAACGTACATATAAATCTTTAAACAAATTTAATCTGAGTAGAGGAAAATATTTACGAACATTCACAATGAAAATAAATTAAAGAGTCAATCCGATTTAAAAAATTAAATTGATTTATAGCTAGTACTCGTAGATCTATTTGTTGATGCAATTATGTAATAAAAGTTAAGAAAAAATGGGTGGGCTATAAATCAATTATGTGCGATCGATGGCGCAAATAGACAGTTTGATGAATCAGTGAATGTAAAGCTGATACGTAAAAGCTACCATTGATGTTTGTACTTGTTTTATAAAAATACTTTTTTGATTTAATTGTTCTTACAAATGAAATAAATAAAAATAAAAATAAATAATTAAAAATTTTAAATGCAAATAATTTCAAATTACTAAAATATTGGGAAAGGCATACCCAGGCCAACCTAACCCAACGTAACTTGTTCCAAAATTTAGAATCATTAAAAATGCCAACAAATTTAACGTCAACATTGCGAAATGGTTAAAAATTCTCAACAAACTAAAAACTTCCAAGACATCAAAATAGATATTTTTGTACTTTTAATTATTTTTCAAAAACATCGTTCTTATTTTTTTATTATCTTTTTATAGTATGTAATGTCAAAATTATTAAAAATGTATTTCTATATTAATATTGATAATAACTCAAGAAGCATAAAAATTGCAAAATAAAAAATGATTAACAAAAAAATTTATATTAACGAAATACAATCCAACCCAATCCAATGTTCGCTGAAAATCATGAAATCATGAAATATAAATTAATTTCAAATTCAAAAAAATCGGTCGTAGAAAAATTTACAGGCAACCGAATCCAATCCGAGGTTTAAACCTTGGGTAAAAAATATAATTTTTAATAATTTGAAATAAATAGTTAAAAATTCCGTAATGAAGTAAAATGTAAAAAATAATCGCAAGCACCTACTTTTTCTCGACTTTTACAACTTCGAAAATTATTGAATAGTTTCGGATCGTATCTCGATTGTACATTAAACCGTCGTATTATTCATTTTGCGTGTTAAAAAAAGAAGGTGTCAACAAATTAAAAATGACGAATCGTCAAATCTGAACCTACTCAACCCGATACGATTAAAAAAATTATAATGATAACTTGATGCGTTATCTTTAAACGATTTTTGATTTAGAATTTTCAACTTCGCCTAAAATGTTAGAAATCGTCGTTCGAGACACCTACTTTTTCTTAACATTTACAACTGTGTGACAAATTTGAAGAATGCACAATTATTGAATAATTTCATTCAATCATCGAATTATTTATTGTCAATTATACTCAAACGAAATCCAATGATTAAGTACATTTCATTCTAAACTCGCAAATGTTGTTGGTTGTCAGTAAAATGTGATCAATTTAAATCCACAGTGGAGACTAATTGTTCCAGTATTGGCGTAAAGATTAAATGAAAAAAATCTCCACAACGATTTATTATTATTATTTCCTTAAAATTGTTGTCGATTTTTGCCAATGATTTTCAACGTTTCTTTTGTTCCATAATCGTTCCACTAATTACAAAACATTAAATCGTGTGTTTCTCATCATATTCTTAAAATGAATCACTGAGTTGTAAAATTAAAATTCACCAAATCATCTTAACTATTTTTTTTGTTTCTTCATATTTTCATTAACACACTAATTAATTCCTTACATCTAAATGAAAATGCAATGTTTCAAATTACACTTGCGATGCAACTACTTTTTGTTGACTTTTACGACTCACTGTATCTAACAACAGAAACTAATAATTCAGTGCTATTAATATACAGTTATTGGATTTGCATCATATTTTATACTGCACAGTATCATAGCAAATATGAAAGCTTTTTTGATTTATTTCTGCGTCATATTAAGTCGAAAATTATAAGTCCCCTTACCTGAGACCAGTCCATTAGTAAAATAGAACGAAAAATAACAAATGACAACGACGCCAACAGATGGAAGTTGTTAGAAATTCAAATATAGCTAACTTAACGAGCTTGGAATTGAACGATGGAAATACAATGAAACAAATATTCACGATCAACGATCATGCAAATAAATTTGAATGAGTTATATTAATAAGTATATAATAAAAATTGTATGAATTATATTCTAAACAATCATAATGTAAAGAAAGTCAAATTATAAGAGGATGTGTTTCTCGCAGTGTTATTCACAAAATACTCACGAGGTACCTACTTTTTCTCGCCTTGTACGACTTCGTACACCGAATTGAATATTTAAGTGTATTTTTTATTTTGCATAATCTCAAAGCCATTTTCATTTGCAGCTAAGATTTACATAAACTGATTTCTAACAAAACTTGAATTATATAGATATATAAGTTTATGCCCTTAAAATTACATTACGTTCTTCTGTAGAAAATTAAATTTCATTTTATTGTTTTGCAAGTTTTTTTTAATAAATGACTGTTCGAAGTAAGATTATGAAAACGATTGTGGGGGTCTATAATAAGAGGAATCGAACCATAATCCTAATATATTGTCCTAGACAAACATATATAAAAATTTACTTATCTCGAAGCAGGATCCAATCGTGCGATAAATTAACAATATTAAACTTGATTGCTACAATATTTTTGCAAACGAGAATGAGTAATTAAAATTAAAAACCTTGCAGCTAAGACGGCAAAGTTTACTTATACAAACTAAGCTTAAATTCACAATTACGTGTTAGGCTATAATTATCAAATTTATAATATAATAATTATCAAATCAAAACTACCAGTTCAACAATTCTGATGTACGAAATTTAAACGACTCGAGATTTAACCACATCTTAACTCTACGACTTGTAAAGTCAAAGGAAGAAGGGCAGGCGAGAACATCCGAAGGCGCATGTCGCCCGCATAGAAGAATACATTTATTTGGTTACTAACTCCGGTGGAACTAGAACTCCGTATTTATTATAGCATAATAATTATATAAATAATTATAAACAACGAATACACAAACCAGATGCTGAAGCAACGTTTAGGTTACAAACTATTCAGTGTGAGTTAAAATTATTTGTTGGTTGATTACCGAAATTTGAGCGTTTGTATTTTATTTGATATCAATGTAAAGATCACTAATATATGTGTTTTGAATGACTTTTAATTCAACGAAATTATAATGAAGTTAAGCTCCACGCTTATAAAATATTAGTGTTTTCAATTCGAATTTATTTAAATTAAACATTTACACCAACATTTAGTTTAAAACTTCTAAACATTGTCAGTACAAGTGACAAGAAGTTTGTGCTGCTACGTAATTGCAGGGGTCTGCTTCGACCGACTAAGCATGCACTGTCCATGTTTGTAACCATACGCATTCACCGGCACGAAAGACTATTAGTATCAAATAATTAAAAATAAATATCAGCAAATATACCAGGTAATAAAACTGTTTCGTCCTTCAGGACTAATCTGATCAACACATATACATCCAGTGATCGGGTTGGGGTGGGTTGGGTTGGGTTGTATTGGGTTGAGTTGAACTGGGTTGCATTGCAAGGGGTTGGGTTGGGCTTGCTGGGATAAGAATATATCGCAACCGAACACGACCGGATATACGTAATAACGAAGAAAAATGGATCAAAATTTAATTTATTTGCGTCATAATCGTGAAAATAATTACAGAAGTGGGCGCTTAAATTTTACTCGCGGAATTTATAAGGAAATCGTATTGCGTAAGTAGTAAAAGCAATTAAACGATCAACAGGGAATTCTATTAATTTTCTGAGAGCTGAAACAAAAAGTAGGGGCACGCGAGTGAACCCGAACTCGTATTGCGCATATTTATGCAAGAAATATTACAGAGGTTAAAAACATTATATGAATAAGTATTCTAAAAATTCTGTAATTATTTAACTGAGAGAACTTTTTATTTTCCGAGAATAAAATTGTCAAATAATTTCAAATGCGAGGTTAGAATTGTCATCTCGCGCAACGTGGAAATGCATCAGCGTTAATGATAATATTCACAGAAAATATAAATAATAAAATGAAACCAACACAAAATAAATGGCAGAAAAATAACTAATCAAAATAATAACAAATGAATATAAAAAATAAAAATCAAATAAATAATTATATAAAAAGTACAAATAACAGCGAAGTAAGCGACAACGAAAAGCAATAACACTAAAGACAACTGGAAATTAAATTAAAGCTCACTAGAAATTCATTCCAAAATGATACAAAAAAATAACGAATATCAAACAAACGGCAGAAATAACAGAAAAATAAAATGAAACTTCGAAGAAGATAAATTCAAATAACCTATAACTCAAATAAACTTGTGTTTGTAATGTGAACCATATGCCATCAAAATATGACGATAATAAATGAAACGTCCAGTATCATGATCATTACAATTGCCCTTTTCAAACGGAACAAAAGGACAACACAGCCGTCATCCTCCTCCTGATACTTTAGTGATTTCATTTGACGTTTATTCGGGCAACAATTTATAAAGATGAAATACTGAGTTCGGGCACTTATTCCGGATCCCCTAAGCTCCCGGGGTGGCTCCGCGTAATCCAGATTTGATATCCGGCTATGATATGTTGCGGTCAGAGCGCTCGCTCGATTCCCCAGGGTGTCTCGTATCGGAAACGCGCGGGCCGGCGCACATACGCGTCGACTTTCCCGATAAAATCTTACTATATTCCGGCGATATCTCGACTCTTTCCGTATTTGTCGCAGGAGATGTTCGTAATTTATGTCGGAGGAGAGCGAACTGGCGCGGCCGCCGTTCCGTGCACTCTGAATGATAAAGTTCCGGAGTCTACGACGCGGCGCGGCCGTAAATTACGGCCATTTGAATATTCGTCAGACTGTTTGATATGAACAGCAGGTCGCCGGTCCAAATTGTCGCGGCGTAGGACCGGTAGCGGGCGAGTTTCTTTTAAGTGTCACCACGACCACCGGTTACAAGGATTATCGTCGATCTTACTAGGAAACTAACGAGTTTTCGGGGCGTCCGTCCAGTGGTTTTTGTAGGACAGATGAAACTGGTGTCGTGTTACATCGTATGTGGGTACAGGATGTCTATTAAATATTATGTGGTGGGCGATAAATTTTACCGGGCGAGAAAAGTTAATTATTATAACCAGATTAGTTTTCATCGATTTCTGAAATCTCATTGACGGTGAGATGACGGTGGCTCAGCTATCAAATGGGCGCCACAAAATTTATTACACACTGTTGCGATCAAATGTTCAAATTAGTTAAAGAAAACAAATAATAAATCTAAGTTGAGTTGTTTTGTCCATTGTTTTTAACACCAGACTTTAGATATTGTGTTCGTTTTCTGCCTAACCCGAACCTATTCAACGTTCCAGAAAATATTATAAATATTTGCTAGGTTTGTTTGAAATTATGTTGTTCCAAATCATAATAAAATTAATGATGATTTGGGTTTGGACAAACACGTTGATAATATTTCATGTTGCGCTTGCGCCCAACCCAACCAAATCCAATTCAATTCAATCAAACGTATATGATCATATTAATAAATAATACCCTTATTCAATCAACGACGAGTTGGTATGGCTATTGTTTCTGACACCCTTGATAATATTTCATGATGGGTTTCCTCCCAACCCAACCAAATCCAATCCAATTCAATTAAATGTTCGTGTGTGACAATAATAATAAATTAGACCATTTATTTAGTCAACGAGGAATTGATATAGTAATTGTTTCTAACCAGTGATAATATTTCATGTTGGTCTTCCGTCCAACCCAACCCAATCCAATTGGAAATAGCGTTTCAGGAAATATTCTAAATCGTCACCAAATTTTTGAATTCACTTTTGTTCCAAAAATGAATCCAACTGAATTTATAGTGGCTTGTGGTATTATTATTTTTAAAATAAGTGATATGATTTCATGTATGGTTTCCATCTTAAACGTTTCGTAGAGAATGTAGATAAGCAACAAAATACGACTAGCTTCTTGGGTTGGATTAAAATGAAATGCAATGAGATAAGTTGGGTTGGGACAAGTTTACTTATAATCAGCCCAACCACCTAGTAGATGAAGCTTTGAAAAGCTTTGAAATTGGGGAAAATGCTATTCAATTGTATTTCGTTTAAAAAAATTTGAACAAATGAATTTTTGAAATAATGTTTGTAACAAAATTCCACAAATTACACAAATTTATCTAATGCTTATCACAAATAAACTACTAGCACCAAATTGGCCTTATATTTAACCAAAAGGTTAACCAAAAGTTCGTATCGATAAACACGTTTTTAAAACTGTACACTAAACGACTGAATAAAACCAATCTTTTTTTGAAAAATTAACGTAACCCAAAAGGAAAACTCATTTTGAATTAGCAGATTTTATTTTTCATCGTCCAAGTCGTCCATAAAGATTTTAAAGATGATCTTGCATCAATTGGAACATTTTATTGTTTTTAATTGGTAAAGGGGAAAATTAAATATCGGCGAATTGAAATCCATCCATCGAATTTTGTCGAAACACAGTAAATCAGGCACGAAAAACTGACCGATCAAGTATAACCGTTGATGAAGAAAAACTTGGTCAAATTCTGCTTAAGTATCAATGTTTATCACTAATATCAACCAATCCAACTCAACATAAGCAAACCCATACAAAAAAAACTAGCAACTCTTCTCCCAATTCAAAATAAACTGGGCGTTTCATTTGAATGAAGCAAGATGAGTTATAAAATCGACAGTATTTTCATTAAAGATATGTCGAAAAGCTATTGCAGAATCACTGTTAGCGTGGCACGCTATTGATTGTTATTGATTGCCCTTGCGTGTTCGGAATGTGTCGTTTTCAATACTTTTCACTGTATGTCAAATGGACTTTGACATGACGTTATTTTGTTGCCTTTCCATGTTTTACTTTATTTCAAACATCTATTTAAAATATTTCGTTGTCTTAATTTAATCATGAATCACGCCGTTCATTATTATGCTATCTGGGAAGAAGTCGTTAAACGATGCGGCAGGCACGATCCATCCCAGACAAGTTGAATTGATCTCTTCAAATCGTCGCTATGGAAATATAAAATAATTTTTGAAGTTTCATTCTGGGTTGTGGAAGTACCTGCGATTATTGTAAATTGATTTGTGCGCCCGATACTCGGACGCAAGGCGAATAATGTTGATGTTGTAAGATATCGATCGATATTGATCGCCTTTTCGTGTTCGGAATGTGTCGTTTTAATTACTTTTTATTTCATACGTTTTAATCAATTCAATCAATTCAATCTTTTAAATTATCAGGTTATCTTGAGTAATTGTCGAAAATTCTCAATGGATGTTCCTAATTCTCGTTTGGAAACTTTTACAATTAATATAAATTGAACACAATCGGAGTTGAACTAAAGTTCTCAATCGTTGGAAGAATCATGAACAAGTTTAGTTTAGTTTAGTTTTGACAATTAATTTGAACACGATGTACTGCTGCATGTTTGGATGAGTTGATGTAACTTCAGCGAATTTATATGTGGTGGTTGTGGATGTGGATTTAGGTTGGGTTGAGTTCGAAGTAAAGTTGGTTTAGCATCCCTTGTCTTAAGACAAGCCTAAACTTCTTGACTAAATTTTGGATTGAGTACAATAAGTTGACTATTTCCATAATTTCATCAATATCAATGATACTTTCATGATCGTGAATGATAACAGTATCACCATACATTGGTTCATCAACGTTGGTGACTATTTGATCACTTCAGTTCATAATTTATTTCACAAATGTTGATGAAATTTAATCAACATTGTTGATAATTTAATGATCGTCGATGGTTAAGTCAATCATTAACTTGATTGATCAAAGCTAATGATTATGCATCATCATTGTCGATGATGAATTAACGTCTTTTAATCGGCGAGATACCTTATCAGCTTATTTGTTTCAAGGACTTTGGCTATTATTTCATCAACCTCCACGGTCAATGTCAAATAAACATCACTGTTAACTTTCATGTTGATTATTAGATTAATGTTGGCAATAATTTCATCACCATGACGCGTATTTCATCAATATCGGCAATACTTTCATTCAACGCCCATGATCAACCTTGATAGACCAATGATAGATTAATCATCGCCGCTGATTAATATAATTATAATATAATTTATCATTATTAACAATTCTTTCAGCAAAGTTGACCATCATTTCATCTACGCCAATAATTACTCTATCAACGTTGATTGTTATATATGAAATATCGGCAACATTATTGCCCTGAAGTACTATAGTTCCATCAGCGTCATTAATGTCGACGATATTTTATCATCGTCCTGGATATGTTCATCATCGTTGATTTTGTCAACAACATTCATGCTTATTACATCCACGATGGTGAAATGTGATTATTTCAAGAAAGTCCAATGATCGGGTCAACATTAACGATTCACTCATCATCGTCGATGGTTATTTAATTAAGGTCGTATTACTTTTTCAACGTCGAAAATACAGTCATCAGCGTAGATTATTTCAACGACTTTGACAATTATTTCATCAATATCATCTTTATCGATGATAACTTTTTTCATATTGTTCATTAGTAGATGAATTTTGAAGATAATTTCATCACCATCGACGGCATTTTTGTCAATATCGATAATGTTTTAATCAACGATCGTCATTTGCAGAAACATGACGCGCGTTTCATCAACAGCGACAATACCTTCATTAACATCGATTATTTCAATAAAATTGACGGCAATTTCTTTATCAACGCCCATGATCAACGTTGTTATCAACGACAGATACATCATCTTTGATAATTATTTCAACAATACGTTACAATTATTCCTGCAACATCGACAATCGTTGCATCTACGCCAATGATTACTTAACAAGGTCGAGAATATTTTGATCAACGTTGATGGTCATTTCATCAATACCGACGATACTACTACCATAATCTATTACAGCTTCATCAATATTGATGATTATTTTGAAATGTTCACAATCATTCAATAAAATTGACGGCAATTTCTTTATCAACGCCCATGATCAACGTTGTTATCAACGACAGATACATCATCTTTGATAATTATTTCAACAATACGTTACAATTATTCCTGCAACATCGACAATCATTGCGTCTACGCCAATGATTACTTAACAAGGTCGAGAATATTTTGATCAACGTTGATGGTCATTTCATCAATACCGACGATACTACTACCATAATCTATTACAGCTTCATCAATATTAATGATTATTTTGAAATGTTCACAATCCGGTCATTATTGTCGATGATACGTGCATTATCGCTGATTTTTTCAAGAACGCTGACGATCATTGCATCATCAATGATGAAATTTGATTCCTTCAACAAAGTTCCAGATCATTGCATCAACATTAGCGATACTTCCATCATCGTCGATGGTTATTTAATTAAGGTCGTAGTACTTTTTTCATCCTCGACAATACTTTTATCAATGTTGATTATTTCAGCGACGTTGGTGATCGTTTCATCAGCACCAACGATTAGTTCATCACTGTCATTTTGGTCTATGAACACTTCTTTCGAGTTGTTGATTATTAGATTATGTTGAATATAAATTTATCATCATCGACAGTACTTTTAATCAACGATTATTATTTGAAGTAACATGACGAGCATTCTTTCAATAGCGATAATACGATTTAACCATCAACTACCTCAACAAAATTGACGGGAAATTAGTTATAAATGCCAATGTTGTTATCGAAGTTAACGGTAGATTCATCAACGTCGATGATTATTTCAACAACAATGAACTTTATCATCGTTGACAATACTTTACAATTGTTTCAGCAATGTTGATGATATTTTCACCAACATTGATGGTCTTTGAATCAGTATCGACCATCACAATCCGTTTATTATTGTCGACGATATATTCATCAATGTTGATTTTTTCAACAACGATCCTTGCATCAACAATGATGAAATCTGATTATTCAAGATCATTGTATCAACATTTACAATACACTGATCATCATTGATCGTTATTTAATTAACGTCGTAGTACTTTTATTTATTTTGTTATTATTTTGTGATAGTATGCTGTAATTGGGTTATGAAATAATCTACAATCGACCCAATTAAAACACCCACTGTTTGCTACACTTGCCGTTAGCACGAATGGAAATAATAGTTCGTATTGAGGATAATTGATTTTGAAACCTCTCGCGATTAATTATAAATATCCACTTGCAGGGCTCGAACATCAGAGTGATATAGAGTGATACAGGAGTGATACATAGTTAGTTTTGCATAGACAGTCGACAGACAATCATGTGTAGTGTGAATATCAGTACATGCCTAGTTTGCAATCGTAACGACAACGCTCGACAGTAGGGTAGGTCAGTACCCATTGGGCGACTGTGCGAAACGAACAACATTGCAAAACTCTGCTAGTAATATTTCATGGCGATCCTGCCAGGAGCAGGATCAGAATCAGGATATTGTTTCAGCAACGTTGGCAACACTAGTTTACAAATAATAATTTGCTTAATATACCTTGAATAAAATCAATATTTTTACGTTTAGCTACTTTCTATCGAACAAAAACAACAGTCAATTTTTTTTTATAACGTCACAGTTTATTGCTGCACTTTTTTCTTCCTTAGCTGCAGGAACGCGTTCGATTTAAATTCATTGTTTTAAGACAGAGGTAACAGTGTGTGCTAGAAGTGATCAAGTGTGCTAAGTGTCACAAAATGTCTAAACGATCGTGTAAATTAGCTTCTGATCGTTTTTGTTATGTTTGTGGACATTTTATATTTGCAATGAAAGGAAGACCAATCACAGAAGCACTAAGAACAGCGTATCTGCATTATTTTGAAATCAAGAGAAAAAAATGGGTGCCACACGTTTTTTGTGAAAGTTGCAGAATAACTCTAATGCGATGGGTGTCAGGAGAAAAGGTATTTCTTCAATTTATGATTCCAGTATTATGGCGAGAGCCCACAAGTCTTATCAGTCGTTTTCGTGATATATCCCGATATTCAGTGTGTCACAAAGCCTACTACATCCTGTTTATCCAGGTATGTCAAGTAGTAAAGTAGCGAGGAGCAAGATGTTACTGACGAAGATTCTGTTGACAATTTCAGTATGGAAGAAGTGAATTAAACGATCTGGTACGAGACTTACAGTTGTCTAGATCGAAGGCAGAGGTTCGTGCCTTTCGATTACAACAGTGGAACCTACACCATGTACAAATTTTATTAAAAAGGTTGAGTTTTGCGGCTGGCATGATATTCCGGGACTTTTCAATGGTATGAATCAAGAGTATTACCCAAACGAGTGACGGTTATTCATAGCTTCGTCCAAATATAGCTTAAAAGCCGTATTGCTTCACAATGGTAATAGAAGCCATTTTTACCGATTGGTCATGTTGTGAAACGATGGGAAACGATGTCTGCACTACTTAAATTGATAAAATATGAACAGTATAATTGGAAAATATGCGGAGATCTAACAGTGGTTGGATTGTTATTGGGTTTGCAGTGTGGATACACTAAATATGCTTTTTTTGTGTTTCTGGGACAGTCGGGCTAGAGAACATCATTACATAAGAAAAGTATGTCCTGCTCGGGATGAATTTATTCAAGGACAAATGAATGTAAAAGAAACAGCTTTAGTAGATCCACAAAACATAATTTTGCGCCCATTACATATTAAATTGGGCCTCGTGAAGAATTTTGTGAAAGATATGGATAAAACTAGTGCTGGTTTTCAATATCTAAAAAAAAATGTTTCCAAGTCTTTCAGAAGCAAAACTGAAAGATGGGATATTTTTAAGTCCACAAATACGTAAACTAATGCAAGATGAAAAATTTGTCTTTGAAGGAAAAAATGCTTGGACATCGTTTAAAAAAGTTGTCAAAGGATTTTTAGGAAATGAAAAATATCAAGAAATTGTTGCCGAATTATTACGCAATTATCACCAGATGGGTGTAAATATGTCTCTGAAAATACATTTTCTTAACTCGCGTTTGGACTTCTTTCCTGAAAACTTGGGCAAAATGAGTGATGAACATGGCGAGCGGTTTCATCAAGATCTGAAGGTTTTCGAAGATTACTGCTGGTCTGCTTTAAAAGAAACTGCTCCAGAATAGTATAAAAAACAAACTAAAATAACTCATTTTTAATTTGTTGTTTGATAGTTTTAGGAATTATTCATGTATTGTTATTAATTTAATATATCTTAAACGTGACGTGATATTTTTTCTGTATTCAGTACCTCCAATCTATAAGAAATTATAACTTTCAGCTAAGGTTTATAAATCGTGTAAACTATTGTAGTCATTTCATCTACGCCAGTGATTACTTTTTCAACGTTGATGGTCATTTCATCAATATCAACGATACTATTACTTCAATCTGTTACAGCTTCATCAACGTTGATGGCTATTTTATAAATGTTCACGATCGGGTCATTACTGACGACGATACGTTCATCATCGTAAATTTTTTGAACAACGTTGACGATCATTGCATCAACAATGATAAAATTCGATTATTTTAACAAAGTACAAGATCATTGCATCGACATTAACGATACATGCACCATTGCCAATGATTATTTAATTAACGTCGCATTACTTTTTTCATCGTGGACAATACTTAATGTTGATTATTTTAAAGACGTTGGCGATCATTTCATCATCACTGTTATCTTCGCCGATGATAACCTTTTTCATTTTGTTAAGTATTTGATTAATGTTGACGATAATTTTATCAAAATTGGCGATATTTTATCACATTCTAATGCCCTAATCAACGATCACTTCAACGAAGTTGATGATTGGGCCATTCATACAAAAAATTCCGTCGTTCATACTGAAATAACAGATAGTATGTCTGTAATTAGTTATCGTAGGCACTATTTGTTATAGATAGACTTGGCAAGCTAAGAGTAAGAGCCTATAAGAAAATTGGTTAAAAACAATGTAATGAGCAGCTATAATTACAATCCTAAACATACAACGAAAGTGCACACATGAAAAGAACATTTATTTGATAAATTAAACAAATGTTCGACTAAGTGTAAACATTTGTAAATGGTACTTCAGACCATCGATGATACGTCCTCATGCATATTTAATACGTAATTACGCAATAATCCTTGATTAAGTTCTCACTGCAATAAATTCAAAATTATTAAACGTAGGAAGGATATTTCAAGTGTATTGTTCTAGTAATTGTTAGTTATGATGAATTAGCGAATTTTGATTTAAAGAAACATATATTTTGACTTATACTTCGATGATTTTAGAGGTCAACGAATGGCTATTTTTTAATTAAAAATCGATATTAATCGCGACAGTCGTTTAGCGAAATCGTCGTTAGACTTAGAAACGCCGTAGACGGCGCGATAAGCGCCCTCGCACGAATAAATTTAAACGATTCGTGGAAAAAACGCAATCCGGGCGAAAGACAAAGAAAGAAACGCCGAACACGGTAGCCGTGTAATTAGTTTAAAGTCCAACAGTTTCCAGGAACCTGTATCACTTAATTCCAGTCGTCCATGGCGAAGGAATCTCGCCGGAGCGGCCGGCGGACGCGCCAGCACTCGCCTGGCTCGCTGTCGAGCGGCGATATCAAAAAGACCACCTCACAATGCAATTAGCTCACTTAGAATAAATTGTGAGGCTGGCGCGCTGGTCTCGATAAGCAATTTCGCATTTTTAATGCGCGGCGGCCGTCGGAGGCGTCGCTCGCTCGGGCGCTCGGGCGCAGCGGTCGCGGCATTGCCGGAGATTTTTGCGGACGTCGCGTACGGCGGTAATTTATCGCGTTTTTGTATTTAAAGCAGCCGCGCGTCGGATGAAGAAATCGGGCCTTCTTGCCCGCGCGCATTACGCAAACGCAGATCGATTAGTTAAGTCAAATTGGACGATATATTAAACTATTGTTTGTGTGTCAGTGGCTGTTATGTTGTCGCCTGTTGGCTGCTAATTTGCGGCTGGAAATACCGGCGGCGTCCTAAGCAAATGTTAATCAAATTGCCTTCAGAGATAAAGTGCGCAGTACAGGGTTTATTCATGGCGTTGGTCGAGATCGAAATACTAACAATATCGCAATATATGTAATTAGACAAACTTCGGTTGCGTAAGAATTTACCGCAATTACTCATCGTTGCTTAAAACTAGGTAAACTAATTTAATAATTCCAGACAATTAAATTTGTAATTTCTCCCCTTTATTTTGACGAGCAGTCCACTTTCTCAAAGTTTTCAAATCGGACGAATAGAATATAAAATATCAAGACCAGTTATCACAGTGACGTTGATCAAAAAGATTCATTTTGAGTATAACCTCCACCTATGAATAATCACGACCACCATTCACAGTTTAAAACTTAAGAATTTTTCCTTAAAATGAAACACAACCAAAAATTGTCTGGACTTAAAAATAAGAGAATGACGAGATGGGAGTCCAATGCGCCTCAGGTTACAAACTTCGGGGCTGTCCGGTTCGATCCGCCGCGCCCGGTCACTTCGCCCCATTGACGATCGAACGGACACATGCGAAACCGAACGAAATTAAAGAGCGATAAGGTCGATCGGTAGGAGATAAAACGTCAATTACAGCCAAAGGTCCCCGCAGACAAATTGTTATTGAGCAAATCCGGGATTATGGAAACTGTGGGGTCGGGGAGCGAAGGATATCGGTATCGCAGAGGGCCGATCCGAACTGCGATAAGGCAACCAGACAGGACTGGGCGCAGATAGACATCCGCTTACAAGTATATGGTCTTTGAATCGGTACGACGTGGAATTACGTCCGATTTGTGTACACTGTGGGGGACGTCGATGTTGCGACCGGCGCGGCGACGCTTTTCTTTAGCCCAGTAGATCGAATTTGAATTTAGTTTAATTCGATTAAAATTTGAGTTTCGTTGATGTCTTTGCTCCATTCGCGAAAACGCACAATGAAATTTGTGCTGAATTAATTTAATAATAATAAGTGGGTTTGAAAAAAAAATCCACAAAATTTTTATATTATTTCATTTTTAACTTATTACTTTACAATCAATCATTTGTTACATTTGTTCCTGAGGAATATAACTACAAGGATTCTAGTTAGTTACTAAAAGAACAATTAGCAAGTACGTTACAATGGATACGATGGATGAAATTCCACTAGTTACATGAACTGTTTCTGGTTTAAAACCCAGACTTAACACATTGTTCTAATGCATTAAGTATTATTGTCGATATTTCAAATGAAATTTGCTTGTTCCAGGCTTTTTGTTTGCCATTTTAACATTTTTTTATCGGTGATACATCAAATATTTCGTTATTTTAGTTTTATTTGAATTTTAAATCCAGCCCTAATGCATTCTATCTTTCAGAATTTGTTTCTGATGCTTCTTATATTGTGTACGATTCATCGTGGGAAAAAAGAAATTTAATCCACCATAACCCAACCCAACTGAATCTGGCTTTGTAAGACAATTGGATCGACTTCGTGGCCAGTTGGCAAGTGGTGTGCGAAGACACTTACTTACTTTTCCTAAAGCCAAACCGAAGTTTATGAGCGTCCTATCTCCAAGATACCTTTTTCCTTTATCCGGGATTGTGTAGATATTTGCGAATTTGTTCGTCTGCCTCTTTATATTATTCTGTCCTTTGAATGGATCCTGGATCCTGGATCCTTGTCAATGATCCTGGTATTTATCTCTTTGATATGCTTCTGAACGCTCCTTAGCCCAAGGTTTTCTCCTATTTGTTGATTTCAGATGAACCAGGGAGCGTCTTGTACATTAGTATTTTTTGGCAATACTAAGTTAGTTGCGACTACTGAATAAGGGTTCTAGTGCTTTATGTGTCTCCTCCATGTCATTTTATTGTCGAGTGTGGCACCCAAGTACTTTACCTCAAAACTCCAGGGCAGTTGTCTTCCTCCTAATGTGGTCACATGTGATCTTCTTTGTGAATCTTACAGCGACGCATTTAGCTGCGTTGACAGTAATGCGCGACTGTGCGCACAAGTCTTCAACTGCGTCTACTGCTTCCTGGAGCCTGATGGCAATACGTTTTTCATTTATGCATGAGGTGTATAAGGTTGTGTCATCTGCGAAAATGGCCCTGTCTTTTCGAAAAGTCTGACATGAAGATGAGGAAGAAGTCTGGGCTCATGATCGATTCCTGAGGGACTCCTGCCTCTGCCTGCCTTGGTGCTGAGAGCAACGTTTCTACCGGCACATAGAAATGTCTTCCAGCTAGATATGAGGCGATAAGTGTTATCATATTTTTATTCATGTTAAACGCCACCATTTTTCGTAATAGTCCCTTGTGCCATAGCGTATCAAACGCTTTCCTGATCTCGGGAAATATGGCCACAGTCACATCCTTGTTGCAGAAACCACCCATAATCGCTTCAGTCAAACGGAGCACTTGGAGGTCGGTTGAGTGTACCTCCCTGAAGCCGTATTCCGGGGTATCTGCTTTTGGTCAAGGTTCGCTCATAGTTTTTGGAAGATGAGCTTTTCTGCTACCCTTCCTAGACAGGGCAGTAGGCTGATTGACCCGTAGTTTTGCGGAATGGTGTGATCTTTATCTGGTTTGGGAATCATTACTACGAACATGGGTTATCCCATGAGCCATGTTGATATAGTTCGTTATGGCACTAACGGCTTTTTTGGGGAGTTTTTGTATCGCCTAATTTGTTATCATGTAATTTTATATTGTCATTATTTTAGACAGATGTCGCATATTTCCTTCCCTGGAAACCGTTCAAATATCTACTGATATCTACGTGTGCTTGTTTTCACATGGTTGAGCTTTTATTAATTACTTCCAAAGGCGTTTCATGGCCGTAAATAAGTTATAATACCATCAACACTCATTGCATTTTTTTTTTCGACCAAAAAAGTTCGTTTAGTTCGAGCATAAATAAACTATATCAATTGATATTTAATTTTCCCAAAATCTTCTCAATATCGTAAAATGATAACTACTTTATGCCCATTTATAATGTGAACTAAATGCAAATAAGCACTCCGGATGTATTTTTATGAGATATTAAAATTGTTTATAAATAAAATTGTAGATAATTAAATTCCCTAACAGAAACTCCTGGATGGCATCTATTCATTTATTATAGTTTAGAAATGGGAAGACCTCCAAAGTCACGCCGTTGCGTTTCATGAAACATATTTCGACGCCGACTTCTTCGAAATTTTTATAGATAGATATAGAATCTTAGTTGTTCCATTAGGCTATTTAATTCTCTACAAGTTTTTTTTTTCATCCAAGTCCAAGTCCAAGACACCGAATTTGTTGTATGATTAAAGGCTACAAAGTTTAAGGTGAATTCAACTATATTCGAATTCAAATTCAACACAATTCGCTAACAGCCAAATTCATTCAATTGTATTTATCTTAAGAGAAGGAAAATCTGTTGATACATACAACAAAATTGAAGGCGAGCCCGATTCAGTTGCTGATTAACCCAATAAAGCCCCATAAAGCCAACCCAATCCTCAACAACCCAGTGGTGCAATTTAATGCAATAGCAACTGGGATGAACGCAATGCATAGTTTAATTTATTCCAGATATCTTCGCATTTTGTTGGCTTTATTCGTGATTTGGATGCAATGATTTAAAATTTTTGTCGTCGGGTTGGATTAGGTTCCTTAAAAAATTTAATGAATTTTGTTCGGGTTAGTTTGTGTACATTGCATTACAGTTAGTTGACGACATATTTTGCCTTCAAGTAACATTTCCAATCCAATCCAATTATATAATGAAGATAAATAAAAAAATACTGAAAAACTTGAAAAAATAAATATTGTCAAAATATGTAAAAATGTATTTCTGAAAGTCGCTAAATATTTTTGAAAAAGTAACAAATGTCGAACGCGGAAAATTTTAAATATTCAAAAACGTAAAATTTCAATAAAACCGTTTTTTTCAAAACTACAAACGGAAAAATTGAAAATCTATGTAAATTCTATTTTTGTCAACAAGAGTAAATTGTAATACATTGTCACGTTGTGTACATAAATAAATAATAAGAAACCATAATTATTATTCATTCACGAATTACCTAATTCTAAAAAAATAGGTTATCATAATTAAAACATAAATAAGCTGTAACATCCTCTCGCATTGAGCGATTACAAATAAATCATAATAATCAAAAATTATTAATATTCCTTATTCTGACAAATATTTACCCAACTTTACTTGATTTTGTTTTTATAGTTTTCATCCCTCACCAATTTAATCACAGGGCTGGTTTGAGTTGAGTTGTGTTGGGTTAGGTTGGATTGGGTTGTGTAGGGTTTGGTTGAGTTGAGTTGAGCTAGGTACTTACTGCAATAACAATAAGCATATACGCTTGGATGAAAATGCTACTAGCTACTATTTTTAATTTGAAACCCAGACCTAACACATTGTTCTAATGCTTTAAGTAGTAATCTCAGTATTTTAAGTGAAATTTGCCAGTGAAACCAGGTAATCCTTAATGCTCATTTAAACAAATATAATTTCGTGAAGAAAATTTGTTATTCTAACAAATATTCACCCAATTTCACTTGATTTTGTTCTTATAGCTACCATCCATAAATTTAATTATCAATTTTATTGGCTTGTGTTGAGTTGAGATGGGTTGGGTTGTATTGGATTAGGTTTGGTTGGGTTTAGTCGGTTTATAGGACAACAGCTAGATCTCATGAAACATAATTTCACCCAATTCAAGTTGACGTGAGAAGGTGTAGTTTTGCGAATTCAAACAGTTGTTATTTTCGACTTATTTTTAACCACCAACTTTTTAAGAAATCTAAAATTTCAAGGCAATTTACTTGGCCTGCATCGGACAAATAAACACTGGCCTTCTTTTTGATCCACATATATATCGTCGTAGTTCGTAGTTTATATACTGAGTTGGGTTGAGTTTGGATGGTGCTCGATCACAATAAAATAAACGATTGTTCCAGAAAATTGCGTTGGGGCAATTATTTCATTTGTTTATTTGAACGCTCATCGTTTTGGACGGATATCACATATTTCATTCCTTTAACTTCTTAATTATTTTACGTTTCGTTTTCGTATTTCCCATGATATTACTTTCAATTTGTTTGTTCATTAACGTTTCACGTGTCAATTAATTACGAGTTAATTATCATCCAAGCTTAAACGTAAAAAAATTGAGAGTAACTTTACGAAAAAATACCGGTGCCCTTATTGACCAATACGTGATACTTTCAACGCCGATTTATGTCTTGCAAAATACGTTAGCTTGTACTCGCAAATGCTTGACAGGATAATTTAGATCGATTAGATAATAAATTCAACAACTTTTTACTATTCACTATTCTTAATACGTCCACACCGCCGTACGTTAGCCGTGTACCGTATCCTGTCGCCCTATAAGGAGAATTGCGCGAACAATTAAACGTACGTTTCCATGTTCTGCGACAGACCGCCGGTTGATTGATTTAATCTTTCGAAGTAGACCTAATTGCGGCCACTTGCGGTGGCTCTAAATCTCGATCGTTAGCAGGTGAAACGGTGTTAATTACACAATTCCGAATGGAATTGCTGCCGGAGCGGTTCGTCGAGAGCCGACGTGGATTTTTAATCGGGGAATTATGCGGACGCGTAGGCCATGTGCCCGTCATCTTCGGTCGTTCGTACATTGGAACGGCGGCCGATGCGAGAACGAAGGTTAGATAAGTGCCGCACATGAATTTGACGATAAATTTTCATTTGAACAATGCAAGGACAAGGCATTCTAAGCAAATGCGTCTAACGGCGGCGATAAATTATCGCGAAAGTGGGTAAAATTGCGGCGGCTGTGATTCTCATTAAAAAAAGAACGGTTTCGATGAGTACGTTTGACGTATTTTTACGTAGAATGCAGAACGATTTAAATCAAACGGACAGAAAATCAGCCACGACAATTCTTTACACATTGAACACATTGGAATAATAATACAAGCAATACAAATCCAATTGATTTTAAATCTCGTTTCATTGTACGAACCTTGAGAACGGCCAGGGAATTATTTATATTAAGATATAAATTACATGTCGCTCTTTATGACGTAAAAACTGGTAAAGGTTCATTAAAAATGTGTAATATAGGAATTTGGTTATAAATTAAATTATATGTTTTGACGCGAACTTACCCCAATAATTATAACGTGACTTTTAGAAATGTATTATTTTTAGGGTTTTAAGGTCAGATTACACGACGCATCACTTTGGTATGTAAAGACGACGGACTGAAATTAACTCCTTACCGGAGTGAGGACTTAAATTATTATTATCGTTATTATAAACTCTGTTCATATTAATTTTAAAAAGAATACATTTTTCTTTAAAACCCACATATAACACATAGTTTTGATTCTCTTTGTGCTCTCATTGATTTAATTATAAATTTCTATTGTAAATTCATAATATCTTGTCTAAGGATTAAATGACTTTAATAATTGTTAATAACATATAACTGAAATTTTCTCTATATGTCAAATTCAGTGTTACATTCTTAAAATATATAACGTGGAGCTGTTTTAGTTCTTCTAACGTGCCCACGTTTGACAACAAAATTAACACGAACAAGTGGGCAAAGGGAATTAACACCGTGTACATAATACCCACACACCTCGCTATGCAAGTATGTTTCATGCTCTCGATGATAATCGTTTGAACGATTTTTGTTTTGGAGGCAGGAACACTGGCAAGAATAAAACGACGTATTCTATGAGATAACTGTGTCTACCGCCATTTTACCAAAAGTGCATATCACAGACGTTTTCGATGCAATAACTAGTAATGAACTAATAATGAATTGTAAATTATTAAATTAAATATACGATTCTTTTATGTCTTTAAGATCGTCTTTATTTTTTTTTATTGATTGCTTTAATCGATCCACACGTTGGGCGTCAAGTATTTAATTTCTACGAATACTTGGAATTTTAGGAATAGTGAAAAATTCAATTGTTTTGATATTTACCATCATTTGGAACGATTATTATGTAAACTGTTTTTATTTATTTGACTCTCTTTTCGCGTACTAACGTCATTGCTTTTTCCAATTTGGCAACAACTTAACATTGGCATTATCTGAACTAGTAGGGCATTGCGACATGGATATAATTTTCATACGTTTTACGCGGAGGATTAATTTTCGAGGCTTTGTTTAATTTTATCTAACTTTTATTTTAACGCACTCAAGGTAATTACTTTGAGGTTATGGGTTTCACGAGATCAACCGACAAGGACACAACGCTGTTCAAACTGTATATCACTTCCCTAGCAACCAGATTTTATATAATCTTGGTTTGCAGTACCATCTTGGACACTCTCATTGGTCAATACGGATCACTTGATTTTATTATTACCAAGCCCACTTGGTTGCATACAATTTCCAGACATAATTTAGTACACAACACATTTTCTTGTTAATGTTATTAATTATAAGTGCTTTATCGATTTTTTTATCGATGAATGGCATTTTACCCAACCCAACCCAACCCAATCCAACCCAACCCAACCCAACCCAACCCAACCCAACCCAACGACGTTTTTGATACAAAACATGTCGGTGTGATGTCCTAAATGCAACATATTGCAACTTTTTCTTCATGGTCAACTATTTTTGCTTATATTTGGTTTTTAACTCAAATATACGTTTTGGTGCTCTTAATGTTGTTTTTTCGTCTATTAAATTCCAAATGACCTGTTCTGATTGATTAATAAGGGGTAACATAGTTGCTTAACTAATCAGAGGATTTCGTGATTTCTCGACTTACGAAATATAAATATTAATTATTTAAATGTTGCGCCCCCCGTTCCTTATTCCTAAAAAGTCTAGGATTCGGTTGGGTTGTAATATTAATGAAAATAAATTTTATATATACTGTGTTTCATTCTTCAGGACTCATCAGATCACCAACACCGTCCGCTAAGGTGCATATATTCAGGCAAACATAGGTTACGAAAAGTTGCACTAACGTCACATAAACGTCAATACTCGTGTTATTAAATGATCTAGGAGGTTTTATTTGACTGACTAAGTCAATACTGTCGAGACTTGCAGATTGTAATTGTGCGTTTGTTCGTTTGCTTGACTACATGCACATCATCGGATGCGTTGCTAGTGATCTGATTGGTCCTAAAGAACGAAACAGATGTCGTCACCTGATATAATCTGTTGAAATTTATTTTCAACGAAGCTGCCTTTTATAACGACGGCTGTGAACTAGTTACAAGTCTCGACAAGCCCACTTAGTCTGTCAAAGCAGACGCCTGCGAATTTATTGACGTCTAGATGGCAACACTCACTTTTCATAATTAATATCAATATTTGTTTGAGACACTATAACTGTGTAAACAATTATTTGTCTACCTAAATATACAATTTAAAAAAAAATCTTAAAATTTGCAAATATTTGTGTCCACCAAATGAGAAATGGGGTAATTGTTTGAAAATTTAAGCGAACGAAAATATTAATTATAAAATATAAATATGAATCATTTAAATGTTGCTTCCCTTTTCTAAAAAGTTTAAGACCAGGCCGGGTTGGGTTAGATTGCGTTGGGTTGGGCTGGGTTGGATTTGGTTTGGTTAGGTTGGGTTAGCTTGTGATGGGTTGGGTACAGTTGGGTTGCGTTGAATTGGATTGCGATGGGATTTGTTGGGTAGGTTTGTAGAATTTTATTTTCTGCAACTAACCTACCTAAGATTAATGTTGGTTAATTATCTGATGTACGATAATGTGGAATTAATTTCCTGCAATGGAGGAATAGGTAATTTGGGTTCTGGACAGCTAAACCAAGCCAAAGCCATGTGTCTGGTATAGTACCAGATATAATTATTTGACTTTCATCATTCATAATTCTACTCCATCAAACGTCATGGCACCCTTATGTTTATATTTCTACCCAAATTTCGCTTGAAAAAATGCAAATCCAGGACGTCTAAGACATTTGCGTATATTACAGTCGGATTTAGATAGGTTGTCATATGAAAGAGGATAAGTCATTGTTACCAGCCCAACCTAACCCGAACCAACCCCTGCCCCTTAAGATGTTTTCCCTAATGTAAGCTAGTTGCACTATCTTTTCTTATAATGAAACAAAATCTTACTTAATATTATTCAATAAAAATAATTTCAGTTTCTGTGCATGTCGATATATCAACACCAATCCATGATAACAGAACCCGAAGACGACCGTCCTGGAGGTTGCCTCATCTGAAATCTAGATGATCACTAAAGTTGTCCCCCCCCCCTGTTCCTAACCTCCTTTTTACTTATTTGTTCAACGTTTTTATTTACTTATCTTTAATTCGCTTCAAGGATTGTTTATGTTTTAAATTTTTCAAAACACATCAATGTCTTCCTTACGGTCTCATAACTTGTCGTGTTCACTCAATATTATTAGTTTATTTGGTTTATCACACTTTATTTTATTACGATGTAAACGGACATATAATTTTTGAACGAACATGAAACTTCGCTGCTCGAGACATTTATTAGTCTTTTTCAGTTAATTTCACAATTTATAATTTCTGATAGAACAGGGAACTTCGCTGCCTGTGACATACATTGTTTTACAATTAATTTCATTTTTGTTTTCAATTTCTTCAATTTCATGTACGTCATGGGTGTCACAAGGCGCTAGAAAACATTGCTGTGGTGCAAATAGAATAAACAGAAAATACGGTTACCTACAACGTAAACGAAATTATAACATTTGGACAAGCGGGACACTTCGCTGCTTGTGACATCCATTTGACTTTTTCAACTAATTTCAGTAGATTGTATAGTTCATTTATTTAGCTTTTATTTAAATTTCTTCAAGTCAGTTAAGACATTCATGTGCCCCCAATTAAATGAAAACTTTGCTTTGACATAAATAGAAATGAACAGAAAATAACTTTGCCTATGACGTAAACGAACCTGTAATTTTTGATCGAAGTGGAAACTTCGCTGTCCGTGACATCCATCGAGCAGTTAAAGACAACTTCGTCGACACAATTGCAAATTATTATTAACGCATGGGATTTTTAGTCAATAAAAAAATAATTTCTATATGAATATGATTTTAATTCGTAAAATTATTCCACATATACACACGACATTACAACTTTTTCGTTCTACATGTTTAATTCAATTGGAAAGTGAGCGCCAGCGCCGCAAGGACTAAAAACATTTTTTTTTTTGCAAAAAATGAAATAAATAAATTTCGACTTTCTACGCGTCCTCGCGCCGCTGGCGTCCGAAAAAATACATTTACAAGCATTTTTACATCGTGTTTTTAAATCTACATAGTTGCCTATGTACAATTGCAGTTTGTCTTTAATTAAAATTTTGATGCACATTGCATTTATAAAGAATATTTTCGTGATCACCGTGTGTTATACAATATATCTACTAATAGGTATAGTTAACTAGTTATTGCGAGCCGGGCTTCGGCGACTTCGGCGCCGGTCCTCCAACACTGGTAACGTAATTTCGTAAGGGGGGCGCGGAAGCCGCCGGACGCCTCGGTGTATTATAAATAATAATGTCGATTTGTATTTTACAGTTGAAATGTACACTTTACATTCAAATCGAAATCAAACGCAACTATGTACAGGTTACCCAAAAACGAAAACGTGCACGGGGTGGTCTATTTACAATTGCTTTTTAAATTAACGAAAGGAACACTATGTTACATTACAGGAAAGCAAGTACAGTCTAAAAATGGCAAAAATCAAATGTTTAGGAATTCGAAAACTTAAAACAAATTTCTTAGACGACGAAAACTAATCTACGGGAGCACCAAATAAATAACAAATTGCGAGCACTTTTTTTTTAATTACAATTCACACTTTTTGTACTCTTAGCGACAAGCTATTTAGAAAAGCACTTGATGGCTACGAAATTATTTTGTTTCCTTTAAATCATTTGGCAGGGCTTACAAAATCAAATCCACAGTTTACATTGGTTTACTTACACGAAATTAATAGATTATGTTGACCGGCAATAAAACAATTTGTCATCAAAATCTATTATTTTTATGTTTACAAATTAGTATCTGACATCTTGTTTGTTGGTGCAATTAAACAGAATAACCTTTAGATGAGCTAGAAAAAAATCACAATAAATGTAAAATGGTCAGCAATATCATATGGAAATTCGCTAAATTTTCTCACGAGTGTACATCCATTTGATCACAAATCTTTAGGGCCAAACATGCATAAAGCTTTTAACCAGGAACAAAAAATTAACCACATCCACTCCCACTTTAACCATATTAACCACGAAGTTATAAAGGTTCAATTGGTGTTATTTTCCACCACAACAACTTCAATCCTATTGAAATTCTGGTCGAAATTCATCGAAAATAAATTCGAACAATTTATTAAATATTAAATATGTTGGAGCCAATTGAAGCTAACGTGAATCAAAAACCACATAGCCCATTGGGGAATCTGATACTAAAGCAATGTGCTGATCGCATGCCCCAGTAGAAAATTTAACCCAGGGTTGTGGTCACCAAACGTTCTTTCAAAGCTCCTTCATTTTGTGGAGATTAGAAAGGAGACCACCCTGGCCACTGTTCAAGTTGAAGATTTAGAAGCGTTTAATATGTTTCACAATGTTATGTGTGTCTACAATTGAGAATACGAAGGGCGACAAATCACATGTACAGGTCATGGACTCCTGGAAAATATCTAGCATTCTTATCTTAAGATCCGGGGAATCGAATTACCAACCTAATCCAACCCATCCCGATCCAACCCAACCTAACCAAACCCAATTCAACACAGCCTAGTTTCCACTGACAGATCGGATTGGCTTGGATTGGTTGTTCATTAACTTCCAAGTATTCTGATGGTGGTTAGTCTTCAACTAACTGCTAAAATTTTGATTAAGTTGATATTCATTCAAAGTGGTTGGGATAAGTTCTCGAGCCTCATCCTCAACCCATGTTCCTTCAAACCATCAAGTGTACATATTTTTTATTTTTTTTGCACCTCCATTTTTCTCCAATGAAAACATCGATGAGTTACGATGTAAGATACCTCAGCTTCAGCAGGATTAAATTTTAATTCTTGTAAAGGTTTCAAGAACTACACGAAAAGTAATCGTCCAGTAAATGGAACATTTTTTTTTTGTTGGTATTTTATAATTTCTGTTAATAGTTATGCCCAACGATTTTTCAATATTCCCCAGCGTAAGCCCAGTTGTATTTATACATAAAAGAGAAAAACAAGAAAAATTAGATTAAGCCGAAAGTTGTCTCCATCGAAGCTTTGAATGCGTCGAGTGATTGATATTAATTTTGGGTTGAAATATTACGAATTAAATACAATTCAACCCAACCCATCACATTGGAAAACTTCGCATAAGTTGCTTTGCTGTAAACCCAAATCAGTAGCTTTGTCATCAATTAGATTGATTTTAAAATTAATTTTCCTTTTCGGTGTAACTACTGAAGCTGGCTAAAGATAAACTGTGGCCTGCGTTTAAACGTTTCGTATCATACAGAGCCTTCGCCAAGTTTCAAATTATTTTGGGTGCAAGGTTGCTGTGTGCATCTGATATTTAAAGGCAAATGGTCACCAATAGAAAATCAACGAGGGTCAATTGAATCCAACCCAACCCAAGAATTTGATGGCCTTCGTCTAAGTTAAGTTATTTTTTTAATGCACTCACGAAAGTAAAATCCCATTGGGTTTTTTATGATTAAAATCGACGCCAATGACAAATCCAATTACAAGGATTAGTCAAGGCAAACAGAATTTTCAACAAATCCTTTTTAAATTTTTATATTTCCACAATTCTTTCCCATATGGCTATTCTAAGAGTCTTCTAAGTGGGCAATGACATCGAGCACGATTTTAATGAAAGGCCAAGCTGTTGGGAATTTATAAAAATTGCCTATCTGGCAGTTAAAGTCTTTATATCTTTTTGCAACAAGTTGAGGGAACCTGTTGGTTCATTTGAACACCTTCCTAGATATTTATTTGGTTTAATAAAAGTGCGATTTTTTTTTCTGGGTGTTGTTTTCGCAGTTTATGTAACTGATTACATATTTCAATAAAGTATAAAATATCTTGGACAAGAGTTGTGATGCTGCCAGTTAGGTTGGAGTTAATTTTTGTTCATCGCCATCTAAACCCTATTCATTTATCAGCCAGACGTAGAGATTCGTTCTGGAGATTCTATTGAATTTCAGGAACGTACTGATACTTTCTAATAGCTATTGCAAGTTGCTTCGTTTCAAACTTTGGTGCTATGGCTTTGTCGTTATGGTTTGCTTATGGATGTTTTGCTCGTCGACATCTAAATCCAACGCATAGTTGGACATAAATACTGAAAAGTCCTTTCTAGAAATTAAATTTTCTACAAACAATTTGGCCCGTAAGCTTATTGGGATCATTGCAACATTTTTGAGAGTGATCTGTATAAAAGATTTTGAAGAACAGAAGTGACGGTCGCATTGAGGTGGATTAATGGCAAGAAAACCAAACAAAATTTTCACCTTGGTATGATGGTACAGATTTGCATGGGTATGGTAGACTAATTTTGTGTGCTGGGTTCGTTCCAAAGCTGTTTTGACTTATCAACTTATCAACAAGTTCCACAACTATGGACGAATTTTTCGTGGTGGGTTGGCTGGGTGGGTTGGCATGATCTTGGGAAACAGTATTCCATTTGGGTTGTTTTTTTATTTCCCAATATTAAATTTCGTTAAACCAAACCCGATCAGTCAATTAACAATGAAGGAAAATACTGATGTACATGTTCCAGCAATTGATTGGCCTTCCATACAATCGAAATCAACTACTGATCCTTATTTGCATCCAGGTCTCCTCCCAAAGTTTTGGTGGCAACAACTTGGCATGTAGAAGCTATTTTTTAAACTGTGTTGGGTAGGATTAAGCAAAAACCAACCCCACCACTCATCGTTGAACGCCATGGATGAACTTTTTTTGCTCACTCAAGTATGAGTGATACAATTTCTTATAAGCCAACCCAACTTAAACCAATCCAACCCAACCCAATACTACCCAACCCAACTTCTTCTTCAAAAGTATAGCGATTTGGCTCTTCCAACACTATTAGGAGTTGTGAACCAGTTTAATTTACTGGGCTAAATTCCATGATTCCAATCCTTTAACTGGATATTTTCCAAGAAATTTGCAAAGAATTTTAGAAAACTTCGATCGATTTGAATTGTTAGGGTTGTGGTTACTTTCTTGTGACTAATTCTAAATTGTGAGACATTAGGGGACACATAATTTCGGTTGTGTTGAGTTCTATTGGGTTTTGGTGGCTTGGCTTGGGTTCGAGACTAATTAGGTGTGCTATATTACAACTAAGCACCCTCACTGTGACTACAAAGTTTTCACCTATGTCAAAAATTCTCATCAGATAAAAACGATAAGGAAGATAAATTCAAAAGTAGATACTTTCAATAAAATTGGTACCCAACTCTATCAACTAGGCTTGAAAAAATCATATGTTACACAATCAATGGCAGTATGTAGAACACAATTCCGAAGGTGCTAAAACTCTCTCTCTCCCTCTCAATCTTTCTCTCTCTGTCGATACCTAGTGAAATATTTAGCCCTACCAAGGACCTGCAAGCTACGTTTGTTTAGATTTGACCCTACCTATCTTGCGCGGTATAGGACCTCTACTCCTATTTTATTATTTTCTTCATTAATATATGTTTTCATGGTAATGGAGTTCAATTTACTGGTAATTGCAATTAACTATGAGATATCAACTTTGGTGTTCTCCTAACATGCAGTGTGACCTTTATTTTTGACATATAACCTTTGACATAAGTAGTAATGCACAAAAATGTAAATGTACGGGTCACGTATTGCACCAACAGACAAAATCCCAAAATAAAACTACTGTACGTCGAAAACAAAAAATTAACCGAGTAACCATTTCATCTGGAGTACGGACAATCAAAATACCTACGTATGGCAAACGACTCACACTCACTATTTCTCTGTCTCTTCAGTCTGTTTCACGTCGAGTCCGTTCACCATCTTCTCTATGCTCTTGAGGTCGCTGGGCGAGGCGGCCGTCTCCGGCTTCGGCGACGTGGTGCTCGGCCTGATCGGGGGCGAAATCGAGCTGGCCCTCACCTTGCCCGACGGCGAATTGCTCAGACTCCTCGTGTGCGAGCTGGGCGTCACCGTTTCGAACGCGCTCCCCAGCGGCGACGAGCCCATGCCCGTGCTGGAGTTGGGCAGGGTGTATGGAGTGAACCTGTGGCCGCCCTTCAGGTGGTTATGCAGCGACGACGTGGGGGAGAGGTGGTGCCCGTGGGGATTCGGGTGCGTCAGGTTCGAGTAGTGCGAGAACAACGCGGGGTGCTGGGCGGCCAGCGCCAGCTGGGCGTTGAAGAGCAGGCTGGGGTTCATGCCTGGACCGTGTGCGCCCGTGAAGAGGCTCAAGGGGGGACCGAAGTGGGGGCCTCCGGCGCCCGGGTACATCCCGGGTGGGTACAGGTAAGGTAGTAAATGGGGCGGTGGGTGAATTGGGGGACCGACGCTGATGTTCGGGGAGGGATATTCGCCGGATGGGTTGGAAGGGCCCGGGGCGTCTTTGGGCGACGAAGGTCTCGGCTTGAAAGCCGTCGACCCGGGTGACTCTGAACAGCTCGATTCGGAACCGGAATCGTCGTGGAGGCGTTTTCTTAGCGCGTCTTCTTCTTGGCCTGTAATGGAAAACAAATGTTAATAATCGAATCATTTTCGACCATATCGACTAAATTGTTTTCTTAGAGATTCATAGAAAGGCACTTTCGTCACATATAGCAAATCGTCCCAGGAAATTACAATTGCTTTGTTAATTTAAGAAAAACTTAATTATCAACATTTAATCTAAAAAACAAGCACCATAATTTGTAATAATAAAAAAAATAATAATGGCCAACGTGGGGGTAGGCTTGGTTGGATTCAAACTCCCTTTTCTGCTTCAAAGCCAGTCCAACTTGATTGGGTTTAACAAGGGATGTGATTAGATTAGGTTTTCGTATGGGCGTTGTTAAGAGAATTAAAAACTTCACTTCGTTTGGATACGATGTGGGGCCAACAACATTCACGATTAGAATCGTTGGGCACAAACCAATCTAACCACTCTAAAAACTACTTAAGCACACTCAACTTCTACAACTTGCATAACTGTGGCTTGGGTTTCGATTTGGTTTAACGTTGATTGTATACAAGAAATTTCGATTTTTGGTTTGACGACTTTGGAACAAGTTTGACTGGATTCTCAGGCTAAGCGAAAGGTTTTACCCTGATATTCATGGAAGATATTAAACTGTACCCATTACCAAAGTGGCTATGAAACATGAGGTAGAAGACCCAGCCAACTCTCCTCAACAATTGGATTTTGCTCAAGCAATGGATTTGGATTGGAAGGGTTCTCATTCCAACTGGACCCCCAACCCATTAGGATTTGGGATTAAACTTAACCAGTTTTAAATGTGACTTCATTATTTCAGCTACACTGAGCTTAAACCACAGCAATGATCGCGATTCTTAATTGGTTTTGAAGCAGTTCATCTGAATTTTCTATTTCGTGCAAACGTCATTTTTGAAATCACACCGCCTGAACCCAACATTTAATTGAGTTTAGGGAGTTGTGCCAGGTTTGGTTTGGTGGGACGCTGGGTTGAAATAACTGCGACTTGCCAACGAAACCAGTTGGGTTCACTTGTTCAAAGAATTTTGCTGATAAAATTAGGTGTCCATTCTATTGAATTCCATCATGGCCATAGAAGTGGATTTTCAACGAAAAGTCGGTACGAACAACGGTTCTATGTCTGAGATTTGGACAAATTGGTAAATTGGGTTGGGATGGATTGCGTAGGATCAATTGGTTAAGAAATCCAACTCTGTATAATTTGGGTTTAAAATTGGATTTGGTGACTAATAGAACTGTTCGATGTCTTGGTTTGAAAAAATGAAAAATTTGGTTGCGAAAAATACTAAAAAAATCGTATTCACATTGTGTGATTTTTTACAATTTTATTAACAATTTTCGTAGTTTTTGTTATTTATGCAAACGAAAATGAGTCGGGGTATAGTTGATGCCCCCCAATCATAGTTACTTTGAATATTTACGTTTCTCACGATTCATAAAAAAAAATATCACGAATTATTCATACAATAATCATCCAAAAAAAATATTTCATTATTTCTTTTTTGTTTCTGAAAATATTAAAATATTTTTTTCTGTAATGGGCCACGCCCACAAAAAATTGAAAACAAAAAAAACACACAAAAATCGAGACATTCTCAACAGATCTAGAATACACCGAACGCATACGAGCAGTTCTGGTTGTAAGATTCTTAAAAATCAATTATAAATTTTTCCAGCTTTATCGACAACTGTTTTTTGTATTTTTTTGTAATTTTATGTGAAAATCCACCCCCTTATCCTGGTGAGACTGAATCACTGAATTACTTAAAAATGTCAAAAATCTGCATAACAGAGCACAAATATTTCAGTAATGCCTCCATCGTCTTTTGTAAATTAAATGATAAATTGCGGCATTTTCAACAGATCTGTAATTCCAGATTCCGGATCAAGACAACTAATTTTAAAAAGACGGGCGATTTTTATTTATTATGTAAACAATAATGTTAACCGAATCAAATATAACTTACCCGAATGAATCATCGATGACGATATCGGTGTCGGCGGGTGCAAAGATGGCCGTGGACTGTCTTCCGTGCCGACGACGTCCAACTCCGAATCGTCCGTCTTGGAAACGGTGCTGCTGTCCGCCGACATCCTGGCCGGCAAAGGATGGGAATTTTTATCCTGGTCGGAGTGTCTCGCGGCCAACATCGCCTGCCTGCAACAAGGAGAAAATTCGTTTAGCGAAAATCGGCGAAGGCGTCCGAAAAAACGGGACAGAAAATCCCCGGACTTTGAAACGCGCGCTCAAAAAGATAGAAAAAATATGTACCTTATGTTCGGAATGGGGACCTGCGAACCACTTTGGTAACTGAGAACAAAAAGTCGATTAGCTTGCAACACTTTAAAGACACGATAATATGGTAAGACCGGTCCCCTTTCATTCTTACTCAATAAATTATAAAAATTTATAATACAACTTTGAAAATTAGTTACAGTTTAACATCGGTTTATTTGGTGACCCAGCTATGTGAATTCAAATATGTAATCACAGTAGGTTTGACAGTAACCGTCAACTTTTTATATGGCGGTGTTGTAGTCGGAATAGTGGACAAATTATTTTAATTCAAAAATCTTCAGATGTCTACCTTCCCGGCGTCTAGGGTCGCGATGCGAAGTGGCGGTTTCGCCCGGAATTCGCGAAATCGACCAGACGCAAATTGACCGTCTGACATCGAACCGATGTCGACGCGGCCACCAAAGGCATTGTTCGGCCGCTTAAGAGACGGTCTGGGGTGCGCTAAACGCGTAGGGCGATCGCGCGACAAAGGGTTGCTGTGGCAAATTATAACAATGTTTAATTGACCGGCTACTGTGATAATTATACCCTGTAACCTTTCGCACCCTCCGAAATTTTTTCCGCCGTCTCTCGAGTGACGCACTTAGCGCCCCTAGGCGTCTCCGTCGTTTCGGTGACGTGTGATGTTTCGCGTCTTGTTCGTTACGCGCGGTGTTATTTTTCGGCCGGTCGAAAAGGCGATTCGAACTTGGCCGGGCAGTGGCGGCGGGAAATTGCCGACGAGATTGAGGGTAGACGGTAAATGCGAGATAAATATTGAGTTTGAGGCCATGTCTCAAATAAGGCAAATTTGTATGTGTTACAAATAACGGGTGTGTTTTGAAATTTGGTGTCAAAGCTGGCCGTGAATGTTTAACTGCGAACGAACCATCATTATTAAGTTGACATCTTAACCTATGTCTAACCGGCCTAACCTCACTTTTAATTGTCACTTAAGTGACGTTTGAGTGTATGTACAAAATTGTGGTTCGTTCACAGTTAAACATTCATGGCCAACTTCGACGCCAAATTAAAAAAAAAACACCATATCTTGATCGTTGATACTTTTAATATCTTCGTCAATGTCTAAAATTAAACGAAATTCTACCAAATTTGACAATTAAGGCACATTTATAGCTATTATTATTATTTCTTTTTAATATTTTCTCCACTGCGTTAAAATGCAATTAATTTCGAAATCTATTAAGTAAAATAAGTTTTTTTTGTATTTTGTAAAATATTTGAATTTTTCATTTTAGTCAAGTTGAGACAATTTGCTGCAGTCTGTGGATACGTTTGAATATTTTGTAAATTTAGAATTAACATTTTGTCAAATCAGAAAAAAATATGGTAATCTAAACGAAACCTAATTTGAAAGTGGAGGAAATTTAAAAAATAGGCAAACAAAAATTTTTGTATATTTTATATTGGTTTTTTCAAGTTTAAATTTCAATTAAATTTAAATTTGTCGAATTTATTTAATTTTTTTCAACAACCGAACCAAACCCAACCCAACCCAACCCAATCCAACCCAATCCAACCCGATCGAACCCAATCCAACCCAATTCAACCAAAGCAAACCCAATCCAACCCAACTCAAAGTTATATTTTTTGCATTTTTGATAATTTTGCTATTTTATTTATTAATTTTAATCGCGTGATAAAATTGCCAAAAAAAATCGACAATGTTTACTATTATTAAGCCAGATTAAGTTGAATGGAGCAAAATTAACCGACGTAGATTAACTAAACCAAATTAGACAACAATTTCAGTATTTTGTGTTTTTTTAAACACAACACAATTTTTGTATAATTTTTGTATATTTGTGTTATTCTGACAATTTATACAAAGTATTTTAATTTCTTATAATTGCACATTCAAAAACATTAACATTTATCAATAATCCAACCTAGCCCAGCGTTAATTTTTTTTCTTTACAGACAATTTTGATAATGTTTTATTAAATCTAGCGACATAATGAATCAACAAAATTGGTTTGTACTGATTAAATTATGACGAACAAAATTTCGCAAAAATTTCAATATTGTATATTTTAATTATTTAATCGTTTTGCCTAACATTTGTTTCCTTTTTAGGAAATTTTAATATTTTTTTTTTATTAACCCAAACCAATGTCAGTATTAAATATTTTTTAAACGTTTTTCGTAACTTTCGCCTTATACACAGTTTTGAGCACTTTTCCAATTTAAATAAAATTTTTGAAATTAAAAATTCTTTTAGCTTTTTTGATAATTCTACTATTTTTCAAAAAACTTTAATCGATTGAGAAAATTGCCGAAAAATCGGCAATGTTTATGGTAAATTGGAAAAAGTTCAACTTGCAACTTCAATTAAAATTAAATATATCGAATTTATTGCAACTTATTTTAATTTTTTATAATCTGTCGATTCAAAATTACTAAATTTAAATTAATTATTTAAAAATACTTTAGGTTAGGTTGGGTTGAAAAGGTTTCTTTTTTCATCAACCCAACCAAAAGTAATTTTTTTCTTTAATTGTAATTTTTTATATTTTTTAAGATAAAATTGACCAAAAATTCGGAAATGTTTACTACTGATTAAATTATGAACAAAAATGAAATTTCTTTGCATTTTAGATAACTTAAATATTTTTTTATTATTATTAAAAAATTTCAATATTTGCTATTTTTTAAACGTTTTGAGGATTTTCTCAATTTTCGATTTGAATGTCAGTCGAACTTTTGTGAAATTACAAAATGTATGCAAATTGACGTTTTAAAAAATTAATTTTAGAATATTTTTTTTTATTTGAGCTATTTTCATGCGTTTGACACTTGATCATCTTAAACAACGTTGACCTTTTTCAGCCAAAAGTAATGACATGTTTTGTATCGTAAAAAATGATATTAATTTACTACTAACTCAAATTGAGTGGCACCAAATTAAGTCAACAATATTTTGTAGAATTGAATCAAAATTAAGTAAAATTAGTCAGAATAATGTCATTAAACCAAGTTAACTTAAATTAGTTAAAATAGTTAACAAGATGAGCAAAATGAAGTTCAATTAAGTACAAAACGAATTCCTGACTATTTTTTGAATGACGTCTATGTGTCTGTCTGTGTTACTGTGTGTCTGTGCGCGCTCTACGGCCCAAACGATTAAAGCTAGAGCTCTGAAACTTTAAACTTAATATTTGTATGTAGCAGTGAGGAAAACGTCCTATTTTTAACGCAATCTCTCAACCGGAACTAGTTTACTTTCACCTTTTTTCACATTTTTCCATATCTCGAAAACGGTACACGTGACGGAAAAAATATTCTTACATAAACTATAGACATTGATATTTTAAACAACTTTCATTTGAAAAGTTTTTTCGAAAAATGTAGTATAACTGAGTATAAGAAAGTTCAGTGCGGACCACTGCAGATTTTTTGAATTCCAATTAAGATAAATTAAACTGTATTATGGATCATAATTATTTTCAAAAATTTCAAATAATTTAACAAAGTTCGTCCTCGTGTCAATTTTGTTTGGTTTTTATTTCGCTTTCATTTTGAGCAATTTTTTTTATAACATCAACATTCGTGCATTTACGGAATTTTTAAATTATTCTACATTTAGTGTATGTTAATACATTTTCACTTTTGGTGATTTCAGATTGGGGTTTTTCGATGTTTTAGGATCATTTGTTTTAATTTGCTTAGGTTTCGTTAGTTTGGTTCATTGCCGTTGTTTCACTTGACTCTAATTTTAATTTGTTGCCAATTCGTTTTCAATAAATTAAACGTTTGTCTTCTTTTTGGAGCTGGGTTTGATTGGATTGTTTTGAATTTTTTGCATTTTTGTTGCTTTAACTTCGTATGTTTCTCTTCGGTTAGGTTTCTTTTTTATTTTCGTTCTTCACTTCTTTGCCTATCGTTCAATGAATTGACATAGTTTCCTTGTTTTTGTTTCTCTTCTCTTCTTTGAGAATTTCATGTCTCTTCTATTTTAACATAAAAAGTACATTTAAAACTGTACAGTGATAATTTTAAATCTCTTTGAGTCGCTTTCGTTTCCTGATAATTATACAATGTTTGTCATTTTTCACAATTTCCTTGATTTATTGGGTTGGGTTGGGTTTAGTTTATTTTTTTGCATTTCAGCAAATTTTTGAAAAAGTCGACGTATTTGGTCATTTTGCATTTTTGTTCTTGTGGACATACATTTTTGACAATTAAGCTAAGTTATGTAAATTACACCAAAGAGCAAAATTAGAACACATTTAGATGAATAGGGCAAATTATTATAATCGTTAAATTGTTAAATTGCATCAAAAGAAGTCAAATTATCTTGAAATAACTTAAACCAAAAACAAAACATTAAGTATTAAGTATGAAGTATTTAAAAAAATATATATAATAGAAATAATAATTCACAATACACAATAAAACAAAGTAAATAATATTATTTATTTACAAAAATCTATTTTAAAGATTCTTCTCCCTCTCAACCCAAAAATCCAAAGCGAGCGACCCTTTCAAATTACCTCGCAACCGCCGCTGCCGTAATGTATGTATATCGTTTACTGTAAATGTAAATTAAATGCAGATCCCCCGATACATCTCTTTTGACCTTAGCCTTACACAAATGCCAAATTTAATTTGACGCTGTTAGCCGCCCGCCGCGCTGCGCCCTTCCCCCTTCTCACTGCCCGACGTCGTCGTCTTGATCGCGACTCGGTTTTAATTTCGAACGAGAAACCGCCGCGGTGGAATCGAAGTACACACACACGCACACACATGCACACAACGAACCGCTAACGGGATAAAAATGTTAAGCTGCAAATTGTTTGCCAAAGTGGCACGGCGGCTATCAAAATTGGGTCTTTGTTGGTTTTTGCATAATGGAAATTTGCAGTTTATCGTCGACCCTCGCCGCCCACCGCAAAATAAACCGCGCGACAAGTCCTGACCGGTGATGTTACGAAAGCGAATTGGTTTGTGTCACGTTGTGACTCAATTCAGTCGTTGCGTGATTATAATAGTTGGCGATTGATTCAATAAATTTTGTCAGGGTTGTGGGGTGCAATTCCAAAATGCAAGATTTGAAAATATGTGACTCACAACTGGCGAAAATTGGAGCTAATGGTAAAATTTATAAAGTAGAAGAAAAAATAATTAAAACCAGGACAATAAAAAAAGACAATGTCAATATTAATACAAATTTGTAAAGGAAAACATGCAAAGAAAGAAAAATGTTGCAGGGTGAACGAATCAAAGTAAAAAAGAAAAATATTGATACTAAAATAAAATACGAATAAAAAATAAAGGAAACGAAACACTTACTAAAAAAACAACGATAGCAAATATTTGATAATATAAAGAAATATGAAAATACAATCAAATCGAAAGGATACATGAGACAGATATTCGTTAATGATCGTGAAACAATAATTCAGAAAAATAGACAAAAAACGGAATCATATACAAATAATAATTATTCATAAATCAGAAAAAGAAAACAAAACAAATAACATTTATTATTTATGGAATTTTTGAACATACATACGAGAGACACCAACGAGACACCAACCCAACCCAACCCAACCCAACCTAGCCCAACTCAACCCAACCTAACCCAACTCAACCCAATAACAAATTCTAATTAATAAATAAAGCTTTGCAAGTTGATAAAAATAACTTGTGTTGATGCTGGAAAACGAAGGTGAAGCAAAAAAAAAAACTAAAAATTATAACAAGGAAACAATAAGAGAATTCAAGAGAAACGAAAATTGCAAGTTAAAATAAAGATAAAAGAAAAATAGTAAACCAAATAGTTGTGAATGATTGGTAAACTAAAGATATTCCCATAAAAATAAATTGTTAACAAAAAAATAAAAATCATAAGAAACAATAAAAAAATACTTTAAATTTGAGAGCAAATGAGGACAATGTCAGAGACGAATAGAACAGATTAATATGAAGTAAAAATATGAAAACAGGATTGGAAGAGAAAATTCAAAAATAAAAATTTTAAATGAACAACTAAATTATGATAAATAAAACGAAAAATAACAATCGAAAAACTAAGTCACAGCCCAACTTGACCCAACCCAACACTGTGCAACCAAATCCAACCCAACCCAACCAAACCCAACGAAACCCAACCCAAACCAACCCAAACCAACCCAAACCAACCCAAACCAACCAAACCCAACACAAACCAACCCACACCAACCCAAACCAACCCAAACCAACCCAAACCAACCCAAACCAACCCAAACCAACCCAAACCAACCCAAACCAACCCAAACCAACCCAGCCCAACCTAACACAACAAACCCAAGCCCAAACCTAACCTAACCAAACCCAACGCAACCCAACCCAAGTCACAAAAATGTAACACAACAAAAATCAGTACCAAATAAAAAACAAACACATCAAATCAAATAAAACTTCCTTTTTCAAATTTAAGGAAACCATGAAGATAAAATAATTAAAATTAAAATGAACGAAAAACTATTTTGTTTAATATTCTTGTATTTTGCTTTTATATTTTATAACACTTTCGTGCAAATCTATTGATTTTGTAAATTTTGTTAGTGAAATATTTCGTCATCAAAATAATCCGTTAATCGACGAAATATTTTCCCAAACATATCGGTCATTTTATCAACAATTCATTACACTTTGCAATAATATCCATCGCAATCGATCGTCTATATAATTTTTAATTATCCAATTAATTGATTTTTAACTCGATCTTTACAACCAATTTACGAACTTCCAGAACTTAGACAAATGCGCAACGATACTTACTTCTTTTCCCGTTTCCCCGCTCCCGTATCCCTGAATCCTTTGGCGAATGGGTTATTGTCGATTTTCAGTTGGGTTATCTGAAGCAAAAAGAAAAAAAAATTAAGTCACAATAAAAAGTAAACTAGGCAAAAAAACCGACGACAATTCACACAAAGATTTAAGTCAACATCGTTCACGTTACCCGTTTATTGCACTTATACTTGTGTCTCCTGTTGCTCTTTTGTGAATCCATTTTCACAATTTTATATACAGTTATATATTATTCGTTATGTTATTATCTGCACCTAATGAAAGCGTCTTAATGCATGTTGCATTGTACAAATTGTGTAAAGCCAAATTCTTTATGTGCGAGTTTAATCTATAATAATATTCGCACAGATTTTGTCAGTATATGATTTGAGTATTTATTTTACATTTCAGTGACTGTATGTTAATTTGTGTAGTTTTTAATCAATGTTATTTTAATTTCTTAGTTGCCGTGCACCTAATTTATGTATCTTAATGCATGTTGCATCATCAATAGTGTACAAGCTACTCGCATAGTTTATGACAATCCCATTCTATTTTATTATAGCGAGTTATTTCCACTTTATTTCACATTTCAATTGATTTTAAATTTATTTTTACTTTCCCTTTTTTGTTATTTTACAATCAATTAAAATTTGAATACGGAAAATAGCACTTTCCAAATTGCATAGAACAACAACGCTCGTCAATGTGACTCATAATTTTGCTAAATTGCTTGTTTATGATTTACAACTAATTATGCCACAGCTATCTGTTTATCACGGAAAAGGTCAATAGCTGACTCCTTCTTGAGCAAATAAATGTCTCGCATCGTTTGAAGTACGTTAGCAATTAACGCATGTTCACTTTTACTAATAACGTGCATTAAGCAATGTATCGCAAAGATACGATCAATGTGGAAGAACATATCGTTATTAATGATTCACTCGCTTATCTATATTTATGCATCGACTTGTTTCATTAATCGATCGTTTAACAGTTAATCAAAACGTTTTAGCCGGCTTATTTATTATTATTAGAATGGGCAATGTAAATAAATCATTTGTGAGATTAACGTGAAAAGCAGATGTGTTGTTGCGAAATCTTGAAACGCAGTTGGTGGAGGATTTTTTATCAACGAGGATTTCAACGGTTTAGTTGTCTTTAAGCAAATAATTACTCATCAAGAATAAATAATCATAATAATAATAATAAAGTAAAATCAATGAAGCAATAAAATCCAACGAGGAATTGACTATGAAATGAAACCAACAAAGTAAATAAAATTGAATTAAAACAATGAACATAAAAACTTAAATAAAAAAATAATAAATTTGTATAAAAATGACGTAGATGAAAATTTACTGTCAATGTATCCTCCACTGTTAGTTTTTATAATAAATTCTACGCATTCACCTCTAAATTATTCCTGTTTTTTCGTATTAATTTGCTTTGTGTTACTAAAGTTCTTTCACCTAATTTAATCATCTTAATGTATGTTGTATGTAAGTAAGGCAGATAATTTATAACACATGCTATATATCATGGGGGCAAATAATATAAAGGAGTTAAACAAATATATTTTTGAAAATAAATTGGCATCATATGTTTGTTATTTTTTTTTTTCAATTTAATCCCCATGTAATTTTTTTGGATTATAAAACCCACCAGCTATCATATATTGCCTCCTAGGCAAAAGACTTAGTGACTTATGTTGTTATATTAGTCAAAAATGTCAGCACCATCTCAAATGTTATAGTTTAAGGAAAAACTTAAAAATAAATGCACTTGACTTTGTTCGCGATTTGCACACAGTAATGTTATGATATTTTGTCAAATTACAAATTTTCACTTATTGACAATTTTTTAATTTTTAGAAATGTTAACGAAACAACAGTTTATATACAATTTATACTTTTTTTAGTTTGGCATATTTCATAATTGACATCTACGTTGTTTTTAATTTTGTGGTTCTTTTCGTTCGATTAACGTTTAAGTTTTTTTTGATAATTTGATAATTTGAAATTTTTTCGACTTTTCTCTTATTTTTGTAAAAAATTCGCCATATTATCAATTTTGAATTTTGCTACCTTTTGTTTCTTAACAATTTAACGTTTTTAGCTTAATTTTTGCTTTTGTGGGTCATTGATTTTTCAATTTGTTTTGATAATTTTTACTTTTCGACAGTTTTGGATGCGACTCGGGATATAGTCGGGTATAACATTTTGGTATTTGAAACGTCGACAATTTTGACGTTAGGGCAAGTGTTGAAATTAGTCATAATTGTAGAAAATGCCAAAGTGGTCAAAAGGAAGAAGATAAAACTGCAAAAATATAATTGTTTCGAAATTTCCAAACATAGCAAAATCCAAAAGGGCAAAATTTGTCGAAAACGCCGAACAAATCTCAAAAATTAAAAATGGTGAAAATTTCATAATTTTGTAAAATTCAAAAAATAGCAAAGTTGGGAAAATTCTTTTAAATTATTAAATGTCATTACAACTTGTAAAACAAACTCGAAAAAGATAAAATCATTAAAAATTACAAATAAATCCAAGAAATTGTAATTAGGAAAAAATGTAAAAAATGGTTAATCAAAAATTGAGAAAAATTGGAAAAATTATTGTATATTATCATAAATCGTTACGAATTACCTTAAACTTTGAAACCTTGTTAAAAATCATTACAGTTCCCTTCAACCATATCAAATGAAATTAAAAATTAAATAAAAAATAACATTTCTACAATTGTCTTATTGCAAATAAATGTCTGCGAGTAATAACACGTAATGACGGACGTTTCGCGCTCTGTGCTCATCAGACAACAACACATGCATGAAATCAGAGACACTCGTAGGGCTTACTTACAGTAATTACGGTGTTGCATTCGCTGAAATTTATTTTCAACAAAGCTCAGTTTCAGTTTCATGACAAGGGCTACGAAGATGTTACAAGTCTGGACAATACTGACGTAATCTGTCGAAGCAGAACTTTGTAATTGACGTTTCGCGCTCTGTGCTCATCAGACGACAACACATGCATGAAATCAGAGACACTCGTGGTGCGATGCAATTACAGTAATTACGGTGTTACATTCGCTGAAATTTATTTTCAACAAAGCTCAGTTTCATGACAAGGGCTACGAAGATGTTACAAGTCTGGACAATACCGACGTAATCTGTCGAAGCAGAAATCTGTAATTGCGTAGCAGCAAGTGTGGATGTATTAACGTCTTGATGGCGTTAGTACTCACACACAAATCTTTGGCGATTATCTTATAACCAATTTATAAATTTTACATAAATATTATAAACGGTTTCAGAATTAATATTCATTCCTTTCATTTTTATTATTTAATTTATTTACTATCCCTCAATTAATCATTTCGATACATTTAATAACATTTTAACCGTTTTAAAGCATTGCCATTCACGCTGCTGAAGTAAAATATGATTTATATACTGTGAAGTAAGACAACAAAGATTGGCGACAACATTTGTGCATTTTATTACAAGTTAATAGTTTGATGAAATTAAATTTTAAATACATTGAAAATCGCTGTCTTAAACCCAAACGATTGTTTATATTTTTCAAGCAGGTGAACAATCAACAATACCGACTCGATTTTATGCAATCGACTCAATTAATTGCAATATTAACTCAACCCAACTCAAACGAACTCGAGCCCAACCAGATCCAACTCAACTCAACCAGATCCAACCCAACTCAACTGGACAAAACCGTATCCGACCCAACATTTCGTTCAAAAATCGAAACTTAACGAGTTGTCCAATGAAGAAGTACTAACCGAATAATTTAGCTTCGCTCGGCGCTAGATGGCAATGGCGGAAATTGTGAAATTGCAGTGACAATTGTTTTTAAATGGATTCCAATCGAGTCCCTTGTTAATAATGTGAAAATCACTAACTACCACAGAAGAAAATAAAAAGTATAAAATTACAGTGAAATTAAAAAAAAATAACAATACAACTATTGCAAATTAATCCATTCCCAACCTATCATTACAATGATTTTTATTAATAAGATAATTGAGTAATTATTTCGTAGTCAGCGATGATAATATCAAATATGACATATTTGACAAATGTAATCAAATTTCAACCTATCCAGAGGGTCAATCAGTAGGTGTAGCCTAACCAGCGTAACCTCAATCCGACATGCAATATTGGAACAGAATTCATTTATTTTTTATTTTTGCTATATTTCCCTATTAATTTGTTTAATGACGAGCAATTATTTCGAATGAATCGTCAATTATAAGATCAGTTTATTGTGTTCAGAATTAACTTAAACCAATCTAAGCGTCTTAATGCATGTTGTGGTTTATGTGATGTATATCCTATATTTTTTTGTGTCGTTTGTCATATTTTGTGTGTTTTATGGTCTATGTTGCATGTTACATGTTACACAGGTTGCAAGTTGCATGCTACATATTTTTTATTTTATATTATATTTTGTACATCGTATATGGGTATGCATGTTGTGTGTTGTATACTGCGATTTGTGTCGTGTAACATATGGCTGTTGTGTTGTGTATATTGTATATTGCGTTGTCTGTAGCGCATGTACATTGTATACTGTATGTTTGCTGTGATTTGTGTAGTGTGTCATATGCCGAGTGTCGAATATAGTATGTTATATGTTACATGTTGCATGTTGTAGGTTATATGTTATAAGTTATATGTTGTATGTATACTGGTTGTCATAATTTGTATGTCTTGTGTTATATGTATGTTGCGTGTGTACGTCGTGTGGTTTGTGTTGTATGTTGTTACTTGTGTGTTATATGACGTGTGCTGTATGATCGTCGTGATTTGTGTCGTATGTCATGTCATGTGTAGTGTGTTGATTGTTTTATTTGGTATGTTTATGTGGTATGTTTTATGTTGCATGTTTCATTTAGCATGTTTTATGTTGTATTTTATTTTGTGTCTCGTGTTTTATAAGATTTATGTGGTATGATGTCTAATGCATGCCTGTTGTCTGCTATGTATTGTGTGCTGAATGTTGTATATCGTGCATTGTTTGTTGGTTTTGTTTCTTGTATATTTTATGTTGCATGTTGTATGTTTTATTTTTTATGTTGCATGTTTTATGTAGCATCTTTTATGTTGTGATTTATTTTGTATCTTGTTTTATAAGCTTTATATAGTATGCTGCCTAATGTATGCCTGTTGTCTGCTATTATCTATTGTATGCTGAATGTTGTAGGCCGTGCATTGTTTGTTTGTTTTGTTTATTGTATGTTTTATGTCGCATGTTTTATATACCATGTTTTATGTTGTGTTTTATTTTGTATCTTGTGTTATACAAGCTTTATGTTCCATGCTGTCTAATGTATGTCTGTTATCTGTTGTGTGTTAAATGTTTTGTCGTGCATTATTTGTTTGTTTTCTTTATTTTAATGTTAAACTATTTTGACTATTGTATGATGTTTTTTTGTACATTGTACGGTTTAAATCGAATATTGTGATATCAAACATAATCACATTACGATTTATTTATTTTCGGATCAACAAAAAAAAGTCATAGGGATTATAAACAACTCTAATTTATTTTTTGAATTATTCTTGATTGCTGTGACAGCCACAAAAAACATAAATAAACAAAACACGTTTTTTCGCTATAATCAAAAAAAGCGCGTTCAAAACGCGAACAACGGTAAGGGTGTTTATTTATAAGTTTTTCCACAAACTGGTTAACGTTAGTGGTCGAGTAGTTAAAACAAAATTCCACGACCAATTTAAATACGAAGACAGAAGTAATGAGCGAATTCGTTGCAAATGTGCTTTCGCATATGTAAATTTATGCAGGATCCAACGTTAGTGAAAAACACAAGTTGAAGACAATATATTTTAAAAAGTAAATTCACATATCCAAATGACGAAATCGTTTTATTTAATTAATTTCGCAAATCTATTTATAAAACGTGGATAATGCGAGGTAATGTGTACGCGCTGTATATAAAGGAACCTCGGTATATTTTCATTTGCGATTCAAAATTCATTGATGGACACATATGAAACAAACTCCAGCAAGTAAAATTGCCACAATTTATTACTATAATCCGAATTTTATGCACGTAACTCATCATGTCTGTCCAAATCATAATTTTAATTGCCGATCGTCAGTAATTTACAATTTCATATGACATCGAGAGCTGCAATGCTAACGATCCTGCCAGCGTTGACCGCATTCATCAATCATCTGAGTTCCTATTTTTATGATCAACATGTAAGTTTTGCCATTACATGTGACGTCATATTAACATTTTAAGTACATTTCGATGGAGATAAATCGATTGTATTGATTTCGAGTACATCGGGATATGTCTAGATTCCTGGAGGTTGGGTTGGATTGTGTTGTGTTCATATAATTAAAAGGATGCATTGCCCTTAATCTACGCGTCTTAATACACGTTGCATCAAGCAGATGTTGGGTGTATGTTTGCAATTATAGAATTACCCAATGTTGGGTGTATGTTTGCAATTATAGAATTGTACTACTTTATTTAAATTTTTCTTTAGTTTTCATTCTAAAAGTAAAAATGGCGCTATATAAAAAGTTTTATAAATTTTATCAAATCCAGGTGTTATGGAAAACTTCGTAAACCATATGATCGTCGGCAGTGATGCAAAAAATTGACCATTTGTTCGTCGAACGCAAACCGTGCTTCTGATATGCGTTCAAATTTACGCGCTCATTTGCATGCGATCAACTAAAATCAAAAATTAACGATACGCGGCGTCCGAAAACGTAAAATTTAATTACGGCCGCAATTAAAACCGCTCGAAAGCGCGGCGGCGGCGGAGCGATAACGAAATATCGCCCCGAAATTTATTAATTAGACGCGCGTTAATTGGACGTAGTGTCGCGGATGGGTAAATCGCGCGCGAGGCACCGGAGCGGCGAAAAAACGGTCCGCGTCCGCCGAATTCGGATCAATACGGCGCCCGATACGGCCGCGACACTTCTCGGAAGCCGAGACGTTTTTCTTTAATTAATCGGACCGATACGCGCGCGGCGCTGTGCGAAAGTCGACCGCGGGCGACCGCCTCGTTTCCACGAACGAATTAATTTTTAATTTGGACGTTCGATTTCGCATTTGCACTCGCAATGGCCTGAGAAAATTTCGACGGGCACGCTCGGCGTGTACGTAATGGAGGTTCGCGAGCGCATGTTTATTAATTGAGGAAGCCACTCGGGTAATTGATTTTTCGATAAACTTAAACATAAATAAATCATGCACGTATCCGCGTGAAAGGCATTCGCCACGGCCGGTTCATTGGCTGAGGCAAAAACGTGTCTTCATTGATGGTGGTATCATAGTCGATCCTCGACCTCACGTTTCGAAATTTCGCGTTTTAATTGAATCCGTGCTCCTGGACTTCCACCGTTTCTATTCGTCCATCGTTAATTGTCGTAAAGGATTCTACTATACCGGCAAAGCTTAATTACTTATGCGCTTTATAATTAATTTAGAATGCACCGAATGCACCGATGCACCGATGCACCGAATTCCCATAAAGTCAACACCACCATGTTCTATTTTCTCCTAATATGTGCGTCTTAATGCATGTTGCATATAAATTCAATTATCTTCAGGCACTCTAACCACATCATCGTTGTATCGATCCGGACCCTTTAAATCTTTGAGATTCTCTCTGCCCTCATCACATAAAAAACAACACGGTTTTAGTGGACATGAAAACTCCTCGCCCCTTATGTTAAATACTCGTAAACAATTCTTGTAGTTTAAACCCTCCTTTCTCCTTCAACATTTGCAATTAATATGTTTTGTACTTTTGCGCATTTTTCGCCCATGTCCACGTGAACTCCACCATCGACATGAGCTGCAGCAGAAAGACCTCGTTGCATCCTTCATCTGAATCTACATTTGAACCAGATTCCAATCCAGAGGTTCTAAATTCTGTACAGCATAAGGGAGAGTTGTACTCTTCCACATTGCGATTCGTACTTAAATTTTGAAGAAATCGAAGTCATATTTGACCAATGGTTTGGGATGAAACTAAGTGTCTAGGACCCAATTATCATCCCTGCTTAGGTTATTGAATATTTTATATGAGCTTGGGTTGATTTTGTTGGTTACTTAATGCAGCACAGATTATTGTGTACTTGTACTCCTAATAATTCCAACAAAGTATATGGAAAAAAAAATTACGAAGCACGAGTCCAGCGAAACCTCAAAACAGTAAAATTTCAAAGGATACTCCTGTTGATGTCCAATCCAATCCAGTGGTATTCTCAATAAGATTAGGAAATTTTTGATACTTTACAAATTTTTTAATTGATTCGCATTGGAAAAATGTTCATATATCATCGCTCTGTGAATTAGGTTTAAACGATAAAACAAATTTAATAAATCTGCGATGGACATATTGAAGAAGATAATGCAATAAAACAAAAAAAATTGCAAGAAAAACAGAATAAAAAATAACTAACTAATGCAAATAAAAAATAAAGGAAACATTCTCAAAAAATGATGGAAGCTACTCAACCCAACCCAACCCTAAATAAGTAACAATGACGCCAAAACATCAAAATCAGAAGAAAACCTAAATACAATCATTTTGGATTAATTTTCAAAATCAATGAAAAATATATATCAAAAAAACTGCGATTCCAAAACTATGACAGGGTCTAGATAGAATAGCGCCGACTCAGAAATTTTTCTCTTAATTTTTCGTGAACAATTTCTGCCACGTCACTGAAAAATTAGTAAAAAAGGTTGGAGGTGACCATTTACCTTGTTTTAGTCATTCAGTAAACGAAAGAGTAAATGAGTTTGCTGAATATCAGACTTCACAATCATCTTTAATTTGGTGAATAGGATTGGATTGGGCTGGGTTGGTCTCATCATCGTATTACTCCTCCCTTTACTTTGCCAAGTGCCACACCAATGAAGTGTTGCAAGTGGCTCATTGCCTTTTTCAATCATCTTTAACTCGTGGTGGATAAATTATATTGCATTGGATTTGCTTGTCTTACTGTCACCAAATTTGGTAGCGAACTTGGTGAATGGATTCCGTTTGATTTGATTGGATTGTTTTCTACATAATTTTACTCCACAGTGTAATTTTTTAATTACACACAAATAGTCGAAAATTACTTATGATTAATTATTTGATTGGATTGGTCATGGTTGATTTGGTGCCCCCTTCATTTGCATTTTTTTGCTGAATTTCCCGCTATCAAAGTGTATCAAGCGACTCTACTAGTTGCTAACAATTTTTAAATTAGCGGTTAAATTAATTTGGGATCGATTAAGTTATTGTGACCAAGAATTTAGTTGGTGTCGCCCTAATTTAACTACTCTTCCACCCAAGTAGAAATATAAAAAAAATATTTGAAACAGGACGAAGGATAACTAAAGGAGGCCAGTATTATTCTTGCACAAGTTAGCAAAAAATATTAATTAAATCGAAACCAATTAAGACGCGTGTAACAAATTAGTCCGATCGTACATTTTAGAGGGCGAAGTTGATCAAAAGAACATTGACAGAACGCACATCTTTGGGGTTGCAGACTAAAAACTGGCGTCTGCAAATATAAAATAAAGAAGAACCCGACTTTGCATTGCAATCCAAGATATTTCAAACAGATTATATGGTTACGTTGAATTTTTTGAATTCTGTGCAGTTGTGCTATAGGTCCAATTTATTTTAATGTTATGCAAGTACGTATTGTAAAGAACTAATAACTCATGTCATATAACAGAGTGTTTTTAGGTGGGTTGGATTGAGTTCGGTTGGGTTGGATTGGGTTCGGTTGGGTTGGGTTGGGTTGACGTGGGTGACCATGCAACCATCTCCATAGATTTTTGAGTAATGCCAATTCAGCACTCAGGTCATGCTGCGCCATAGCTACAATAATCACTACAATGTTTCTAAAAAATTGGGCTCGTATAATTGAGGCGGTGTTACTTGTGCAACTAGAAAAGGCGAAATAAGGTTACAAAATAGCACACTTTGCTGATATTTTGGTTGGTTTTGAATTGGTATCTGTTGTAATTACTTCAAAATAATATAAAAACCTGGCATCCACCAAACCAGCATTCATGTATCATTTATATTTTCTTATAGGTCTTAGTCGATTTCAATTTTGATATTTTTTTATTTACATGAGTCATTCAACTTAAGCCCCCCTTCCATTTTATCGTTGCTCTTGATTTATGCAGGACACCTTTATGGTCTATATTAGTAACCTAGGTCAAACCAACTAAAGCCAACCCAGCCCAACCTTTATTGACATATTTACAATTTATATCCCATTTATAAATGCATTATTTCGCCTTACGGTTCCGCTTCCTCTTCCTCTTCGTCATTTTCTTTTTGGATTCTAACACACATTTCAGATTGGTTCCGTCCGGATCATTTATGATGCATGTTTTTAATAACTTCGTCGTCCATGTCAACGAAATTGTTTATAGTTTATAGTTGTTGGTTGATAATGTGGGCTATAGTTCAAATCTAAAATATATAGCATGTACTTTATATCTGCAGTGTTTTCTTCCATAGTCATTGTCTTCAGATCTCCGCATTGGTACGTCTATCTTCTTTTGCTACTTCTTGTTGCATTATTTTCCATTAGTTTTCAATATCTTCAACCAACTTCCAATCTCGTCCATACTTATGTTACAGTCTAAACCATTTTTCCTGTCATCTTCAATCTCCTCAAATTATTTCATCCAGTTTCCACCCATCCACCCCATTTTCGCAAAACCCATATTTCCTAAACTCGCCATCAACCGAATATCTCTTCATTTCCGCAACGGAACTTCGCCCCATCCCCCTTTTTCCAAATTGCTAAGTGATCGCAGTCCTCTCTTCTTTGGGAAGCTTCCTTCTTCCCATCCATATATCATTTATCATAGACACCACTTTTTTCCACAACTCATGTGGAGCATATATGCGACCATCAACATTTAGTCCATCCTTCCCACCGTTTTTTCCCATGTTTTACTTCACTTTATCTTCTGCAGTAATTTACAACCAGCACTAGTTTTTCTCTGTCAACCTTTCACTATCCAATGAACATAAATATCCTTCTAGAACAATCAACACCTCAAAGCAAGCTAGACCCGAATTTGTTTTGATAACCAGGGCGGATTACTAATGTAGTGTTTGGCAATGCGACAATAAAAGTTGCATTGATAGTCCAATGTAACCCAATCTAACCCAACCCATCCCAACGCAACCCAACCGAATCCAACCCAACCAAACCCAACAAAACACAAACCAACTCAATATAATCCAACCCAACTCAGTAGAAGCCAACCCAACACAAACCAACTCACCCAACCCAACCAATTACAACAATCTAAATATTTTTACGTAAATTCCTCCAGCAGCGTCCCCCACGAAAACATGCAACATGAGAGAATATATTTCTTAGGAAATGCAAACGTTGTCGCGCCCGTAATTTTAGACAAGCCGTCTTCGTTTAATCTTCTAAATCGACCGCACTTGATTTGCAAATCGTCCGAACGCTATCGATTTACGATCGGGAAAAAAAACGCTAACCACATCTGCGATTATAACATCGAACGCCATTACGAGTAATAAAGTCATAACGACGGTTGCGGTTTTCCGCAATTAATTCGACGTTTGCCAAGTGTCGAGTGCGCACCGTGGCTACAATTTTAATCGCGGCGCGTTGTTGCACAATACCTTATTAATAATGCGCTTAGACAAGTTGTACGTCTGCAATTAAGAGGTCGCTAATGATTGTTATTAGGACGTTATGGTAAGTATGCTGTGTCGTACCACGGCAATTATGAAACATTAACGTGTTTAACCATAAACGACCGGAGTTAAATGAATCGGCGCGGGAGCCGGTTCGATTCCCACATTACGTACGAGGGGTGCGCGAAAAGTTTCGAAAGTCACAGGGAAGTCAACAAGTTATTGTATCGGGGATTTGTTTCATAAAATTTTAATTTTATATAGTTTAAAAATGCTGCGTATAATTGTATGTCATTTTACCGCGTGTTTCGTGCTAAAGTCAATCCGATGCTGAATATTAAATAAAATTACAAAAAAACCTCAATCATGTTCTGTTTATGAATCATCGCTTATCAAAGTTCTATTGGAAATTACATAAAAAACTTGTCATCTAACTGACATATTATTGCTAAACGTCATGATGTCATTTCATTGGCGTTGGTGAGAAGATCCATCCACACTTCTGTCATCACCTCTTAACGTAACCTTGATCTGGAAATTACTTGACTTATGCCCGGTTTCACAAACGATTGTCAAATGGTGAATTAGTTAACAAGCCTTTAACGACTCGTTATTGCTTGTGAAATCCAAAACAATGGTAATTTTTCTTTTAACGGTTCGTCAAGGTAATCAATCGTCAAATGTGTGACGATTGATTAAAGACTCATTGAGGAATAATCAGACTTTTGACGATTCGTTAACAAGCTGTTAACGACCGATTAGCGTTTGTGAAACCGGGCATTAGTCTTCTAACTAACTTTTAATTTAGCACATATGATTTTTTGTTTGCGTGACATTGCAAGAATTTGCTTCGCTAGTCCCGCAATTATAACGCTCGTTACATAAAATGAAACTTTTCATAACTGGTTGCATAAATAGCATTAAATAGCAAATGCATTTATAAAATATCAATGATTTATCGAGAGAACATTGAAAACTGTATTAATTCGATAGTTTGTCTATAAATATGATTCTTCAGTTAGGTAACTAGGGTAGGTAAGATGTTTAACGGTTGTTTTAGAGATTGGGTTGAGTTGTGTCGGATTGGGTTGAGTTGGGTTGGGTTGGGTTGGATTGTGATAAGGGGGGGGGGGGGGGGGGGCTAGTTGAGTTGGATTTGGTTGTCTTCATTGCAAAATAAGATTCTTCAACTCATATATAGTTTGTTAGTAATAATTATTTTGCCAAAGTCGTGAGAACGACGAGGTACTCCACTTATAAATTATATAATAGAATTATGACTCCATTAATAATATAATAAATTAATATAATTAGGCTATCGGATTTATTTGCATTTACTTCCTTAATTGTAAGACCAGGGACGTTTCATTTCATAGATTTGATAAGAATATTTGATTATAATATAATTCAAATCATGTGTACGGGCTGAGGATGGTTGAGTTGGGTTGGGTTCGAATCGAATTCGAATCGTGCGTACTTGTGTACTGTGTGAAAATCGTGAAAACGACGAAGTTTGCTTATTTATTTATATTATTTGCTTGAATTGCTGGTAAATGCATTTATTTGCAAAATTTTAAAACATGCCACATTATGGTTAATTTAAGATGGAGATTTGATTTGTGTGTGAGGGTGGGGGTGGGGGGGGGGTAAATTAGGTTGGTTTGAGTTAGGCCGTGTACGGATAAAAAATTCATCGCCGATGCGAACAATGAAAACCATATTTTTTTGATAATATATTTAAAAATAAGATTATATTAAAAGTTAAGATTCGTTTATTTAATTAGTTGCAAAATTAAAATATTTATCGTTCGTTACGGTAGCTTTAAAATGCAAATTTAATTATAATAAAATTATTGTCAAATGTAAACAAAATATAAGATGTGGTGGTTCGCAAACAATGAAATAAAGATACTCACTCAAAAAGCAGGTACATTTTATATGAACGAACCTAACAATTATGAATATATATTTCTGATTGTGTCTTACGATAGACAATTTTCAAAATATGAAATGAAATATCCAAAAATCACTTTTATGAATCAATGGACAATATTTAGAAAATTGAAAAAGCTCGCTTAGCAACCTTTAAATTTATGATAGTTAAGAGTAGAGGTAATATGAGAGTTCCGGACTCACCTCCCACATAGGAGCGCATGCGCTAACTAGTCGGTAATACCGATTTCTTTCAACATTGCAACCTTGACACAACCCAACCCAACCCAATCGTCATTTCCAGTTATTTCCTCAACCCATGTAATTTAGGACCTTGCCATCCAACCCCGTCGATGTTATAGGATCCTGCCCTTCAATCGTGCCCCATCTATCGGATATACGCCGAAAGAACTACATACAAAATCGTTTCCATCGATTTATTCACCATTTGATCAACTATATCAACAACACGTCGTATCTGAAGAATACACAAATGACTTAGTATAAGTGCCACTCAATTTGGATAACATCGTCATCGAAAGTGTAGAAGCCATCGTCAATAACATATAAATAATTATGACATGACGTCATTGACAGTCATTGGAAAAGAAAAGATTTTTTTTAATATTTATAAATTGGATTTCGGTTGAGGCTCCGGCCAAGCGCAAGGCACTACTAAATTGATAACACATGCTGATTAACTGCTAATATTTTGTGTTGATTTACGGTGACTATGATTTATTAAAATTTTGATTAAATGGGAAAAATTGAATATGCGGCACATACTAAAGCAACAACAACAATAAATTTATGTTTTTTTAGAAAAGAAGCTTAGTGTTATTTTTTGCCTTTGCTACATTTACTATTAGTACAGCCCGTATTCATGAAATTATTACCGAGTCACGAAGGCCAATAACTGGCTTTGCTAGAACCGTGAAACACCAAGTAATTAGGTTCCATTCAAATCGAACGAAACTTAAAACTTAGGTCGTTTTATTCCAATTTGCATTCGAAATTGAAACCAATTTTTATCACCGTCAACTGTCACTGTCAAAAAATACATGACGGAAAAATACTGACGAAAATGCGATATTAATTGACCATAACGGATACAAAGCGTAGATTTTTCAGTCAATTGCTTAAAATACATACCTTTTCGTTTTGGTAGGCAGTCACCGCTATGAATTCAGTTTCCTTGAAGACGTACGTCCGAAACGTCGAGTAAGGTAACTTCAGTATGTCGTTGGCTCTGACCAGATGGAACCTCGGCTGATATTTGTGCATGGAATTCAGTATTGTCTGGAAGTAAAAAAATAATAATTAACTATTTCGGATTTATTCGTATTGTATTGATATTGATATTATTATTATTATTGTTATTATTATATTATATATATATATATATTATTAGAGCATATAAAATATGAGCAGTCAGTCGTTGAATAAAACACTTTTAGCAATATTAAAGTTCATTGCGACACCTTTTTTTGCAATAAGGTGTTTCGAAAACCCTTGTCAAGCAATAAACATTAATATGACAAATGACATTAAATAAAACCGATCGCGGTAACAAGGCCGACTTTCTATATACCCCAGTATTTACTACAACTTCAACTCACCGACTGCTCATGATACAAGATAAGTACCATTTTAAGTGATTTACAGTCGAGAATTTGTACAATAATTATATATATATATATATATATGTTGGTGCGTAAGTATATATATATATATATATATATATTTCAGGTTGGGTTCGGTTGGGTTGTATCGGGTAGTGTTGGGTTGTGTTGGGTTGTTTGGGGTTGATTTGGATGATTATTTCATTGTTTTAAACGAAATTATCTTAAATGTTCTACCACAAGTTACATTATTTGTAATTGCAAGAAAATTAATTCCACGCTTCATTATAATTCAAAATTGTCAGCATCATCGTTACAGCGAAATTCGTATCATAATTGATGCAATAATACATTTATTACAACATCTCACAATCCGGGTGCATTCGCGCGATAAAATTATCGTCAACGCCGTCGCTACTCAAACGGCTCCGAAATCAGCGCGCATCGCCTCCCTCCGTAAATAAGAAAGAGCCGTAAAAGAAGCGCAATCGTAATTATGTGTAATTATTATTCATAAACATCCGAGATAATTAGCAATTTCCGATAGCGCCGTCGGAAAAACAACAAACGACAGACGCAAACATCATCCGCCGAGCGTGTTTTATATAATAAACAAATTATCGACATCGCGAGAAATAAACAAGAGATAAGCGCTTCTAATTGCGGAAAGCGGCATCACAGGAGGCTAAGCCGCTATCGGCGGACTGGTTGCGTCGACATAGCTCCGGCTGCGTTTCGGTCCGAACAGGCTGGGCAACATGTCACCGCTTTAATTAGCCGGTATCACGTGTCCGCGCTCGGCCTACTCGGTGCTTATTTGAGCGAATTACGCGTTAAAATAAGTGGAGGTAACCTAACCTGCAATTACTCGACCGGATTTTTTTTTAATGCGACGTTTGTTTGCCGAACAAGTCAACAGTGTGTAATCAAGGAAATTAAAAAAAAGTGGCTAATAAATACGCTAGCTTACAATGTAATTTTTGTGTATGACGTTTATTGTAAACGTAACTTGATGGGGAAGTCATCGTGCACCCAACATGGACTTCACTTATGTTTTATCACTTTGAACGTGTCATTAAGCTCTTTCAATAAAGCCCCAACATGATTTATTTAAGTACGGGATCAAATTTACAACGCACGTAGATAATTTCAAATTATGGGTACGAAGGAAGCAAATTAAAAATTATGAGACGATAGGCAGTTGTGTTGCAAAGTAAGCAAAATGTTAAAAATTCACTCTAAAATGAATTTCCTTATAAGTACGCCCTGTCAACCCAACCCAACCCAACCCAGCCCTTTGAGTAAATCAACTCACATAATTGTATCTGTCATTTTCTGCATTACATGGCCAAGATATAAAACAATAATGCAGACGATGATAATTAATTTTCGGTCCAGTTCCAAGTCAACAATTTTGCCGAAGGATTTAATACAAAACTCAAACATCTCATTCAGCTATCGAGAAAATTAATAAATATGCAATGAAACAAACAAAATTCCAATCAGAGTCGAGATTCAAAAATTCTATTCAAAAATTTACTCGAAATGTATCAAAATGAATAATGGAAAGATTCGAAGTTGTATCTAAATTAAATATATTTGTTTTAAAGGCCACCAAGGCAGTTTTCCAATTATGAAATGTTTAAGAAATTTATACAAATGTTAAATACCAAGTTTTCAAATTGATCTGAAATGGTCGTCTTGTCAAATTTTTTTAAGGTACGAAATTAAAATATTAAAATTAATAAAATTCTTCGCTATAAACCAACAACGTTGACTGAAAATTTGGAATAAAACTCAAGCATTAAAAATGCAGTTGTCGACGAAATTAATATCGGCTATTAAATGAATGTTTCGTTCTTCTTAAACAAAATTTCGCAACAAAAGAAACGAAAATGAGAAATAAATAAATGTAAGTTAAAATATAAAAAAAAACAAACTAGAAAAATAATAAGATGAGAAAAGTTAAATAAAAAGAAAAATGTAAATTCAAAACAAGAACAATAACTAAAACAAACTAAAATCAAAACAAGAAACTGATGAAAAAAAAATTATTATACATTTCGAAATAAATATTTATCATTAAACTCAAAAACAGAAATAAAGACCCAAAGAGCCACGAATATACCATTGGCAGCAATGGGTAACAAACAAAAAGTTAACAAGTGCAAACTAAAGATAAAATAAAATTGACTAAACAGGAAATCACAACAAATATTGAAGATAGAAAACTTTTGTAGGATTAAAAAATTTCAACAAATGAAAATAATATGATATATAAATTAAATAAATATCAACCAAGACATAATTTAAAAGAAATGAAAGGGGACAACTGCAATCGAAAAAATAAGAAAGAAACTGAAACAACTTGAAGAATTTGAAGAAATCACTTGAGATAATAAGACAATCAAATTAAAGTTTACTAACACTTTATTAGTAGCAAAGAAACCAATTTAAAACAAGGAAATAAAACAAATATAGAATCAGAAAACACAAACACAAAAGTAAACGCGAAATGGAATAACAATATGAATGGTAAAATATGAACTAGTGAGAAATATTTGAGTTTGGTTTGGGTTGCGTTTTGTTGTGTTGGGTTGTGATGGGTTGAGTTTGGTTGAGTTGGGTTGGGTTGGGCTGGGTAGGGCAGAGTAGGGTTAGGTTGGATTGAGTTGTGTGGGTTGTATTAGATCGGGTTGAATTGGTTGCTCTTATATAAGCAATATTTAGTGAAATATGTCGACCCAAAAATTGTGATCAGCACTATATTACAATTAAGCGACACGCTGTATCTCATACTTGAGTACAAGAGTCTTCGCGTCAAAAACTACTGGAGGAAATAGAAAATTAATATAAACAAATAGAAGATACAATTTTCCAATTGCTGTAACTTGTTGTAATAGTCCGATAGGGCACGATGTACACAAAAACGGTAAAACACGAAAATTTGAGCATATAAATTCGACAAAATTCTTAAGAAAATTAATCAAAATGAAATTATCGATGATCGAAAGGGAAATTCCAAACTACAACAAAAATATACGAAAGGAAATAAAATAAAGTAAATTAAAGTAATAAAGATTGCGAAACAACAAATTAAATACAAATAATACGAAATTATGGATAAAAAAACGGTCATTAAAAATAAACATGTGCAATGGAAATTTCGATAAAATTGAAAGCATTAAGTAAAAAGGACTAAAGACAAAAAGAAACAATGGTGGAGCAAAATAATATGAAGGTGGTGTTAAAACAAAGGTAGTACATAATACGCAAATAACCAACCAACTAAAACAAAAACTTGAAAAATAAAGGAAAAACTTAAATAAGTAAGGATAAAAAAATTGATAAATGCAAATAAATGATTGAGTAATATAAAAAATTGTATAAAAGCAAGGCGTGAGCCATACATTGATGCGATTGATAAAATATTTTCTTTGTGCAAGTTGAAATGAAACATTAAATGGCAAACCGAGATAAATATAAAATTCGAGCACAAATTTATTGTCAGGAGTAATTAAGTCGTAATACTAAACGAAAAGTGGAAGTATCGTCAACCTTGTGACATATGTGTTTCGGACAATAGTGCATTGCAATTAATTACGATGACGATAAGGTTCAAAATTTGGTGATGAACATGGAAAGTTGTCAAATTTTTCATATTTTTGCAAGCGTCAATAAAATACCACCAGATCAATAATAAATCTGTAATTGATTATTACAAAATAGACAAAAACCTTCGCCCACATTTCCAAGTAATTCCGTTGAAAACAAAAACGAAAAATAAATGCATTCAAAATAAACCATCACAAACATCAAAAAATTAACGACAATCGCCGAACGCAACTCCAGCGAAAATTTATTGAAACGCGATGTATAATAATTACTAATTAATGTTAATCATTCATTAAAATTCCATAAACATTAATTAAAAGCGAGCACCGTTTTGTTCCTATTGCAAACTAGATTAGATGCGCAGGTTCGCTGAAGATTTCGCAATAAGAACGAAATGATCGTCCAAGAATCCAAAACCTTTTATTTTTGCAGATGCAACCAGTTTAATTAATGGTCATGGCGTTTTAATGCATAATTTGCATGAACGTAACGTTTTTGTGCATTACAATACATCATTCTGTAATGATTACGATGATTTAATTTAATTTTGTATTTCAACATGTAATGATGCAGATAACAAAAAATTTCAAGTAAAAAATCATTTGTAGATAGTTTAGATTTATTTGAAGGGGCGGGGAGCGGTGTATATCGAAGTATAAAACAGTAAGTAAAGTAGGGAATGATTCGTTCGCAACATAATTAATTTTTTTGACCACTGCTGACCAGGAAAAATTAAGAAGTAAGGCCGAAAACAAAAAAAGACCAGTCATATAAAAGAATTGATCCCACTTATGATACATAACCACATTGGGTTAAATAAATCGTTTAAATTTATTGAATATTAAATAATTATATTTGTTTAGTGTCGGAGGAAAGTACGTACTATTTTAACGGGAAGCGTACGATATATTCGCGAGAATCCAACAATAATTAATATCTGTGAATATTGTGAATTTGGATCCAATTTAACGAGAGTAAAGTAGAAAATGTTACATATTAACCACACCAACCCAACCCAACACATCTACTGCAATACATAAATATTAAAAAATGGTAGGTAGATAATATTCTTGCAACTCGAATGAAATATTTGTCACACAACAATTTAAAATTACAAAAATAACACTCGTTGTAATATTCCCACTTATGAAATAGGGTGCTAAGAAAAAACTCTTTTCTTCCTCGTTATTTAAAAATTACAACTTGAAATATCCCATTTTTCGTGATGATATTTGCAACAATCGTTTGCAAAATAATCCAAGTTTCATTTGTGTCTAAAAAGTTTGGTTATTAAGTTCCATTTGATATTTTCGTAGCTATCATTGAACGATAAAATTTGTTGAATATCCAAACATCGCTTCAATTAATTCAATTGATGTTAATAGAGAACGTACAAGATATTCGCAAAAATTCATTTCATGGATTTCTGATGTACTTTTGTCAAATGAACAACACTAGTACTTTATCGTAGATGTTTTCTCCTTAGGAATAGTGCCCCCCCCCCCCCCCCCCACACACACACACATACACACATACACACAGGTTCTTAGATGTAGGCAAGGTCAATGACCAACGAATTCGAACCACTGGATGCAATGCAATAATTAAGTTCGACGTACAACATACGTGCAATCAATTTCAACGGTAAACGTACGAGATATTCGCGAGAATTATACGAGAAAAAGAGAAACCCTGGATTGATATAATCTGTGTTAATTCTAATAATGCAACGATGTCTACCATCATTTTTAGATTTAGTAACGTTATCATTGTCGAATTTTGTTTAAATTGACATTAAGGATCGAAATTCATTTTACGGACATGTCGACAGTAATTCTTGGCACTTGGGTCTCCATTTGGGCCCAACACTCATTAAACATCACTAATCTAATTTTCCAAAAAATAATTTTCGTACCCCCTTCATCAAGAAACTAAATTTTGATTTTTTACATTTTTTCTAAAATGACCAAAAATACCGTAAAATGAATTTTAAAAAATATTTAAAAATTCCCAAACATTATTTTGTTAAACGAGGATGCATGTGTATTTTTTGGATTTTTATTTAAGTGCTGCCCCCCATCCTCACCCATTTTTTTAAATTCACGCTATATTATAGATTTATTTTCCATAATGTATATTGTTAATGTATATTTAAAATGTAGATTTTCATATCGAATTTAAAAAAGTCCCCGAAAATGTTCATTATTTCACTAAACAAGAACGAATGAGCAATTTTTAGATTTTTTAAAATTTTGTATCCGCCCAATCCCCACCATTTCCCTAAAAATTAAACAATATTTTCTTCTTTAAAATAACGAAATATCAAATTTGCCTCCCACAAAGAGCACAACGGCGTACAACACATGAGCAATCAATTTTGATGGGAAGCGTATGGGATATTCGCGAGAATCCAAAGAAATTACATCCATGAGTGTTAAATTTGAAAGAATATTGTAGAAAATGAAATAAAATATTATTGCTAGAGGGGGGGGGGGCATCGTAACTAAAATGAATTGATAGGTTTTTATTTCCATCATTCTCTACCTTTAAGATACTTTACATACATACATTCTCTACCTTTAAGATAAATTCTTTTAGAGCACCGTTGTCCAAGGGTCATTAAGAAGCAAGCTCGTAGAGTTTCACGACTGACAATGCCCTTGTTATGTTGTTGTTATCAGAACAAAAACTGCTACAAAAAATATTGTTGCATTAGACTTAATAGGTCATTAGGTTTTGTTTAGATTAAATCATAGTTGGGTTGGGTTTGGTTGGGTTGAGTTGGGTTGGGTTGGGTTGAGTTAGGTTGGGTTGGGTTGGGTAACAAATCAAATGTTATCTCAGTTCCTCGACTATTCGATTTCGTTGGGATCCTTTGCTGTGGCTTAAATTACATCAGGTTTGATAAACACGAGTTGATTCATTTGAATTTTCGACTCTTCCTTCTACAACAAAAATTTTAAATTCGCACTCAGTTGGTCGTTTTGTTAATTTTTAATCTGGGTTGAATAAGATTCAAATTGCTTCGGTTGGATTTATGATGACAAACATGAAAGTAAGTAACAAATGAAGATGCAAGGAAATGCTATTTAGGAACTGTGGAACGAAATCTTCACATAAAAAAATATACGCAAAAGTTTGTGATAAGAAATCGTTCTCGACGTCCCACAATCTTTTAGAGCACCACTGGCCAGTGGTAATTGCTAAGTTACGTTGAAATCTACATCAGTTCTGTAACCAGGAGCAAAATCTGCTATAAAAGAACTTCTTACATTAGACCTTATAGATCTAATGATCTATGAATTTGAATTTGATTTGAATATCCCATAGTTGAGATGGGATGAGTTTTTTTTTGATCCCATTTCCTTGAATGTTCGATTCGTTCGATCATTTACTTTGGCATAAATTCCAACTGATTTTGATTAACAGGTTCTCTTCAAACTATTGACTGAGGAACTTAAGAACTGGAGAACAGAAGTTGTAGTAATAAATGTAGATAACATATTCATCACGTGTGCCAATATCACCTGGTTGTGAAAAGTCATACATTAGTATTAAATACTAAAATAGCAATGAAATGTCCGTTACAACTATTAGGTGATGCATAAGGAAACTGAAGTGAAAGAGATCGAATGTTCATAGATTCATTGAATATCTAAAGGCATATGAGACCTTAGCAACAAAACTGGTGAGTTACAGCTACGTATGGGAATGGTATTTAAAGTGGTAGGGATTTGGCTGTGGCGGTGGAACTAATGATGAAAAAGGGGGGAAAATATGATGAGCAGTGCGGTACATGAAACAGATTCTTCGAACCCAGACTTAGTACAGCTGGTTGCACCGTTTCTCGAGAACATGACGCCCAACGCGGGTAATTATTTATTAAATACAAATAAATTCTAACAGATCGTAAGCGCTCGGCTCGAAGACAATGGATGATTTAATTAAACGCACACATTGCCTCGCAGCCACCTCCGGCTGAGCGAAATACTTCGAACACAGACTTTTTATATCTCGTTGCATCATTCCTCGCCAATATGGCGCCCAACGTGTGTCTTCGCCGCCCGTAAGCGTCCGTCTCCTGGACAATGGACGATTTAATTAATGGCGACACATGGCATCGCCGACGCGGCCTGCGATCGTCGAGATCTCGACCTTGCATCCGGCGGCGCGGAGAGATATTCAAATGGAGGATTTCTTCTTGTGCGAGCGCCCCGATGTAAAATTGAGACCACACGTATTTCGCGTATGAGCGTACACTAATCATCCGTCTCCTTCGCGAAAACCCGTTTGCGACTTACCAGGTTCGCGCGCGTCGCTCGTAAATTCGCCGGCGCGAATAAATATCGGGCAATCATCGATCGAGATACCGGTATTTGCTTCGATTTCGCATCGATTTAGTTGTAGGTTCGCTAAGTAAATATAATGGTCGTGTCGAACGCGGCAGCTTCATGTGTGGCGGCCGTGTATCCATAAATGTTGGCGTTTTTCCGAGTCGCGTCGTTGCTTTTAGCTGATGTTATGTCGGATCGTCCCGGTAGGATTAATACGCCCATCGCGATTTTACACGAAGTGTCTTGTAAATGTCGTAAAACGACGCGATAAGTACGACTGCCATATATATATATATATATATATATATATATATATATATATATATATATATATATATATATATATATATATATATATATATATACATAGTATGAATAGTTTAACAAATCCTTGTTGTATGTAATCATTTTTGTTTTAACTATAACTAGTTTAAAAGGCAATAAAAATAAAGCGCAAAATTCCACGAGTTTCACTGTTAAAAGACGCGATGAAAATAAATTAGAATCATCAAAAATTATTTCCATTCTTAACCCAATTAAACTTGACCGTTCAGAATGGAGCAAGATGGATATGAAGAAAACGTTTAAGAACGAATTTTTTGATCGTCATGTTTCACAGTTAAAAGTCGCGATGGAAATAAACAATCTGAAACAATTATAATTATTTTCCTATTTTTATTCTAAACTGGCAACACTTTTCGTAATCTTGGAACGTTGGGTTGATGGGTTTGGATGAGTTCAAAGCTCTCGATGTTGCAAATTCATATAAAACCGTACGCTTGCATCTTAAATTATATTGAGCAATTTTGTTTTTATTTGGGGAAGTTGGATTGGATTGGATTCACGCGAAGAAGACGAAGGATATTAAAAGGAGGAAGAATAATAGATCACGACCAATTCAATCCAACGCCATCATTAAAAAACAATACAACCAATCAACTCAACGAAATCTATAATCATAAACTAAATACAACCCAAACGAGTTCAATCAACTTTACTCAACTAAACCAACTCTTGATGGGAATCTCATTGAGCTTTTTAGTGTGTCTTTTATATTTGATCTTCTTGGTCTTAGACTTGGCAGCTTTGCTCTTAATAATCTGTACCATATATTCACGGGAAAAAACCGCCAGGAAAAAGGTTCCCATTCCATGATGTCGTGGTTCTTGAACCAGTTTTTACATTCTCCAATTCGTACCAAACCAACCTGAAGCCAAATAATAAATTACAACGTTCTGATTTGAGTTCACTTGGTGGCCAACCCAACCCAACCCAATTCGCTCGAATCGAAATTAGCAAACTAACAAAACCGTTTTATATGAAAACGATATTAAAAATTAAGTATTATTTGACTATTTATCTCTTAAGATGTATGACATATCTCAGAATTTAACGCTTCGGAGAAAGTGCTATCGACAAAATTTTTCAAATCGATGAGGAAATTTTCGATCATCAGTTGCCACTTGGCCTTGTTAATTATGATGTCAAAAGATTAAACATTGTGGATAACCTCACAATCTAGAAATGTCGTTGTATTACATCAAAACTACGCAACAGTCACAAGTCAATCCGATGCTGTATATTATTTCATCTACTTTGCGTTAATAATGGACTCATTATTACATCGAAAACAGTTTAACAATGAGTCGTATTATTAAACTGTTTTTGGTAACTTTTAGTTTGGTTATGTTCGTGCCATGTTCGTGTCATGACATAATCTGCCATATATCCTCTTGGATTTTACCGGCAACAAATTCTTAACAGCCTTTTCACCGTCTTGGCGTATGTATGCGAAGCTCGTCGTGCCCCAAACCACTCGTGAGACAATCCGTTGCCTTACTAAACTTGTATAATAATATACTATTTTCATGTTTGTTAGAACATCCTTGCTTGACGTCTTGAGTTCTCGATTATGTCATACGCTTTATAAGCTAGTGGAATGTTACTGCAGTTGTTTTCGACGTGTGCTTAGATTATCGAAAGAGTTTTCTTCGGCCCTTCGATATTATTTGTGATTTAAAAATCGATATCGTCGCTTTTATCATCGAAAGAAGCAACTAGTGGGTATGACACTCTTCTCGTCTGGAATTAAACCTTCGTGGATTTTCACTGCATTCTGTATCGATTATTTAAATCGCAATGCAAAGCTTTGGGTGCAATTCATTAGACGTATCTGTCAGTACGTTATATCGAAATATAGAGCTGTCATGTTGATTTATTAGTGCACTATAATCTTCGTATTTTAAATTTTCAAAATTTTCAATTTTTTTTTTACAAATTTTTCAACTACCTTAATTTATTCTCTTTAATTTATGGCAGACAAAAGCAGTGTAATTTTTACCGAGAATTCAGATAGTCTTTCTAAAGCAATATAGTTGTTAGGGTTGGGTTGGGCTGGGTTAAGTTGGGTTGGATTGAGTCGGGTTGGATTGGCTTTGAGGAAATCTCTCATCAGTTACCACTTGGCCTCGTATTACGTATGACGTATGAAATCTAATCTTAAAAAATTTAAGATGTCAAAAGTTATGCAATATGGATATCCGACAATACGCAACTGTCGTTGAATTGCTTCAAAACTACTAAAAAGTCACAAGTCAATTCCATAATATAAAATTAAATAATAAAATTAAGTGTTGTCTTGGGTTGTTTTGGATTGTTGTCTTAGTTGCTCGATAACTTCAGACTTTAGGATCGAACTTTTTTGCTGCAGTTGTATTTATACTAAAAATCGACTTCGACATAACCGGAAATTCGTATACGTGCTATGAAGAATATGCGTGGCCTTTATATTATTTGCGGTGTAAAAAATGCTCAAAGCAACAACTAGTCTACATAATGATTTTCTAATTCCTGTCTACGTAATGCTTCGGGCGAAATTCATTAGATATATCTGGCAAGACGTTCCATCGAAAAATAGAGCTGCCATGTTGATTTATTAGTGCACTCTGCCTAAGGTATTTCATGAAATCCGAGTTGTAAGAAAATGTTGGCGCATAGTCAAAACGTTTGTCATTAACCCACACCACATATTTAATATCGATTGATGCTGTTAGAGATCTTGTTGAAATTTTCTAGATAAGCCATTTTACTATTTTACAGGTAATAGTTGTTTTAAAGAGATCGTCATTAGAATCCTTTATGACTTAACTATTGCTATAAATTATAGTTATAGTGTTCTTTAGTAGCTACATACGAATTCAAAAAGTAGCGATTCGACATCGATCAACGAAACAAATTGTGATCTTCGTTTGATGACATGCATATGTCTAATGAGGTGATTGTTTGCATCGCAATCTCCTCATTAGACGCAATTTAGGATCGGATTGACTTTTCTTGATGAATGCTTTTCATAATTAAAGTTAATTAAATTAAACTTTTGTTTCTATTTTTATTAAAACAGTCTTTGCTTTGCGGTTCAAAAATTATAAACGATATTTATCTTTATGAAGAAAATTTGCATTGCATAAAATAAATGGCAACGCAGCTTATATCAAAATTTTAAAAACAATACAAGGAAACTTTGGATATAAATTTCTCCATTCTCATTGGTCAAGTCATGATTCTTTTCGGCCTATTTTCTCGATCACTCACAATCAAAGCAGATTATTCTGATACACAGGTTAACTTTCTGGTATTTCTAGTATTTCTGGTATTTCTAGGGGTGGATTGGATTGAGTTCAGTCGGGTTGGGTTGAATTTGGTTGTGTTGAGTTGGGTCGGGTCTAGAGGAATTTACTTCGAAGATGCTCAGTTGGAAAATAAATTTGGAAAATGCATCAATGAAGAACAGGATCTAAAAAATCTATAAAATATGTAGGGTCGGATTGACTTTTCTTCAATAATGCTTTTCATAATTAGTATATAGTTAATTAAACGATATTTCTCTTTATATAGCAAATTTGCATTGCAAAAAATAAATGACTATTTCCTTGATCACATTAAAATTAAAATCAGAAATGATTGATAAACACATCTGGCTACGTTTAAGGAGACATTCGTTATTCTGATACATAGATTAAGTTTCTAGTATTTCTAGAGGGATATAAGTGGGTTGGGTTGAGTTGGGTTGGATAGGGGTGGATTAGATTGAGTTGAGTCGGGTTGGGTTGGGTTTGGTTATGTCGCGTTGAGTTGGGTTCGGTTAGGGTGGATTAGATTGAGATAAGTCGGGTTGGGTTATGTTATGTTGGGTTGAGTTGAGTTGGGTCGGGGTGGATTGAATTGAGTTGAGTCAAATTGGGTTGGGTTAGATTGGGTAGGGTTGGATCTGGTCTAGAAGAATATACAGAGATACTCAGTTGGAAAATAAATTTTAAAAAATGCGTCAATGAAGAAAGGGATTTAAAAAATCTATAAAATATGTAGGATCGGATTGACTTATTACAAACTGTAATTTTCCACTGTAGCCTGAGAAACATGGCTGGAAGGACAGCAACATTGGCTGGACTACAATGACTTAGTTTAAAAATTGACATCTTCCACAATTTTCAACAAATGTTTGCTTTAAGAAATGATTACATCGCATAATTTCCGTACATAAATATCCGACACGAATGTAATGCATACGCACAGTTGTGGAGAATGTGCTATTATAACTCAACGATGTCGTCGAGGCATAAATCGACTAATTTATTCTATTAAGCTAACACCTCGATCCAAATGAAAAATAAAGTTTGGGCCAGTATAAATATATTGCAGGTGGACATGTTAGAGATTTTCATGTCCTCTACGCTCGCAGAAATAAAACTCCAAGGTTGATTCTTAGAAATCTCGAAATCTTCAAATTCATATTTTGATGGTTTTTGTTTAAAAACAACAGAAAATTACTAAACTGGCACAGGTATTATGATTTAAACATTTCAATTGGTTACAAATTTCGAAGATGAAGACAAAAAAGGTAGAACATTTATTTCTACATTTTAATTCTAATTAAGGTTTTAATTGATTAAATTGTATAACATTGTAAAAATTTGTAAAACTAGTATGAATGAGGGACTTTCTATGATACGACTTGTAAATGCCCAAGACGAATCCCTGGTGCTTGCGAGCGATTGTTTAAACTTCCGGCAGCAGAGCGTGCTTCCTTCAACATCAAAGATTCTCTAGATATAACAACATGCAAATAGTTGCAGAAACAAATAGAAACGAATGAATTAGAAATAAAAAATCAACGAAGATTCACAGCAATATTCCATCACCTCTAGTGGGAACCGACATATCTTAAACCAATCCACCTCACTTACGATGTATAGCATTTCCTGTGCTTACACGATATTGATAGTAGCAATATAATCGACAAAAATAAGATTCGTCCTACCAGAGCTAAAAACGTGACAATGTGGCCAGTAATGTTGACGATTAATTTTCGCCTGGTTTATTTTTGATGATCGAAAGGACGAAACCCTCAGAATTAAAGACAGATAAAAAATACAAAGGAAACATTACTGCCGAAAAATTATCTTCATCTTCATCTTCACACAAAACAGTACAATGATGTTTGTTTATTTAATAGCAATGTTAAGACTCTATTAGTTAATTATTTTTAATTCAGTGGATAGTAAACCGATATTGGACTAAATTACTAATAGTAAATTATTTATTTATTTTACTATGTCGTATGTATTTTTATTGACTTTTTTACAAGCCCTTACTTTATAGAATGACGTATTTCGATAAATCTTAAATAAATAAACTTTAAATAGTTATAACTGGTCGTTTCAGTAGACAGGGGAATTTCAGTACATTTTTCAAAAGCACAAAATTCAGGTAATAGTATGATATGATGATTTTGGCAAAATAGTTAACCTATAAATACTGAGAAACGTCAAACTGAGGTTAGTACTAACCAACTCAACCCAACCCAACCCAAAGAAACCCAACCCAACCCAACCCAAGCAGTTTATTGCACCAAATAAACCGATCGAAATAAAAATTCGAAATAATTGTCTGTATTTTCATCATCAAATATGAGTGAATTAATTTAAGAATTGAAGTAGAAGTTACTTTGATTTCACTTATTCGTTTTCCGAATACAATTTCAACGAAAATTAATCGTGGTTGTAAATGATCGCAAAAAACTGAGCTCAGAAGAAGTGCTACCGATTTTTGTCGTTGTAAAATAGTATTTTACGGTATTTAGGCCCATTGATTTCAATTTTGTGGCACCTTTTCCTATCTGTGTCGATACGTGAAATAATTTCAAGTCATCTCAGATATAATTCAACTGATTCCAAATATCTTGAGTCTTCCTTTTCTCCTCTTCCCAATATCTCTGTAAAGGGTGCCCTCCCAGCATGGTTGCTGACTATTCTAAAAATGCACCTCACACAACGTATTCTTTGGGCCATGATGAAGCTGACACAGGAATCGTCAAGCAGGATAAGCTTCCTAAATTTCTTTTCCAAAATATCTAGTCACGTTTAAGTCGTCATCAACACCCCCATAATCCCTTTACTTTCTTTACCTTTAATCAAAGTCTCACTTAAGATTATCTATTTTTCTTATTATTTGTCAACTGTTTCCCATGAGATTTCTCCCAATTAATCGGCGACCCCAAAGCGCCCCACGCGCCAAACGCACCCGAACAAAGGCGACCCCCGCCAATGCAAACGACGCGCTCGCATCGAAGACACTCAATATGGATCTGGTTTTTATCAATCCGCGAAATTTATGCGCTCCTCTCCCGATAATAACCGCATGAATAAACCCGTCGCCATATAAAGAAACGGATACGCGCACCGACACTCGACTCCTCCGAATTAAAATATTATCGGCCGCCGCGGCTCGGAGCCGCACGACGCAATTCATGAATAAATCGGTCATTTTTGCCCGTTTTTCGTCGGCGGCCGCGGCGTCGGGTCGATATCGGACGTCTTCCTCGTTTTTTCTCCCGCCCGACGCAGATGAAAGATTACCGCTCGAATGTTCAATCGGATGCGTCCTTATTATTTCTGTATATAAATGTCGAGGTGGATTTGCAGTGGTGTTCGTTAAGGGGGCTTTAGTTTTGAATGAGATTGGTGTTGAATTAATTTATGTATTTTTATGATTTTAATTGAAATTATTTATAAAAGAGTTAATTTTAATTTCTTGGCCTGAATAATATACATAACTCACACTAGTCGACGACATGTTAATCACACAACAGTAGAGCTTCTTTACTGCCATAGACATTCCTCGTTCAGCTTTTCAAAATTACTGCAGATGCGGTTAAGGTCATTCTGATTATCTCATGAAAAACTTAATCAATAAATTACGTAATTTGGAAAAATCTTTTAAATATAGAAATACTCAAATATTTAATTACAAATAAAATTATTAAAATTTGGCATAAATAGATCTTTAATTACTTTTAAATTTCTTGTGTGACAATTTATTGAAAAATTAAAACCCAACACAACCTAACCTAATTCAATTCAACCACTAACAACTATCAACAAAAATTACAAATATTTAAATACGTTTATTAAATAATTTATTCGTCTTGTTAAATATTTTCTTATTTAAGGATATCAATCAATGTAATCATTTCATCATGAGGGTAGTATTCCCAAACGAACCCAACCGAATTAAAGCCAACCCAACCCAACCCAATCCAATCAAAGATTTTTTCTACATATTTAAATAATTTTATTAACTAATTTATTCGTGATATCGATTAATATTTTTATAATGGAAATTTTTATTAATAAATTACAAAAAGTCCAATGAAAGATTTTTTAATAAAAACTCAAAGAAATTTATTTTAAAAAGGTGATTATGGCAAATTTACGTTTTCCAAAACGAACCTAACCGAATTAATCCGAACCCAACCAAATCCAGAAAAGATTTTCCAAAATATTTAAATAAATTTATTAAAAAAATTATTCGTGGCACCAATTAATATTATTGTTAGTGGAAACATTTATTAATAAATTTAAATAATTATTTCGTCGCGAGGAAGTTAAAAATTCCTGATTTCAAAAAATAGTGCTTTATTGAATTTCAAATATTTAAAAAATAATTAATTTTATTTTTTTTAACAAATTTTTAATCACTTGGTAATAAAGTTTTCATAACAGAAAATGTGGGATTAAATGTCGAAGGGGTTGGACTGCAATCAATCATTAATTTGCATTTGTTCGATTAGATTAGTGTGTCTTTGTTATTGGAAGATATCTCGACTTAAAACACTAATTAAATATATTACGTACATACGTTGACTAAATATATCGAATTGTGTCATATGCCCATAGTGTGATATATTAATTTAAAAATATTAGTTCAGAAAAGGTAGCAACTAAAACAAAAGCAGTTAAAATGGATACATTGAAATAAATAAAAATGGAAATTAATGCAAGACACAAAAATTACCAGCAAATGAAACTAAATCGACAAATGTTCCAGACAAGAAATAAAAAGAGATAAAAATTATTAAATTAAAGAACACATTGGAATTTTAATAGCAGTTAGAAAATATTAATGCTTTAAAACCTTAAAACAAACGAAGACATCAAAAATGAAATTAAATGCAATATTAATTGACAACTAAAAGTATGCGAGATAATCTTGAAAATGAAATAAATTTCACTAATGAGGAATAACTGAAACAGACCTAAAAGGGCAAGATAAAAAATCAATTTAAAATAAGAACAAAATTATATCTGAATGTTATTAACTGACAATATTTGAAAAAAATGCCACAGTTAATAAAATTACGTAAGGTTTAATTAATTTAGAGTGTTTTACACTATTAATGTTTTTGGGATGGGTCGTATTTTCGTAAGTTCTACTGTCTAATATCGACTGTGCCAATTATAGTAACCATACGTATCCAATGTATAGTCGTAAATATTTTGTATATAGAGGTGTAATATAAAATTATATTAGAAAATGGGAAAAATTTTTAAAAGATTCAAATTGAGCACAAAAAATTTAAAATAAATTTGTGGGTCAGAAATTTCCGTTCAAAATAAATGAACGATGAATCGACAATTAAAAATTGTTGAAATCACAGAAAGGGCCAGAGTTGTTCTTTAAATGGTGGCAACCAATGGAGACATACAAACTACAAACTAAATCAACCCAATCTCGTGATAAAATTCCATGTCATTAGTGTTGGTGCCCAACGATGGGATCGAAATCGTGTGGTTAACTTTATTAATGGTGGGTTCTGTTGCTTATATTATTTGGGTTGATAAGAAATCAATTTCATTTCAGAGGTCGCCAATTTCATTTGCTATAAAGATAAATGGTAGATTTTTATTCCATACTTTATTTTGATATGTGGGCCATATTGTCGATCAAAAATATTAGCATACAATAATGCCAAGTGGCTGATTTATGTCTCTAATTTGACGCAATTGTTCATTTTCTGCGCAACGTCGTAAATTACTGACATTTTATGCCATCATTGTGGCTGATTAAAGTCTCTATTTTGACACAATTGTTCATTTTCTGCGAAACGTCGTAAATCACGATGTTTTATGCCATCATTGTTCTTAAACCGCCCAAAAAAAGCTTTTACGAGCTACTTTCTAACAAAAGCCTATTAATTCAAATTGATTTTAAATTGGGATTTATTGACCGTTATTGAATTATAATTGTTAATTATGAAATAATTTTACTTTTAAGAATTAAATCCACATATTCGGCACCAATTATGATGACTGAATCGTTGTTTTGGGTTGGGTTGAGTTGAGTTGAGTTGGGTTGGATTGGGTTGGGTTCTGTTTTGTTGGATTGTGTCGGGTTGTGTTGCGGTGGGTTGTGTTGGGTTGTGTTGTTGTCCAACGAAATATCAAAATCAAAAACGTATAAAATGAATAATCGGTAAAATGATGGAACGGTCCACATTGCCTAAAATTAAATAAATTTTAAGATTGATACAAAGTAAAAATTACTAAACAGACCAAAAGTATTAAAATTTCAAATAATTAAAAAAAATTAAAATTGATGAATTGTGCAAATATTCAAAATTGCGTAAAAGTCAAACATAGCAGGAAACCAATCGAATATACTAAAAAGCTCTAAAATAGTTATTGTAAAAATTTGGAAAATTGTGAAATTGTCAAAATTCATATAAAGTTTTAAAATAACCAACGTTCCAATTAAATGATTAAATATTAACGAAACACAACCCAACCCAACCCAATGTTCGCGGAAAATCATGTAATCATGAAATCAGAAATATAAATTAATTTTAAATTCAAAAAAGTCGGTCGTAAAAATTACCAAAAATGCAACGTGTCAAACGGCTAAAATGTCAAAATTCGGAAAAATAACAGGCAACCCAATCCAATCCAAGGTTTAAACGGTAAAAAATATAATTTTTGAGAATTTCAAATAAATAGTTGAAAATTCCGCAATGAAGTAAAATGTAAAAAATTATCGCAAGCATATACTTTTTCTTGACTTTTACAACTTTCTCATTTTGGATCGTATTTCGATTGTATTTTTTTAAACCGTCGTATTATTCGTTTTGAATAATAAAAATAGAAGGTGCCAAATTTATGGAAACATTTTGTTACTAGAAACGACAAATCGTAAACTATGAACCGATCCAACCCGACAACATGATTAAACGTCGTTTAAAGATGACTTGATGTGTTATCATTAAACGACTTTTGATTCACAAATTTTAAATTCGCATAAAATGTTAAATATCATCGTTCGAGTCACCTACTTTTCTTGACTTTTACAACTCTGTAACAGATTTGAACATATCGTATTATTTATTAAATTCTGAAATTTGTTTTCACTTTTTGTCAATGATCTTGGACGTTTCTTTTGTTCCTTAATCGTTCCACTTACTACGAAACTTTAAATAGAGTGTTTCTCATCTAGATCCTTAAAATGAGTCACCGAGTTGTGAAATTGACATTGAAATTGCACCGCTCCAAATAGGTAGCTTGAATTCTTAGCTCGCAGTTTTATAAGTTATGGGTTATAGTTTATAGAGTGCATTGCCTATGTCAACGTTTATTTAATAAACCCTTCGCTTCACCAGACCATGTTTTCACTAACATACTAACTAATTTCTTACATATAAATTGCAATATATTCAGGGACAAATTTAATATTTGAAAATTATACTTGCGAAGAATCTACTTTTTGTTGACTTACTGTATCCAATAACAGAAACTAATAATTCAGTGCTATTAATGTACAAATTTTGGATTTGCGTCATATTTTATATTGCACAATATCATACGAAAAAAATAGAGCTTCTTTGATTTATGCCTGCGTCATATTACGTCGAAAATTATAATTCCCCTTACTTGAGGACAGTCCATTAATGAAACAGAACGAAAAATTGTTCCCAATCACGTCAACAGGACAATGCTATCAATGACATTGACGTCAAGAGATCGAAACCGTTAGGCATTAAAATATAGATAACTTAACGAACAAAATCTTAACGTTGGGAATACAACAAAACAAATATTAATGTCAAGGTGAACAAACATGCAAATAAATTTGAATGATTTATGTTAATAGGCATACAATAAAAATTGTATGAATAATATTGTAACAAATAATAATGTAAAGAAAATTATAGTCAAGTTATAAGAGTGTGCCAGTCACAAAATACTCACAAGACACCTACTTTTTCTTTCGTTTTACGACTCAATAGCATTTAGCACTTAAAAAATTCCAAATCAAGTAAATTCATAGCCAGATTTGAAAGTTTAAGTGTATTTTTTATTTTGCATTGTCGCAAGCTATCCAAGCTCTTATTTTTTAAATTTAAACTCAATTAATAATAATAACTTAAACCCAATCTAGCGAATTTAATTAAATTTTATAAATACAAGCTGCACAAATGAAACTTAAATGCTTCAACCCAACTAAATCGAATTTTTCAAAAAAAAAAAAATCTGGAACGAGTTAATAACGGTTATAAAAATAAAAATGTTTCAAAGTAAATGAACATCATGAATATGTACAACAAATGTATAAAAATAAAACCTATAAATAATAAAATTAACGTTTTCGTTTCCTAGTAGACTAATAAAAGTTTAATGATGACTTTTATATGTTATTGTCAACTTGTCATCTCTGCTCTTCTATTATTTTAATATAATTTCTTTTATTTTTATAATCTACTTATATTTTTAATTATTTTTTTATTAATTCCCGATGATAGCTTTAGCTAATATTCATTTCAATCATTAAAATTCTTTAGTGTGTCAAACATTCGTTGCTTCATTTTATGTCTTTTTTGACTTTCATTTCGATTAGTTTGCTTTTCTTACTACATTTAATCGTTTCAGCCAATGTTGATAACATTTTGATTTGAACAAGAAATAAAAAAAATAGTTTGTTCGAACAGAATTACCAACCGAATAATTAAACTATCAAAATTGTAAAAAATATTAAAATGTAATTTTTTTTCTTATTAAGATGTTTTTAACAAACAGTCAAACATTGTCTACATAAAAATATCAAAACCAACCGGTACACAACGTCATAATGGAATGAAATTAAAAGAATAAAATCAACAATTCATAATTTTTCAAAAAATATGACGTAGTATACATAACTAGTGCTCAATCTGCTGATAAAAGTAAAAGCAAATAAAAGACACATTTACAAGTTCGCAACCCAATAAATCACGACGTAATCCATCTCAACCTGATACCACTTTGTGACGTTGGAATTGGACCCCAACGTCGGGATTGTATTCCTATATTTTTAATTTTACAACTGAAGTAATTCAAATGAGCTTTCATTGGAACGATTGACATAGTTAATGTTAAAAAAATGCATGATGTGGCTCACCTAGACTCCCCTATAAATCGTAGTAGCTCACGATCAGAGAATTAATTTTAATCAATTGTACTACTTTTTGATATAAATCCAAATGATTGATAAAAACAGACTAAAATAAATTTAATAAAATGTTGAATAAGAAGACGAGCTACTCACAAATTTTAATTATTAGCGGTATTTATTTGTATATAAAAATATGTTTCAATTTTCGTGTCCACTGTAGTACAGGACAAAGCATCTGGAGACAAACTTGACAATTCAAAATAAATTTTAGGTTCAAAATAGATTGATCTAGAATTTTATTATAGATTTGAATTATTACAGAATTTTAATATTTATATATATTTATATAATTTACATTGAGGAAAATCTGTAAATTTCGAAAATATATGATGAGGTGCATGATTATTGAAAAATCAACTAATTTTCATTAAAATCGCCTCAAATTCTAATATTAGCTGTTCTCTATAAATCGATAAAAATATCTCATGGACGTAATTTCGAAAACGGGGTCCAAAAATTGCGCACGCCGTCCAAGTCAACGAGTACCGGAAAATATATTTAAAAAATCAGACCTCGTGTTCTGTAGATCGTTTCTTAAAATCACCACCACTCACTTGCATCTTAAACAAAAGAAAATATTTTACTATTAATTGAAAATCACCAAAAGCAAAACATTACAAAACATTACAAAACACACAATCATCGCCAAGACCGCCGACTGTGTAACGTCTATATGCTTAACATTTTCTGCGCTTCAGTCGTTAAAGTAAAGTCATCTAATATAAAAATTGCCATTTTTGTTTCGTTGGCAATTATTTGCAATAAAAGACGTGGTCGCAATTTTTTAAAATTTATCGATGGATTTTTTATTTCGACCACTGAAGCTAAGGAAATGGGGATAAGCATATAATATTTTTCTACGTTTTTTTTTCTACTTTAATATAATTGCACGAAAACACTATTACAACACACAAAAGGAACGATGTTTTCGGCAGACATGTGCAGAAAATGATGGAAGTGACTTCAAGTACGTCTTACCTAAAAATCATCAAACAGTGCAAGAGTACATAACAACGCCATCTATCGCGGTATATTTCGTTCGTTACATCGCGCTAAGTATATCACGAAATTGGTTGGGTTCGAAATAACTTCGACTTCCTAAAATATTATTTCGATTGACGTATTAAACTAAACAAAAAGTCAATGGTTAATAGTCAATCCGATAATACATATTAAATGACCTTATGAAATATTAAATCAAAACAGATTTATTGCAGGATTAACATCAATATTATTAATATTAATTTTATCGTTTTCATTTATTCAAATGCATATTTAAATTTTTAATCGTGCTCTTCATTGTTTTTTTTTTGCATCCACTTTTGCTTTTTGAAACAATTCTCCTTCTACAATTAAAAATTAAATTATACAAATTTATTTCTCGATTTCATTTCACAATCAAACGTCGGCGTAGACCGGCGATTTTTTATTTATCGATTTAAAAACCTATCGGATGACGGGCACAAGGAACCTTAATGACTACGATCAATTATCGTGCAAGGCCTTAGGGGGCATCATCCACCCCTATTCGTAGCTGTTACCCATCGGGCATACGTAACTAACAAACCGCACAGGAAGTTCAGACATCGATCTTGGTCTTCCTTACATCCGTCGGTTCGTCTCTTCAACGCCAGAGGGATGAAGGCTGCCCCCTCTCGCTCTCGCTCGTTTATCGACGCATTCGAGTTTTAAAAATCAAATCGTGTACTGAATAAATAACAAGATGGCAATGATTATGATTATTATTTATTTAAAAAAATTATATATAAAAGTTTCATGCTAACAGATAAAAGTAGCTGTTAATCTATTTTACAAACAAACTCAGTGCACAAACATTTGCCTTCTGAGTGTTTTCAAAACATTTATTTAAATTTAGTTTAAAACTGCAGAAAAAGTCAATGGTCAATAGTCAACCCGATACTGGATATTAAATAAAGTCACAAATAATTAAATCATAGCTGCACACGTTTCTGGTGAAAATTTTTTAAATGTCTAGATTTCAACTATGTCTGGATTAAGTTCTCGTGGTGTACATTTTTTTGTGCAAGTCAATGTCGCCGTAATGACATATTTACACGTTGCTTGTTATGTTTTCAATTATTGTGACGATCTACAACTGTCCACACTGTCCACAATGGAGCTGTCACATTGATTTATGAGTGCACTCTTTTTTACGATCCTAAAATCTGAATACAATAAATTTTTATTTATGTCATGTTAATAGTTCATTTTCTAAACAATTGACGCAAATCACTATGATTCATTGCTATGTTTAGACCAACCAAACCCAACCCAACCCAACACAACTGCTTTTAAATTTCTTTTAATTTAATTAAAAATAAAATAATTAAATTAATTTTAATTATTCCTAACATTAACAGTTTTATTCGAATTTCTTGCCAAGGTTGAAACAATTATAATTAAAGAGAATATTCGGAATTGAAATATTTTAATTATTCCTAATATTCACAGTTTTATTCACAATTTTGTCAAGGTCTTGTATTGAAACAATTATAATTAAGGAGAAAATTCAGCATTGAAATTCATGGATGTTTAATAAATTGTGAATTACACAGTAATTTTCATTGGATTTTTATCATCAAGTCATAATATAAAGTGCACTCATAAATGAAAATATAGCCTCTATTGTAAGTTGATTATTAGATTATTTGTTTTGAGCTCAGTTAGAAGAAGAGTGTGTGTTGAGTTGGGTAGAGTTGCTTTTAAGACATGGACAGAATTTATTGCAAAATTTCGGAAAATTTTTAATCAACGAAAATATATTAAGACACTTTATAAAATTCATCCGTCCGAAGGATTTGAAGATCGAAACCGACAGGATGTCAACGACATCAAATCGTCCAAAGCAACCAGCCTTTGACGAAGAATCGCATTAACTCCAAGCCAGCTGTGATAATTTTCGATGATTTGAAAAAATATTTGAGGTCAGTACTTTGGTATATTTAATTTTAGTTAATTGACTGAGTCGGATTGACTTTTTACCATTTGTAAAATAAGTAATTTAATTTAAGTTTTATGTTATATATTTGTATATAACATTTTTTGTATTTACATTTTTGTTGATATTTGTGGAGCATAGATTAAATTTGTTAATAATTAATTTAGTTGTTGTTTGTTTTAATTCGTGTTGCAAAATGCCAGTACGTTTACAATATAAACGTACTGTCGAATAGACTTTTATTTGCTTGCAGTTTTTTTTCCAGAAATATTTATCCTGATATTAGATCTTCGTTGGGTTGGGTTGGGTTGGGTTGGGTTAGGTTGGGTTGGGTTGGGTTGGGTTAGGTTGGGTGACATTGTTCGACGACGAACAAACTCTGACGATAAGATACATTCCTACACCTTTTGAAATAATATGTTGTTTGGACTGATGTATTTATTTTCATCTGTTCACATCGCTATTAAATTATTTCAGATTGATATTTGTAACCTAAGATTTGCGACAAGATTTTGTGGCCTAAATTCATCCAAAAACCATAAAATAACATGCAGTTTATAATTACAGAAATATAAACCAAATAAATGTTGACCAATTTGCGAAGGCCTTGGAATTTGTGATTCAGATTCGTTACAAAACTGCGCGAATGCATTGTTCTAGCTATCCTTGTTGCCAATTTTGCACTTATTTTCTCCATTTATATGTCAAAATTGATTCAAAACGTTCATACAATACGTTATTTTAGTTCACTTTCGATGCATTTTCGTTAATAAATCTAGATTTTCAAGTTAATTATATATCTCGTGTATATACCATGGCATTAACATTTTTGAAAATTTCTTAACAGGCTCATTTTTTCAGTATTAAATAAAATAATCTCAGGGTTCTTTTTATTTAAATTTATATTACTCGTGGGTTCCTGTGGTGGAATTATTGAATTTAATTAATTTTTTTTTGTATTCTTCTTTATTTTTATTAGACTGAATTCAGATGCATCGTATTTTCAGATGAAGTGAGTGTCACTTCTATTGTTAGTTTTGTATGCACTTGTCGTTATTGCAAAACCACTTCACTTGGGTTTTGCAATTTAAACGCCGTTTCTTGTCACTATTCCCAAGCACTGTTGCCTAGTAATTAGTAATTATTGCATTTTCAGAGCGACGTGCACAATAGAACATATAAAATGACACTGACTTTCAAACCTTTTATAGCATATAGCATCAACTTTCTTTCTTTCTGATTTCAATTCAATTTTATTGCATTTTTAAATTGAACAGCTACCGTTAGTTAGTATTTAAAGTAACATTTTTGACATTAAATTCTCCGAAAAAAAAAAACAAATTAATTCATATCTAAAAATTAGTTATAGTTTCAAGTTTAGTTTTATTTGGTTATGTGTTCGAAATTCGTGAAATTGTTGTAGTTCTTCCTTTGCTCCTTCGCTCTGTAAAATTTCATCGACATTTTCATTTTTCCATTTCAATTGTTTCAATTTCTTCAAGTGCCTTTGCCACATTTTGATATTTATTTTTTTTGCATTCCCTGTCACTTAATTATTGTTATTTTCTTACATTGATGGTTCATCCTTTTTTATCGTTTTTTTTCCTCGTCGATGTTTTCTTCATTATTTGCAATGTCCCGCTACATTTTATACCCATTCGTTTGGCTGAGTTGGGTTGGGTTGATAGGAAAAAAATACTCAATAAAAAAAAACGAAAGCTCGTTCGTTTGACTTCAGTTAATCTTACCCAACCCAACCTAATCCAAACCAACGAATGAGATGGATAGAAAAAATGTTACAATGGGAACCCAAGTGGGAAATAATTGAAAATCATATAAAAAAATCTAATCTTCCTGACACATTATTGGCGCTGAAAGCGTAGTTAATAAATGAATTAACGTTGATATGACAACCTCGTGACCTTGTTGCATTTTTTATTTATTATTTGTGTAATTTTACCTGGTTATTCTAAAACCAGGTAATTTATCATTTCTTCATTTATTATTATTCCCATTGTTTGGGCTGGATTTGGTTGATCATAAAAACCATTACATTACAAAATATTTTTCATTCTATAATTTCTTGCCAACCCAACCCAACCCAACGAAGGGCGATTTTTAAAAAATTATAGAAATTAAAATCCAACTGGAAATTCCTAATGATATACGAAGTCAAACAAATATCCTTATCGTTTTGGAGTTTTGACGCAAATGCAATTTGATTTGATTCTTTAATTATATTGGTTTAATTTTTCAAAATTATTTTCTGCATCGTGTATAGTTTTTTTATGGTCCTTGTTGAGTTGGGTTGGGTTGGGTTGATTAAAGGTCGTCATTAAATTAAACATAACAATATCTGGGTCCGTAACTTTCTATTAACCAAAATCAAACCCAAATCAAACCCAACACAACCCAACCCAAGCCAACCCAACCCAACAAATTCATATTATAGGAAAATTGTATAAATGACAAACAAAATAGGAAATATCTGAAATAGAAAAAATGTCAACTCGTATTCAATTATAATTTCCTTCTATTTCACCATTTTTGTTCAGTTGTTCAGTTTTAGTCTTTCATTCCGTCGTTGTTTCCAGTTCAGTTTCAATTGGTCGAAATGACACAAAACGTAAACGATAAATAAAATAACATATTGCAGTTAACCAAGACGTTGAACGAACAATGGAAAAAGATAAAAATAACTACATGACAGAAAATGAACATAACACAATTAAATACCCAAAAAAAAAACGAAACATTTAAATGTGACAAAGAAACCGCAAGGAAATTATCCAAAGAATTGATTTTTAATTGTTTTTTTTTCTTTTCGCCAACTTTTATTTTTGATTGAAAATTTCTTATCAATACACTAATAATACTCAATAAATTTTATTCAAATGCAATGAGAAAACCTAAGCCACATAATTTTCTTATAATCGAAGCAAATACAATGCAATTATTTAACCTATTTAATTATTTTTATTTTGTAATTTGCGTAGCTTTAATTGCTTGATATTTTCGATTTTATTTTCTAAACTGTTCTCCAACGGTTACGAAGTAGTTGCAGGTCTAGGCAGTACCAACTTAGTTAGTTTAGTAGTATTGAAATCTATAGGGAAGAAATAACGTTACATAGCCATATATAAACGTCTATGTAGCAAGAATTGCAAGTGAAAATGGCGCGAATTTTCAAATTCAGAATTATCGCAATGTGGGGGCGTTTTCCTTTCAAAAATGAAATGAACTTAAGTGAAATTACTTGATTTGAAATAACCACATTGCGTATGTAGTGAAAGGAAAGACTGCCACTAACGTCGGATAAATCTAACCTCAAAAATTGATTTCCATATCCCTTGTGTGCACTTTCGCCTCGTTGTTAGCCTATCCAATTTGTATGATCCCCAACACGATTTTCATGTCATAAAAAAATATACTCTAGCTGGCCCTAATACTCATACATAAACTCCTTGTCACTCATGTTTGCGTGACCGAAATGCACCGATGTGCTCAAGAAAGAGTGAAACAGCTGTCATCACAAAATTTATGTTCTCCTTATCTTAATTCTTTGTTGTTGTTTTTCTAGTATGTCATAGTTGCAATTTTTATTTTCGTTTATATTATATTACGATCTCTTCAGCATCCAAGCTCGAAATAACCCCCCCCCCCCCCCCCTCAAATAAACGGTCGTTATTCGGAAGAAATCCCGCAAACAAATTCGCGACACATAAAGCACGACCGGTCGTCGGACTTAAAATATTCTATGAGAAAATCGGAGTCGCCCGTGTAAACATTACTCGCACGCTATCTGCGCTCACACGGGTGGCTATCTACCGGCGAAACTTGGAACTAAAGACACAAGTTTTACATTAAGGTTGTAAGTATCTCAATGCTACTGTACAGATAACGATCCCTTCGGCCAGACAAATGTTCGACCACGTTCCCGTACGCGCTACCTGACCACGAGGCGCGGTCCGCTCCTCCTTTTAACGACGAATTGAACGTATTGAAAGCAGAGTGATAATATTGTGTTTAGCTGGTGTCGAAACACTAAATAAAACCAGATCCGCGCGTCCGTCGATGGAAATTAGACGGTAAAAAATCTGTGGCGCTGGTTTTACACTCGCTGGTAGATGCATATGCATGAGCTTGCTTCGAGGTTTTACGCCGGCTGGAGTTCGAAAAATAAGTACGTGATATTTAAGGCGCAACGCGATAACGTAATTGTTAAGTCGGCGTAATAAAAATTAACGATTTTGAAACGGAACTGGTTGTATTAATTATTTGTTGTATAAACATCACCAATGGTATAAACAATAATACGAATACACATAACCATTCATTTAAATCCAACAACAAAAATGACGAAGAAGACAAAGACACGAAAAAGAAAATACGAGTGGATCATTGATAAACCCCACAAGGTTTTAAAAATATATTTTTATAGTAAATATTGTATTAGACGACTCTATCATCAACAAAACTATGTAAGAATAGTTTTATTTGATATTCGATTAAAATATCCTCTTATCGACTAACAACAGAGCTATCATATTGATTTATGAAGCACTTTATATTGCTAATTAATTTAAGATGAAGAATTAATTATTTGTCGTATAAACATCACCAATGGTATAAACAATAATACGAATACACATAACCATTCATTTAAATCCAACAACAAAAATGACGAAGTAGAGATTGCCATGAAAAACAAAATACGAGTGGATCGTTGATAAATCCCACAAGGTTTTAAAAATATATTTTTATAGTAAAAATTATATCAGACGACTCTATCGTCAACAAAAACTATGTAAGAATAGTTTTATTTGATATTCGATTAAAATATCCCCTTATCGACTAACAACAGAGCTATCATATTGATTTATGAAGCACTTTATATTGCTAATTAATTTAAGATGAAGTATTAATTATTTGTCGTATAAACATCACCAATGGTATAAACAATAATACGAATACACATAACCATTCATTTAAATCCAACAACAAAAATGACGAAGTAGAGAATGCCACGAAAAACAAAATACGAGTGGATCGTTGATAAATCCCACAAGGTTTTAAAAATATATTTTTATAGTAAAAATTATATCAGACGACTCTATCATCAACAAAAACTATGTAAGAATAGTTCTATTTGATATTCGATTAAAATATCCCCTTATCGACTAACAACAGAGCTATCATATTGATTTATGAAGCACTTTATATTGCTAATTAATTTAAGATGAAGTATTAATTATTTGTCGTATAAACATCACCAATGCTATAAACAATAATACGAATACACATAACCATTCATTTAAATCCAACAACAAAAATGACGAAGTAGAGAACGCCACGAAAAACAAAATACGAGTGGATCGTCGATAAATCCCACAAGGTTTTAAAAATATATTTTTATAGTAAAAATTGTATCAGACGACTCTATCATCAACAAAAACTATGTAAGAATAGTTTTATTTGATATTCGATTAAAATATCCTCTTATCGACTAACAACAGAGCTATCATATTGATTTATGAAGCACTTTATATTGCTAATTAATTTAAGATGAACATTACAGTACAAGCCCACTGTCGTCAAACAGATTAGGAGATGAAATAAATTCGTCCCCACGAGCTATATCACTCAAGAATTTGTTTCATTACTTTCTGAAAAGTAGCAGAAGCTTTGTCTAGTCCGAATGGCTTAAATGTCTGATGGAGCGATGGTACATAAAACACTGAATTATTATTAATTAATTACGACGTTTTCTTTCCCTAAGTTGGGTAAAATGTAAATTGAAGACTCGTGGGTAAAACCCAAACCGACCGATGTCGACGTCACGCGCTCCAAATGCAATGAACGGCCGATTTACGTTACATCCTCCCTAATCAAACGGTATTGCCAACACGGCATAATTAAATTTAATGTAGGTGCAAATGTGTATGTTTGTCACTAACGCGCACCGAACAGGCGAAAGCCCTGTACAACGATGCGGCGAGGACGAATTTACAGCGAATTTCGACGGCATACTAATGAGTGCGAAACGCGCATCGCCGGTGGACCGTCCGCACGCCGGGCTGGCTCCATCTGCGTCGCGCCCGCGCTGCTGGGCTCGCGGCGACTGAGCGCGACGACCGGCCGACGCGAGCCGCGACGACGGTGCGTTGATCAATCGACGAACAAACTTCACCGCGACTTGTATATGCTAATGGGGTCGTACCGAATTTGTTGGACATTAATTTCAATCGGGTTACATTTGCTGAACTGCCGTTTCGAACGGGATGGTACACGCGGATCGCTCGGCCGGTCCGTCGGTCGGACGCGAAGGCGGCGCGCGCGGTGTTACGCCAACGCGCGGCCTTAAATTCGGGAAAAATGTACGCGTAGCTTGTGAAACATTCAATTAACAGCGGTTTTACGTCGTGGGCCATTAATTTGAAATAAAAAGCGTGGAAACGTAAACGTTAATAATTTATTAAATTTCCAGCAGCTACCAAAGGATACACTAAGGCGGTTACAAGTACTTATTGAAACTTTTTGAAGCTTTTTATATCATACAGTCTTAATCGGCATAAATTACATACATTTATTTCAAAAACTTTGCTAAAAACTGGGGCGAGAAGCAGAAGACACTCAAATACCAAGAGAAAATCCAACAAAATAGAAAAAACCTGATCGAATAATTTTTTTTTATCATATTAATTGTCAAACTTATGTAAAACAATTTAAATATAAACGAGTCGTTTTTTGAAAAGATTTTGCAAAACTTCTTGCAATGTTCCAATGCTCACTGAAGAGCAATATTTTATGCAACGAATTAGCATCCTGTGAGTTGTTATCTTCGTGTGTCTGAAATGTGAAATTTAAATGCACTTGAGGTCAGTATATTTCATCAACGCACAAAAACTGTGACACATGTCACGTCCGATATTGTCTTACTACCCACTAGACTTTCTTTTAACAATGATGCTATTTTCGTTTACGAATTTGTAATTTTTGTATTTTGCCATTTTGGTATTTGTTTGATTCATTTTATTTGATTAACTGAGTGACTGACTGACCAACCCAACCCAAACTCAATCCAACCCACTCGATTAGAGTTGGGTTGGATTAAGTTAAGTTGGGTTGTAACCCAATAATAAATATAATATCTGACACAACAGTATGAAATGAAAATTGATAATAATACAAATTCCAAACAGGCGGAACAAATTATATGAATGTGTTACAAAAACTTTGATAAAAACTGGGAAGGACGCAGAACTCAACTGCCAGGAGAAAATCCAACACAATGCGAAAACTGCAAAACGTTAGAAAAATGAATTATAAATGAAATATAAATAAGTTAAGACAACAATTTTAATGACGTCATAGCATTTATTGCCATTGATATCTTCCACACAAAATTGTTATAGTTCTAGATAATGAGTGTTCTTAATTTTTGTCAATGCTCACGCAAGACTGTAATTGTTATCTTCATGTGTGTGAAATGTACATGCACTTGAGTGAGTACATTTTATAACTTTGCAACAACTGTCCGATATTCTGGCGGATAGGAAAACAATATTTTCCTGTTCATCAGACTTTCTATTAACATTGATGTTAAGATTTGCACGAGACGTTTAACAATGTCTAGTTTCTGCACTTTGTCATTTTAGTATTTGTTCTCATTTTTTTCGAATTAATTCGTCATTTTTTTTAATCACCATCGTCAACTATAAATTATTCATATAATTTTCTAACAAATTAGTAAATTGCGTGTTCTATTATATTACTACATCCCAAGAATATCTCACAATTTATTCAAGACAAATGCATCAATAAGTAAATCCAATCAAATTTGTCTTTAAACAAACATATACTCGACGTCATCTACGCCAAATGCGTTATTGAGCAAATTTTAACGAAGTCGTCACCAACGTAAATGATGTTATTTGCTGTTAATTTGCTTGGGTTTGGTAGGGCTGGGTTGGATTAGGTTGGATTGATTGGGCTAATTCGGTCTGTTAATCAAGTAACCAACCCAACCTAATCTAACCCAGCTCAATCCAACCGATTATGTTGGGTTGGGTTGGGTTAAGTTAGGTTGGGATGGTTACGTCAGTCAATTTATTTGATTAACTAACTGAAAAACTAAATCAACCTAACCTAACCTAATCCAACCCAACCCAACCGAATCCAACACAGTGTACAAAGAACTACATAAACGAACGAATAGAAGAATGTATAAACGTCTGCAAGGATGAACGTATTATAGACTGAAACGAACGAATGTACAAATGAATGAACGAATGCTCAAATCAGCGATTGTACAAAGGTACGAACGAATGTTGAAAGAAACGTCCATTGCAAAGAACGAACAAATATAGGCACAAACGTCGAGTGAAGCAAACGTCTGCAAGGATGAACGTATTATAGACTGAACGAACGAAAGTACAAATGAATGAACGAATGCTCAAATCCATCATTGTACAAAGGAACGAACGAATGTTGAAAGAAACGTCCATTGCAAAGAACGAACAAATATAGGCACAAACGTCGAGTGAAGCAAACGTCTGCAAGGATGAACGTATTATAGACTGAACGAACGAATGTACAAATGAATGAACGAATGCTCAAATCAACCATTGTACAAAGGTACGAACGAATGTTGAAAGAAACGTTCATTGCAAAGAACGAACAAATGTAGGCACAAACTTCGAGTGAAGCAAGCGAATGTATAAATGAATGTGCTAACAAATGTATTGACGAATAAAGGGAAAACATACAATTGAACGAATGCGAATGTACCATCGACGGAGATGAACGAATGTACGAAGGAACGAATGTTTCAATGGCGAAAGGAACGAACGAGTAATGTACAAACGAACGAACGTTTGTATAAGTAAACTAACGTACGAACGCATGTAGGTACGAAGCAATGAACGAACAAATTCATCATAACCCAACCAAACGAGCATACAAACGAACGAACGTACAAACTAAAATCATACAAATGAACGAAGCACCCACGTAGGAGAACAAGGATAGAATGGACTCACGAATTCACACATGAATAACTAACTAAGCAACTAACTTACACCGAAACTGATTAATTTTAGTCAACTAAATGACATATTAATTTAGTCACACCGATTTTTGAATATTATTTGCAGTGGTATCGTTCTTTTTCAAATTTGTCGATTCATTGATTTAGTTTTTTTGCACGGTTTGCCCTTTCTTTATTTCTACTCATGTAATTTACATCGTTCGTTTCCATTTCTTCTATCGACGCACATTTTTTGTTTCATTTCAAAAGTTTTTAAACAACGTCATACATATTTCTTTAGCTTTCTTCATACGCCATTTAGATTTATTACGTCGAGTACAATGATAATTGAAATAAAGCTAAACCGAAGCCAATCGATAAAATGTGTTTTGCGGGCATGACGTTTTCATTTTAATCAGCGAGGTTGGGTTGTCACCTGTTTTACCGATTGGGTTAGATTGGGAACGTGTTTTATCCACTTTACATAGTTTACATTATTCTCATTTTCCAGTTAGTGGTGGGTGGTGGGGGTGGTTCTACAATCGTCCTATTGTAACTACTACCGATGAATAACAAAATCAAGAATAAAGAATAACGAATATAATAGGCAAAAAATATATAAGAGCAAAATTTAGTTTACATTTTGCTTCCTTTCTTGTCAAGATTTAACGTTCGTTAATTTGTCGTGTTTCTTGTATTTTTCATATAATGATTTTGTTCGTTCCTTTAGCTTTGCTGATTACCTGATTTTTTTGCGTGTATGATATAATTTAATTTATTTTGTTTTGTGGTATTTATTTGCAGCGCGTAAATATTTCATCTGCTTCATCTACTATTTATTATTCTTAACTTTAGCTAATTTTTTTTTTCGTTCTCTCTTCGGTTTTTCGTTGTTCATTTACTTTTTTTATTTTAATGCAACCATAATAGTAATTAATCCAAAATATATCGCAACATTGTAAATTGTAGAAATGCTCATTCTTGATAAAATTTTCGGTTAATATAGTTTGTTGTCCCGTACGTATAGTTGTAAATTACTGGACATTCGTTTACCATTCACTGTAATTTCGGTTTAATTGTTTTGTTTTCATTTGCTTCATTCAGAGTTATTTTTTTTTCATTAACTTAATTATTGTTTGCTTGAAAATTGTTGGATTTTCGAGTTATACTGCGCCCCAATTGTTAACTTTTCATTTGTTGTTTCACTTTTACATTTGTATTTAGTTGTAAATCAGTTGAGTTTGGTTTAGTTTTCATTTCGTTGAGTTACGAGCTAATCATTTAGTTTTCATTCGTTTTATTTTCAATTTATTTGCTTAGCTGACTGACATAACCTAACCCAACCCAACCCAACCTAACCCAACCCAACCGATGAGGTTGGGTTGGGTTGGGTTTGGTTAGGTTGGGTTGGGTAATTGGGTAATTCCCCAATCGTTTAACTTTCGTTCGATTAATTTATAATTGCTTTATTTCCATTTGCTCCTTTGCAGATTGTTTCATTTCCACCCAATCAGTGTGAACAAGGCCGTTTAATTTAAGATTTCATTATCAGTTCTAGTTCTTTCATTTTCGGTTCAATTCTACCATGAACATTTTTAGACATTGCCATATTTTTTTCGATTTTATTTTCTTTTCATTTAATTTTATTTGATCTTCTTGATTTTCATGTGATTTGTTTTAATTTAAATTTACATTATTATTTCACATAATCAATCATAACAACGAAGCGTCGAGTGTGCATTCTTTTTAATAATATTTCTTAGTACTGTCGATGAAACGTGGACTTGATTAAGTGATTATATGAAATAATACCATTCATTAAGCTTTAATGACATATCAAAGAAATATTTAAAAAAAGGACGCATACTCGATGCTTCGCTGTCTTTTCGGAATTTATTTTTATTGAATTTTAAGACAAACTCGATATTTTGATATAGTCTATCAATTCCAACTGAGAAACTATCATACAATTGTCAAGGTCTTTGTTAATTCGATTCGTGTACTGATTTTATTTTTATGCCTAAAGAAGAAAGATTTTTTTTTTAATTTGTGCCATTCTTGGGTACGAACATATTGTCATTAGAACTATTGTCTTCATTAGAGCTTTTGACACAATTGTGAAAAAAATATTTTAATAAACTTGGATTATTCCTATTGGAATTTTTACCACAGTTTGACCAGCTTCTGTCGGAGAGTAGCTCAGCCAAAAAACTTTTAATATTTTGAATCGACAAGAAAATTGATATGAAAATTTAACCTTGTGCGCTATAATTTTATATTTAGCATCGACGAAGATATTAGTAGGGAACAAACTTTTTATTTAATTTTCAAATTATTGCAAATTAATCAAAATAGGTCATCCATAGAGTAAAGGAAACATTTAAATTATTTTTCTAAATTCGATTGTAGATATTTCCGACAAACAAAAATCAAAAACAACCGACGACTTAATCTGCCCGTCCATGCGACCTACGCGCGGAAAATATCGGACGACACCTCGCTCCGACCAATTCATGTCCGACGTCCCCTCGCATTATTAACGCGCTGCGCGCGGGCGCTCGAAAAAAACAAGTGCGTAACGGTCACTATGGCCCCCACAAAGGCACGGGCACACAAGACACCGAGTAAGGAATCTGATGACAAGCGAAGCGCGAATATGCTTAGCCTCCTAGACTCGGGAGACAATTTTTTTGTTCGGCCCGTTAATTTTTGGCTCATCGGCTCGGAAAGTCAAAGGGGGCCGACATGTAAGACGTCGCCTTTCGCCTTTATGCGTCCTAGTTACCTACAGTCGGTTTCCTTCTTCGTCTTGCGCTGCGCCCGTGTTTCGAAGTGTATTAAATAACTGCGCCGAAAGAATGGCGAAAATTGCGGAATTCAGCGCGGATTTCAACGCAGCGGTATTTTAATTGTCAACATATCCATTTTTTTTTTGTTAAAATATTAGTTATGGCGAAAACAATGTGAAGGCAACGCTATGTCAATTTCTTTCGTAACTGCAAGTGACAAATGTGCGTAATAATAATAAACACTTTAAAAAATCTCGCCCATAAATAAGAAGCATTTGTAATATTTCTAATAATGAAAGTAATCTATTCAAAGCATTATCAAAAAAATGACGACCTCGGTTAGTTGTTTGAAAACAACTACCACCGAAGAACGACGTAAATACCACGTAAAACTACACAAATATTAAATGACTAAAGGCCGCATGTACAAAAATTTCATCACTGACATCTGTCATTTAATTAATTTTATTTTCAACAAAAACTTGCAGACCTTTTAGGCATAGTGAGCAAATTTTGCATAGTTGTCTATTTAGGTTGAATTGGTGCCCTTTGTCTTGCTACATTACTGCTTTTTTACTAGTTTTTATGTTGAGCTGGGTTGATTGTGAAAACCAATACGGTTAGGTTGGGTTCAATTGCCTTCGAAACAAATTGAATCGAATTCACACGAATTAAGATATTCACGAAATCCAAAACTAAATTCGAAAAAACTATGTTTTTAGGTTAGATTACAATCTTTTTGAAGTTGCGTTGAAATTATTTTAGGCTTTTGTCGTAAAAGCCATTTTTAGGTGGATTTAAAACGATAGCCTTTATTATGCAAAGTGGAGGTAATTTTAAGTTTTGGTGGAAACGATTTCTAATGTTTAGGTTGGATTGAGGTGGTTATGGCAAAATTAAGGTTTTCAATTAGGTTACAGTCGTTTCCTATCCTCAGAAAGTAAGTGATTTAAAACGCAGCCTTTTTGATTGAGATGGTGACTTTTAGGTTTTAAGGTTTTATTGGACGATGACTATTTAGAGTCTATTGACGATATTTGTTCTTTGCTAACCAGCTACCTTTCTCTAGTTTTGAACTTGTTATCTAAATTTAGGCGAATGCTCCCAATTAGTTTTTTCGGTTAGGTTGATTTCGGTTCACCGAATTTAAAAAATGTAAATTTGGTTTGTTTTAGTTTTAGGTTGAAGAGAAATTTAAACATGGGCAATTATAGTAAACACAATCTAAAATTCAATTAAAAATTGGTCTTTAGGTTGGATCGATTTACCTAAACTGAGGACGAAAAGTTAGTTAATTGTTTTTTCCAAGATTTTAGATTGGATTGAGTCGATCCAGACTAAAATTGTGGCAAATTCGAAAATATAGATTTGTAACGATTACGTTGATATCGTAATCCAAACTTAAATGAGAAATGTTTTTAAGTTGGATTGGGATCATTGTGAAGTTAAAGCTTTCTTAACCAAAAAATGTCGCAAAATTGCACCCTTTGTGACTTAAACGTGGCGGCATTTCTGATTATAAGGTTGGAAGGTTGTAAAATTTTGTCCCATCGCTGAAGATGTCAGAAATGTGTTAGATAGTTAGGTTGGATTGTATCAGTGACAGATCATCACTTTTTCCTATTATTTGGATTAGGTTGGGTTGGGTTGGTTGGTACTAAAACTTCCACAGATACAGAAGCATTGAGATTTTTAGGTTACGAGGAGGTTGAGGCGCAATCGAAACTTAAATCTAACCAAGTATTTGGGTAGGTTGGGATTACATCGAAGCCAAATTAAAATTACCCTGAGACATTTTCTTTATCAAAAACGAAGTGGCTTAGTAGGCAGCAGGATCTAAAATTTCTGGCTTTGTGGTGGTAAGGTCTTGTTGCCATTTTAGGATTTAAGGTTTATCGATTTTTTTAAGCTAGGGGAACTTAACGAAAAATTGGTTTACGTTGGGTTGGTGTCAATTCGACGCTGTTTTTAATTGAATTGTACGATTGTGTTGTTGATGGTGTTACACTCGGATGCGTTCCATTCCGAACATAAATCAGAAAATTTGAATTTTACGGTTGGTTGGGATCATGTCGAAGTCGCGAAAATTAAAGTTATCATTTCAGATTGTCTTTTTTCAAAAATAGTGGTTTCATATGCAAGGATCTAACATTTCTGCTTAGTAGTGGTAAACTGGTCATATTTTAGGTTTGGGTTGCGGTCTATTGGGTTGAATTGGTTGTACTCAAAGAAATTTGTTCTCCAGTATTTGCAAACGTGACATACTTATTATTTTGGTGTTTATGTTGGGTTAGTCTTAATTACATCACATGTTTTCAATAATTTTTAATTTGCTGGTCTTTTTAATTAACGTTTAATGTCATGTCAGGCTGGGTGCAATTAGGACAAGGGCGACTAGTGATGAATTATATTGTTGGATTAGATTAGAAACCCTCCGCGACTTCCAAAGATATTTTTTTGACTCGCGACATATTTTTATTCGTTAGGTTTTACGGTTGAGTTTGGGACGATTCAAGGCCTCTAAAAGGAAATAGGGTCTCCTTGTGATTAACGATAACTTTTATGTATTAGGTATTTAGATTGGGTTGGGTTGGGATCGTTTTGTAGCCAAACCAACCCAACTTTTTCTTTCCTTAAGGACGTCTTTTTAGATACATACTTGAATAAGGTTGATTGCATTATTGCAATGAATAATTTTAATATTTTTTATTGGTTGGTATTTTTAATTATTGTTTAAGATTGTGGCAGGTTGGCTGCAATTAAAACTCGGACGAATGCTGATGAATTATATTTTTGGATTAGGTTGGGAACGCTTCGAGACTTCTAAAGATATCTAGGCCTTCTTTTAACTCGCGATACACTTTTATTCATTAGGTTTTAAGGTTGGGGTTGAAACACTGCAAGGCCTCTAAAAGAAAATAGTTTGGTCTTCCTTGTAACTAGCGATAACTTTTATTTAATAGGTATTTAGATTGGGTTGGGGTCGCCTTGAGGCCAACTCAACCCAACCCAAGCCAACCGAACCCAAAATTTTCTTTCTTAACGACGTATTTTAGGAAAATACTTGGGTATGATTGATACCATGATTGCAATTAAAACTACATGCGATTAAATATTTTTTATGTTCTGCTAGGATCATTTTGAAATAGTCTTGTTGTAAAGATATCTTTAATTTATTTTGAAAATTTGTGTATTTAGTTCTTTATTCATTCTCAGAGGGTTGAAAACAAATGTCACAATGCAATAGGTGAAAAGGAACCGTTTCGCCCATCTGGGCTCATCAGACCACCTCGCATAAGGTACTGAAGGTGCGTAAATGCATGCAAGCTGTGATTATATCGACTTCTGGATAGCGCTAATAGTAATAGTATTTATATTAATATTACTATTAAACTTTTGGCCATTCACACTATGTTCAGACCAGTTTGTATGTTGTTTCAGTTTGTAAGTTTTTATCGAATTTTCATTTATTATTCGTTTACATATTGGCTATTCGAATTTTCCCAAAAATTGCTATACAATCTACAAGCTGGGTTGGGTTGGGTGACAATTGAAAATTAAGTGACCAAAAGGAACAGGTCGATTGTGATTCAAATGGAGACAAATAATGGCACACAATAAATGACAGTTATGGAATTAAATTAAATGAAAAGGAAACAAAAAATAAATAAATATATGATGCAAATGAGAACAACGATGCCTTGAAGAAAAAAATTAAATCAAACTTAACAACATAAAAGAATTCAAAGACAATATATATTAAATGAAAGATAGTAAAACAACACAAATAAAAATGAATCATCGATGAAAAAAGTAAAAAATGGAAATTTTGAAACAGAAAGGTACAACGAAAAAAAAAATGACGATGAAACAAGAGCTAATAGACGGAATAACACTAAAATAAAATTTTATTAAAATAAACGTCCAACATTTAAATTTTTAAGTTTGTGTCCGCTGGGGCACTTCCACCGTTTGCATCAGCGGACACCCGTCGCGCAACGCAGTTCAATTCCCATGAGTGGCACAAAATGAATAAGGGCACGACATTAGAGCACCCATTTACGGCAAGACTGTAACATATAATATGACACAGTTGCAAGCAATTCAGCCGGTCTCGTTAAGGCGATACGACCGCGCGACATGTCTTAATTCAGTTTGGTGTAACACGTCACCGAATATGGCTCCTGGATCGTCGCCACGTTTAATTGCCGATAATTGCGCGCGCTGTGGCGTTGTAGCCTCTCGAAATCTTCCCAGAGGACGATAATGATGATATCAACGCCGAAAGGCGCCCATTGTAAACCCGTTAAAATGCTACCGAGATAATCTGCGAGCGAAAGGAGCCGGCTCCTTTATTCGGGTCTCTTCCTTCTTTGTGGCCCGGACAAAGGCCCACCGAGCTACTTAACTGGCATTAGGGCACTTTCAAAACAACGTTTTGCGGTCGTCCCGTCGGAAAAAAGGGCCCCGATGCTCCCATTTAGGCTTCAGGTCGCTTTGTGTCTTCGAGACGAGGAGCACCGCCGTACGTCTTGTCATCGTATAAAGAAGCACCTGTTCCACTTTGGAGTAAACATCGCCGCAAACGCGGCTAGATTCAGGTTAGATGATTGCTTTCAGCACGAATATCTAATAAATAATCGTCGCTATCTCCGATGGGAGAAAAACATCAAGCAACTGCGTCATAAACCACAACATCGAGTCATAAGCAACAATCTTAACTTATTATTAAAATTATGGTTGTGCAAACTATTAATTTGAATGAATTGTCGAATATTTTAAACGTTTATAACAAAAAACCCCATACTAAATTAATTATGAAGTAAATGGTTCAATAAATATAAAAGTATGCACACATGGACAGAAAAATGGTAACAGTGTTAAACCAATGAAATATTACCATTGACTTGTCATCATATTTACTGCTATAAACATACATCGTAAATCATGACTCAAATTAATCAGTAAATAAAAAATGTGTACACCAAAGGACATAAAATAATACCACATTAACATAAACATCTCACCATCATCAGTTCATTAAAAACATTTTGTAGTTCACGATTTAAATTACGAAGTAAATGATAAATAAAAAAGTGGACAACAAAATTGTCAAAACAGTTGAACCAATAAATCATTAACATCAAATTTTGATCACTTTTAGTTTCCTAAAAAAAAATGAATTTTAAATTCTGATATAAATTCAATAAATGAAAAATGCCGAATTTTTAATTTTCTAAAATTGACAGTCTTTAAACTTTTCAACAATTTTGTCAAATTTTGAAATTATTTAAATTTTTTAATGTTATATTGTTTGACTTATTTATTCACAATTACACAATTTTTGACAATTTATGCAATGTTTACGTTAACTTTAACGCTCATCGACTCGTTACAATGGCAAGAAAATAAATTTTCAATATTGCAAAATTAACAAGTTTTCGAGAAAATTATTGAATGCCAAGGACTGGTTCAAAATTCCGGAGGAAAAATTTGAAACTGTTAACGTTGTATGACTTGCCCAAAATTGCAGAATTAACTAAAATGCAAGAAGGGCTGATTTCCCAATACGGCCAACCGGACAAAATAAAAAATACAAATGCCTAAAATATTTCAAATGAAAAAATTAGTCCACCAAAAATAATGAAATTATCCATAATTGCAGCGGAAACATGAATATAAAACAATCTAATAATTCGAGAAACGTTAATACAAATTCAGAAAATTTTATAATTCTCAAAATTGTCTCAAATGCAAAAATGCAGTAAATTTTAAACTGACAGCATGGAAAAAGTTTAAAAAACAAAAAAAAATTAAATCAAAAATATCAGTTTGCAATTAATGTCAAGATATAATTGAATAATTGAAGTGACGGTTATCTTACCAAAATTTGTTAATTTACCAAAAAATGCAAAATTGTCTAAAACACAAATTTCAAAATTTGTCGGAAATGTCAACTTCAAGTTTGCAAAATATTATCATTATCCCTCATTCACTAAATATCGAAAACATGACAATTGCATAAAACGGATCAAAATATCAACATTTTAAATAAAATAATTAATAAGGTTTAAAAACTATGTGGGTCCTTTTTTACCAAAATTTACTCCTGTTAGATACACTGAAAAAGGGCAAGTTCTGAATTTCGGACAAATAATTGTTTAATCATTTAACGCTAAGGTTTGATTCGAACGAGTTGGTAACAAGGACGAAACAATGGTCTAGGGATCCAGGATATGACTTTTTTTTTTAAATAGATGTCAATTAATTGTCCAATGCGCTTCCTATGATTAATATCTGCATAAAAATATTATACATTATATTTAATTTTTTTGTTGCCTATAATTTTGAACATGTTTGCCTAATTTATTTTTGTGTCTGAGTAAAGATGCAAATGGATTACTACTATTAAAGTGCCTTGCGTTGGGTTGGGTTCGGTTGGGTTGGGTTGGGTTGGACGAGCTGTGAGAATGTTGGGTTGACCTGTCTTTTCGACAAAAATCGCTCAATAAGTGGAGTTAGCAGCGTTGGGTTGGGTTTGGTTGCGTTGGGTGGGGTTGGTTTGTTTTATGTAATAATCGTTCAATAACTAGCATTGATACTTATAGCCCTAACAAAATGATGGCCTAAGAATCCTTTTTTGCAAATCCTAACTTTATCAATAATATCACATAGGTGCCTGTGTGCCGCCCAATATTAAAAACCCAACGCGATAGAGGTTCGAACGTTTGCTGAGCTATACAACTACAACAAACTGAAATAATTTCAGTATGGCTCTGTCGATTATTATTATTCTGCAGTAGAATAACAATAATAATCTAACAATAACAATAGTTTGATCCTTTTAACTTAATAGTTAAATAAGCAAAAACTGGGTTTTCTAGAACACTTCACAACGTTCGCTTAAAACCAACTGATCTTTATCACGAAAAGCATGCAGGAGGAATCTTTGAACTTTTTCGGCGTTGGTGACCCGACAAATTGTGAAACATTTAATTTTTTAATTGGACTCTCAGTAGTTAATGATTAGGATTTATTACTAAATTTGAAGAAAAAAGCATCAAATTTTGATCACATTTTATTATTCTTTAAATTATGGTATAAATTCAATAAATAAAAAATGTGACTGCTCAGCAAATATATGAAATCAAGTGTGTCGGAAGTTGAGAAACCGAAAACTAAATTTGAAAATTGATGAAAACTTAAAATGAATCAAAGTTGTGAAAATGTACCAAAAAAAAAAACGCCAAATTGTATAAAATTTTAAAATTTACCTGAGTTTTAATACACAGTGGGGTTAAAATTGATATTAAAATTTGGTCCTTATTTATTTTGTCATTTAACTGCGAAACCGTTTGATTTTTCATCTAGTCTTCATCGATGCTTATTGCATAATTAAAATGGCCATTAAAATCCCTTCTAAAATGAAATAAGTTGTATACAGTGGTGGCCATAACATGTGCAACTACGACGTATATTCCAAAACAGCTTCCAAAAACCAAGTTTTAGTACAAGTAGTACCAGTAGTATTACTTTTTATAATTGAATTCAATTGTTGCTGTTTATAAAATGAGATAAAATCTGTAAGTATTACATTAAAATAAAAAATGAAACAAAAAAATCAATTGGACTTATATTTCATTGGCCAAAGCAATATATTTAATAAAAATTAATATTTTGTGGCAAATCCGTTATTGTCAAGCACAGCTTTGCACCGACGAGGCATTGACGCTATTAAATTGTTAATAAAATTTCGTGGAATGGCTTTCCAAGTTTCATCCAATTAAAAAAAAAAAATCGTTACAATTCGTAGAGTTTTCTCGGTCAATCCTTTTGTTTGCAATTTCCCACAGGTTCTCAATCGGGTTCAGGTCTGGTGATTGTGGTGGCCATTCCAATACAGTAACTTTTTTTCTGCTAGCCACGATTTAACAAAACTCGTGAAAAGTGCTTCGGGTCATTGTCGTGTTGAAAAGTCCAAAGCAAGGGCATATCATCTTCGGCATATGGAAGCATAACTGTTTCTGAAATGCCTCTATAAATATATTGGTCCATTATGCCGTATATTCTATACAATGGACCTACTCCAGCAGCAGAAAAACATCCCCACACCATTACATTCCCGCCTCCATGTTTCACCGTTTTTTTGGAAGTAGAGCGCTTGGAGTCGCTGATTGGCTGGTCTTCTCACATAGCACATTCCATCGCTACAAATGATGTTAAATTCTTCCATTTTTCTTCAGTCCAATTTACTTACTCCTTTGCAGATTTTAATTGGTTGCATTTAGAGATTAGTGGTTTCTCTGCGGAGCGACGGGCGCACAGGGAGGCATCTACCAGTCGTCTGCAATTGGTAGCTGGAGATCTTTAACAATCCGCGTAGAAGTTACAAAAGAGTATTTCTTCACCTGCTGGACGATGAGGCTATCTGTTCGCTGACTGGTTTTCCTGAGTCGACCTCCTCGATGATTTACTATCACTTCTTCGGTCTATTTTCTTGAAATGTCAGCTTGTGATATCCCATTATAAGTCAGCTACAATTCGCTTCCTGAGCTCAAACCCAAAGTTATCCCGAGCCATACTTCAATAAGTGTACATTGATTAATAAGAGACACAATTTCAGTAGCTGCACGTTAAAATCTAATGAAGTGACATTTAATTTAAGTCACAGGTATCTGAAAAAATAAGCTAAGTTGCTAAGATTTACAAAACATTGCACTGGCACGTTTATTAATATTCATAGGGATAATAAATCTGGGAAGAGCTTTTCTGCAGAAAATTTCTTTTATTAGTTGCAACCAGCAACAAAGTGGCGCACGGGGATTAGTAATGTTGTTGATGAAGCTTTCGATGAAAATATTGGATGATTATGGTTAAGTAACACAATTTTGGGGAAACTTTAAAATTCTGCATCTACAGATATATTTACGCAGCTTCTACTATACATATACGAGTAGAGCTTTTACGTCTAACTTATAATAATTTCACAAAAAAATTATACTCAGGTAATAATGCCACGCTACACACAGAATTAAAAAAATGATATTATGCCCCGTAAGAAAAGCACAAGTCAGAATCAAAACAATAATAGAGTATATTATTGTATTCAAAAATATGGATATTATCACGAGCTTTCGTACAAAATCAAAATTTTAGTATTTGCTGATTTATATCACGAGCTTTCGTACAAAATTTGCTGATTTGGAATTGACGAAATCTTACGTCGCACAAAAGCTGTGCTTTACTCAGAATTGTTATAATCGTCCGGTTGCCTTTAATCGTAAATTAAAAAAAAGTTGCACCGTTACACAATCTCGGGCATAGATTTGAATTATATGTCGCAGTTTGTTCGTACATTGATTGAATTTCATGCGAAACCCCACTTATACAACTAAAGTGACACGATATGAGATCGGATGAGATGAGATAAGATCAGATGAGATAATATAAATGAATAATGCTAAATAAATGCAATCATTATGGGTTGTAAAGTTGTAGCAACATAATCATCGATTCTTCTACACCATTTCCGTCCATTCATTCATTCGTAAATATTTTATTATATTTCTGTTATTATCATAATATTGCTATAGAAATATAGAAAGAAATCTATGATTAGTTGCATTTGTACTAATTTATTATTTAATTAATTTGGGTATGAAATTATTAAGTATGTGGTTCATTCTTCCTTATATTTCTTCAGTTTGACTATGTATGAGTAATTATTGTTACGATTATAAAAAACAACAAACCAATTGAAATTATTCGTTGATGTTAAAAAGTAGTAAAAATCGAGAGAAGTTATGTTTTGAATTAAAATATTTTTTTTGTTGTGCAATTAAAACAATTGATGAAAATACACGTATTTATGATCCAATACTTTAGGCCAGCAGGTGCTAGATTTCGTTAAAAATTCGTTATAATTTTATGGGTATAACACTGTTGCGGAACGAACGGACGTGCATACGGTAGCATGGGCAAAAATAGCCTCAACGCTAAATTATTTTACTTCAAGTGGCAATCGAAGCTGATGACCGGGGGGGGGGGGGGGGTCGCGTTAAAATTTCATGCCCGGAATTATCTATGTATTAACTCTGCATCAACATTATGCGAAACGCTGCCGAAACCTCTCAGTATATAAAAAAAACTTAAATGAATAAAGTTGTGGAGAATTGCAACTTTGACTTCTTCCCATTTCTAAACATTAATAATTAGATATACGCAGTTGGGGGCTTCCGTCAGACAAAGTTATTCCCTACACCGTTATTTATGAGCAATCCTGTCGAGCGAAAAAATCTTGTTCACCGAGGCTAGATTCGTCTGCAATTAATGCGACTTTGAATCAAATTATGTTGGGTTCGATCAGGTTTGATGATGAGTCACGTAATCGCTTTGAGTTTGCCTACAATGAAGATATTGTGAACCCAACCCAACCCAACCCTTGGATTGACTTCGCTTTAAGTTGTGAATAGTTTGCGTTTGGTGAAAATATTGTAGGTACGTTTGACTTGGGTGAAAAATTTAGATTATATCCCTTTGGTTGTGTGGGTAAGATTAAATAAAATATTTCAATTGCCGATTGGGTTTAGTTTGTGTTAGGGGATAAAGTTGATTGCACTCTTGAGTTTACTAGTTGCGTTCGTGGATTAAATTTGCCATATAAACTTTAAAATCAATTTGCAGATCGAAAATGCAAGGACGATTTTCCATCGGCATCATTTGGGTTTCTTAACGAACTACACGTTACTGGTAATAGCCCCCAAAAGAAATTAAGCCACGAAACCTTGGCTTGGTGGCGTTAAAGGATAAATTACGAACAACTGCAATTGCTAATTGGCATAGTTTGGGCTCATATGCTAACGACATTAGGGTTTACAGGTTAAATTTGCAATGGCTGCCTTTCGCAGTTGGGTTGCAATTTATACAGCTTTGACGTTGATTTAGAAATAAATTTATTATTGGGTTTATCCTGTTAGTTTTAATTTAGTTTATTAGGTTAGTTTTAGTTGGGTTCCGTCATAAATTATATATTATAACTGGTATGATCACCGAAACATGAAAGATCGTTACTTTGTGTTGGGCTTGCCTTAAAATATAAATTAGTAAGTTAGCCACTTAGGTTAATTTTGGACTTACATATTCAATCTGCAACGACTTTGATATTCATTTAGTTAGAATTAAAAAAAAAACATCGATTTTTATTATTTAATTTTTTATTGGGTTTATTCACAACACATCCATTATACCCAATCATTTAGATTACGGTTGAATTTAAAGAATAAATTAGGAATGACTTAGACTACTAGTTTTATTAGTTTTTAGTTGGCAGATTAAATTTGAGGTGTAATTTACCGTTGGGTTTCTTCATTATACTGATTCACCAATTTGACATTGACTTGGGAAAAATAAGTATCAAAATAATTTGTATTTCGTTTCATTTTGGTTTCGAGTTGCATTTCCAATTAGTTTCATTTTCGACTAATTTGACTTTGGTTGGGTTGCATATGCATATTACTGCATATTACAGCTGCTTTGGGTGTCTAAGCTTGCGTTCGTTTTAAGAATAAAATAGAAATGACCCAGTTTGGTTGCGTTGGGTTCTTAAAAAGCAGCACATTACAGCTGCACTGGGTGTCTCGGGTTGCATTGGATTGAAGAATAAATTAGGGACTACTTAGTTAGGTTGCGTTCGATTGAGTTGGGTTGGATTATGTTGGGTTGCGTAGAAAATTGCATATTAAAGCTACAACTGATGACTGTATCTGACTCTAAAAATAAATTAGAAACGACTTAGATGGGTTGGGTTCGTTTTAGCGATAAGATTCTCTATACGAGCGGAACAAATCGAATGGAACGACGTTCCGCTCGCAATAGTGCGAGCTTGAAACCATTTCCTAGCAATACTCTATATCTGTCCCTCATCATTCGAAATGACACACAATATGAAAAAAGTAAATATATAAAGTTGTTCAGAATTAAAGTGCATGGTTTCGTAGCAGTATGCGTCCAAAGTCACAGATGATTTAAAATATCCTCGCGGAATGCAGCGATGCGAATTTCAACGCGCTCCATCTCTAAACTATAATAGATAGATATATGCTGTCGCAGGATTTCAGGGCAAGAAATACGTTACGATGTGTGATTTTTCTCATATAAATACTTGGTTTCCGTTATTTCTTTCACCAGTTGATTTATTTCATAAATTTTAAAAAATATATAAGGTCATTAATGCGGCTGGCTTTTCTATTCCATAAGCTCAGATTAATAAATCATCGACTAGAATAATGTCTTTCATCTTTCATATATAAATATGTATATATGAGGAATGTTTAAGAAGATAAAAGTAGTCAAGTCGTGAAATCTATTAATATCCACACTCCACAAAATAATTAGTGGTATCGATGATGAGCTTGCCAATGTTATTATAATCACTGGCACCACAGCCACAAGGAACTATAAAATTTCCAACTTACGACCTATTTCCACTCACTAGCGCCACGATTTTACTACACACTCTTGACAATTAATACGTTGGAATCTCATTATCTGAGCGAAACTGAATGACTAATTATCTTGCACGGAAACGTTGCGTTAAAATTTGACCTTTGCCTAACGAACTGTTGCAATAAACACACCAGTGGATCAATTAGGATCTAAAATAATCTAAGATAATCTAAGATATTGAAGATTAAGACAATTGAACAACAAATTTAATTGGGTTTTGGGCTACAAATCAACAAGATTGGAAAATTTTATAGACGAAAACGAAAAAAATTATTAACGTTACGACAGCCGAAATACAACTCCTCAGCCCAACTCAACAAAACCCAACCGTAAAATAACATTTCAGGACTGGTACCCCTCACAGTTACTTGGTTGAAATTTGGCTGAAATTAATCATTCATTTTCGTGTAGAAGATTTGCGTTTAAGAGTTTTGGGTAACAGAAAAATGGGAATTTCAAAAATCCAAAATCCCAAAATTGCAAAAATGGCTGCTGCTAAAGAAAATGTTACATTTGTTACGAAAGCTAAGGATGAAACAAATTGTTTTAAAAAGTTAATAAGGATAATAACGAAAAATTAAAAATATTCTTCAAGAAAAATTAAAACGATACTGAGTGTAGTATACGAAAAAATTAAAAAGTACATATAAATAAAATTTAAAAAATAAATATTGAAAGTGAATATTTATTAAGTATATGTGATTCTGATATTTCGAGGCTTGTCAAAGTCAAACGTGCAGAATGTTTCAACGGTTGTATCTAACCGGAATGTTGTATCGTTTCAGGATGTCTTATCTTTTCTCAATGTAGTGTCGATTGTTGTTTACTTTGTGTGATTGCATTCCGTGCTTATTGACGCCGCGTCGATCTATTACTTTAAAAAGTCATGCCCCATGTTGGGCGTCAAAATATTTAACATGATTTCAATGCAACTAAATGAAATAAAATGGCACACAACGTGGGGCGTAAGCTAGGAAGTCTAGAAATTTAATTGCGTGCGATGTTTTGTAGTTTAGTAATCTCAAGGTTGGCTCAATTTTCGAAACATTTTTAGAATTTTTGCAAATTGCAGGATGCAAGTCAATGACGTAACGATGGTTCCTCACACTGGGCCATAAATATTTATAGCACTTCTTTCCGCAAATGCTGATTGGGGGCTTAGACTACAAATTTCGAAAATGTCTGGCACGACCAGTCCAACCCAATTCGATTTAACCCAACCCAACCCAATTATTTTGTTTCATGCTCATTTTTTTATATTTTAAAAATGTGCCAATAGTTTGGTTGTGTTGGGTTGGGTTGGGTCGGGCGATTGATTGATTCCATTAAAGTTATAAACCAAACAAGTGCAAGTTCATCTAATTTACTTTTCTTATAAAATTTACCCAAAACGCGGCCGTTTTGACCAAAAAATGTTATCAAACGTTACTATGGTTAATATTATATAACAGCTGTGTTAGTCAACTAATTCACCGAATTCAATTATTAACAAATATTTGAAAAAAAATAAATCCGATGTACATCCGGCGAATATAATAGAATTGATTGATTTGCAACCACACGTTTCTTACAATAATTTCCCACTTCGTGGCTTTTCTAATAATTGTCGCGAATCACAAGCAGTTGATTGGTTAATAAATTTTATTAGAGATGATGACACGAAAACCTCTTGAACATCGTAACTGTAAGCAAATTCCGCCATACAATTAAATCGCCTTTTTAACCGACATAAGATGACGACACAGTGAAATCACGTGGGCCAGGTGGTGTAATGTTTTCGTTCACCAGCGCAGTGCTTTTGCTAATTTCGTTGAAATTTCCATTATCTTATAATAATAATCGAATATTTTTTTAATTCACTTCCATTTGTTAAATTCGTATTAATATTTCGTATACTTTTCACGCCGCTAATTTTTTAATTAAAAAAAAACGATTGTATTTTACTCATTTTTATTCAGTTCTCCGTTTACTCTTTGCTTTTACTTTTTATTTTTCATTATAATTGGTTTTTTTTTATTTGATTTAAATTATTTATCGGTAACTCCTTAATATCGCTGAAAACATAATAATAATAATAATTTTCCTACATCTCAATCAATACTTAAGCCATCCAAAAAAATCTATCAATATTTTCCGACACAATCAATCTAAGCCTAATCCGATCAAACAACTGTCTCGAGCGAAATCCATCGGAACTTCCGCGACCGGTCATCGCAGCGCAAATATTTGCCGGGCGCCGGGGGCGCCGGGAATTTCGGCAAATTTGCACAGGCCGCCGTTCCCAGGGTGTCGGATGACCCCGCTTGATCCCCGCCGACGATCGGAAAATTGCCTTCGCAGTGCGCGCAACGCCGCGGCCGCGGCGTTCCTTCCGCGTTCGTCGAGATGAACGAGCGATGCCTGACGTTCTGCAATCGTTCCGGGCGTAATTGGCCGCGCATTACAACAATCTCGGCGGCGCTGGGATTAACTGACGCAATTCCGCGGCCCGATAACCGCAATTATTTATAATAACGTTTGCTTGGATTGCTAATCGACTGATGAAAACGGTAATTAAAATGTTGAGGTAGCGACGGTTTTTTCGAGCGCCCGAGGCGATGTGATTTTTAATGTTATTTATGTTCGAATGATTTAATCGAATGTTCTTATTAGATGTTGGAAATGGTGGGGTGTGAATGATAATCGATTGGGAGATAAAACTTAGTTGGCAAAATTATTCGAATATTTACATTTTTGTTATTAATGCTACAACCGTTGAATATTAAAATTAATTTATTTACAATTCCATGTTTTATTATTTGTATTAGAATATTTTTATTCGACAACAAATTTAATTGGTTGTTATTATTAATCGCAAATTTGCATTCGTCGACGAATTTACCTGATTATACTCAACACAATTTAGATTACAATGAATCTAATTAAAGAGGCGATTTGTTATATTATTAAAATCGTTTCCAATGCTTTAAATGCTTTCAAAAGCAACATGTTCTTAAGTAATGTAAAAATAATGCAGTAATCACAGGTATCTGATCAAAATTTTTGCTCATAAAATATTTCATTTCAAATTCACTACTAACGCAAATTAAGCAAATATACAAAACCGGATATTAAAATAAAAATATAGGTAAACAAGATAAAAAATATATACAAGACACGACTATCACCTCTCGCAACCTGGTGGTGCTGCAATTTTAATTTCGTTGATATATTATGATGGAATTTGATGGCATTTCATTTGTGCAACATTAACATTAAAAAAAATTCATGTGAACATTTTGAATAGTTTGGGATATCTAATTTTTTTTATTTTTTTCCAATATTTGACATTTTCGAATGTTTAGCATTTTTAAAAAACATTTGGTTTTATAGAATTGTAGTTTTTGTTTCTTTGCAATTTTACCACTTTTTTTAATTTTTTCCATAATTTTATTATTTCAACATTTTGGAATCTTGACGATTTTCATGTTTGTGCCAACTGTGTGCCACTGTAATTGTTTCGTTAACTTTTTGTTGGAATTGGTTTTCTTTCTATACACAGTAGATTTTTAAAATTTTTCTTGAATTTTTTATTTTTTGTTTACCTTCTTTTGGCAATAATTATTACCTTGTTTGGCTATTTTTGTATATATGGGTTCGGTTGGGCTGAGTTGGATTGGGTTGGTTTCGGTTGGATTGGGAACTCGTCTTCCAGCTATGTCAAAGTAAAATTTCAGCTTAATCAGAGCGCGTGTTCCTGTTCCATTTTGCTTTCGATATAGCGGACGTGCATACGAGTTATGTGATTTTTTGACAATATTTGTTTTCATTTCATTAAAATATTTTTGGATTGTTTTAATTGTTGAAGTTTTCCATTTTCAAAAACAGCCTTGTTTCTTTTATTTGTTGTTTGTTTTAAAATTACTTTATAGTTGATTAGTAATTTTTGTATATTTGGGTTGGGTTGGGTTTGAGTTGGGTTGGGTTGGGTTGGTTTCGGTTGGGAACCCGTGTTCCAGCAACATTTCAGCTTAACCATTCCTGAAATGAAATCGAACGTTCCTATTTTATTCTCAATATTTGTTAGATTTTGTATATTTCTGTGATATATTTTTCGATTTTTTTCAGAATTGGCCTGATCTTATTTTTTCAATTCTTTAAAAATATTTGGATTGTTTTAATTGTTTAACACTTTAATATTTTTTGACGCTTGTTGACAAGTCGTATTGGTCTTTTTGTAATTGCTGTATATTCGATGAATTTCCTTACATTATTGCATTTTTTCCATTCTAGGATTTTTGTCATTTTCACGTTTGCGCCATTTTATTATTTTCGGTTGACCTGCTTTGTTATCAATTTTTAGATTTATCTGTTTATATTTTTGAACATCAGTTTGCGATTTTTTAAAAATTTTGATACACGTTTTGCGGATTTAAAAAACATTTTCGGTTGTAAATTGCTGGTTTTAAAATTTGTTTCTTCTTATTTTTTGTTTGTTTACAATTTTACCAGTTCCTTTTTACATTTTTGACATTATTTTAATATTCGAAGTTATGTTTTTTTATGTTTGTAAGTTTTTTTAGATTTTTTCATGGTGCGTATTTTTAATTATTACGTTTATTTGGCAATTTTGTCATTTTTCATGTTTGAGGCAAACGACACTTTAATTGTTTTATTAGCGATTTTTAGAATTTCTCTTGAATTTTATTAATTAATTTATTTATTTATTTTTTCAAAATTAATTTATTTACCTTGTTCGGTAATTTTTGGGTTGGGTTGGGTTGGTTTGGTTAATTGTTGCTAGGTTTTTTAATTTTATTTCTTGAGTGTTTGATAAGTGTATTTCAGGTTGTTATGATTAGTAACTTCTCACTAGAAGCAATTGCCAACAATTTCAGTTAAAAAAAACAATTTTTCATTCATTCTGATGTAGTGTTTTTTTCTTCAGTATTTTAAGATCATTTACAATTTTGATGTTTTCCGTCCCATTTTAAACCCATTATTTACATCGAAATTTTGATAATTTTATTTCATAATTTTTCCCATTATACGGTTGTTGTTATTATGTTTTCAAAAATGTCAATCGTAAAAAAAAAATTTAACCTTGAATTAAATCATAATTGTTGCTATTATGTATATGCAGAACACATTTTTCAGTTACTAGAAACTTAAAATTATATTTTGGGATCTTTATGATGTTGAAAATTCAAGAGAAAAACATATTTGACAACAAGTTTGTGTGTCAGTATTAACGCCACCTACACGTCAATTCCCCCGCACTCTGCTACGTAACTGAATTCCTTTTTATCGATCAATGGCATAAGAGAATTTGTGTGGGTTTTGATGTCTGCATGGGATTAAAATTCGCACACACACACTGCTCGTCACTCGTGCTTGTATAACTTGATGCGAATTCAGCGGATGTGGTCTGATGAGCTCAAATAGAGCGAAACAGCTATCACCACCTAAATACATTCGCTGAAATTTATTTTCAATAATATTGTGGTATTTTCTATGCTTAAAATATTTGTGTCGAAATAACTTATGGTACGAATTGAGATATTCAACTGTGGTTAATAATAATAAAATTCAATTAGGTTAACGTTCGTTGATACACTCGTTTATGTTATCTGTCAAAATTGAACGGAATATGTTGGTGATCGTCAAGATTATTCGTATCTTCAACCCTATAATATACGTATATGACAACAGGGTGCTAATCATCCCTTGAAACACAAAAACTGCAACAAAAATATTATCCTCGACGACTTTATAACTTCAAAAAGCATCTCCGAGCTCTTCGCAAAAAGCAAATTGTGCAAACAGAGACTACCGCCGTTTAAAATTGATTGCTGTTCAAACAGCGCACCGACTGCTCAAACATGGCGGCGAAATAAAAGCGTCCGCGGCCAAATATGTACACAAGTATTAACCACACTAAACCTTGCTTACACATTTCGATTTTTGTTTGCGCTCGCCGCCGAAAAAAGTCCTAAACGAAATGTCGTGTTCCGAACTCAAGGGGACCGAAACGAAAACAAAACGACGCTCGTCGGTCGGGAACCAGTCGCGTCCGAAATAATTGCGACAGCGCCGGCAGCGGCGGCGGCCGAATCAATTCCCAGCGACCCCGAACGCCCGCCGCGACCGAAGATAAGACTTTTATACGAAATTTTATAGTTATGAACAGGTAGTAAGTAATATCTTTTAAGGAGGCCGCCTAAAGTGTTTCAGCGATGACAGTTGACAAGGCACGGCCGTAAATAAATGAAAAAGTCGACTTTTACTGTTTTTTTTTTTTTCTATCGCCCGGGCCGGGGGTTTTATTTACTGTCGAGGGACGGAACCCCGTCGACAGAAACAAAACGCCAGAAACTGGATAGTTACTACCGATTTCGGTTCGTAAATGACGAACGAATGACCATTTAAGATTTAACCCAATTGTTTTCAAGTCCATTTCACAAAAAAAATAAAATTAATTTAATAACTACGACGTGTTAAATTGTTCACAATTATCGCCCTATTCTAGGAAAGTCATTCAAATGATATCGAAGAGCTTTAAGGAGCTTTACGGCTCGCGTCGTTTTATTGAAGTCCAGTTTAAGTCCACGATGACGTTCCAAGCAAGGTATGTTTATTGGGGACAATTTTATGTGGAATTTGTATTGGAATATTGGGTATTTTTCCTATGAAACGAAGAACGTTATATTTTAATCAGTGATTCGTTTTGAACGTCCGGAAACTAAGGATAATTCAATTCCCCAAAAATAAATGGGGAAACGCGTAGAAACCCCGAAGTCTCTAAACCGATTAATTTAAATCGGAAAGATCGTGGAGCGGACGCGAACGAAGACAGAGAGGAGGAGAGAGCGACGCAGACGCGAAACGTTTAACCCGCTATTTGTTTTACAAATTAAATTCCGTGAACCGCGAGACATCATTAAGAAAGAGGAACAGGACGGGCAACCTTAAAAATAAAATTATCTCGTAGAGTGTACTTTCGTTTGTGGCCGCGTTGGCGCCACCTCGACACGCCCCACGCGTCTTCCGTCTCCGTCCAATGATCGCCGCCGCGCCGGTCGCGTCCTCGTCGCGCCTATGGATTTCTCATCTCGTCCGCATTCATTAACATCGCCGCCTATCTCGCTCTGTCATCTCGTTTTAATTATAATTTATCCCGTTTATTCGCTGACCATCTTTCCGTTTTCCCAACCTATTACACATTGTTTTATTGGCCGTTTGGTTTTTTCGATTCGTCGCTGCGCGATTTTCGAATTTACGACGTTGGCAGGCCTGATGGGTCGCGACCGGACGCAGAAAGAGACGGCTGACGGCCGTCTTTTATTGCCGACCTGGACGCGTATGGTAGTAAAAGTGCTTCATTATCGACTTCTGCCGATTTATTCGCTTTGTGTATTGGGTCACCGCGATGGTCGTTTGTTTATTGACAAAAACCGGTACATTACACTGCCTCGTTGTTCGATGTGAAGCCCAAGACTATTTGTTGCCCCGCTGGATGTTGATTGGCTTCGTGTCCATTAATCTGTGACTTGTGTTTGGCGTAGACATGAATTAAAGCTTGCAACATAATAGTAACAATGCACGACTTTAAGTTGGCACAATTGAAAATGTCTCTAAAAACAGACATATTTTCAAAATTATCACATTCTGTCATCATCTGGCAACGTAACTCAAAGATATAGGAAAAAGCTCTCATTAAGATCGAATTTAATAAATTTTTGGGTTTACTGTGCTTTACACGCATTTAAGTTGGAACAACTGTAAATGTCTTTTAAAACAAAACTTATCCTTTTTGTCTTCATCTAGCGACGTAACACAAATATACAGAAAAAGCAATTAGATTAAATTTCATGGCACAAACCTAAACGAAAAAGCTATGACTTAGATTAAATTTCATTAACCTCTCGATTTACCTATGCCTACGAAACAATTCCACTCGTTTAAGTTGTCACAATTGAACTGTGAAAACAGATACGTTTTCAAAATTATCATTTTAGTCTTCATCTGGCAACGTAACAAAAAGATAAAGAAAAAAGCTCTGATTTAGATCAAATTTCACGAACTTTTGGATTTACTTGTGCAGAAATATTTTCAAAGTTATCCTTCTTAGCCTTCATCTGGTAACGTAACACAAAGATAAAGATATTTTTTTCGAGAGATTTTATTATTTTAACACAAATAGATGGAATTCATTTTATATTATTGTATGGTGCATCAAAGTCAATCGCATAAATGTCTTTTAGTTTAATATGGACACGAAAAAATTAATTTAATTTAATTTTACTAAACACATGCATGGCTTTAAATTTGAGTAAGTAACCATACCCCACCCAACCCTACCAAACATAAAATACCAAATATTTTCACATATATTTTTCGTGGCGTACTTCGAAAGATACGATATTTTTAATAGAACAATCATTAAAAAAAAACTTTGAACGATTGCAAAAATGTAATTTTTGTTTAATGTGAGACGAAAAAAATAATTTAATTTAATTTTGTTAACCTTCTAGATTCTGCAAAAAACTGTGCAGCTCTAACTGAATCAACTCAACGCAACCAAACAGGTATACATATTTTTCATTGAGTACATGGTAAGATACTACGACGTTCTTAATAAAACAATTATTAAAAAAACATTTGAGCGATTCCATAAATGTAGTTTTAGTTTAAGATGAGACGAAAAATAAATTCAATTTAATTTTACTAACCATATGCATGGCTTGAAATGTCAAGCTTTAGATACTGCAGGACACTGTGCAGCTTTAACTGGGCCAACAACCCTACTCCACATATTTGTTATGGTGTACTTCGAACGATATGACGATATTTAAAACAATCATAAAAAAATCCTTCCAACGATTCAATTCAATGAATCTATGGTTTTAGTTTAAGATGATACAAAAAATAAATGTAATTTAATTTTACTAACCATGGCTTTAAATTTCAATCCTTCAATTTTGCAGCAGACTCGGCTGCTTTTGAACTAACCGCATCCAAACCAACCCAACTCAACCCAATCCAACCGAACCCAACCCAACCCAACCCTGTTCGATCCATCCCAACCCAGCCCTAACCCAAGTAACCCAACCCAACCAAACAGGCATTACATATTTTCATAGTGTATTCGAAATATATTACAATATTTTTAATAAAACAATTCACGTTCCTTACCTAAACTAATTTCTAGGACTTTTGGGAAAGTTTTCTAAAAGAGCTTTTAGAAAAGTTCCAAGCTTTTCTTGTTAATTGACGCTGCATAGTTTCAGATACAGTCTATTTTTTCTTATGTTTCGTAGAAGAATTTTTACATAGCTTGCTTCATTGTTAATTGATGCTGCTTAAATTCAGACAGTTTATAATATTGTTTAACTGAGATAACTTGTTCTAGGATTTTTGCATTTGTTTTTAGATTTTTTAAGTGGGTTCTAGATACTAATTGTCGATATATAGTTCCAGACAGTTCTGTATATTATTTTTTATTTACAAATAAGACAGTGTCGAGTACTTTTGCATTTTTTGTAAAATAATTAGGTCACAGGCGTTCTTTGTTAATTGACCAGGTATACTTCCAGACAGTTTATGGATTTTTTAATTGTAAGTAAGACAGTTGGCATGATTTCTGCAAAAGGATTTTAAGCTCTTTTGTACCTGGGCAATTTCCAGGATTTTTGCAAACATTTTTGAAGAATTTTTTCTTTGTTACTAAGACAGTTCAAAAGATTGCCCATTGCCATTTGATCGTAATCTAAATACGTATCTTAAATATTTAGATTTTTCAGGTTGTCACGTAAACGCTGCAAAAATCTGCACTGAAACGCTTAATAGTATCAACCCAACCGATTAATCACAGTCATATTACTGTAAACTTACTCAAAAAAAATTAGTCGGTTAGATTGGGTTGGCTTGGGACCATACGTGCAACAAATTCGAAACAAAATTGTTTAGAATGCTGGTTTGAATTGAAATTGTTGGGTTTGGTTGCGTTTTTTCAAATATTTTAACATCATAACGTCAAAGTGCAACCCAATCAAATGTAATTCTATTCTGCTCCCAAAATGTTGGATTTGGGTGGGTTGGGTCTAATTTGGTTGGGTTGAGTTGTGTCAGGTTGGGTTGGTTTGGAACGAGTTAGTTTGTGGTTTTGCAAAAATGTAAAATAAAACTGTTTAGTATATTTAAGAATGTTGATTTTGTTAGGTTTGTTTAGGTTAGGTTGTTAGGCACAATACCAAAACCACAACCCAGTCAAATCCAATGCGACTCTATTCAACTAAACATTCTCAAAGATGTTTGATTAGGTTGGGTAGGGTTGATTTTTTAGAAATAGATATTGCCTACGTGATATACGTAGACGTTGACCACACATAATATATGCTTTGTTTATTTAACCGATCGAATAAATCAATTTTAGCTAAACTGGACGAAATTTGACAGAACTCAAAGAACGCTGGCACAACAATCAGATGTAATTCTATTCTGCTCCCAAAATGTTGGCTTTGGTTGGGTTGGGTTGAGTTGTGTCAGGTTGGGTTGGTTTGGACCGAGTTAGTTTGTGGTTTTGCAAAAATGTAAAATAAAATTGTTTAGTATATTTAAGAATGTTGGTTCGTAATTGATTTTGTTAGGTTTGGTTGCATTTTTGGAAATGACTTAACATCACAATACCAAAGCACAACTCACTCAAACTCACTACTCTATTCAATTAAACATTCTCAAAAATGTTTGATTAGCTTGGGTAGGGTTAATTTTTTAGAAATAGATGTTGCCCATATGAGATACGTAGACGTTGACTATGCTTTATTCATTTAACCGATGGAATAAATCAATTTTAGCTAAACTGGACGAAATTTGACAGAACTCGAAGAACGCCGACACAACTCCTTGTGCAAAAGGTATGGTTTTGAGTGATCATCCAACGATGCAAGGTTTCATATACTTTGCTTATAGCCAGCCATACAATATTAAGCATTGCTTCTTCTAGATGATTTTTGTCGTTTCATTGTGTTTTCTTCTTCAATTTTTTACTGAATTTACACCAACTAAATCAATTGCAACTACTCTAAATGAAATTTGACAGAACTCGAAAAATTGTTGCACAACTTGTACAAAAATTGCTTACAAATAGACATACAAAATTAATCGTTATTACTTCTCGATGATATCCGTCGTTTCAAGTGCGTGTTATATGCAATATCCTGTCAAAATGCCTTTTGCCTTAGTTTTTCATTTCTCTATATTTTCTACACTCATATTAGTCAACAAATACGCATTTTTTCCATTTTACATAAATTATCTAACCCTGGCTTGCTTTACAATATTAAACCTTTTCGTCCTTTGCTCGATGTTCATGAAAATATAAAATAGTGACAAATCAATTGAACATGTACAGCGAAGACATGGAAAAAACTAAACGTAATTGCAACTAAACATTAATACGAATATCTAGAATCTTGGGGAAATTTCCCAGCAATATTTGCATGCGTATGAACTGTTTTTTCTTGTCTACAAACGACTTCAAATATGCAAAGTAATTTATCGAATCCAATGACTGCGTCGGAATTATGGCAACTGAATCAAATTAGTGTGGTAAAAAGTGTAAAATTGTATAAATTCAAGTCCGTAGAACGTAGTTGCAATTAAATGTGACCTACTGAATGTTAAATAACACAACAATATGAATAAATCAATAGAGTGTTATTGAAGGATATGTTAAATGGCGTGGCGAAAATAAATTAAAATAAATACTAACCGAATTTTTACATACATTTTAAGTCTTATTAGAGACATAATTTGAATCAATAAGCACAGTGCATTAAATGTGAAACATTGCAATTTGTGTTATGTTTAATTATAGGGCATTTAAAATTTACTTTAAAAAGTTACTATGAGCGAGAGTTACTATGTTAAGAGCGAACATGTTTCATTGACAAAGGACATAATGAATTTTTTTGTACATATTTTATTCTGTATCTAAATCATGCAACATTTGAGTAATTTTCAAATTTTGGTCTTTTTGCATTCATGTGTTATATAGTCGTAGTCAATAACCTTCAATTTTGTAAAAAGGCTGCTCAAGGATTAAGACAAAAGTCAATTCACAGAAAAGGACATAATAAAAATAAACTAAAATTCATTTAATTTTTTTAATTTGCTCGGCTGTAATTTCTTGACAGGACTTTTTGTGCCATTAAGGAAGCAGATTCGGGAATTACAAACAATATATTTAGTTTTATGGAGAAAATGAGAAAACTTTCAGTAATGTTCTGCCGATCGTGACTGTAAGCAAAACATAAAAATTTTGTACTAATTATATTTAGTCGTTTTTTTTATGGTTAAAGAATCACTTAAAGATAAAACGGTTTCAAGGATAAAGGACATAACGAAAATAAACTCATACTAACGTGAATAAAATATTTCTATGAATTTTAGGTTTATGGTGGATTAATAATTGTGTAAAATTTATTGTTTTCTAGTACGACTTGGCTTGCTATAAATTCCTTCGAATTGTTTTTCTTAGATTCTCATGAATTGATGTGCAATTGACATGAATTGCGTTCAATAGCCCTTCGATTTGAATTTACGTCAATTGATTTAAATTTCAACTATTTGGATCAAATAGCACAATTATAATCAATGCAAGTATTAAATTTACTAGAATTCAATTGAGTTGCATTGCATTGCTTTGGAATTGATCTGAGTTGATACAAATTGCGTTAATTTGCCTTAAATTTGATCGAATTCCATTGAATGGTATCGATTTTATTTCAATTGCATTAAATTTCACCATATTGGATGGAACCGACTTGAATTTGCTACGATTTGAATGAATTCTGTTAAATTGTTTCAATAATACGTGAATCGTTTTGAATTACCTTGGAATCTCATAAATTTACTTGAATTGTTCCGAATTGATTTGGGTGTTGCGACAATTTGGATCAAAATATCACAATTAGATTTTAATTCATTGAATTTACGCGAATTCGATTGGGCTGTCTTGCATTACCTTGAAATTGATCTGCATTGACATGAAGTGCATAGATTCTCCTTAAATTTGATGGAATTGCATTGAATAGTCTCGATTATTTTTCTATTAAATTAAATTTCATCGAATTGGATCGAATTGACTTGAATTGTTTTATATTGTAGCGCATTAGCTTGGTTTTCAATGAATTCCATTAAATTGTTTCGAGGAGATATGAATTGCTTTGAATTACCATGGAGTGTATTGAATTTCCCTTAAAATGTGAACAATCGGGACCAATATTCAAACACTACAGGTTCTCGAATTCACCTGAATTTTATTGTATTCTGTTGGAAAATCAAAGAGTTGGTATGACTGGTTAGAGTCGCCTTTAATTAGCTGAAATTGCATGCCTTTGAAGTCCTAATTGTAGGATAAGCCATTTTGTGAAGGGAACTTATTTTTTTTGAATCATATGATTAACGTTTTAAAGATTGTACAATGACCCTGTCTCCAGATGACTGTAACGTCTAGATTCAATTTTATATTAAGATAACTAGAAAACTGCAAAATAAATATTTGTAGGGTGAGCTTTTCGCAGAATTGCTGGAGATAATTGCCCTTTTAGAAAAAATATGTTTCTTGGAGAGCTTTAGGCAGATTAAACAAACGTAACACAGGTTCTCCAATTATTCAGTCAAGTTACTCCGATTAAAGTGCAATCGTTTATATTAAATTCTGCACAAAGCAAAGATTCTGGAAGAACGACTTTCACGTTAATCTGGTTCCTGTCCGTTTTGCAAACAACTCAGATAATCTAAAAAATCAAAAATGTAAATAAGCTGCTTGCAGAGCTTTACACAAATTGAAATAATTCACCACAGATTTGCTGATGTATTTTTTTTTAATTTTATTCAAGTGTCGCCAAGTGTTCTTCGTCAAAATTTACAATTCTCCGTAAAGCAACACCGTTTCTAGCACAAGTTACATAAGCTAGTTTTAATCCGTAGACTGCAATAATTTACGTTTTTTATTTAAGTTCTACAATTAACAATTTCTTCTGATTTGGAAGCTGAATTGTAAAAAGCTTTGTAAAGCTCGCGAGACGTAAAATTAAGTTCATTGTGTCGTTGTGATTAATTTAAAACGTATTGTTAATAATACGATAATGGGTCAACGAGAATTTAGAATTAAATGTTAAAATGAATAGGGGAAATATACTGCATTGAGGTTTTCTGCATAATTAATCGTTCAACGATTTGTTCCAATGACAGCGTTATCGCATTTTATAAGCATCTTGTTTTGAATCGAATAGATTTTAAAAAAAAGCTGAAAAAATGTAATTAAATAAAATAGTGATCACAGAAAAATAATGAAGTGTCGACAAATTAAAAAAAAAATAAGAGAAGACAGAAATTTATTGAGCATCAAAAATAGAAAATGTACAAACAATAAATCCAACGTATTATAAATTGGCAGCAATAAACCATGAAAAAAATAAAACCAACCCAACCGAATCCAACCCAAACCAATCCAATCCAACCCAACCCAACTCAACCCAACCCAACCCAACTCAAACCCAGATCCCTAAGAAATTCATTTTAAATAAACCTCAGAAACAGCCAAAAGAAAATATGAAGCCACGGGACAAATAAATAAACCAGTTAAACAAATAAAAAACACTAAGTGGAATAAACGAGCAACACTGAATAAGCCGAAGAACATTTAAAATGGAAGAAAAAGTTAAAAAAAATCCACGAACGGATCGAAGAGTAAGGAACATGCTATGTGTGAAAGATAATGGAAAATAAAATTACAATTCATTGAATAAAGTTGAATAAGTCGATCAAAAGTTGAGAAATAAAAATGAAAATACATCTAAAATATAATTAAAAATGAAACGAAAAATAAAATGCCATACATTCGATTCGATTATATTTAACTCGATTCGGTTGGGTTGGGTTGGGTTGGGTTGGGTTGGGTTGGGTTGGATTGGGTTGGGTTGGGTTACACCATTGATGCTTCGAACTTAAACGAAAATCAATAAAATAAATGGAAATGGAAAGAAATTCCAATATCCGAATTAAATAGCACGAAACTAAATTTAAACATGAACAAATGTCAAAGGAGCAAAATGTGAGTAACTCAATAAAAACTGTGAAAAATCCAAAAAAATTGAATACAGCTATGTGGGAAAAATAATGGAAAATATATCTATATATCAAGGTATGAGATGTGACAAAATTCTACATAAATAGTTTCAAAAGTTGTAGTTGTAGAAATTTTCTAAAATATAGTCTGCGGCGGCGTATGTCTATCTATAATGGTTTAGAAATGGCAAGCGTCCAAATACGATTTTCTCAAAAAAAAATTAAGTGAATCGCAAACGGTACGAGGTACGATAAAATAGCATATAAATAAAATTGTAGATAATTGAATTCTCGAAAATAAAGTTCGCGTTGGTGTATATCAACCTATTATAGTTTAGAAATGGGACGCGTTCTAAATCGCAACTCAAATATTTTCCAAATTTTGGACGCCTACCACTTCTGAACCATGATAGACATATGGCGTCGATGGATTTCCTACAGGCAATTTAATTCTCTACAACTTTGGTTAATTTTTTTTTCATATACCGAATAGTTTGAGCTTACTTTCAAATAAATTGGCCCAGGGATGATAGACGACAGTAAATTGCAAGGCGAGTATTACAAAATATAATAATTATGGATGAATTTTCAATAAATAACACTCAGTCTAAATTATTTTAGCTAATCGTGACATTGAAAAACGTAGCCAAAAAATTAAATAATTGAAAAAAAACACAAAATTTGACTAGTCGTTAGAACTAAATTCACCTAATATAACAAATTGAAACTTTTGATCAAAAAATTAGAAACCAGATATCAATAAACTAAAGAAAAAAAATTGCGAAAAAATGCAAGCAAAGTTAAAATTAACTATTTGCAGAAATTGCAATTGTTTTAAATTGCAAAAATTCAAATATCAAATATTATTAAATATCATAGAATCGACTTATGCCCCATCCCACCAAAAATTTTGCAATTCAAAATTGAACCAGTTTCCACCAGATTACCAATGTACAGCACAACGAAATAATAACCAACACATCCTGGATTTATTAATAAAAATGTAACTGATTTTTAACCGATGCGATCGTGCAAGGGGCAAAAAATCCGTCCGGTTTACAAACGAGCAATTACACAGGAACAAGTTTACTTATTCATTATTTTAAAAGGACACAGTGTACCTGAAACTGTCCTCGTTTAATAACAAAAATTACCGGCCTCGTTGATAACAGACGCGGACGTCGCGCAAAAAACGTCGCTTTTTGCATCGAAATCGCAATCTCCAGCGTCCAGTGCCTAAATCAACGTCGAAGAGTGCGTCGTAAATATGGCGAAGAAGTGCAAGCAAGCTCGTGTCAGTTAATATTTCGTTTCACAATTAGTTTCGTTAGTTTTCCTACAAGTTGTGCGTGTAATGAACGTTTGGTGTGAACTCGAAACTGCGAAACTACGAAATGTCCGGTTGCGGTTCGATTGAAAACTCTGCGTCATATTTACCTGCAAAGTGCGTCGGTTTTGCATGAACTATTCATTTCGGGGACGTTTTCGACGACGAAGGAAGCTTAGAACGACCCAGAGATTGGGGTAAGTGCAATTAAATTTATTACGTTTTATCTTCGATTGTATTTTTTTTTTAATATACGGACGATGCATGCGTTGATATCGTAGTGTCGTTGATTGTGTAACAAGTTTTTTGCGAAGAAGACGACACGGTTGCCAACCTTAAATGTACGATATATGAAACTGTCAAGGTCGTGGTTTTATTATTGCGATGAGTTGGTGCATTTCTTTCATTTGAATGTAAACATTAACGTTTTCAACGTCGAAGAAAATTATTCAAGTTATGCAATACAAAACTTGAAAATAACTCAATATAAGGAAAATAATCCAAATTTGCTTATCTGCTGAATTGTTACGACTGGATTTTTGTTAAATTCAATTTTGATCGTTAACTATGGTGGCTGCTACCACATTAGCTTCACTAATATAAATATATATATTTTTAAATCTGTTGGTTTAAGAGATGCAGTAAGCGAGTTTGATTTTTTTATGATCGTCATCGCCCCAAACAACCCCCGTAAAAGCCTTACGACTACAAACGCATTTTTTTTCATACAATTGAAGCTCTAGGTGTTTGCAGAAAATTATTTAATACTACATTTAAGTCACTACCGATCGAACGAAGGAGTTTGATTTTTATCCAAGAACCACCCTCGCATATACATCACGGGTATAAATATAGGGTCTGTAATTTCCTATAATTTATTTACAGTACCTAGGGGTTGGGAACGTCATTTATCATCATACTTAACATATTAGTGATCGAGAAAAACGTGTTAGGTTGTACTCAGTACGTTTTCTCAGAAGCCACCCCCGTAACAGCTCCGCGAGTGCAAAGTTCAAATGCGGACTTTTTAATTAATTTATTTACGACTTTTAGGTCTTGCCCATGATTATTTGGTACCAGTTTTACAATGTTCGTTATAGAAAGAAATCGTTTGAATTTTTTTGAGGGCACGATCGCTCCAAACAACAATGAAAAAATATTCAGAGTTTAAACCTCGTTGAATATTTTTTTTTTCATTATTTATAGTTTTTGGGGTCATATGAAATTATTGTTAAAAGATTATGAGTAGTGATCGTAGTTGACTGATTTTTGTTGGGCCGCTACCACAAAAACAACCCCCGTGACGGACTCGTATTTACAAAAGGAATTCTTTAAAATGTATTTGCATATAATTATTTATTGGCAGAGTTATGTTATTTTCGATCCAAGGGAGGTCGATTTTTCGTGCAATTTTAACAGAAAACACCCCCACGAACACATTATTAATGAAATTATAGAATTTTTAATTTATCCGCAGCAGCATATTTATGTTTGCTAGATTTGTAACTGCAATTAGACCATTTCCTTAAAACCACCTCACGTAAACAATACTTTTAAATATTATTAATAAATAATTAATAATAATTAATTATTGTATATTTGCAAGACTCATGAATGATTTTTTTTTAGTCTTGACGCTGTAGCCCACCCTGTAACCAACTACACCAACCCAACCCCTGGGAGCCTTATTATTAATTAATTACTGCAAGAATTATATTGCAATGGATGTGCCTGACTTTTTACCAGCACAGAAACCGACCCTTCTTACAATACAACTACAACTAGGATATTAAATGCGTTTAATGACATTTACTTGTAATTAATTACTTGTTAACATATTTATAATACCCTCGATGAAAAGAATGAAAGATTTTTTTGAATCCGTCTTCATTGAAAACAACACCCTTAAGAGGATTATGGGTTGGGTTGGGTTCGAATTTAGTTTATGATTTATTTACAGTGTTATTTAAAGGTTGGGTTGATTAAAGCCACCCCCTTAAGCGAGGTTTTTAAAATTTATTAACATTATTTATGGCTTTGTTAGGGGTTGTTACAATGATTTACAACATTGTTGATAAGTCTTTGACACTGTAATCAACCCCTGTAACCAACCCAACCAAACACAACCCTACCCATCCCAACCAAATAGAACCCAACTTAAACCCTGGGGTTCTTATTATTACAAATTCTATAGTTTTTAATTTATTTGCAGCTTCGGAGGGTTGCAACAAAAAAATTATTGCAAGAATTATGTAATGAACGTACGTGTTTTTTTAAAAGTAAATTTGCTTTTGCATTGTAACAAGACTTTTAAGTCTTTTAAGTCCAAATGCAAATTTGCATATTTTTAATTTATTTGCCTCATTCATTAATTATTTTTTGACATATTTATAATACCATTAATGGAAACAACTAAATATATATATTTTTGAATGCGTCATGATTACAAACAGCCCTCTTAGGAGAATAACGGGTTGGGTTCAAATTTCTTTTTAGGGTTATTTAAAGGTTGGGTTGGGCTGGGTTGACTAAAACCGCCCCCGTAAAGGGTTTTTTAATTTATTTAAAATATTTACAACTTTGCCTGTGCATAATTATTTGTTACAATGATTTACAACAGAATGTGTATCATTTTTTGAGATCTCCGGCACTCTAGCCAACACCCGAAGGATGTTGGCTTTGTCAATATTAGCAGAGTTGGTTACATACCAAATATGTCAAAGGTGACAAGTTCATGATTGAAAAAATTTAAAATATATAAAATTGCCAAACGGTCAAAAATTGCATTAGTACCAAAATGGGCAAAAAGTGGGAACAGTTACTCGAAAAATAGAAACTTATTAAAAAATGGAAAAATGTAAAAATGGTGTAATTGCAAAAATGCAATAAAATATCAATAATAAAAAAAAAGCACTGAGAAGGAAGCTGGGTTGGGTTTGGATTGTCAGGAAGCAAAAATTGCTAAATTATGAAGAAAACTATCAATATTACTAAAACTGTTACCATTCCAATCTTCAAATTCAAACAGTTTTAAAAATTCTTAAAAATTGTCAAAGTGGGACAAAAAATTAAATTAAATTAAGTTAAATATTTGATACTGTCACTAACCCAAAACAACCAAACCCAACAAAACTCAACCGAACCCAACCAAAACCAACCCAACCCACCCCATCCTAACCCATCCCAACCCATCTCAACCCAACTCAACCCAACTCAACCAGTCTCAAACCCTGGGAGCCTGCTTATTACAAATAAAATAGTTTTAATTTGTTGCAGAAATTACTATTTTTGTATACAATCGATGTGCCTGATTTTTTCCAAACACACAAACCACCAATTTTATTTATTTACAATTTATTTAAGGGTTGCGTTGTGCTGGGTTATATTGAATTGTGCATAATTATATATAAATTCCACTTATTGTTATATACATGACAGTTTCTTTTTAACATATACCCACCCAAAGACTATCACAAATACAATTGTTGTTACCAGTTGTTTAAATTTATTCACAATTCAATTTGTAGGTGTAGTAAAACATTATTTATTACCTAATTTATATTAGACTATTAGCCTATTAATGTTGTACATCCCTTTAACAGAAACTAAGCCTCAACCCCCACACCTGTAATGATCTTATGGCTAGAAGTACATTTAGTTTTAATTTATTAATTTATTTTGGTCGTACGTAAAGTTAGAAGTTTCCAATTGTTTTAATATTTTAACATCAGATTCTTTGAGGCTGCTTTCATTGTAACCACCCCCACAAGGACCCACAGGTTAAAATTTGGGGTTTAAATACGCAACACATAGCGGAAACAAGAAGTGCACATTAGGCAGCGCGTAAAGGCCTTGTCGATGTAAGCACTACTCATTGTGGTAGCACGAAATGAAGTCTGTCACAACGACGAAAAACGATCAATTACAGTGCGGGAAAATTTGCCAAATTGCTACAGTTACATATGAGGAGATGTGATTCAATAGTATACAATTTTTTTCTTGCTTCCATAGTTCGTTCCTAAATTTATGAAATTGGGCAACGCACTACCTAAGCCAAAATAAAAACGGCATTTGCATTACGCCACTTCTGTGCACATACACGGAAACAACCCGTTTCTAATTTTATGATCGCCAACGTGAACTTGAAAGTCACCGTAACTGAAGAATCAAGAATTGGGTTCAGATAAATATTAAATCCATGGAATAGGTCTGTAAGCATTTTGCCTTCTCGATTGTGCTGGGTGCAATGTCAACGCTTTCACGAAACGACAATTCAATGTGAGTTTGTTGGATGATGGTTTGGGTTTGGTGAGAAATTTCTTAACGAAGGCCACAATTCGCAATTTCTTGGGAAAAATGTAATATGTATTGGGTTGAAATAATTTTGGTTTGCAATAGAATTGGATTGGGTTGGGTTGGATAGCCTTTTTATTTATTTGAAGATATTTTGATGCTTGCTGAATTTTTGCAATAGAAGACATGCAATTTTGTATAAACTACCTGAACCCAAGCCAATCCACTGCAATTTGAGACTGCATTGTTTTTGATTGACTTTAACTTGACCTATGAACCCTACTTCAAAGATTCAACTTCCACGAAACTTTCAACAAAATAGGGTTTTGTGCGCATATGTTAACAATTAAATCTGTAGAATTGACACAAACCACAAATGGCCAGCGAAATTCAAAGCAAGATATGACTTGATCTGCGGACATCGATGATCTTCAAAAACCAATGAAATCCATGGTAACTAAGACTCTACAGACATTGAACAATATCAATATCTGAAAAAAATTAAACCACTTACTAACCCATTTGGCTTTGACGGCCAAGATTGCCGCGTAAACAGTTTGTCCTTCTTGTACATATCCTGATACATAAATAAAACGATAAATAAATAAATGTGATGATTATGATAAGCGATAAAAATGCCTAAAGTTTACAAGAGGGCATATTTTCAAAAAGCAAACTCATTAAGAAAATAATAAAATGGAAATGGAACGAATTTAAATAAAATAATCTTACATAGTATATTCTTAGAAATTTTGGAATTTATACTGAGGTTTGGGTTGGTTTGGATTGAGTTTACAATATAAGTTATAAAACAAAATAAATGATTAGTTTTTTTTCAGAATAGCAGAAATCCGAATTTATTTTCATCTGATCAAAAAATACATACAAGTACAATGCTTTTAACCTCCACCTTGATTTTGACAAGACCTGCGTTGTTTTTTGTACGACATTTAATTTTAAAAATTTCGTTCGACTAAAAATTGGGCTTTATTATGATTACAAACAGTTTGTATTATTTATCACAAACGTTGCATTCAAACAGTTTGGGGGCTCTGGTGAGGGGCGTAGGTGCGATGACGATGATTTTTAATTGGTTTTTGACTTTGAAATTTGAATTGAAAATGAAGCTCACACAGTCGAGGGGGCGGGGGGCGCAATCACTCAATCAACTCATCAAATAATTTTACAAACAAACCTCCGATTCTGTGTCTGTTCGCACGACTCGATTGTCTGCCGGAGGCCAGTAGTTTGGCCGAAAGGCGGTCCAATTCAGAGGGGGGAGGACCGCAACCAGATTCGGGGAACAGCTAGGCAGACTGAGATATCTTAGATCCAATTCGGGCTAGACAGGTAAAACACGAGGTTTAGATCGGTGCACATTCGAATTCGTTAAGGTGCGCACAAGAAAACTCAGAACTGGCAACGTTTGCGTACAATAAGACGGGGGAACGTTCCCGGGAAACTCGATTTAAAAAAACACTTCGACCTACACCATCCACAACCTCACATTACACCTACGAATCTAGGTTCGGGCCGGCAATGTTTCTAACGATTGGGTTTTGGGAATGAATTTCAGCAAATGTGTTAAGGTGATGGTAGATGTTTCGCTCTATTTGAGCTCATCAGACCACCACACATACATCCGCTGAATGTGCATGAAGTTATACTAGCGTGACTGCCAAAAGGTTTGTGTGTGAGTATTAATTAGCTCCATCTAGACGTCAATACTCCCATATTAATTGCGTAAGTGAAGTGGTCCGCTTCGATCGACTAAATCGGTATTGTCCACACTTGCAACTACTTTGCAGCCGACGGGACTAAAGACCGTTTTGTTGAAAATAAATTGGGTTTTCGGTTAAAAATATTGCCCCTATTTATTTCAAATTAGTATTCACTTCACACGATTTAGAATCCTAGGTTTAGGTTTATTTTTTATTTTCATCAATAACCAGCTCAATGCAGGCATATCCAAGTTTCGGTTGGCGACTTTTTATGATTCTATGCCAAAACTCTCGACAAATTACTTAAAACTTCTTCAACATCTTTGCACCGATCCATGAAGACTCCAGGAACATATGGGTACCTTAGGTTGGCTTGGTGCGATTCGTTAAATTTAGGTTGTTATACTTTTCTCCCATCTACAGTTAAAACAAACATTTCACATATACGTTTTCTGTGCTTAGAAACCTAGCGTTAGGTTTGTAATGTATTTTTGAACGAATTTTCGTCGAAAATGTCTGCACTTCGTTTTACAACCTTACGAAAACATGCAACGTAGGTCACATAAGGTTTAGGTTGGAGATTTTCAACAATTACGTTTTAGGCAATATACGTCGTTGTTTTTATTTTATCGTCATTGTGTTTGTTGTCCTTAGTTAAAAATGCAATTGTAAACCTAGGTTTAGGTTGTGGTATTATTTCACGCTTTGATTTTATGATTTGGGTGCAGTTTGTGTTTAGGTAAATCCTATCGACGTTTTAATTTACACCGACTCCAACCGTCCACACTTAGATTTTGGTTGTCGTTGCTTTTACGCTTTTAGGTTAGAAGTATTGTCTGTATGTCACTTCAGAGATACAATATTGGTTGGCGGTGTACATTTTCTAAGATTTAGGTTGCCATACTTTTTCGCCTATCTACACTTCGACGTGTTTACGTTTACGCGCGCGAAATCAATTAAAATGTCTATGTCACTTATTTTAATGTTTATAAACCTAGCGTTAGGTTGTATTGTATTTTAAGGTTTCTGTTGTGTTCATTTGCGATAAATTATTCGTAGGTGTTGATCGGAAGTCTTATCTGTATCACATTTTACAAACGTACGGAAAATATGCAACGTAATTTGCTGGAGCTCATATGTTCAGGTTGCCGAATAAGTTGTAGCTAATTTATATGGATATCGTCTTTTCATCTCCAAGAATAACGGCACCCTACGGCATTGTAGGCCTTATACTAAACCTAGGTTAGGTTCTAATTTGATTTGTATGTATTGGTTGTTTTTGTTATTTACAACCAACTCCACTCTAATTAATACCTCGAACACTTAATTTAGGTTGGTGTGGTTTAATTTTTGACTGAAACTCTTGTCAAGAATTTGTCTGAAATTTACTTCACTTCTAAATGAAATAAAACAAAAGCCAAACATTTCATCGTTTTCTGTCGTAAATATAATTTGCATCTCGTATTAATATCACCCTAGGTTGAGATTGAGGAATTGTGATGATTTCATTTTAAATTATTCATTATTAGTTTTAAAATAAGCCAAACCAACCTAACCAACCCAACCCAACCCAACTACTTGTATTTTACTAAACATTTAATATGGAAACCTAGGTTCAGGAGGGGATGATGTCGTCTTCGTTTCATATTTTTCGACGATATTAAACTTTTTTGATTATAAATGACCAGTTTTAATTTTCATCCAACCTAATTCCTGTATATTTAGATTTAGGTTGATGTATGCTTTGTTCTTTGAGGCTTCTGGTCTTATAGACACTTTGCGTGAAATTTGTACAACACCGTTTATTTTGCGTCAATTATTCGAAACCTAAAAAACAAGAGATAGATTAGGTTATTTTTTGACTCCTCGTGAGATTTTTCACCCATCTATTTCAGGCAGATATTTCGCTACGAATGCGTTTGGAATTTTGCACGAAAATATTTACAATAGAAATTAATTCCACGTTTAGAGGCCTAGCGTTAGGTTGTACTAGCTTTTGAGTTTTATTTTGCGCTTCCAGTTACGAAATTTTCGCCACGAAAAATCAATCCAAGGCGCTGTGTGTTACTAGGTTTAGGCTGAGGATGCTATTGTTTTCAAATTATGAACATAGTTCACTTAGTACGCAGTGTGCAAATTTAGATTTAGGTCGGTATTTCACTTAGTACGTAGTTTTTAAATCTAGAGAACAAAAATTTTTAAATGAACTCTTGGAAAGGTTTCTAATCACATTTTCGAGAGTTTATTAAATTTTTTTGTTTCCTAGCGGAAATAAAATTCGTAAATTCCACAACAAATCTCAACATGCGATGGTCAATGTTGATGACGGTTACCCAATTAATTTAAATAATTTAGCACATCACTGTAATACACATTAAATGAGTAAATTAACGAAAAGTCAATGAATGGCAAACAAAACAAACATGAAACAAATTTAACTGTAACAAATGATGGCGAACTGAAATTACTCAAAACCTACTAATTGAAATCGAATTTGTTTAGCAACAGCACGAACGCAAAATCGCAAAATGCAAGTGATTTACGGCGTTGTTTAGCACAAGTGTAAAATGAGCTATTAGTGTACCAAGCCAATGTTATAAATCATTCAAATACGTGCATTTTTCTATTGCATTCAGCTACGCAGTTTGGAATTTGAATCATTAATCAGCTTGGTATGAATATCAAAACAATTGACAGTAAAAGTATGGAAACAAAGGAACTTAAAACTCATAAAGATGAACGACACAAGTGAGCATTGCTACGTCCAATTAGTTTAATCTTAGTTATCTTCATAAATAACCCAAATAAAATTTAATTTCAATTTTGCAATGAGACAAGGATTGAATTGTTTGACAATTCCTCCATGATCTGATTGAGTGACGTGTGTCCATTTTCAGTAATTTTTATTGACAAATGTGTTGATTTAAATTAAATCGATTACGTTGTTGTTAAATCGATTACGTTATGAATTAAAATGATATAAAAAATAATAAAACTGGTTGGGTTGGGTTGGGTTTGGTTGGGTTGGGTTGGGTTGGGTTGGGTTCGTTCTTATTCTGAGCTCAGTTTCAAAAAATGCCAAATGATACAAATCTAGTTTTTGAAAAATTTTGTGAAGGTTAGTTAAAACTATTTATTGTGAATGACCAAAAGTTCTGTACGAAAATAACACTCGGTATATGAATTAAAATATTCTGTGCGAAAAGGTGGGGCTTATGGATATCAATTGCAAAATGCTACGTCACGGTTTGGGTTGAAAAATTTGTCCACCGCCATCTAGCGCAGTGGCGACGGTGTGGACATTTTTTGCTAAATTAATTGAAAGAGCGCCACAACGTCATCACAAAAAATAAGCAGGTGAGATGAAATAAATTGCAATAGCAAATGTTAGTGGATGGATCCCCCATAATATTTGGAAAATTGTGCACATTTAGGTTGTACCACATCATAGATGAATCGCTTGACGTGAGCTCACATTTTCGAAGACCATCCTGATTGTTGCCACAATGAATATATTAAAAAGGACATCAACAAATGTCAAAATACAAATTCTGGATTTAAAAAATAAACCCATATAATACTTCATACCACATACTTATCAACGAAAAAAAAATAAAGTTGTTTGCCAATAAATTTTAGTTTGCTGTAGATAAAAAAAAAACCAAATGTGACGTGGAACAAGGAACAAAATTAAATTTATTTGTTTAAAATTTGTAAATTTTGATGACAGTTTGTTTTATCTGTACTGAATATTTGTGTTTGAATATGAATCGAAATTTTTTTTTATTACGCAACATGTTCACTATTGAGATTGCAATATCGAATATAAATGTTATTAAAACCTGGATCAGTTAATTGAGCTTGTTTAACGAGGTGCATACAGGGTGTTTACCGGTTCTGGCTAATCATGTTATTGGCTGTATTCAATCAAATTAATTGATCTCAGATTAAACAGCTTCAAAAATGTTTCTCAATTTAATAGCAGATGTTTTATGATTTATATGTTTATCACATGTTTATAGTATTTATGATTACGAGGGTGTGCGGCTGAGTGTATTCACTTGCGCCGATATTATTCCCCGCCGTAAAGATAATTAACTCGGGCAATTATTGTAAATAGTAAACAGCTCCGTGTTGTCGGCAATAAAACCGAAGACGTTAGACGTTAGATCCAGACGTAAGTGCACCGCAATTAACGAACCGGGCCGTTCCATTTCTCAAATAATAACACGACGTTTAATCGTCGCCTTTCTTCTAAAAGTCTATCGCGTCGCGGAATCTCGATTGACAACTTATGCTTTTAATGAGGACGCGACAAACGCGCTCTCTATAACATTGATATAAACTGACGTCGAAATAAAAACAAGCGAAACGCAAAAAACCTGTTAATCGGGTAATACGTTTAATCCTTATTCAGCGATAATAAACTTAAAAATGTCTTTGTCGGTTGACCTTTTTGCTGCGGCCTGTGTTGTGTCAGTTGCTTTGTACGCCGGAGTGGTTATTTTTAATGCGCGCTTTCGCGCCGCATCTAATCCGACGGCGGCGAAAAAACAGCGCAGATAACGGACGAACGGGCGGATTCCTTATAATTGGCTTCGCGATCGCGATATAAGCTTGGAATCGGCGTTGTGTCGTTTCGTGCGGTGGTGACGGCGTTACTTCCGTTTAAACCGGAAGTATTTTTTTTTAAATATTAATTTTTAAATTGCAATGTTTTCCTGAAATCACGGAATCGGGTTACCACTCATCATACATTTTTTTATCAACATTGAATCTAAAAAAAATTAAATGATAGGTACACATTTTTTTCATTGCCAATAATGAGGTATGACACCTACGTGTTCGTTAAAACTACATGAAGAGTTTGTTAGCTGTAACTGTAACTGCATACTTCAATACGCAGAGTTGAAATGACGCTTAGTTGCTTAGAAATAATCTGCGGTAATAAGTTGGTCGTTTTATGGCCTAAAAGATGTCGGAAAGCGATGGAATGACCGTAATTGGAACTACTGGATAATTACATTCCATTGGAACCCAACGGAAATTTTTTACGAGCTGCTGAAGTGATAAATATTAAATGGGCGGTTTACAAGCGCAGATAATTGATAACTGCCGTGAAAAATGCAGTCGGTCCATTTAATATTTTTGTTTTGTTTTTCTTCTAATTTTGTTTGTGTTTAAATTGATGAGGTGATTTTGTCTTGTGGTTTAGATACTTGGACGATTTTAGTAAGTGTAGCAAATTTATAAAATTTTAGAATCGTGAAAAAATTTAGAAATGTCAATGTCATAAAAAATGTCAAAAATATAAAATCAATATAATTTTCAATAACATTGGCAAAAATACAAATTATTAAAATTTACCATGAAATGCCAGCAAAATCACAAATAATGACAATTTGGAAAATGCAGTTGAGTAAGGACTAAAATTTGTGACACTTCCAACCTAGCCATTTATTTGGATTTAAGTCAAAAATCAAAATTGATGATGCAAATATAAAAATGCCAAAATTTAAAATAATTATTACTACAAAACGCGAGAATTGCAAATACGAATTGCAAAAAAATTTGCAAAAGTTACAAAGTTTTGAAAATTCCTCACAATGCTAAAAAGTATAAAAATTGCAAAAAATTCGAAAATGTTTAATTGTCGTCTAAATAAAAAGATATGAAAAACGTGAAATTTGCTACTTTCTGTAGTGTTGATTATAAAAAATCAAAATGGACGGCATTTCTTAACAATGTCAAAGCTTCAACAAGTGTGAACATTGCCAACAAGGCTAAAAAGCTAACGAAGTGAGAGATATATAAAAATTGCAAAAATGACAAAATTCTATACAATTGACATAATTGATAACATTCCTACCAACGGCAAAATTTGTACGAATATATAAAAATAGAACATTTCAGAAAATACGTGATTGGCAAATATGCAAAGATTGTGAATAATCAACAAAAATGCAGCGTTGCAATAGAGACAACATTGTAAATTTGAACAATTGTCCAAAGTTTATAATTGTCAAAATGTTGTCAAAGTGTTTTAAATGAAAAACATCAACATTATTGAACTTTCAATTCACCCTTTGTGTTGGTGTGTTGGTTTGGGTTGGATTAGTTTGGGTTGGGTTGCGTTGGTTTGGGTTGTGTTGGGTTGGGTTGGTACTGAAATGCGTAACAAATCAGAAAAAGAATAAAATTGACAATACGAGATAATAAAAACTGTCAAAACTGAAAAAAAAATTGTAACAATATTAAAAAATGTGCAAAAGTTCCTACCTAACCCTTCGTTTGGATTAAGTAAAAAGTCAGAATTGATTATATTATCAACATCAAAACTGCCGAAAATTACAACATTGGCATAAATATAAAAATGTAAAAATTGAAGTAAATGTCATTACAAAAAAGTAAAATTTGTCTAAAATGTTTAATTGTCTAAATGAAAAGATATTAAAATTTTGCGAAATTTGCAACTCAACTTTTGAGTTGTGTTGAATCAAAAAAATTAGTTGTAAAATGCAATTGCATAAGGATTAACATTTGTGAAATTTCGAACCCAATTCTTGGTCTGGATCGAGTCAAAAGTCAAAGTAAATGATATTCTCAACAATATCAAAATTACTGGAAATATCAAAATTGGCATAAATATAAAAATATCAACATTTGAAACAAACGTCAAATATTGCAGAAATTTAAAAAAGTGCAAAATTTACAAAATTTGAAAAAAACTGCAAAATTTCAAAAAATGTTGAAAATATGTAATTGACATCTCATTGAAAACATATTAAAATTTGTGAAATTTGCCACTCAAATTGTAAGTTGTCTTCAGTCAAAAAAAAAAATCTAAATTGATAACATTTCTCAACAATATCAAAATTGCCAACAACTTCAACAAATGTCAACATTGCCAACAACTTCAACAAATGTCAACATTGCCAACAACTTCAACAAATGTCAACATTGTCAACCATGCAAACAAACAAAAATGCTAACAAATGGAAAAAATAGATAAAAATTGCAAAAATTAGAAAATTCTATACAAACCAATCCAACCCAACACAACCCAATCCAACCCGACCTCAAGTCAATCCTTGACATTTATCGAGTAAAAATATCAAATTGATAACAATCTTAGAAACGTCAAAATTTGGGAATATGTCAAAATTTGTACGACTTATTATTTATATATTCTTTAATATTTGTGTTAAATACACATTTAAAAATATATAAATAACTAAAACTGCAAAAAATATGAAAATTTTCAAATATGCAAAGATATCAAAATTCAGAAAATTGTGGATAATCTAAAAAATGCAATAGAATTTTAATAATGAAATTTAAAAAATTGTCCAAACAAATATATTGAAAATATTCAAATATCCAAGTCAGCCCTTGGTTTGGGTTGGGTTCGGTTGGGATGGTAATGAAATTCGTAACAAACGAGTCACAATAACAAAATTGACAATAACTATATATAAAACTGAACAATACTAAAAAGTGTGCAAAATTTCCAACCCAACCGTTCGTTTGGGTTGAGTCAAAAATGAAAATTGATGATACTGAAAATGTCAACATTGGCATGACTATAAAAATGTCAAAGTCGAAAATAAATGTCAACATTACTAAAAAATGTATTGTATTTTGTATTTCAAAAATGTAATAATTGCAAAAAGTATTAAAAATGTCTAAAATGTGTAATTGTCTAAGTGAAAAGATATTAAAATATGTGAAATATGCAACTCAAACTTTGAGTTGCGAATTTTTCAACAATGACAAATTGTCAACAACTCAAAAATATTAACATGCAAAGAATGCAAAAATGGCAACGAAGCGAAAAAAAAGTAAAAATTGCAAAAATGAGAGAATTCTATACAATCCAACCCAACTCAATCCTTGACATGGATTGAGTAACAATTTCAAATTGATAACATTCTTAGCGATGTCAAAATTGGGAAAAATATGCAAAGGTATCAAAGTTGATTCACTTGTAGATAATCTACAAAATGCAGCACTGCAAAAATCCAAAATTTGAAACTTGAAAAGTTGTCCAAAATACAATATGAAATGTCCAAGACACCATTTGGGATTGGTAATCAAATGAGTAAAATTATCTAAATTAACAATGCGTTCATATAAAACTCTAAACAGAAGTGGCAACAATACTGAAAAAAAATGTTCAAAATTTCCAAACCAACCCTTCGTTTTGGTTGAGTCAAAAATGAAACTTGATGATAATCTCAACAATATCAAAATTACTGAAACTATGAACATTAGTGTAAATATAAAAATGTCAAAATCGAAAATAAATGTCAACTTTTATTTTCGATTGGGTTTTGTGTTGCAAAAATGTTAAAATTGAAAAAATTGTCTAAGTGAAAAGATACTTCCATTTACGAAATTTGCAACTCAACCAGAAAAATAAAAATTCTAATCAATGTCAAAATTGTCAACACCTATAAAACATGTTAACATGCAAACAATGCAAAAATGGCAACAACGCGAAAAATATATAAAAATTGCAAAAATGATACATACATTCTATATAATAATATAAAACGTCAAAATTGCAACTGACGTTCCTTTTTAATGTGCAAAACTATCCAAACTTCAAACTCAGTCCTAGACATGGATTGAGTAAATATAAAAAATAACATTAAAAAAATCATCAAAAGTATCAAGTCAACCGTTGGGTTAGGCTAATAAAATTTGTAACAAATGAGCCAAAATGACAAAATCGACAATAAACACGTTTAAAACAAATACTAAAAATATTCAAAAATTTAAAAACTTTTCAATAGCAAAGTTGGTAAAAATTCAAAAAATACAAATGTCAAAATTTAGGAGAAACACATAAGTTTCAAAATTTACAAAAGGGTCAAAATTGACGAAAGGGTACAAGTTGACTAAATGGCAAAAAATGCAACAATATGTAAATATAAAACATGTGAAAAACTGTAAAAATTCAAAAATGTCAAAAATATGAAAATTAGCAAATGTGCAAGGTACAAAATTGAGAAAATTGTTGACAATCTAAAAAATGCAGAATTGCAACAATTCGAAAATTTTAAAAATTGTCCAAAATGTATAATTGTCAAAATGTAATGTGTTTTAAAATAAAAAATAACAAAATTATTGAAATTTGCAAGTCAATCCTTGGGCTGGGTTGGGTTGGTTTGTGTTGGGTTGGGTTGGGTTGAGTTGGGTTGGGTTGTGTTATACTTAATTGTCAAAGTTGATAAAAGTGCACAAATGCAAAAATATATAAATGTCAAAATCGGCAAAAGTATTAAAAAGGCGGAAAAACATAAACGTCAAAAATGCTAAGTGTCAAAAATGTAAAATACGCAAATGTCAACGATTATAAGTGTCAAAAGTACGAAAATACACCAATGTCAAAGTTGGAAAGTGCCAAAAATACAAAAATGTATAAATATCCAAATTGGCCGAAACTGTCAAAAATTTCAACAATGCAAAATCTACGAAAAATGTATTTGTATGTATATTAGGTATGCAAAACACCAAAATCCTCAAAATCCCATCAAAATATCTGCATTCACAAATTCTTCAAACTTGTTTCCTTTATTTCTTTTTTTGTCTTTTTTTATATCTTATATGTTTCTAGATTTTTTATCTAGGTCTTCGTTTACCTTAATCTTTATTACAAAATAGTCAATATATCTCAAATCCAGCAAATGATACTTAGAATTAAGGATTATAACAAAAATATCATCGAAATCCTCACCAACAAACGAAGAGCTCCAACGAGGTTGGTTCCTTGTAGTAAAATCAATGGTTATTCATTACAAATTATTTGACATCATTTGTAATGAATAAATTAATATCTTAACATTTTATTTATTTGGTTATTGACTACGAACATTTGACTTGAATAAAATACGTTGGGTATCTTTAATGTGATTGGAACGTTTGCAATTAGAATTTTAGATAATTTAATGATATTTATTAGGTCAAAATATGTTTGTTTCGATTAAAAACAATGAACATGAATGCAGCAAAGAAAAATTATAAATGCGTCGACTCTATTTTTTCTACGTCATCGAGTTGTCCCAATTATTTCTTTCATATTTGACGCACCTTGTCAAAATCGCCGACGTGTCATTTGATAACGTGACTTTTTGAGCGTTGTACAGCAATATAATAAAATTTCTTCGTTATTATTATTTTTCGTTAACATTCTCCAAAAACTTTTGATATTTGTATGAATCATTACGTTGTAAAAATCGACCGTTAACATTTTACGACCGTCAGCTAACGTTTTCTAATTTTTCGGCATTGAAATATTCAACGGCGCCCCTGCGCCCGGCGGTCGTTTTAATTAGTTGCACCTAATTAAGAACATATCGTTGCCGGCCGAGCCAACGTTCCACGGCGCGAGCTTCGCCTTCGAAACTAGGATGTGATATATTGTAGTGAGGATGTTTAAAAATAATTTACCGCATGTTGCGCGGTATCCCTTTTTTTGACGACCGCACGCTGCGCCCGGTCAGGAATTAATTCAAATTGGCCCTTCTGTTTCAGCATCGCTTGTCTGCGATCCCACGCCAGCGCGGCCGGGCGCGCCGCCCGGCCGCGTACTGTCTTCTGCCGGTGGTACGAAAATCGGTAGTGTAATTTCGACGTGCGTCTCTCGTTTCGTCCCGGCGAAGGAATTAAAACGGGCGCCACACTAATTCTCGTCTTCGAACTTCTCGATGCCGCGTGGTATCGATTTTGCGACACTTTGCACGGCCGTAGCGCAGCGCTGACCGACTAAACATTTCGATTTATACAAATTAAGTTATGGGCTTACATCCGTAATCCCCGTGTAAGCCGGCAGCACGAAAGCCGTTTGTAACTAGGTGATTATCTCGGTGTAATTTATGTAATAACGATGTGTCGGTAACCGATTTCAGTAATTTAAATTAAGAGAGTCTAGAAAAACATTGTCGCGTGTTTGGCGCAAAATTTCTTAATGCAACATCAACAAATTAGCCGGTAACTGACGCAAACGGAAACGGTTTGTTTTATGCGGCAGAAAAATGGGGACGTTTTGCTGTAATAATACGATTTATCGGGGCTGCGCAGTGTGCAAGTTGTAAAACTAATTACGTAATAATTAGTTGTGCGTTTAGGCCAATTAAACTTGCACTTTAATATTATTGCTCAAATAATAGTAACATAAACATGTTCATATGACACATTATAAAAGGGTGTCATTATTTTGGCCTAAAATATTAGTAAAAATGTGTGTTTGCTTACTTGCATTAAAACTGATTAATAAACGTCGAACGTCGTCCACAATTACTTGAAAATAATCAAACAAAACTAACCAATAGTGTCGAAATGTACAAAATAATCATTAAAATCGACGTTTAATTTCATGCATTTCAGAGAATCAGGTTACCATCGTTGGCTCAACAACTATAATGTTGTCCTACTACAGAGCAATATACTACTACAGAGTAGTAGTATCCTACTGCAGAGCAATATACAGTGATGTTAAGTTTTCTCAGTAACTTTTTACTCTTCAGAAATTACTAAGTTGACATAAACACAAAACTGTAACAATTTGAAAAATTCAATATTAAAATTGGTGAAATTTTCAACTGAACCCTTGGTTTGGGTTGAGTCAAAATGACAAAAAAGATAAAATTCTTAACAAAATCATCATTACTGGAAACGTCAAAATTGGCGTAAATATAAAAATGTGAGAAAATTGCAAATTGCAAAAATGTGAAATTTCCAACTGAACTGTTGGGTTGGGTTGGGTTGAGTTGGGTTGAGTTGGGTTAAGTCAAAATGTCAAAATTGATAAAATTCTCAACACTGTGAAGATTACTGAAAATGTGAAAATTGTCGTAGATATAAAAATGTGTGAACATTGACATAAATGTCATTGTTACTAATAAAATGATAACATTGCAAAAATGACAAAATTGTAGAAAATGTGAAATTTCTGAACTTGGGTTGGGTTGAGTCAAAATGTCAAAATTGGCGTAAATATAATTTTTTTAAAAAATTGAAAAAGCCAATATCATTATTACCAACCAAATGCAAAAATGTGAAAATTGGTCAAAATGTCAAAATTGACGTAAACATAAAAATGTGTGAAAATTGAACACAAATGTCAATATTATTAAAAAATTCAACATTGAGATAATGTCAAATGATTTTCTTTGATGTGGTTTAGGTTGAGTCAAAATCGATCAAATTCTCAAATTAAAAGCCAATATCATTATTACCAACCAAATGCAAAAATGTGAAAATTGGTCAAAATGTCAAAATTGACGTAAACATAAAAATGTGTGAAAATTGAACACAAATGTCAATATTATTAAAAAATTCAACATTGAGATAATGTCAAATGATGTTGACATGGTTTAGGTTGAGTCAAAATCGATCAAATTCTCAAAATATAAAAATTGTGAACGTTAAAAGCCAATATCATTATTACCAACCAAATGCAAAAATGTGAAAATTGGTCAAAATGTCAAAATTGACGTAAACATAAAAATGTGTGAAAATTGAACACAAATGTTAATATTATTAAAAAATTCAACATTGAGATAATGTCAAATGATTTTCTTCGACGTGGTTTAGGTTGAGTCAAAATCGATCAAATTCTCAAAATATAAAATTTGTGAACGTTAAAAGCCAATATCATTATTACCAACCAAATGCAAAAATGTGAAAATTGGTCAAAATGTCAAAATTGACGTAAACATAAAAATGTGTGAAAATTGAACACAAATGTCAATATTATTAAAAAATTCAACATTGAGATAATGTCAAATGATGTTCTTTGACATGGTTTAGGTTGAGTCAAAATCGATCAAATTCTCAAAATATAAAAATTGTGGACGTTAAATGCCAATATCATTATTACCAACCAAATGCAAAAATGTGAAAATTGGTCAATATGTCAAAATTGACGTAAACATAAAAATGTGTGAAAATTGAACACAAATGTCAATATTATTAAAAAATTCAACATTGAGATAATGTCAAATGATGTTCTTTGACATGGTTTGGGTTGAGTCAAAATCGATCAAATTCTCAAAATATAAAAATTGTGAACGTTAAAAGCCAATATCATTATTACCAACCAAATGTGAAAATTGGTCAAAATGTCAAAATTGACGTAAACATAAAAATGTGTGAAAATTGAACACAAATGTCACAAAATGTGAGAAAATTGCAAATTGCAAAAATGTGAAATTTCCAACTGAACTGTTGGGTTGGGTTGGGTTGAGTTGGGTTGAGTTGGGTTAAGTCAAAATGTCAAAATTGATAAAATTCTCAACACTGTGAAGATTACTGAAAATGTGAAAATTGTCGTAGATATAAAAATGTGTGAACATTGACATAAATGTCATTGTTACTAATAAAATGATAACATTGCAAAAATGACAAAATTGTAGAAAATGTGAAATTTCTGAACTTGGGTTGGGTTGAGTCAAAATGTCAAAATTGGCGTAAATATAAATTTTTTAAAAAATTGAAAAAGCCAATATCATTATTACCAACCAAATGCAAAAATGTGAAAATTGGTCAAAATGTCAAAATTGACGTAAACATAAAAATGTGTGAAAATTGAACACAAATGTCAATATTATTAAAAAATTCAACATTGAGATAATGTCAAATGATTTTCTTTGATGTGGTTTAGGTTGAGTCAAAATCGATCAAATTCTCAAATTAAAAGCCAATATCATTATTACCAACCAAATGCAAAAATGTGAAAATTGGTCAAAATGTCAAAATTGACGTAAACATAAAAATGTGTGAAAATTGAACACAAATGTCAATATTATTAAAAAATTCAACATTGAGATAATGTCAAATGATGTTCTTTGACATGGTTTAGGTTGAGTCAAAATCGATCAAATTCTCAAAATATAAAAATTGTGAACGTTAAAAGCCAATATCATTATTACCAACCAAATGCAAAAATGTGAAAATTGGTCAAAATGTCAAAATTGACGTAAACATAAAAATGTGTGAAAATTGAACACAAATGTTAATATTATTAAAAAATTCAACATTGAGATAATGTCAAATGATTTTCTTCGACGTGGTTTAGGTTGAGTCAAAATCGATCAAATTCTCAAAATATAAAATTTGTGAACGTTAAAAGCCAATATCATTATTACCAACCAAATGCAAAAATGTGAAAATTGGTCAAAATGTCAAAATTGACGTAAACATAAAAATGTGTGAAAATTGAACACAAATGTCAATATTATTAAAAAATTCAACATTGAGATAATGTCAAATGATGTTCTTTGACATGGTTTAGGTTGAGTCAAAATCGATCAAATTCTCAAAATATAAAAATTGTGGACGTTAAATGCCAATATCATTATTACCAACCAAATGCAAAAATGTGAAAATTGGTCAATATGTCAAAATTGACGTAAACATAAAAATGTGTGAAAATTGAACACAAATGTCAATATTATTAAAAAATTCAACATTGAGATAATGTCAAATGATGTTCTTTGACATGGTTTGGGTTGAGTCAAAATCGATCAAATTCTCAAAATATAAAAATTGTGAACGTTAAAAGCCAATATCATTATTACCAACCAAATGTGAAAATTGGTCAAAATGTCAAAATTGACGTAAACATAAAAATGTGTGAAAATTGAACACAAATGTCAATATTATTAAAAAAATCAACATTGAGATAATGTGAAATGATGTTCTTTGACATGGTTTAGGTTGAGTCAAAATCGATCAAATTCTCAAAATATAAAAATTGTGAACGTTAAAAGCCAATATAATTATTACCGACCAAATGCAAAAAATGTGAAAATTGGTCAAAATGTCAAAATTGACGTAAACATAAAAATGTGTGAAAATTGAACGCAAATGTCAATATTATTAAAAAATTCAACATTGAGATAATGTCAAATGATGTTCTTTGACATGGTTTAGGTTGAGTCAAAATCGATCAAATTCTCAAAATATAAAAATTGTGGACGTTAAATGCCAATACCATTATTACCAACCAAATGCAAAAATTTCAAAATTGGAAAAGTGTCAAAATGTAAAAATTGATAAAACTCTTAACAACACAACGCTAGTCAAATCTGAGGTCAATTATGTCTTCAGGTTAATACTGCTTTTCGACCAAAATTGTAGTTATTTGGTCAACAACGTCGAAAGGGAACAAAAAATATAAAAAGTCCGTCTGAATTACACTAAATTATATTTACTATGGAATGAATACAAAGTGTAGTTATTTAAAAAAAAAAAATTAAATTAAAAAAGATCCCAATGTATATAAAAATTCATCTGATGAGCCGAACGTGAACGAGTGAAACGAACAATTAAAATAATACGCTAATGTTATAAATCAATCTGTTGGCATTCAGACACATTGTGTTTAAGTGAAGTTGTAAATTGTAATGGGTTCATAAAGGGCATGGTGCAAAAAAAAAGGATTCTAACGAATATAGAAGCCAAAATATGAATTCCTCCAGGATGCAAAAATTTTGAAACAAGCAAAATTGTCAAACACAATTAGGTTCAATTATACTCAAATTGACTTAATGTTAGAAAATGCAAAATCTGTCAAAAACTTCAAAACTGTTCTTTAATTTGACTTAATTTGTGTTGAAAAAAAAAATTAAGTTTGTTCAATTTTAGTTAATTTGGCTTAATTTGAGAAAAAAAAACATCAAAAAATTATTTTACTTAATTTGTCATGATTTCACTAAAAAATGTAAAAATTGCAAAATTGTAGGAAGTACAAGGAAATGCAATTTAATTTATATCTAATTTCGAATCATTTAATTCGATTTAGTGCAATTTGTGTTAATTTGCATTAATTTGATTTCGTAATTTAATTGAATTTTAAAGGCAAAATTATCTAAAAATTCTTTGACTTAATGATTTCACTTAAAAATTCTAAAACTGTTAAAATTGTATAAAGAGATTCAATTTACTTTAAGTGTAATTTTGCGTAATTTAACTTAGTTCAATTTTACTTAATTTGTCTTAGTTTGTACAAAATTATTAATAAACACCCTATTGGATATATAATATAATTTGTAGGCGTGGGTGGAAAATGAAGTAAATTTGAAATTAATGATTTATGACGTTTCAACAGAAAAATGTTAAACGAACAATGAGCATGACACCTTGTGTCGTTACCATTCAGATATTGATTGTGTTAAATAAAATGCAGTGGTAAATCTTAATGAGCATGTAATAAAATTCCAAAAATATCACAAAATTGTCAAGGCATACGTAGATAATTGTAAGAAGTAGCCTAAGTTTCTAAATTGACTTAATTGATATAAATGGCAGCTTATCAAAAACTTCTGACTGGCTTTGATTTAATTGACGAAATTCCGAGTTTGATGCAAAAATGTCAAAATTGTGTAAAGTGCAATTTTGAATAATTTGACCGAATTTTGTCCAATTTTAGTTAATTTGTCGTAATTTGATTTCGCAGTGTGATGTAATTATAAGGACCAAATTATACTTGAATGATTTTTTTATTTTACAAAAAAAAAATGGAAAGGGAACCTAAAATTAACATACTTGGTGATTAGTATAAACCTCGTTCAAATATTGCCACAATTCTATCTGCAGATTACATTTTGGTTTGGGTTGGATATAAAAGTCTAAAACCTAAAATATTCCAAATTCGATATACACTATATCTCCAGATTGAACTTATTATGGATTTGATCCAAGTTTAAGTTCTTTTTCACAAAACGTCGACAGGGAACCCAATATACAAAAAGTCTAAATGTTGGCTTAATTATCCAAATTAACATTACTTTGGGTTGAGTTGGGTTGGTTTGGGTTGGGTTAGGTTGGGTTGGGTTGGGTTGGGTCGGGTTGGTTTGTGTTGGGTTCAAAAATTATTTTGTTTCATTCGAAAAATCTCGCAAATTATTCAAATTCCAAGTACATTATGCCTTTATATTAATATGATTAGGGATTGAATCAAAACTTGTGGTTATTTTGCAAAAAATGTCAAAATAAAACCCAAAATAGAACAATAGGTCTGAACGTAAACCTCCAGCTTAACATTACTTAGTATTGAACCCAAACTTAAAGCATTTTTCTAACGTGAAAAAATGTTCGTCCAAATGTTACCCCAATTATTTTCTAAAAAAATCGAATCCAAATAGAAATTCAAACCCAGAAAATTCCAAAACAGAACATCATCAAAATTTGATAAATATGATATCTTCAAATTAATATTACTATGTTACGGATTAACAGTACTTTTGGTCGAACCTAAATTTTGTTCATTTTCCAGAAAAGTCTATAGGTAACTCCTTCAAAATCTTGGTTTAATTATCGACACTAACATTATTTTGGACTGAAAATATATTTTTCCAAAAAGCTCTCAAAGGAAATCATTGTTCAAATTCAACATCAATTGTTCTTCTAAGTTAACGTTACTATTCAAACTCAAAGAAAATCGTATGCAAATAGAAGCTCAAAACCAAAACCAAAAACATCATCAAAATTTTACAAATATTATCTTCAGATTAATATCAGCATCCTACAGATTAACAGTACAGGTCAAACCCAAATTTTATTCATTTTCCAAAAGTCTCAAAATATAAAAAGTTCGTCGAAATCTAGGCTTAATTATCCAGATTAACACTACTTTGGGTTGAATCGGAAAATATTTTTTTACAAGAAACTCTGAAAGGAGAACATGGTTTAAATTCCATCACCGCTATTCCTTTAAATGAATATTACTGTGGATTGAATTCGAACATTATTTTTCAAAAAACGTGGCGAAAGGCAACCGAAACTAAATCTCCAATTAAACCTCGTAATTAACATTACTTTGTGTTGAACCCAAATTAAAACATTTTTCGACCAAGGAAAATAGTTCGTCCAAATTTGATCCCAATTATTTTCCAAAAACCCAAAATTGAGAAGATAAACTCAAAACCAAAAAAATTAATCAATCAATCATGAAAATTTGACATATCTTCAGATTAACAGTAGCGTCCTACAGATTAACAGTACTTTGGGCCGAACAGAAATTTTATTCATTTTCACAAAAACGATTCCAAACCTGAGCACAATTATTTTCCAAAAAAGTCGTACGACTTTGATCTCATGATATCTCCCCATCAGGACTGTTTCTATTTTTACCCCAACAATGTAGCAAAATTTCTGAATCCCAGTTGCAGTTGGTTGTTCAAAATGGCTTTCAAGTTAAATAACTCGGTGTAGTTGCGAATGGAATTACTCTCAAACGAGCTTCAAATAAAAACCAGATGAGATATAAGAAAAAAAACTTTACATTTTATTACCATAATTAATCCACGAAATCCGAAATTTATAAGAATTCAACTAAATATCTAAAGTGTCAACCATTAAACTTAGATATATGTATTACGTTAACACTGGAGGTACTGTTGCTGACTTCTTGTGGTAGTTAGCACCTGCAGCCGTTGTAGCGTTTTGTATTAAGTGGCCGAACACAATTAGAAACAAATCCAATTAATAAGCTAGCGGAAGGAAAAATAAATAATTAGAACCGATGTGTACATTCGCTGGTAATGGGAACACATTAGCACGAATCATCAAGCACCCACATCGCGGCCATAACGACGCCTTTTCAATTAGGCCACCGCAAGGTGCAATAAAAAGATTGTAAAAACCCCACCGGTGTCCATATAATGCTTTTTAAGACGGGGGCTGCTTTATGGAATTCAAAGTCAGTTCATTAAAGTAATTTATGTTAATCGACCGACTGACAACTTCGCCATCGCGTAACGTTCGCAACTTCGGAATTTTGTTGGATTGAATGGTTACGTGTTCTAGTATTAATCGCAGAATTTTTTTTTTTAAGTGCAACCATCAAAAAAATGCGTTATTCAACTATGTGTTTGGTTGTTTTGCGCGAATGGATTTTTTTCTATTACACAGGTGGCAGTGATTTTGTTAATTAAAATCACCCGAATGCAAATTTACCATTTTTAGTTGTGTACCACTTTTTATATTACGGTTTTCATCGTTAGGTTAATTGTTGATTTTGTTCTTTAGTTATTTTTCAATTGTTACACATTTGTTGTTTAATTTAGTTGTTTAGGTGTTATATTAATTTTATTGCCCTCTTAGATTGCTCTCATTAGTCTCATTGATTTATTTTCGCTGCATTTCTGTTTATTTTTTATTTACATTCTTATTAATTTCTTTCTCCGAAATTTTTATTTCGTGGGGGTCTCACTTATCATTTCAATTTGATTTACCTACATTTAGTTTTTTGTTTCTTGTTCCCTTTTATAGTTACTTGAATTATTTTCATTTTTATTTCTATTTTGAACTTATTTTTGATTGATTTAAGTGTCCAAGTTGTTGTTTCTTTTCTTGTTCTTTTTAGTTTTCATGTCCGCAGATATTTACCATAAATCGTTTGTTAGTATTTGTAATTTTTGGCAAAAGTATATCGTAAAGCTCAACCCAACCCGATTCTTTTCGCTCTTAAATCAAATAATTTATTTTTTCTCCCTTTCTTGTTAAAAATCGTAGTAATAATTGCAATTACAGCTCCGGCAATAAGATATGTTTGTAAATAATTTTTAATCTCAAAATGTTAATGGAAGTTACCATGGAATTTTGTAATTTTTTTATTATAATTAGCTTGTGGTGGATTATGTCGAGTTGGTTTGGGTTTTCTATTTCTATTTTTTCCCTTGGATTGTGGTCGATTAGGCTATGTGGAATTGTTTACTGTTTTTGTTTAATTTTTGATTAATTTTTGTTTTATTGATCGCATTGATTTTTCAATTTTTTGGTTTGGTTCGCTTTGGGATAGTTTTGGCTGGATATTGATGGGCTAGATTGATTGGGGTCTGCTTCTACACTTTTTCTGGTCACTGCTTAATTTTGATTTTCCGCATTAATATTTCAATTATTTTGGCTAGGTTGTGTTGATTTTAGCTGGACTATGGTGAATTAGGTTATATTGGGGTTTGTTTCTACTGTTGCCTTTTGAGAAACTTTCATCTTAGACAACTGTTTAGTTTTCTGCAGTGATTTTGTATTTCTTTTGTTTTCACGGTTGTGTTGAAATTAGTTGTGTTGCATTATTTGCGATTTTTGTTTGTTTTCCCATCAAAGTGATTTCGAGCAGTTTGGGTTGGTTTATGTCGAATTGGTTTCGTGGCTTGTTTCTACTTGTTTTCTTGGTCAATTTTTGTTTTCTTGGTTTGTAGTTCGATTATTTTCCTTAGGATTGCGTTGGGTTGGTTTCGGTTGCATTGAGATAGATTACTATGATGGATGACTTTTTTGGTTTGGTTTGGATTGGTCTTTTTTTATTTCTATGTTTAGTTTTGTTTTCTCCAATAATTTTTTGGTTCATTGCTTTAAGTCGGGTTGTGCCGGGTTGGGTTGGGTTGGTTCCATCGGTGTATTGACTTTTCGATTTTTTCGGGTTGGTTTGGGTTGGATGATGATGGCTTGGGTTGAGTTAGCGCGAGGTCTTTTTCTTTTTCTATATCAAATTTTGTTTTCTCCAATAATTTTTTGTTCATTGCTTTAGGTCGCGTTGGATTTGATCGGGTTGGGTTGGATTTTTTTGCTTTGGGTCGGCTTGCATTAGTTTTGATTATATTTAGTTAAATTCCTGTTTGTTACTGTTTTATTATTTGGTCATTGTTTAATTGTTTTTTGCCTTGATGTTTTAATTATTTTGGTTTGGATTCGATTGGGTTCATTTTGGTTGGATTATGGATAGATTATGGTCAATTAGGTTGACTTGGATTGTGGTCTGTTTCAACTCATGCCATTGGACAAGTTTTACTTTTGCGATTTTTGTTTGTTTTCCGATCAAAGTGATTTCGAGCAGTTTGGGTTGATTTATGTCGAATTGGTTTCGGGGCTTGTTTCTAATTGTTCCCTTGGTTAATTTTTGTTTTCTTGGTTTGTAGTTCGATTATTTTCTTTAGGATTGCGTTGGGTTGGTTTCGGTTGCGTTGAGATGGATTAGACCGAGTGGTGGCAACTATTGGTGCATTGACTATTTTGGTTTGGTTTGGATTGGTCTTTTTCTATTTCTATGTTTAGTTTTGTTTTCTCCAATAATTTTTTGGTTCATTGCTTTAAGTCGGGTTGTGCCGGGTTGGGTTGGGTTGGTTCTATTGGTGTTTTGACCTTTCGATTTTTTTGGGTTGGTTTGGATTGGATAATGATGGCTTGGGTTGAGTTAGGGCGAGGTCTTTTTCTTTTTCTATATCAAATTTTGTTTCCTCCTATAATTTTTTGTTCATTGCTTTAGGTCGGGTTGGATTTAATCGGGTTGGGTTGGATTTTTTTGCTTTGGGTCGGCTTGCATTAGGTTTGCTTGTATTTAGTTCAATTCCTGTTTGTTACTGTTTTATTATTTGGCCAATTTTTAATTATGTTTTTTGCCTTGATTTTTTAATTATTTTGGTTTGGATTCGATTGGGTTCATTTTGGTTGGATTATGGATAGATTATGGTCAATTAGGTTGACTTGGATTGTGGTCTGTTTCAACTCATGCCATTGGACAAGTTTTACTTTTGCGATTTTTGTTTGTTTTCCCATCAAAGTGATTTCGAGCAGTTTGGGTTGATTTATGTCGAATTGGTTTCGGGGCTTGTTTCTAATTGTTCCCTTGGTTAATTTTTGTTTTCTTGGTTTGTAGTTCGATTATTTTCTTTAGGATTGCGTTGGGTTGGTTTCGGTTGTGTTGAGATGGATTAGACCGAGTGGTGGCAACTATTGGTGCATTGACTTTTTTGGTTTGGTTTGGATTGGTCTTTTTCTATTTCTATGTTTAGTTTTGTTTTCTCCAATATTTTTTTGGTTCATTGCTTCAAGTCAGGTTGTGCCGGGTTGAGTTGGGTTGGGTTGGTTCTATTGGTGTATTTTGACTTTTCGATTTGTTTGGGTTGGTTTGGGTTGGATAATGATGGCTTGGGTTGACTTAGGTCGAGGTCTTTTTCTTTTTCTATATCAAAGTTTGTTTTCTCCAATAATTTTTTGTTCATTGCTTTAGGTCGGATTGGATTGGGTTGGGTTCGGTTGGGTTGGGTTGGGTTGGGTTGGGTTGGGTTTTTTGCTTTGCGTTACTGTTTTATTATTTGGTCAATGTTTAATTATGTTTTTTGCCTTGATTTTTTAATTATTTTGGTTTGGATTCGATTGGGTTCATTTTGGTTGGATTATGCTTAGATTGGGGTAAATTAGGTTGATGTGAATTGTGGTCTGTTTGTGTGGTCTCATGCCTTTGGCCAAGTTTTACTTTTAATTTCTTTTTTCGATTTTTATCGTCTTCCTTGCAATGCGGTTGAGTTTAAGTTGACGTGGAGTAGTTTGGGTCGCATTAGGATATAAGTCTACTAGTTTACTTATACGACAATTAGTTTTATCCTCTGAACTGAGTTTATGATTTTTTTGATTTCCCATAACGTGGTTTGATATTGGATTTGATTCAGTTCAATTGGGATCTGTTTCCATTTTCTCCTATCGTTGCAGTTCAGTTCGACTTGATTTTCGACGGTTTGCTTATTTTACTCAATACGTACGCCACTTATTTTGTTTGGTTAACATTCCCTTCATATTGAACCCTTAGCTTTCCTTGCTTTTAATTTAACTTCGCCCAGTTCCTTCATCGCCTATTTAACCATCATAATCATTTATGCATATAATTAGCCTTTGATATTAATTTGTTTTTCCTTCTGCCTTTTCACCTCCTTCTTCATGACGCCATTGTTTGGTTCATAGTAATTTGTTGTTTCGTTTGCACTTATTTGTGCGTCCTTTGTCCTTAATGGTTACGAGTTTGCTTGTCGATATAAAATATTTGTTCGTTTAGCGATTTTTGCAGTTTGTTTCTTAATTTTTTTTCGTTGATTGTCTACCAATTTTTCATTCGTTTTGCTTTTGCATTCATTTTCAATGTGTAACATTTTTCGTGGGTTTTTTCTTGAATTGTTTTGTTTTTCTTAAACAGTTTAATTTAATTAAGTTTTTTATTCATTTGTTGAATTCTTTGATTCAATTACTAAATATATTTTTTTACGAAAATCGTTTGTTTTGTTTGTCGCAGCTTTGCAATTGAGGAGGAAACCCAAATTAGTTCCTGGTGAAACAAACGACTTTTCCTTTCCTCTCTTTAAGAAAACTAGTTGTCTTAGATAAACGTCGCAGACATATATACACAGTTGCGATGAAATCATTGGCTTTATCAACATGATCACAGGATTAATTTTATTAACCAAAGCTCAATCCTAGATCGTCAGCTATTATTAAAGTAATTAAATGTGTGATATGCTAATATGGATACAAATCTGATAAAAAATACAAAAAAATTAAAGCTCACTTGGAAGCCATTTCAGATAACAGTTGGAATTTATAAATTCTGGAAAATTATTGGGGCGAAAGCTCTTTCGTTACACTGATTCTACGATAACTTGGGAAAATCATCGAAAGCTTGTTAAGATTTATAAAATTCAAGAAAGCTTCGCAAAGCTCATTGAACTTATACATGTCCCACTTGGAGGGTTGCAATTGTAAGTAAAGCTTGCGTAGTTTATAATAAGCTGCTTCCGGTTAGCGTCATCGACAATTAAGCATAAATGATCAAGTTGCAATCGTTTAGTTTTTTTTGTCGACATTAAATTGTAATAACATTTTTCGTGCAAGTTATTGACTTTTGGAAATAATTTCGTTCACCGTCGTTGCTTTGGAGTATTTTGGAACCTCTGGCCTCTTGGATTCGTCGCCTTCGTACTAGAAAACTATGAAAATCTACTGCGCACCAGAGGGTAAAATAATGGGGCAAATAAATCCCAATATTGTTATAGAATTTGTAATTGTAATTGTTGTATATAATAAACTACGATACAGACTGGAATGGAAGAAATAAATAATTGACAAAACAACTCTAAGAATTCGCTACGAGGTTAAATGGCAAACGTGTAAAGTGTTAACATCGACATTGCAGTTAGCATAGACGAAGGCAAACCTTTCCAGTCATAAAGTTACAAGATTACAGTAACCACGGTGAGTGGATCCCCGCGGTGGTCCATCTGACATAATTAACTTCAGCATCATCCGGAGCGCAATGGTCCGCCTTTATTGCAAAACTTAACCCACGCAATAAAAGTCCGAAAATCATTCGCGCTATTTCACGTCGATTTAATTCTCGCGTCGCTTTTATGTTCGGAATATTTTTATGTGCGTGCGCGAAGGGATTCGGCCAATAAACAAACGGAACGGGGAAAAAAAACGGCGGGTCGGGTCCTTTGAAGCGGGCACATTATTTACAAACATGCTTATTACCGCTTGGTGTGAGGTATAAAATATTAAAATAATTCTTTGCTTTTAATAATTATCAAGTCAACGCGTCTGCATCGCGACTCCTTTGGCACAAAACATGCATAATTTTCGCATTTGAATTCAGTATCATTCCTTACATGATGAAATAAGCCGACGACGCGGCGCGGGTCTCAGTCGGGCGCGCGCGGGCGCGCGTCTTCCCTCTCGCTCGCCGTCTTCGCATGTCCGAGGTAGACTCGGAGGAATTTCGCGTTTTTTACGATTTTCGGACCCGTATTGTTCAGATGAATTGCTTTATTTTATAAACGCCCGTGTTGTGCTCCAGTCGATGCGCTTTTTGTCGCGGTTTGTAAATTTGTCTCCTTCTTTTCTTGCGACGGGAGCGACTTGAATGTTAACGAATTTACAGATTTATGGGCGCTGTTTAATGACACTTTTCTACATGGTTTTCAATTAGGCTTTGTCTAACGATATTGCGTCATGCGCGCGACGAAGAGCACATTTATAACAAGAATTACGTCAACTTTTCTAGTTTCCTGATAAAAATGCAAAAAAAATTCGATTGGCTTTGATAATTTTTAAATTTGAGCTTTTCACAATATCGTAGACTTGCTGCTGTTGTTTGATGAACTTGACAGACATTAAATTAGTTTCATGACTCACGATCTTAAATATAGCTTTTCACAGAACTGAAGAAAAGTATTTTTAAAAAATCGTATCACGGCGAATTATTTACTAATTGAGAATTCACGAATTGCTTTAATTAAAAATGGAGAGCTTCTTCGCAGAATTTATGTTGTAACAGATTATGATTAACAATGAAAGCGAATGCGATTTGTTCACTTAAAGCTTTATTTCAAGAATTAATTTTAATTTTTAATTAATTTCTCAAATTCCAAAGCTTCATCGACAACTTTACTAAATAACGCGTAGAGCTTTTTACGTAATAACAGAAATTTGTCGGCAGTTATTTGCGATTTTTAAATATAAATAAACAGACGGTCTAAAAATATAAAGCTTTACACAGAATTAAAAAAAAAAAAAATAAAGAGTCAAAACTCCCGATTAAAGATCCACCACTAAGACCACAATTATTTGGACGCAGTTAGGGCCCAATTGTTCAGACGCAATTTAGATTACACAATAGCTATTACCATAATAACCAATAAACACGTAATTCAAAAATCGAAACGTTAGCTACCAACTTAATAAATCTAACGATGTCGTAAAAGCTCTTTCCGAAAACTCGCTGGCGTTGGCGACACGAATATCCCGAAAAAGGCCGAAAAATGCCGTTTTATCGCCGTCGATAATCTGTAATGGGGCCCTAAGACGCTTTCCGTTATTACGGTAGCCTTCGGTGGAGTTAGTTCTACGCGTCGTCTAGCTCGGTGGTCCGGCGGCAGCTAATTAAATAATGCGTTAAGGCGGCCTCTTCGATTCGAAAATTCCGTACTAATTACGAATTTACAGTGCGGCGGCGATTCGGGTGTTGGTCCGTGCGGGAAAACCGATGGGCAACGGCTTCTGGAGAGATAAGAATTCCTGGGAGGTGGCGCGCACGTTGGATTGCTTGTAGGCAAGAAAATTCGAAGAAAAATGGTGGTGGAAAAAATAAATGAATATAGGGGATGTTTCATTAAAATTTTTGCGGATGTTAAGCGTGCAAAAGTCTTGGATTCGTTGTCAAGAGGTTGCCAAACATACGAAACAAACGTTGTGAATAATTTTAGCAGAATTAGTCAAAATTAGCCATGAATCAATCAACCAGCACTAAAAATTCAATTGTGTCAACTATGACACCACACAAACATGAATAATTTTATGATTACAATTACTGATGAAGTCAATCGCAGAACGAAACGATATCGTCCAAAAATCCAAACTACTTTTCTTTGTTACAATCTGTTTAATATCAATTCGTTGGATGCTTTTGCAATGAACAACATATGTTCCTGTTATATATTAAAATATTGCAAAGGCGTTTAAATAATAAGAACGTGTCAAGAAATATTTATTTCCAACCCTGGGGGTCCTATTTTATGAAATCGTGTCGAATAGGTTCGAATTATCCATCAAGACAAATAGCGATATGAACGCGAATAAATGAAATAAAATAGAAACCAAGAAACTGTAGAGCTTTTGGCAGAAAATTCGCTTGCAATTGTCGAAAGCACGTTGTCTGACAAATTAGTCAACTGTTTTACTTTCTACAGACACATTAGACTCTTACCACGTTCGGAAAGTTACCAGTTTTTGCGGGGTCCAACCCGATTCCAAATGCTTTTAACAACTTCTATCTTTTTAACGTTTTATTTAAACAGAAAATCAAAACAAATTTAAAAAGCACACATATTGCGTAATCTTCAATAAACGTTAATTAAATCAAAGTAAAATTGTCTAAACTGCAAAAAATTAAATTACAAAAAAACGTAAAAATTAGGGTGAAAATGACAACGTTGTTACCATTCGTTGAGAGTGGTGAATTTTTTGTAATTTTAAACCTTGTAAGTTATTTTAGTTTATGGGGCCAATCAAAATGAATTATTGTTAACACTTGCGGGTTCAATTGTCATAAAACAGATACCCCTGTTTCAAAACGTTTGATTAGATTATAGTTATCAGACATCGCACCTGACATTTCACATTTGGTTTATATTTTTACTCTTGACTATAGAAAAAGTACGCGAGGTCTGTTTGTTCGTTAAATATAGACTAATTCTAGACATTCAACAAGTGAAATAGGACGTTTAGCAAATTAATCAAAACGGCCAATTCCGAATTAATGAAGATATACCAGCAGTTGGTTCAAATCTGCCAAGGAACCTTCCCTTGGTGCTTGATCTCAATGCATGGATTCAGACATGATCGCACCATGGTCTTGAATCAAGACATACTGGCGAATTAAGGGAAAGCCGTGGCCCATTTACATGGCAGGGCCAGTGTGAGGTTAATTGCTATCGAATGAAATATAATTGGTAACTGGCGTAGTAAGCGAGACCAATGAAGCTTATGATGGGATTGCGATTCTCAAGTGACTCAACCGAAATCGCCGTCAAAAATGATAACGAAAAAAGGCCGTTACGTACATCATAATCGCATCAGATAGCTGCATCAGAGCAGTTGTTCAGAATGTTTATGAACTTGATGGTACGATCGTACGACTTTTGGGTAAAATATAAACTTTATAAACCAAAACTAATAAAACGACACATTCCTAATACGTAAGGGTGGTATATTTATTTGACTTGTGAATTAAAGAAGTACCTACAAATCGTTTGAGAGACCAATAAATCATGCATAAGAGTGACTGCTGATATATCACCGAAAGTAAATAAAAAATTAAGCCACATCAGTGAAGATGCAGAGTTTTTAAAATATTACTTGAAAAATTATTGTGCACTGGGTTCGGTTGGGTTGACTTGGATTGGGTTGGGTTGGACAGGGTTGGGTTCAGTTGGGTTGGGTTGGGTTGGATTAGGTTGGGTTGGGTTGGGTTGGATGTGACAAAAATTCAATGAAATTACACCAAAATGACAAAATCGTTTAGTCTGAAAATTACGAAAACGTGAAGATTTTCACAAGAAAAAGCAAAATTAAAAATTTTTATTAGAACGTTGTCGAAAATGCGAAAAAATGAAACAGTTCCCAGTCATTTCAACCTTTTTTTTAGTCTCTTAAAACTGTATATATTGAAAGCTCCTTGTTGGAATTTGCAATTCTGCATAAAGCTCATTACGCCCATTAATTATCAACGGTTCATGTAAATCACAAGATCGATCTTCACACGTAAATAGTTATTTTTTACACCGAACGTTTAGTAAAGCTCAACAAACTACCCCAAACTACTGCAAACGTTACCAAAAATATTCTGCGTACAGCTCCGATTTCATGCACCATACGAATAATTTGCAAATTTATGCAAAGTGAAATAGCTCTGTTAAAATTATTCTGCAAAAATTCTTTGTGCGGCGAAAATTCATCGCAAAATTTTGTCAGTTTCGTCGTCCTAGATAATCTGGTTTACGGAGCTAGTAAAATTCTGCGTAAAGCACAATTTTATGGATCTGCATTGATTATGTAATAGACCAAATGGATTTCACAAAATATTTAAACTAGGTTTTTTACATCGGTTTGTGTTTACGATAAAAAGCTCTGTTTTGAGTGATTCGAGCTTTTCAGACTAGGAAAACCATCAAAATTCCTACAAAGTGAAAGAACTCTCGCTTCCCCAATCCAAGCTAAGGCGGCATCGTCCATTTAATTCTATCAAAAGTGAAAGCTCGGCTGAAATTGTTCTGTAGAAGGCATTCTTTTTGCGGTGAGAACTTTATGGCGTCCTTGGACGAAAACTTATCAATTTCGGCGATCGGAGTAAGTTCTGTATAAGCTGTTTTACGGAGCACTGCTTTATGAGCGATTTAATAAAACAAATGTATTTACCAAAATCTTTAAAGTAAAGATAATAAACTGACAATATTCTCTAAAATACAAAATAATGGCCATATTTCATAAAAATATTTGCGTCAAATATAAAATCAAACCCTGCTCAAACCCAACTCAACCCCCAAGGCATAACAAATTAAACTAAAATTTTTCAGGCAGCGTCAGAATTTGCAAAAATATCTAAAACGCAAATAAATCGCCAAATCTGCCAAAAAGTATAAAAACAATGTGAAAATTATTATAAAAATTATTTAAAAAGGTCAATGTGTTGAGTTGAAAAATCCGGAAACACAAAGTAATTATCAAAATTGCCTGAAATATTAAAAATCTAAAATAGACATGGGAGGGTTGAGTCAGGTTGGGTTGAGTTAGGTTGGGTTGGGTTAGATTGGGTTGGGTTCAACACATTTATAAAATCTGTCAAAATTGTCAATAATATCTAATACGTCAAAATTTGATAAAGTATGAAAATTGAGAGCAAGAGAAAAATTAGAAACGTATGTGAGTGGAGATCATAAAATGTCGTAAACTGACTGAATTTGATAAAAATGTATTTGAGTACAATCCACTACAGTCAAACCTAACCCAATAACACGGTGTACAAAAAATTGAACTTTTCAAAAATGTTTTGGCGCACGTCAAAAAATTAAAAATAGTCTTAAACGCAAAATTAAATAATACGCAAAATTCGCAAAAAAGAAAAAAAAAACTACGCCGATTAAATTGCGAATGCATTCCAGTAGAAGAGTGGACCTCCATCGACGATGATGGCTACTGTATTGTAAAAGTGTAACAGAGAGTATATGCAGCTCTAAGTTTTAGTACAGAATGTAGCATTAAATCTAAACAGTTAACGATTTTCAGTTATTGAAAACGGACCCGGTCAAATGAGTATATAGAAATTATCAGAATTGCAATACCCTCCAACGATATCGAATAAGGGCTTATTGCCATTGTACTTCTTCTATCTCTGCTCATATTGTTTGCGTCCTTTAATTTTATTATTTTTTTATGACCTTGTATGTTCTGTTACGTTTCTATGATTTGGTTTTAATGTAACTCATTCGAATATCGTTTCATTAAATTTTGATCTGGGTTGGGGTCGGATTACGTGTTCTGGTTCGATGCAATCTTCCCCAGCCTCAACCCAACCCAACTCAATCCAACCGAACCCAGCTCAACTCAACCCAACGGATCCAACCGAATCCAACAAACGCAATCAGACAGATCTTCACGTAAATTGCAACAACTATTTATGGTCAATTTGAACGTGCAAGGAAAAGAATTATATACAAGAAGATAAAAGTGCAAAGCCGACGTCGGACATGGAAACCAGGGCGAGAACTATTGAAGCGATCGAGTAACGACCAAGAAGAAAATAAATGTCATCGGATGTATCAGGAGATGACAGCTGTTTCGTCCTTCGAGACACACAGGTCACCAACGATGGATTCACTGCGATACGTGTACTCATGATTTACGAAAAGTTTGTGTAACTGTGCTGATGTCGTCTAGACGTTGTCATGTAATTCCAGAGGTCTGATTTGATCTGTTGATGAAAGACTGTTGGTAAAATTTTCATATAACCACGGACTGGTTATCCAAACATGCCCAAAAACACAGGACACATTTTTGATTTCCATAACACCAACATTCTTACTGAAGAGTGCAATTATAAAAAGCGTTAGGTTTTGGAGATGATACACATACAAAAAGACACTAACGCTATGAACTTTAAAACTGACTCAATTTAATCAAAATTTATAATAATTACGAAAAATGTTTTAGGTCCATGTTTTGAGCCACAAAATTAAAAAAGATGCAACTTTGGACACTGACTTGTGGTAAGAAAGCAACAATAAAATCAAGTCGAAGCTCAAAATGTACAAAATTAACAAATCTACGAAAAAACAAAACAACTGTACAAATTATAGAAAATATAATATATAATAAGTCAAATGTTGATAATGTCTGAAATTGGTAAAATTTTATACAAAATGTTTAAAAAATTCAAACTAATATCAAATACGTTATTGACCTGCAAAAAGTTTTAAAATTCAAAAATATCCTAAAACAATGGTGTGAACGAAATCTCATGAACTGACAATATTGTCTGAAAAATATTACAAAATATTGGCCACATTTTGTAAAAATATTTGAGTTTCAATACAATCCAACATAAAGTTTATTTATTATATTTTTTCTCAGTTGATTCATTTCCGTTTGAAATTTTTTATGTCCATTTACTTCTCCTACTGGATGTATGCACCAAGCTTATAAATACACCTTACTGTAGCCCATTTAATTATTTAGGAAGATTCTATATTTCATTGAATATTATGAGGAATAGTTTTTAAATTTCATACATCTTTCTTCTATTTCCTCTCGTTCACTTTGTATAATTGTTGTCGTCCACAATCTTATCTACCTATCTGGTAAACTTTATCAAAAAAAATGCGAGTGGTTAATGTATTGAGCTGCAAACAGTCATAAGTTGATAAAGTGTTTTAAAGTGGCAAGGCATGGGATCGTTAGGTTGCGTTGAGTTGGGTTGGGTTGGGTCAGGTTAGGTTAGGTTAAGTTGGGTTGGGTTAGGTTGGAATGCAACTCAACCTAAACCAACCCAACCTAACATAATTTATTTTGCTATAGAAAATTTCAAACGCATACTTGAAGTTATTTATGTTCGGCTGAATAATTTGATTCTTAACATGTTCTTGGATACTAACCTGTTAACAATTATTCAGTCGAACCCAACCAAACACAACCCATCGCAAGAAAACCCAACCCAACCCAACACAACACAACCCAACACAACACAACCCAACCTAACTGTATGCCCAAATGAAGGAATTTTAATGCAGCACATCGAAACCTCGAACGAACCCAACAATCCAACATAAGAAGCCTTGCCATAGAATCGAAATTGTCGTCCATCTGAATGAATTTCTTTTTATGCAGGTTCGTATCCAACCAAATCCAATGCAACGCTTCCAAACAAGCCTCGCATTAGCTTTATGCCTTCATCAACAACCTAAACCAACACAACCTAACATAATTTATTTTGCTATAGAAAATTTCAACCACATACTTGAAGTTATTTATGTTCGGCTGAATAATTTGATTCTTAACATGTTCTTGGATACTAACCTGTTAACAATTATTCAGCCGAACCCAGCCAAACACAATCCATCGCAAGTAAACCCAACCCAACCCAACCCAACCCAACACAACACAACCCAACCTAACTGTATGCCCAAATGAAGGAATTTTAATGCAGCACATCGAAACCTCGAACGAACCCAACAATCCAACATAAGAAGCCTTGCCATAGAATCGAAATTGTCGTCCAGCTGAATGAATTTCTTTTTATGCAGGTTCGTACCCAACCAAATCCAATGCAACGCTTCCAAAAACAAGACTCGCGTTAGCTTTATGCCTTCATCAACTAAAAACTTGAAACTTTTCAAATGTTTCTTTCATGGTATTTAACTTTTACTTTACATTAACTTTTACATTAACTTTTAAATGTTTCGAAAGATACCTTGATATATTTACCACAAACTTGGCATACTTTTAATTTCGAATTGCAATGTCGCCCAGTTCATCATTTTATAAAACTTGTATTCTGTTCCCGCCATCGTTCTCTGTTAAATATTTCATTTTATTTGCATATCAAGCAGCTTTGGTCATTTATTTCGCTAGTATGGTTGCGATAAATTTTTCTTTCACTGTCACAATTTTGTGGTGGCTCATCAGACTTTTTCCAAAGTTTTTCAAAGTATTAGTGTGCTTAGCAAGCAAAAGAATTGAATGCTGTGTAATTAAAATAATAATTTATTTAATTATTATCCGACTTCGTTTTAAAAATATTGAACTGGGCGACTGTTTGGAACGATTATGTTGCACATAAACGAGATTTACGGTGGGATACGGCGAAGTCGCATTCGACGGCGTAAATCAAAATCGACTTTTCGCAATCAGCGTCATTGTCCGATCACGTGGACCTAATTGAAAGAGAGAAAAAAGTCCCCACGTAATTCTCAGCCATCACAAAGACATAAATTTCGCGAGTACATCTTAATTATGGGTGTTCGAGTAAACACGATAACCAATAATAACAGAAGTGGATTAAAATATCGCCCGCCAGTCGCGCAGAATCTTATTTATTGGCGCATTCGAAAATAATTAGCGTAAATCTCGGAGTAAAATCCGTCTCGGCACCTTCCACTATCTCGCCTTGTGGATCTGCCGTGCTCGGTGCACGGGTTTCAAGGCAGCATTGGTAATCGGGCAGGGGATAAACAGGGGTTCATATACATAATTATATGTTTGTTTTAGCAGACAGCTCTGGGCGTAGTTCTCGGTACGATGATTGATGGCGCCACTTACTCTGCCCGTGCCAACTGCTTGTTTTTTCGTCTCGGTCTTTCTCCCTCTCGCTCGCCCGCTCGACCCAGACGCGTCGCGCGACTGTGTGCATAGGAGTTCCAAAAAGGGGCTACGCGCGGGACCCGCCGATTTTTTTTTACTATTTCCGTTTTATTTTTCGTCCGTCGCACGAGAAAAAAGGAGACGTAACAACATAATGACGGGGCCGGGTTTTATTTGTGCTGTTTCGACGATTTTCTGCCTAAATAATGACGTGTCATTGTGGGATTTTTTCCCATCGCGAATGTTCGCGATCGCTTCGTCGCTTATTATTAATTATATACGAATTAAGAAGCTCTCCAAATTTATCGCTGAAAATATCAGAATATCAAACTTTTTGTTTTTTTTCACTAAATTGTTATTTCCGAGCTACGCCCAAAAAAATTCTAGCTTAATCAACAGCTAGGCCTCAATTTTAACAATTTCCTTCGGAAGATTTAATGATAGTGTTTCTACCGCACCATCGCGTATATAAAATTTGCAGCTTTAGACCACGAAGTATTAATTTCGTCGTCTGCCAAATTCAAGTCACGATATTTTTATTATCTTATTATTGTAAATTAAGCTCTTGAGATATCATAAAGCTCGGTTATGCTCCATAAATTTTGCTTATCGGGTTACGTGACGTAAAATTAAAATGTTCTGCCTAAAGCTCTAGTTCTAACTTTAAGTACAAAAAAAATTAAGATGGCGATTCTTCAACGCTAGCAAATGTTTCCAATTCTATATCCTGTTCCGTTTGAAATCGTTATCTAATTAATTTGTTTTTCTGCAAAATCCACAACTCAATGTATAAGGAAAAACTTACGTAGCATCCACGATTCATAAACATGGGTTCTTAACATCTGCAGTCCCCCCCCCCCACCCCACATAAATATTTCCATTTATCTTTCAATTTCAGTGGAAGACAAATTTCAGTTCTGCGTAAAGCTCTATTTTAAATCGTGGAGGTAAAACTGTACGGATAAATTACCTTGTGATTATTAATGAAAAGCTGCGTTTTATCATGTCACATACAATTCTAATAAAATGTTCCAATTCGAATTCAATTTCAGAAGAAGAGAAACTTTTAATTCTGCGTAAAGCTTTGCTTTAGATCGCCTACTAATAAACTTGAACTTGAAACTTATAATCGACGCTTCTATTAAATTATTATAACATCGACAATAATAGCAAATTATTGTTATTATGTATGAAAAGCTTGTCGATGAAGCTTTTGCAATTTTCTAATTAGTATAAAATGTGGTTTTTGTTAAAATAGGTCGAATAAAAGCTCAATTGCTTTAAAAAACCACTAGCATCAAAATCGTAATATTCTTGAAATAAAGCTATGAGTGTATAAAAAAAAGTTATACCACTAATTCTGCGAAAAATCGTCTATTTTTAGTATACGATTTCATAAATTCTTAACCAACATAACCAAATAAATAATTTAAGCTAGTAATATGATTTTTTGAATTCTGTGTAACGTAAAGAAGCTCCACTTTATATAGTCAGCCATGAAGTTAAGAAATCAAATTGAATCATCAACAATAAAAAGTTTGTTTTTAAGACGTTGTCAAAAGCTATTTTCAATGCCCCCCCCCCCAAATTGTGCACTGTAATCGTTTAAGGATAAATTGTCTTACATTACTAAAGTTGCATTAAATCGTATCTGATGTAACTTTTACGTAAAGCTCTATTTTAGATCGACTCTAACTCTAAACTTTATCTTAAAGCTTAAATTTGACGTTTCCCATTTCAATATCGCTAATAGTTGCGGCCAAAGAAGCTTTCGAAATAGGCAAATTAGTATAAAATGGATTATTTGTAAAATAAAAGGTACAGTTATTTGAAACCAACTCCCCCCCCCCATGAAATATATCAATTTTTGCAAAAGCTCGTTTCAAAAGCGACGAATTAACGTGAAGAAAAATTTCGTTTATTTTTAACAACAACATAAATATCAAGAAGTATTCAACGACGCTAAACCCATGAGCATCTCATCGACGATAAGTCGACCCAACCTAACCCAAACCAACTGTGTTAAATATTCATATTTATCGCAATTATATGCATTTCGTCATCAGTCAACCTGTCAACTTTCATGGGTTGGGTTGAATTTTCGTAACGAGCCAAGTGGAAAAGATTTATAGAATATATAGAAATACTGGAAACGGTGAAAGAGCTAATGATAGAAATTGGTCAAACGAGGATGCTTAGTAGACAAACACGAGAAGAAATTAAGGAAATGAGGATGAAAAGTCACAAATCAGAAAGGTGGCAAAATAGTGGAAAAAATTAGAAAATTGATTCAGAAAAGATTTAGAGTGATCAACACCAATGAAGCAAGAAGATCGGATCAAAATCAAAATCACTGGAAAATATTAGAGTGCAAATGGAAACCTGCTGGTGCACTGGACCTGTATAACAGGATTCAATAAAATGCAGGTTAAAAGGAAGTCTAATCGTCATTGGGGCATAGGCATACATGCTGATTTATTAAATCATATCCAAAGCATGATGGGTGGGTTAGATTTGATCCTATGAAACACAAGATTACGAGGACGTCTTGTACAAGGAAATAGATTCTAGGGTAATCATTGTAATCCCAACACTATTTATAGCAGTCATGGATGACATTGCAATTGAAGCCAGCACAGCAAGGAAACGTATCAACATAGCAACCTAACATCTCCAGTAACTGGGCAAGAATGCATGTCTATATCATGACAACCTGCTTTGTCCAAAAAAAAAAATAATTACTGAAAACGTTGAGACTTTTGAAATGCTTCAAAATCAGTATTTTTAAAATGGATGGAGTAATGAAAATGAAAACCAAAAGAATTAAAACCAAAAAGAGGGAAGAAAAATAAAAAGGACAAGATCTGATTGGATAAGAAACTACGTCATCAGAGAAATGGGGTGATACCAACGTGATTCATTGAAGAACTCAATTAAATTGGTTCATATACTTCATCATGAGGAATGACAACCATGTCAAAAAAAATCTGAGAAGCTGCATGAGACTGGAAGAAGCATCGTAGAAGACCAATGAAATCTTTGAACCACGAAAACCATAAATCCTGGAAACAAAATAGGAGCGAAACTCATAGAATATCCAAGGGCAGAAATAACAATAATAAATAATAATTTATTGCCAATCAGTCTGAACTAAAACTAAAAAAAATAAAATATAAAATAAATCTCCGCACAACGGTTTCGATGTTCTCGCGGATAATCACTACACGTCTCCCAACGTTCACTTACGGGCAAATTTATATTTGTTTAGCTGCCACCAGCACGAAATACTTCGTCAAATTATAGTTAAATTGAAGCGCACTTTTAGATCAATTTAAACTACGCCGTACGTAGTAATGACTCATTAACGAAAATCAAACCAGAAATGCCCCCCCCCCCCATGAAATACATAATTTTTTCGATTTATAAGCGATGTTGTAGAAAATGAAGATTTGTGTGCACACACATTTGCTGTGACTTTATAAAAATATATTACATATAAATACTGCGAAAAGCTTTCGATTTTTAATTGCACCATTCCAAGATTTCTTGACCAACATTACCAAATAAATAACTTACGGCCGTGGTAGGGTATTTTTTTTTAATTCTGCGTAAAACACTATTTTAGCCTTGAAATTAACAAAATATATTTGATGCTGGTCAAAAAATTCTTCAAACAACAACAAGTATATCGACATCTCCGAAAGGTTGTTGCAATTAATTTTAACAAAGTATTCGAATTTGAATTAAATATCAGTGGACGACAATTTTATTCATAAATTCATAATTCTTCGTAAAGCTCTATTTTAGATGGTCAGTTGTAAGCTTAAACTGAAACTTAAAACTAAAATTTTGATAATTGTCGATAAAGTTGTTGAAATTGTCTAATTTGAACAAAATATATTATTTGTAAAAATAAATGAAATAAAAGCTCAAATTCTCTGAGAACCAACCAGAAACACCCCCTCCCTTAATAAAACACATTGTTTTTTGTTCTTGAATTAAAACGTTCACCTTTTCTACGATTTTATAAAAAAATATGTTATATCATAAATTCGTAAAATCATTACCAAATATATTTTATTTCTGCCTAAATCTCTATTTTATCGCTAGCCATGAAATGATCGAATCATATTTAATGTTTGTTAAATAAATTCATTAAACAACAGCAGCAAGTCCGCGCTATCTTCAAAGTTATTTTGAATTGCCTCGTCGCCATAAATTGTGAATTTATTAAGGGGGGGTCCTGCTTTAGAAGGCTCAAAAAATCGATTTGTTTTTTATTGCTCAAATCTATGCCTAATATATCTAAGAATATGTATAAAAATTTATAGCGGCTAATTCGCAATATTTTGAAAGATACAGTACTAAACACAGTGAGGTGTCGAGCAAAAAATATACGAACGCATGAACGCTCGGACAAACGAATCGCGCGCCCCTCCCTGCAGTAACATAACACCGAACTATGTACTGAAAAAAGTTCAATCGGTCGTTCGGAACAATAATATTTTGAGTTCGTAAGAGCTATAGTAGGATTATATCGAGATATTCCGTAAGTAATCGAAAATTAACATTTTTCCTCATCGTAAACTTTCGAGCGCGTTTTCTCGAGTTTTCGTTTTTACGATTTTTCTAAACTGGTGGGCGTGATTGCGAGAAAACTAGACAAGCAATCAAAACGAAACAAAACTTTTCTTGGCTTCAGTAGCATTCTATTCTATTTGAACTAAAAAGATTAATGAAAAAAAATTCTAAACAACTTTTTTAGCAAGTTGAAATGATTTTCTCTTCCTGCAAAGAGCACATTTATTTTCAAACCTAAGAAAAATCTTGAATTTCAAAATTTTTGGTTTTTTTTAGTTCACATAGAAGAAAATATATGAGAATTACAATTTTCTTTGTTTTTTTTTTGTTTAAAATTACCGGCTACATCTTTCCCACCGATTGTAAATTGCAATTGAAAGGTGTTGCACAAATGTGCATAAAAATCGGTTCTGTTTAAATATTTTTCTCTCGATATATTTTTTTTTAATGCTCAAATATGCAATAAAATGCGCTAAAAAGTTCACTAGACTTGCTCATTTTTTTCTGCCCTAAAAAAATTCCCCCGAAAACGCTATTTTAAGGCCTCCTAAAGCAGGATCCCCCCTTAATTTGCCGATAAATGACCTTCTAATTATTAATGAAATCTACATTATGTTATATAACATATAATTATAATAAAATGTTCCAATTTGAGTTCAATTTCAGAGGGCAAACATTTAACAGATGCAACAATTTTTGATTTCTTTGCATTTTGTTGTTGTTTTATCTGATTTAAATTTTTTTATATGACAAGTTTAGTTTTCAGTTAGAGTTTGACGTTGCACTCATGGAAATTTAATCAACTCTGAATTGCTTGCACCTTTTTTGTCCAAGTTTGGCACATGGGCAATTTTTACAGTTCTAAAAGTGTACCCATTTGAGAAGTTTAGCATTCGAACAGTTTCGTTAATATTTACTTTTCTTACCAATGTAAAAATGGTTGCAATAATTTTTATGTATTTGTAATTCCATCCTAAAAATCCATGCAATTCAATTTTCGAATTTTAATAAGAATTTTTACGGCCGTTTAAGCCTTTTTTGTATCATTGACAATTTTCGCAATTTTTGAAATTGTTTGGTTTGATTTGCATTCTAAGCAAATTCAATTTCTGCAATTGTTAGTTTTATCAGTTTTTGATAAATATTCATATTTTTGCTGATTAACATTTCTGATAATTTCAACTCCGTTTCAATTTCAGTATTCTTGCAATTTTTGATAATTTTTCATTTTCGCTTCTTTGCAATTTTAATATTTGCATCTGAGAGTGAGTCATTTTGGCAATTTTGACAATTTCTTATATTTTTGATTATTACATTTTTATAATTTCTCATCCATACAACTTTTTGATTCTTCGCATTTATACATTTTCTATCCATTTCGATTTTTTTTAATTTAATTTAGGTTTCAATTTTTCGAACAAATGGCAGTTTGAATTCTCAATTATTTGTACTTGTCCATTTTGGTACTAATGCAATTTTGACACTTTGACGATTGTTACATATTTTACATTTTTCCAATAATGACATTGTCACCTTTGACACATTTGGTGTGCAAGCAAACTTGATTGATGATCACTTTGCTAACACCGATAGTTTTGAGCTTTCTGAACATTTTTGCATACATTTGTAATTGTGCCCTAAAAATCCAAACCATTGGAGAAAGCTTAGATATTCAGTGCCACAAATTTTTATTTTTTGAATTTTAATAAAAGCTATGTTGAACTTTTTTGCTTTTTTGAATTATTGACAATGAGATTTTCATAATTTAGATAAATCTATCCATTATGGAATTTTTGATACTGACATCTTCAGTTTCAATTAAATTTTTGTTGCAATTTTTGACAATTTTGTCAATCTTGCATATTTGATAATTTTGTCGACTTTTGTAACTTTTAGAATTTTAGATTTTAGAACGCTTTGCATTTAAAATCTTTAACAATTTCTTGTTTCTTGTTGAAGTTTGAGTTGTTCTATAATATTTTGAGATTTTGACAATTGCAAATAACATATTCAAAAGTCATTTACTTTGACTTTTGACAATTTCATAAATTTTCATTTTTTTGTATTTGGTGGCTTTTATCCATTTTGAATATTATGGCATTTATATAGCTTTAATTTTTTTTTTTCAATATTAAAAGTTAAATGTTTTCTAAAAGTTGATAGTTTTGACAACGTCGACAATTTTTGCAAAGGCTTTCGGTAATGGTTAGGTTGGGTTGGGTGTTGGGTTGTATTGGGTTGGGTGTGTAGATCAAAATTACTAATATATTAAAATATATCAATTAGTAATTTTGATCTAAAAATTTATTATCGATGCAAACCCAACCCAACCCAATCCAATCCAACACAACCCAATCCAACCCAACCCAACACAGCGAACGTCATGAATCCTTAACAACTATACTAAAAAAACTTAGACTTCAGAAAACTGTTAAAGTTGTGGTTACCATTTTTGTTTGAGATTTGTACTTCACTACTTTTGTCAACAATTTGTGATATTAATTTATATTTTACACTTTTCGAGTTTTAAAATAACTGACATTTGGATAAATTGGTGAATCTTAATGTTGATGTTCACATACTCATATTTTATAATTTCTGCCATTGGCAGATTTGACGTCTTTTGATACTCCCACATTTTTGAAACCACTTTTCATTTTGATGATAATTTCGATATTTTTCCCCTTTTGCAATTTGCAATTGTAACGAGTTCCATGTTTTTTTTTTTTATTTGGATTGTAGGTTACTACTCTGTTTCCAAAATTACGCTGGTGTCAATGTTTTCAATGTAATTTTTTTTTCAATTTTTTGTGTTTTGCGAACTTAATTTGAACTTAAAATTGACGCTTCTGTTATTTCTGTTTTCATGTAAGAAAAGCTTGCTGATAAAGCTTTTAAAATAGTCTAAATAGAAAGGCTGTATGGGTTTGGTTCACTTGGGATCCCAATTGACAAAAATATGGAACCGAATTCTTTTAGAACCCAGACCAACTAGATGTCCAAACAATGCACCTAACACGTGCATCAAAACAAAAATTTGATTAGGAAGGTTGTAATGGGTTTGGTTCACTTGGCTCAGGTTCCGACTTGAAAGAACTGTGAACCCTACTTAATTCTTCATGAACCCAGACCATTTAGTGAATTGATGGCCGAAACAATTCGTCTAATCAGCTCGTGCATCAAAACATAAAAAATCGATTAGAAAGGCTGCAATGCATTTGGTTCACTTGGGTTGAGTTGGGTTGACAAATGCCTAATTGACAAAAATATGAACGCGACTGAATTATTTTATAACATAGACCAACTAACAAATTGATGTCCAAATAATTCATCCACCTATCTCGTGCATCGATAGAATTAAAAATGCAAAAATTCTATCAGAACGGCTGCAATGGGTTTGTTTCAGTTGGGTTGGGATCCGACTTGAAAGAACTGTGAACCCAACTTCATTTAAAATAAAATCCATACATCATAACTTGATTTTGCGACGTTACCAGCGTAGATTTGTGATGACAATTTTTGTGTATTTTAAAGACTTTGAAAGTCATTTGGGTTCCACGTATTCGAGTCGCTGGTAGGCTGGACAGCTGATGAACCCAACTCAACTTATCGTCACCACTGCACATGTTTTGTTCGACGTTACTTCGGACCATTGTCATCCTGTTGATATTTGAGCTTTCGTCGATTTGCATCATATAAAGCCTTCTTGTAACGAAAATTATTCATCCTGAAGACCACAATGGGCATGTACTTTTTGGCAATTCGTTTTCCTGTTTTTTACCATTTTGCATCGAAAGCTTTCCGCAGATTTGTCGTTATGACAACTCGTCTTTGTGTACAAAGCTTTTTATCAAAAAAATCTGCTTTAAATTATTTTAAAAAATCTTAAAAATGTAATACGTTACGTGCAAAGCTTTCCGCAGAATTATCAGAATGCAGCACAAATTCGCTAATGTAGCAATTTTTTTCGAAAACAACACGTTCCAAGTGATTCGTAACTTGTGCGCACCCTGAAAATTCTATTGGAAGCGTATGTGTTGAGTTATTCTAACTCGATAGCCACTGGCACAAACAAAATTTCAAATTTCTGCAAATTTTCATTGAATTAAAACTTTAAAATTACTTAAATTACTTAAACTTCAATTTATCCATCAAAAGTTTTTTGCAGGATTGTCGTTATGACAATTCGCCTTCGTGTACAAATCATGTAACGAAGGTTGCGTCAAAAAATCAGATTTGAAAAATGTAAAAAACAATAAAACAAGAGGCTACGAGTAGAGCTTTACGCAGAATTACAAGAATGTAGCATAGATCCCCCTACTGGGCCAGCTCAACTCACGTACGCTATTCAAATAAACAATTTCTATTGGAAACGAATGTATTAAAGTATATGTTAAGTATTTCTGGCATAAAAATAATTTGCAATTGAAATTTTGTATAATTGAAACTTTTGCGATTTGTTTTGAATAAAGTTTGGCGAAAATGTTGCTGCTTTTTTAATGCCTTGCATAAAATTTCTGCAACAGCTTCTCGCAGAATTGTCGAGATTATCACTCGCCTTTATGCACAACTTCAAGAAACTTTCAAATCTGCTGGAAATAATTTAAAAAGCTAAAAATTAATTACTCTGCTTGCTTGAGCTTTGCGCAGAATTGTAAAAGTGAGTTCTTGTAATTTTGCGTACATCGGCCATCAAATGGGCAATTCTTTTTAATTACAATAAAAGTCTTATTTAGTATTTAATCAACGACTTAACTTTCTGCATTGAGCTTTACGCAGAATAAAATGTCATGCAGGATTATCGCTCCTTGAACAATTTCATCGCTTAAAAGTTAGTACGAAAATAATTGTTCTGCCTAAATTATCTTTTAAGTATCGGAGTTTAACCAGAATTAATTTTCTGTCTAAAGCTCGAATTTCTCTTCTTTATGACGAACCTAAGGGCTTATTTTCTAGGACAACGTATAAGACGATAAAAAAGTGTTTCTGTGTTCAAAGCTTTATCGCCAGTAACGGTTTTCGAAACGTTCACGACTTTTTTTTACGAACATGTCACATCCACTATTTACATCCGAACACGGCGAGCGACAACACTTTTATTTCCGCAAGTCGCGTTTACGGCGCAATAAATTCATCGACGCACATGTCCGCGCTCCTTTGATACTCCCGTCGCGCCCCAACACGGCGAACTTTCCCAATAAAAACGCAAAAACGCCAACGCGATATCCCCTAATTTTTTTACGTCTTTTTTATTATTTATCGCAGACAACGCTGGCGTGCTGTTCGGCCGGGAAAAGAGTAAAACTTAAGCGATTTAAATGCGCCGCTAAATCATACAAAAAACAACAATGCCCGGTATCACGCCAAAAACTGCAAACTTACGGCAACTGTCGGACGCTCGGAAATACGCCGGCTGGAACTTTTGTTTTAATTTCGCTAGTTTGGCCGCAATAATTCACGGCGCCCCTCGCAATTACCGGCGCTGGAAACGTAAGTTTTTGTGTTTTTGGAGTGAAAGACCGTTGCCGAACGCCGGGCGGACAAAAGGACAACGACTCAAAGGATTTAATTTTCGGTGTCGGGTTGGATTTAAATTGTTGAAATTATTCGATCGTTTGTACCTATTAAAATGGGTATTATAAATATAATTTCATTAATTTGATAAAGGGTTTTAATGATATAATAGAATATGAGGGTAAGAAACGATAGTTCAGTACACTGCTGAATCTAGTATTAATAAAATACTGTGTGATAAGGGTAAGTTTGTTTCAATTTAAGTAAGAAACGAACTATAAATCAATGAAGGACAACCAAAATAAATTACAATTGGGTGTTTTCTTTACTTTCACTTCCAATTCCTGTTACCGGCATTAAAACAAATGAAACAAGAAACAATTTAAAAAATGCAAACTATTATTAAAAACGTAACAGGAAATTAATTATTAATTATTAATAAAAGCAATAAAAAGTAAATTGAAAACTACGGAAAATATGACGATTAAGACAAAAATAGAATCCATTAAGACAAAATAAACAAACGAAAAAATAAAAGCCAATAAGAAGTCGAAAATGTTGGTTCAGTTGGGATGGGTTTCTTGATGGTGGGTAAAGAAATAACTAAAGAATCAAAGACTAATAATAATTTACGTTTGCAATTAACAGCTATTAAAAAAATGTTTGCTTAATTTCGATTGTTTGCTGTTGTTTTTGAAACGCATGTTTAATTTGCGTAAATTAAAATGTTTGGCACCAAAATGTTGCTTGCGTTGGATTGGGGTAGGGTTGCGTTGCGTTGTGTTGGGTTGGTTTAGTTTGGGTTGGGTTGGCTTGGCTAGTGTTGACTTGATGATAGGTAAAGAAACAATCAATGAATTAAAAATGAATAATTATGTTAGATAAAAAGTAAAATTAATTAAAATAAAATTCTTTCGGTTTGTAATTAAAGACTATTAAAAAAAAATGTTGACATAATTTCAATTATTTGTTGATGTTTTTGAAACGCGCATTTAATTTGCGTAAATTAAAATGTTTCGGCAACATTGGGTTTGACGATATTTTTTGTATAACTGACCCCAAATTCCTGTATACGAAAAAATATTTTGTCTTGTCTACCCATTTGGATTCAAAGTCATTTTATTAATAACTATGATTGCTTCTCCTGATTTTTTGTGTTTTTTCTGATCATTTTATTTTTTTTTGTTTTTGTTGTTCATTACATTTTCTGTTAAAATTGTTGAAAAACAGGTTCTTCAGGTATTGTTGGTAGTCATGAGGCATGTGCTTCGTTTTCCACGGTCGGGGAGTGTCTGAATCACCACTCGTCGTGGCGTCCAACCTAACCCAATCCAATCCAACCCAGTCCAACCCAACCCAGTCTAATCCAATCCAATCCAACCCAGTCTAATTCAATCCAACCCAGTCCAACCCAACCCAACCCAACCCAGTCTAATCCCATCCAATTCAACCCAGTCTAATCCAATCCAATCCAACCCAACCAAATCTAACCTAACCCAACCCAACCCAACCCAACCCAACTAAATTCAATCCAATCCAAACTAATCCAACTCGATCAAATCCAACCCAATCTAACCCAACCTATCGGTATCTCCAAACTTGATAGCTCTTCAATCTTTTTCATTTACTTTTTTTCTTTACTAAATTTTCATACCGACTTCTTGGTTTAATTGTTTTGTCAATTAATATTCATCATCAGCGAGGTGTATATGACATTGTTTTCATATTAGATTTAAGGTTTAAAATACCCCATACAACAAATTAACGAAAAGACACCTGAGCGAATAAATGGAACAGTAAAAGAAATAAATGCGAAAACAAATGGAATTGTAACAAGTGATGGCGAATTAAAATGACGCAAAATCGACAGCGCGAACCAAAAATCGTAAAATTTAAGTGATTTGCGACGTTGTTTCAGAAAAGGTGTAAAATGAACTATTAGTGTGCCAAGCCGACGACATAAATCACTCAAATTCGTGCATTTTTCTATTGCACTCAGCTACGTAGTTTGCAATTTCAAATTATTAGTCAGCCTGGTTGGTACAAAAAAAAAACAATAGACTGTAAAAATATGGAAACAAAAGAACTTAAATCTGTTAAAGATAAACGAAACAAGTGAACGATATCGTTGTTACGACAAATTTGTTTATTCTTTCTTAATTATTTTCATAAATTACCCAATAGGTCACCTCAATTGTATTTGTATTTTATTATTTCGATTTAGTAATGAAACAAGGATATAATGTTCTGGCAATCCCTTACAGCCTTTGATCATTCCTCGACGGTCTGCTTGAGTGACGTGTATCCATTTTCAGTAATTTTTTTGAACGAATTTGTGATTTAATTTAAATCGACTACGTTGTTATTAATTGTTCATTAAAATGATGTGCACATTAACAATATTAGTTGGATTTTCAAAAATGAGACTTGGGTTTTATATTTGGATCGATTCGCTCTTATTCTGAGCTCCTTTCCAAGAAATGCTAAATTATGTAAATCTAATAGAAGTTCTCCATAATTTTGTGAAAAGTGAAAAATCGGTTTCTGCTGACGATCTTGAATTTTCTTGGTCTGGGTTGGGTTACGTTGGGTTGAGTTACCTTGGACTACTTTGGATTAGATTAGATTGGGTTGGGTTGGGTTAGGCTGGGTTAGGTGGGGTTGGGTCGGATTTGGTTTGGTTGGACTTAATTGGACAATGACCGGCTCTGCGTAAGGAACATCTTGATAACTCACCAACATTTCCTTAAGAACGAAGGTTAGATTTGCAATGTTTGTCATTTCTTGCTGAAGAAGTCAAAATGAATACGAAACTTGTTTAGCTCATATAAATATGGCATTTTAATGCACCATTAACGCCTAGATGATATTTTTGTGTATTACATCGCCATGATTGACACGATTTAATTGTACCATTTAAATTGTGAAATGGGGAAGGTGTGTGTGTGTGAGTGAGTGAGAAAAATTCCAAGAATGGCTGGGAAAATATCACAAAGGATCTATACATCGGTGATTTGTGAAAACGTCATCCAGTCGACATTAAAAGCGAAAAGTACTGATTTAGAGGGTGCCATATTTATAAGCGTTTTGGCGTAGCTTCTATTATCGTCTGCGTAATTTATTCAATATTTGTTTAAAATCGGACGATTCATTACATTGTTAATAACGTCAGTGGAGGCTCGTTTGATGAATTTATTTAAATATTATATATATTTAAATATTTGAGACGAAACACTAAGTAACGTTTTTATGTTTTAATTGAATTAATGCTAGAAAAGTGCCTTATTTTAAGCGTCGCGTCGGTTACATACACAAAGCTCAAAAATATATTTAATTAAAAAAAAATAATCATTGTAATTGTAGGCAGTGCATATGTCGCAAAACAAACTCGATTATTATAAATTTATAGAAATAAAATAAATTCAATTTAAGGTTAGATATTTTTTGTTAGCTTTTTGGAAATAACTTGAAAAACTTAGGAAAAAAATATAAACATTTTGGATAAACGGTTCAGAGTAATGAAACGTATAATGGGTGTCAATCATTACAGGAAGATAAAATATTTAAAAGATACCATGTTGATGTTGCTATTGCAGCAACATCAATCTTATCTCGTATCGTATCTTAATTACCTTAATTATTATTTAATCAGGTTTGGCAGCAAGAAGTAACACAGTTTGAATCGTTGGACGATCGTTTTGCATTTATTATGTGTTCATCAACATTACATTTTAAATTTGAAATAAAAACTTCGAACTAACCATCAAATTTACTGTCAAATTTTGACTAAATGAATGAGAGCAGAATTTCGAATTGATTATGTTTTCAAATCCCGAAATTTAGCTAACACATCTGGATAATTTTTTTTTAATATTTTCGAACGAAGCCAACAAATTTGCACATTAGCGAAGCTAACGTACGAAAAATTGTAAATGAATATACGAGATTGTATAAAACTTTGACCCATGCAGCCCCATATAAATGGAATGTCGACATAATTGAAGTTTGGACCGGAAGTGACTTCACATATTGTTGTAGCCACTTAGCTTTATGCAAATATTAAAATGTGTTGTCTCATTAACCATAAGAATTGTAAAAAAAGGTATAACTTGTCTCATATTAGGTTTTTAGAAATGTACATAATAGGAAATAGCTGCATTAGAGTTAATAGCCAATTCATAAAGACAACACTTCTAAATATCTTTTTGTCAAAAGAAATTCTGAAGTGATTTAAAAATCATGGCATGGTTTACCAAAAATTAAAATGGTTAATTTGCATCTCTAAAAAATTAACGTTCAAAGTGGTCGTTTCTTGCTAATAACAGAGAAACTAAAAATAGATTTAATTCAATATTTTCAATATCATGGATAAAATATTGCAAAAATGTTGGAAAAAATAATGAAAAGTGTATCTACTAGTCCATATAGAACTCGTTTCATTAAAACCTGTTAAAATTTCCCCTAAGGCAAAATTTATCTGGAAACTGTAGACCCAAAATTAACTCAGATACAACTCACAAGACAACAGATGTAAATAGACAAGTATCCCATTAAAACGACAATACCAAAAGGTAGTTACCCTTTTTATAAGAACTCATTTAACACCACTACATCCCCAAAATCGTTCGCCCAACGAACCAATCAAAAAAATCCAGCTACACAACACTAGCAGGGTACAAGAACTGATGCAGGCAAACACGCACAGTATAAATTAAGTCAAGATATTGTCCGAAACATATAAGTGCTGATATCCTAAAGAAACAACGCAATAAGGATAATGGCAGCGTAGAGAACACCACAAGTATTTTTTAACATTTCAAAAAGTCTCAGTGTCTTTTTGACAGTTCAAAAAAGTGCAAGCCGGCCTTGCGATTGGTTCCCGCGTGCAGTAACTTGTTAGTTGCGATTTCAACTGTTAACCGACGCATCGTCTAAACTGCAATATATATTTCGTTTATTTATTAAACGCCTACTGGCAGTTGATCGCCACTGGTTCTGTTGATGATTACCACACTCACTAACTGTCAGACTTACCATAGACGCTGATTCACGAAAACGTACAATCGGTGGACATATAAAACTTGTACAAATCTGTCAAAAATATTATGGTAATATAATAATTTTGTAACATAACTCTTATAATAATAACGTAAAAAAGGTTGGAAAAAAGTAACAATGAAAATGAAAGAAAACAATACCAGTAATAAAAATAATTGCAACAAAACGCTAATAAAGAAATTTTTAAGTGTACTTTGCCACAAACTCGAAAAATGTAAAAAAGGGAAAACGTAAAAATACAAAAATCAATATATTACAAAATATATAAAAATATAAATGTACAATTGAGATAAATCCAAAATACTTAAAAAAAATTAAAATAAAATTAAAATTGCAAAAAAACATTAATTTAATTTAGTTCACAGTTTCGTTGTCACATCGTTCGTTTTCTGCCTAATTTTAATTTAGTCCTTTTTAATTCCCATTCACATTACCACTTCTGTAAACTTCAACTAAACTCAACCATCTCGACGAAACAAATCTTCAATTCAACCCAACCCAACCCAACCCAACCCAACCCAACCCAACCCAACCCGACCCAACCCAACCCAAAACAATCCATCAATATACTACGTCCCAAACGATTAAAACTAGAGCTCTGAAACTTTAAACTTAACATTTGTATGTAGCAAGGAGGAAAACGTCATATTTTGAACGCCATCTCTCAACCAGAAGTGTTGGTTTACTCTCATCACCTTCTTCCATATCTCGAAAGCGGTACACGTTACAGAAAAAAAATATTCTTACATAAATTATAGATATTGATATTTTAAAAGACTTTTATTTGAAAGGTTTTTTCGAAAAATGTAGTATAAGTGAGTATAAGAAAGTTCAATGCGGACAACTGCAAATTTTTTATGTAGTCTTTATGTTTATTTTTTTCTCTCCTTTCTTTGATATCTCGTTCAATGATTTCTTATTTTTTATTTCCTTGACGGTGTCTTCTAATTCAACGAAAGAACTTTGGTGAAAGATTTTTACATTTTTTACATTTTCCTTCTTTTGCAATTTTGTTTCGATATTCGTAAATTTGCGAAGTGCCCAACAAGTTTAACAAGATATTCGTATTGAACCAACTCAATCTAACGCTGCTCCAACAGCTTTTAATTAATATTTAGTATTGAAATATTTAAGAACCCAAATAAAATGAATATCAAGTGGGTTGAACCCAAAAATATTCACGGCAAATAGATCGCAGAGCAAAATATTATGAGTCATGATCAGTAATAATTGCAGAACACAGATAAATGTGCAACTCAATCAGATAATGGAAAGCTTTGCCTCAAGTAGGAAACGCTTTTGAAATACCGCAGGTGAAGCTTCATTACGCGGCAGCGAAGGCAAACATTGTATTAAAATATTCGGAAGCTTCCAACCACGTGGTAAAGCAAGATCCCATAGGTAAAGTAAATGTACAGCCAAATAGGATTGGAAAAGGTTCTCGCAAGAAAAATATTGTGGCTAGCTTAGGTTGGGATAATTGGACAATCTAATCTGGAGCTAGACCCAGATTTTGAAGAACAAGTACTAAACTACTACGAAAATAGTAGAAAGCTCGTTTATCGTGATTGTCAGTACGTGGCTACACGCTGATGAAAATAAAGGCATTTGTTGCCCACTTAGAAATTGTATTCAACCAACAACATATGCAATCGTATCAACAGTGTTATAAACATGAAACCCTCATCACCTTAGGAGACAATGACAATTAAAATCCGCTAATTTAGGGTCATGACCTAATAACGAATATAATACGAAAAAAGGAAGCAAAAAGATAATGGCATATCTAGCAATACTATTCAACACCTCTCCAAGATACTTCCCACAAGCATGGAAATGGTTTCTTCCTATTCTGAAAGTCAAGAAAAATCAAAAACTAATAGTTTTTTTTTCCTACAACAGCTAAGCTTTTCAAGAAAAGCAATTTAAAGCAATATTTGACGAAAACATAATTCCAATCACTTTGGTTTTATAAACTTGTCATGGCACGTGTCATCAACTTCCAGCAATTAGCCAAAATCATATCGTCACAAATTTGGTTACTCTCTCTTCTTGTCAGTATATTCTACATCCAACATAGTTTTCTTTTGAGTTGCTAGTCATGCTAGTTAGTCAGTCATTAGATGTCGTGACACCAACACCAACGAACACCAACAAACTAATCTCATAAATTTGCGGTATTTTGCCAAACAATTTCGAAAAATTGTTAAGATTTGTATGGAAATGTACCTACATAAGTAAATAAATACATTTTAGTAAATTTTGCAAAAAATGTTGCCCCAAAAATGTTTGAAATTCTAATATGGTGCAATTTATTAAACTACTTTAAGAAAGAACACTTGGTTTTTGTGCACTAAATTTTTTGTATATATCATCAATACTCTTTATTCTTTACTCTTTTAAAGTTCACTGCGTTTAATGAGAACATCGATAGCAAAAAATAAGTGGAAGTTAAATAAAATAAACAACTACAACTTAACGTGTAATTATAGTAATTGTTGTTGTATTTAGATAATGACAAATTCGCACTCAAAATAGACATTTTCCTTGGATCGTTTTGTCATTTAAAAAAATTATTGAAAGAACAACTCATGTCAAAAATTGCAGTTTTATGCAAATGTGTAAAACACTACATGAAACAGCAAACTTTGCTCATACCTACAAAAAGACCCACATGTTTCTATTTGTTGTCGTTTCTGTGTTAAAAATTTTCTTGTAGATTCATCAATCTTTTCTTTTTTTAAATTCGCTGCTTTTACTCCATTCAATCATAATTTCATTATGGAGATCGATATTTAATTAATAGATACCATTGCAGTAGTTTTTTTTAATAGCACACCTTTATATTATATCTTTTACATCGACGTTAACAATGTGGCGTCCTCTGCAAAAATAAATCCATTAGAAATTCTAATGTAATAACCGCCGCACGTTGCTTCTTCGCATCCAGTTCCCACTAATTTATTAACAACAACGTAAAAAAGCGGGGAAACGCCCGCGGCGATCACGTTAAAAATAAATCATGTCCCTTTTCGTTCGCGGGTCCCGACACGCCGAAGTTACATTTTTCACAAGGGTAGTACGCACGAGGGACAACAGAGGGATGCATTTCAGCCCTAAGTGGATCAAGGCACGCCCTGGGGCGGGGCCACCTCGTCTCTTGAATAAGACATGCACTCCACCATATATTATGCATTTAACACCGGGTCCGGGGTACAAACACGGCGGTAAGTTTCCTGCCGCGGGCTGCACGTACGCGAATTTAGGAGCGACACCGACTCGGAGATCCCCCCCGCCCGGCGAACAAACCGGCGGAATTAATGATTCACGACTTTCGGCGGACGAAACGACGAACGCGGTTTAATTCGCGGACGAATTAAATAAAGATGGTTCGTGTCGTCGAAAAAAGCTTTAAGAATGCAACGGGGTTCTATATTATTTTGGCTAAAGGAGGTGGAAATGGGACATTATATTTATTTTTAATTATACGTAATTATATGAGATATGTCAGCGACGGTGTCGGGTTATTCATAAATGCAAATGTATGTAGATCGCAAGTAATTTAATTGCAGGTGCCCACGTCCAACCGGCACTGATATTAAATCGTAGTCGACATAAGAAAATAGCTCGTCCAATTAATTCAACGTTTAATTTTCAAACTAAAATAGCGCAAGTAATTACAAAGAAAACCGTCGATCGTTTGATATCGCGAAAACTGTTGCGCACGGGCTTCACAAAGCCGCCGGCGATTATTCAAAAATCCCCTAATTAAGTTCACAACACTAGCGGGCGCTTCAGCACAAAGCGCCGCGGCGCCAAATCACACCACTCCCGTTGGATTTCGCGAGCTTTTAGGCGAACGCGCGCCGAAAAGTTCGGGAAAGGCGAAAAGCGCGCCGAATTACAAAGTAAAAATGAAACAATGCGCTCACTTAACCCGGCCGCGTTTGAAATTCGGTTGTTTCGTTCCGCGGCTCCTCGTTAGTCGACAGTGTACACACACAATATCGGAAAATGGGCGATTAACGAAGCGAACACTTCGCCGAAATTATTTTCGGGCAGTTTTACAACTCGCTAGTTGCTGCGGAATTAATAGGGACGGGACACGGCAAGTGGTGGGGGCAGTGGCGTAACTAGTGGGGTGTGGTGGTGCATATTTTCAGTTCAATTGCAAACAAGTCTTTAAAATTTATGGCGACACATCCTACATTGGTTGTTCAATTAATAAGTATTTGTAAACATTTTTGTTGATTAAGTCCGTGGAAGTTATAAAAAAGGTCACGTTTTGCAGTTACACAAACTTGTGTTTTATACTTTAAAAAAATGCTCATAACAACAACATAATTATTACAATTTTTAATTTGTTTAAAACTTTAAACCTAACCCAACTTAACGCAACCCAACCTAACGTAACACAACCCGACCTAGCCCAACACAACCTAGCCCAACCCAACCCAATCTAGCCCAAACCATCCCAACGTAGCCCAACCCAATCGAACGTAGCCCAACCCAACCCAACCTGAACCCATCCAATCCAATCCAACCCAACCAAAACCAACGCAGCCCAACTTAATCCAACCCAACCCAGCACAACCCTATTGGTTATTTAGTTTTTAGTATTTTAGTTTTTTTAATATATTTCCCACTATCCACCATGAAATAAGGTAACCGATCCGCACGTGATACATTGGTACTTTGATCGTCGGCTTTAATTTCCCTCTTCTCAGAACCTCAAAGAAAATCAATTTCTGGCAAAAAATCAAAAGTTCGTTAACTTGTTCATGAAACCAATACAAACCACGCAAAAGAACTTTTGGATTCGGTTGTAAATTTACGAAAGATTTTTGTTTCTGGATTTGGGCAAACAAACCCAACCCAAGTGAGAAGGCGTTGCGTTGGATTTGGTTGAGTTTGATTGGAAATTTTTCGCTCTCATTTTTCATTCGTTCTAATCGTCTTGAAAATTCCAAGACAATGAAAGAAAGATTTTGAAAGATTTTGGATTGGCATCTGACTCACCGACGCTGATCGTCGTGAAAGTAAAATCTTTTACAAATTCCGTTTTTTTAACTATTATATGATTATATTATCAATAAGTGAAACAAGTCATGGCCAAAAAAGTATTGTGCATCACACGCCCAGAAACTATTTGGCAAGTGCTCGCTTTTTGGGTGGCTCGGCTTCTCCTCTGCCTTCGATATTACTCGCAATTGCAAGTTTCTAGCTTAGTGACACAAAATATAATTTTTGCGATTGAGTTGATTCGTTCTGTCAAGTTGGGTTGGGTTTAGTTCCACATTTGCTGCTGTATTTTTTTGGGTTTGTACAAGCTAACCAAATTCAAGCGATAACACTTTTGTTTCGTTATTGTGCCTTGGGTTTCATTGAGATTTGTCAAAAATTGTCTTTGGGTCTGCGTAAGTAAACCCAAGAGTTGGATTTTTTTGGTTTAGTACTGTTGAAAGCAAGGCAACCAAACTCGACACAATCGAACCCAATTCAAAGCAAATACGTTTTTTTATGTTTATGTAGATAAACCTCCTGAAGCGATATAGATTTACGTTCCGTTGAGTTGGGTTCTATTCGAATAATTTACAAATATGTTTGGATTTGTGTACATAAACCCAACAGTTGGAAATTTATCAAAATGTTTGTTTTTTGGTTTGGCAATAAGGAAAATAAGGTAACCAAACGTAATCGAACCCAACCTAACTAAACATGTTTGAACACAAGTATGCAAACATAACCATTGATATTTTTGCATTTTGGAAAACGCGCCCAACCCTAGCTAGGATTGGGTATATATTTTTTTATGATTGAATGGATTTGCTCTGCCATGTTAAGTTGGGTTTAGTTAAAAATGTACATACTTGTTTTATTGGGTTTGTGCAGGCAAACGGTAAATATTTTGTTTCCTTGTGGTGGATTGGGTTCGATTGGAATTTTACAAATTTGTTTGCCTTTGGGTGTTTGTAGATAAACGATTGGAAATGTACATGTAAACATTTTTGTATTTTTGCTTTAGAATATTGAAAATAAGGTAACCCAACCCGACTGAATCGAACCCAACCCAACCAAACATTTTTTTAGGTTTGTGTAGATAATTGTGAAGCGACAAACCATCTACAGTTACATTACGTTGGGTTGGGTTTTGTTCAAATAATTTACACATGTGTTTGTCTGTCGTTGGGATAAACCCAACAGTTGGAACTTTACAAACACTCTTGTCTTTTTTCGTTTAGCAATAAGGAAAGTAAGGCCCAACGTAATCGAGTCCAAACCAGATAAGCATGTTTTTTAGGTCTGTGTAGATGACCATACTCAAATAATAAACCTTCTAGATTAACATTGCATTGGGTTGGGTTCTGTTCGAACAAATCGTCTTTGGGTTTGTGTCGATAATCCCAACTGTTTTTTTACAGCACTAGCGAAAGTAAGGCAACCCAACGCGATGCAATCGAGCCCAACCCAGCCAAACATATTTTTGCAAACATTTTTATTTTTACTTTAACAATGTCGAAGGCAAGGCAGCCCAACCCGACTCAATGGAATCTAACCTAGCAAAAATTGTTCACGTAGTTAACGGTATCGATAAACGCTCTACGGTTGTGTTCGAATAATTTACAAATATATTTATCTTTGGGTTTGTGTAGATATACCCAACAGCTGAAAACTTTATGAGCATTTTGGTTTTATGGTTTATTATTACTGAAAGCAAGACAACTGAACCTGTTTTTTGTTGGTTTGGGTAGATAAACCCAGATCTATATTTCGTTGCAGTATGGGTTCGGTTGAGAATTTACAATTATTATTGGTGTTGCGTTGGTGGAGACAAACCCAACTCAAGCGATGAGGTTTATATTGTTTTGTGTTTTCTTCGGCTGGTAATTTTTGTTATTTGTTATAGTAATAATGAAATTCAGGAAAGTTTGTCAAAAGTATTCTCATAAACCCAAGTAAAGAAAGTCTAAGGCTCATTTTTCATTAGCTTAAACACAAATAAAAAGAAACACCTTCCAGCTTAAAAAAATCGAAAATTGGTTGCAAAATTTTATCGAATTAAAAGAAAAAGCTGTGTTCCAGGAAACCCAATTTTCCGAACGTAACTTGGTCTCCTCACTGGGCTCAGTTAAATTAAATCAATTTCTGTTAGGGTTTAAGATAAGAAAAGCAACGTCGATTGTTACACTCAACTAATTTTATTTCTTATGGTTGCCCATTTGACAATTGTGTCAAAATATTTTTTTTTTATTATCGATCGTCGAATGAAGATTAAATCTTTAATTCTATCGATTATATTTGTTATTAATGATTGTATAGAGCTGATGTGTATGTGAAATATGCAAGGGTGCTATTTTTCTTAGATTCTCGCGAATATCCCGTACACTTCCTCTAGAAATCGATTACACGATGTGAATCACAAATTACAAATTAGAAATAAATTATTACAAAGTTTTAAATTCAGATCCATCAACTACTATCGATATTTTCATGTGAATCCTCAGTAATTAAACAAAATACTGCAAAAATATTATTAGAACTATGAACTAGACGAAGTTAGACATTGAAATTCTAACAGATAATAACGTTAGAACTGGATTAGTTTACAATAATTATTCTTTGATTCTCGTGAATATCTCGTACGTTTTCCGTTCAAATAAATTGCGCGTATGATATGCTCCGAAATGATTTTTTTATTGTATTGTATGAATGTTTAAACGCGTTGGTTTAAACATAAATCTGCTCTTTTGGGCAAAAGTAGCTAAGGCGTATATATTCGTCGAATGGATTCTCGCGAATATCTCACACGCGTTCTGTTATAATAAGTTGGATATAAAGTACGAGTATATACGAGATATTCGACGAATTTTATCGCGTTATAAAAATCGCCGATTATTAGCTATGAAGATAAAATTAACTTTAAAAAACTTTTGAAAACTTTTTTGCTAAAGAATTCTATTGTGAATAAACGATATTTATGGCAGGAGGTTTAATGTGGATCAAAATTGGTACTTTATTGTATGAAGAGAGTTGTCTTTTAATGGGAGCTTCGGACTAATCTGGTTGGGTTGGGTTGGATTGGGTTGGGTTACTCACGGCGTGTCAGAAAATACAGTCGTTTTGTAGTACATATGTACGCGAATTTTATTAAAATGTTTGTATTGTAATCGTTGTAATATTTAAATTTGTTATTTGTAATATTTTCGTTCGAATAGATCGAAATTGACAATAGATTCTCGCGAATATCTCGTACACTCCCCCTTTAAAATTCTTTGCATGTAATTTGTATTAAATATTTATCAAATTTGAAAGTTTTACGAAACTGTCAATGTAGGCGAATATTATAAATATCATTTTTATTATTTTATTATTATATTTTAATAAAAACAATGAATTAAATAAATTTAAATAAAAACGACGAAAATATAAAAATTATCAAAGCAATAAAACAAAAATAAAAGGCGACCAAAATAAAGAAACTAGAAGGACAACAGAACCAACTAAACAAACAGAGAAAGTTCAATTTCGAACCACGCATTAGTTTATGGTGATGGTGAGAATATTTTCGAACCATTTTGGTAAAATAAGGATCGAGTCTTTTTGCTAAAATTATGTTCTTATCACTTATGTTTTTAAACCACAATTCAGTGGTTCATAAATTGTTTTCTTTTCTTATAAAATATACACTCAATTTGTCCCCAAAACATTCATCCTCGTTCAAAAAAACTCATTTAAAACGATTATAATTTTCCTTTAGTTCGAGATAACTAGTTTTGAATATTTCGAGTCAAGTTCCCCAATATTTATAGTTCAGGACATTTGTAGTCTTTTATAATTTTTGGTGAGTCATAGTTACATGCTTTACATTTGGGTTGGGTTGGATTGGGTTCGATTGATTATGATTGATTTTTATTACTTTTTAAATATACTGTTACAGTTTTCTTGTCCACGAGTGCATTTTCTATTATTTCTTGGCCACGTTGGTTTGCAACTTCACAATTTCTTTATAAAATTTCATCATCTATTGGTTCCTAATGTGACGTTTTTTCGTAAATAAAATACACGAACATCAATTCGTCCCCAAAACCGAAACCAGACGTTAAACTCACCCCCGAACAAAAAAGACAACTTCATTCGAAACGCGGTGCCCGATCCTCATAAACTATATATAGACGGATCGCGTGCCTACCGAACATCCAGAAAACACCTACAGAGCATTAGTGGCCATTTGGTAGTTGTATTAACACTCTGAAATTACCGACGCGAACGATGGCCCTCTCTAGGTGGGACCGTAGGGTTCATTTTTCCGGCGTCGTCTGGCGCCGATTCGGCACAGAAAAGGGTGCGCGACGGCCGACGGCCGCCGCGCGATTCTCGCCCTTCGCGGCCGCCGGCCGCCCGCCCCGCCGCCCCCGACACGAATATTTCTAAAACATGCGACGTGTATCTTCTGAATATTATATGCGCGCGGTCGAATCCCATTGGCTCGTATCGATTAAATCGGTAATGACACGTTCCGCGCGCGCTCGTATTCATTTACAAATGATCGCATTTAGGCCGCTTAATAATAATAACGTCCCATTACAACAAATTATTCATTTGGTAAATACACGACACGTCGGAGCGGCCGATGTGCACGTTCGGCGTAACGAGCGCGCTCGTTATTGACCGATTTTGTTTGCTTTATCGGCACTGACAGCAAAGGGGCGCCGATAACATTCCGCGACTGGATAACGAAAATTATGCGTTGTAAAAATTGTCGCTTGATCGACGATGCCCGTTTACGTTTAGTTTATTTATGATGTGCACACATTGACATTACTTACTGGATCTCGTTTTGATCATTAGATATTTTGACCTATTCGTGATTATTGTGCTTCGACGACGGGGTGTGTTTTGATGTCCATGAATAAAAAATGAGTTTGTTACATGGGGAGAAATTAATTTATCATTTGAAAAGAAAAAACAATTATAATTTATTATATTTCGAAGTTTGTTCAAATCTTTTTTTGTTCCATTCTATGGCACCTAACTTTATTTTTTTATATATTACACTAATGTTTAATTTATAATAACAAAAATTCGATGAAAATAACTTTCAAGGCAGAAATTATTATACATAATTTTTTTGCCTCGCCAACATGGCCCAATAAAAAAATATTTAATATGTCTTTTCCTTCCCCAACTGTTTCTTCCCTCTATTTTTCTCAACGTCGAACTATGTTCTACAATAAATTAATACATTCGATTGTGTTATTAAAATATAAAATACAAATGAACGGCAATGCAATAAAAATACAATGAATTAATTGCACACAAATTAGAATAACAGAAAACCAAAATAAACGATAACGTAAATTGCTAACTGAAAAATAAAGAAGTTTCAAAGGCACACAAAAGACAATAAATGTAATTGAAACGAAATTAAAACTTGAAGAACTGTAAAAATAAATTAAGATTAGTTCCAAAAATCGCAGATGAAAGGTGCAATGAGTACCAACAAAAAATAATAAAAAACAAATGATTTAAAAATATAAAAATTTCGCCTGGAAAGCATAATAAAAGATATTGTCATAAAACAAATAAAGAACAAACGCACGAAACTGGGAACAAAAGTAATGAGTAGAACAAAACAATCGTTGTTAAAAAAAAAACGACACAGACGAAAGAAATTAAAAGGCCAGTTAATATTTGCAAATTTAAAAAATCCACGGGAACAAAAGAAAGACACTCAAATAAAAATAATAAGTAAAAATTAGAACAACAACAAATCCTTTAAAACATTGTTGTGCTAAAGAGGATTGGAAATAAAAAAAATGGAAATAAAAATTAATTAAATAGCTACCAGAACAGAATGATAAACGGGCTTGGATCGTTTCTTGCTTTTATTTATAAATTAAAACAATTGCGCAGCAGCAACTGTCAGAAAAAAGTATCATAATCATGAGAATTAAAACTCTAGAAATAATGAGTAGAAAATCTATTTCTTTTGGTTCTCGGATTATGAACCAGACAGACGTTTATTATTTCTAACCAAACCAAACCAAACCAAACCAAACCAAACCAAACCAAACCAAACCAAACCAAACCAAACCAACCCAACCTGGGTTGGTTTGGTTTAGTTTGCAAATGTGACTTTACCGAAATGTCGACAGAACCCTTCTGAAATTCACGTGTAAAGTAAACAAATTAATTGGTAATAAAACTCATAAAGTATAACAAAATTTATAAATAAACTTTTTGCAAAAAAAAATAGAAGGGATAGATAAGCATAGAATATTTGCCAACAATTTGCTTACCCAGCCATTTGAGTAAATTAAACATTCTCATCGCATCTACTGTACACTGCAAGAAACTTATATCACCTGATCAATCAATTAAAACTTTCAAGATTTTTTTTATCTACATCTCTATAAATTACAAGTCTCAAGTGTTCAAAGTTAATAATGACGACCATTATCAACAATTCGTAGCCCAAAACGCGATTTAAAATTCACAGCACCGTTACCAAGAATTGGCCTACCCACTTATGCATGTATTTAAACTTTCTTTCATATCTATATCTATAAAAATTTGACTACTTATTGTCGTTTAATGAATACGATTTGGTAAATCTATATTATTTTCGTAAATTCATTAATTTTTAATACTTCAGCGAAAAATTGGTGATTGATGTTGCTTATTTACGATATGAATATTATCGGTGAAAGTCACTGAGTTACCATTTAGGAAAGAACTTCTGTTTATTTACTATCTACGCCCAATTTGTCAAATGTCAAAGTCTACTAGTTAATAAAAAAAATATTTAGAATATTATTGGATTTATTGAGTACAGTTGCCAGTTAAAATTAAGGCATAAATTTCATTTACACCCGTATGTACTTTGATTGTCTGTTATTTTTACCCTTTTTTTGATCATTGTATTTCATACAAACTGACCGTCACCGTAAAATACTTTTCTACAAATGAAGTATATTCTGCACACGATAGAAAAAATATATGTGGAACAAATTACATAAGAATTTTGTTGAGAATAATTATATCTTATAAAATTTTGTCGTAAGAGTGTTTTAGTATATATACTTAAAAAAAGTAGTTTGAATTCTCTTGGAATTATGATCAATTGGATTGGATTCTAATGTGTTAGGTGTGGACTTTGTGGGATTGGATTTGGATCAACTTGTCCAGTTGAGCCAAATCCAACCCATTGACCCTTTGATATAAAATCCAATCTAATAAAACGTCAACAGAACCCAACCCAACCCAACCCAACCCAACCCGATCATTTTTTTTCAATTTGAATTTGATTCGAGTTTTTTGCTAAAACTACGCTATTTTTGATTTACTGCGACAAGAAATTTTTAGTCGCTCAAATATTGTTTACTTGTGAATGAGTTAATTAATTGTTTATGTTAATTATACCATGAGAAATTTTGTAAAGTTATTATAAAAATTAAATAAAACCGCATTAACAAATCGCAAATGAAAACCAACATGCACCCACAACAAATAAATTAATAAAAAAGAAAAACAAAACGAACGATTTTTTTGTATTAATATTGTTTTCGTTCCTCTTTTTAATTGTTCGTATGTCCTTTTTTATGCGTTTGTGTTTTGCTTTTCTGGCATTTTCTGTTATAACTAGCAAGAAGAGCAAAATACTAATACTAATATAAATAAATATACACAACGTGCATAAAAAACGAGTAAAAAGTGCAATAAAAAAGTCTCCTGAAAAAAATATATAACGGATTCAATAAGACAAAAGACGTTAAAAATTATCTGATCTTTATGTGCATTAAGAAAACTAAGAATTGCGAAATATTCAAAAAGAAACCGAAATTCACCACAATAAGAAAATAATAGTGAAAAATAAAATCACAACAACCAATTGTTTGAAATATCATGTTAAGGAGTCGAGAAGAGGATTCAAATGGAAAAATACCATGAAAAATAAAACTACTCGTGAAATACCATAGAAATAGTCAACAAATAGAAGACTGGAATAAAAACCAATAAAGATTACGATAAACGAATGGATTTATTGCATTTGAAATATGAAAGAATTGCACTTCGCAAACAATAGAAATTAAATTAATTGATCAAAATATTTAAAAAAGTTAAAGTGTAAACTTGAACTACGACAAATCGACAGAGAAACTTGGTACAAATGACTCAATAACAACAGCAACCTAATAATAGTAACAAATAAAGGATCAAATTAAAATAATTAGTTCAATGAACAACAACAAAATAATAATAGTGATAAATAAAGGATCAAATTTTTATTATATTATGGTATTATGTCGTCGTATTTCGTACGGACAATTTCGACTGGATTTGTGTATTTACATTTTGGCCTATTTGGGAATGAATTTTCTTTCTTTAGCTCGTAAAGTAATCAAGCGATTTTATTTTAAGAGTCCCTTAGAACACTAGATATGAAATATACATGGTTCAGTTACATGCTTTATTTTTTGTCAGATATTCGTCATTTTTGGTTATTAGCCATTGTTTTGAAGGTTGGGTTGGGTTTGGTTTCTACTTTTTTATTGGCAAAGCTATGAAATTCGACATATGGGCGCATTGTATTTGTATTTTCTTCTTTCTTTCTATAATTCCGTCCTTGGGCTGTACTTCACAACGAATCACCAAATAACTATCCACAAATTCAGCTGTAACTGAATTTGGGGTCTTGGATTTATATTCATTGTCTCGTGAAGTAATTGAGCGATTTTATTTTAAGTTTCTCTTATGTCTGTGAGCTTGGAATAGGTTTGGAGTAGGTCACGATTTACAATGGATTTGGAAGATTGCATAGCGATGTGGAATAATTGCGAAGGAATTTGTTGATATGTAGGGTTGAGGCAATGTTAATGTTGATGCATGGTATATAGAAGCATTCAATTAGGGTTGAATTGCTTTATACTTCATCAATTGTTTCCGACGATATCGACGATTTAAAAAATCTTACAGATCCGTATGTGAAGTTATTGAGCGATTTTATTGAAGGTTCTTACTGATACAGTTGGTTTCAAAAAAAATCGAGTACATTTCATAAATCAGTAGGGATGATTTTGGAAATTTTTTACAATGAAAAATTGTCTGTTTGGATGTAGGTTATATTTTATGTCATATTTTGACAACAAATGTATAGATACCAGATTTTTTAAAACTACATATAAGCTAGAATTGCAACCAAGTGAAAACAATAAGATAATGAATTAATCATTTAATTTTTATTAAAAACACATAACCATAAACGAATAGTTAATATTTTGTTATAGCCCCAATTGCTTGAAGCACATTTTCAAGTCTTCTAGGCATAGAACCGATTGAAGTAAGCCATAGATTTTCACCGCGACTTAATTCTTCCCACGATTATTGAACAGCTTCCCACAGTTGGTTGGCATTTTGAGGGAAAATGTCTCTTCTGTAAATTTTTTTAACGAATAAACCACAAACATTCTCAATCGGGTTTATGTCGGGGCTCCTTGAAGGCCAAGGAAGAAGCTCAATATTATTTTTAACAAACCATTCCCTGATTATTGCTGCAGTGTGAAATGGACAATTTTCTTGATAGACAAAATTATTGTTCCCGTATAGTTGGGTTACCGATGGCAGCATAATATCTTACAATATTCTTACATAAGTTTGACTGTTAAAACTCCCTTCAATCCGCCAAGCAACACCTGGACCTTGAACGCACATCCAAGCCCACACGTTAATTGAAAATCTCCCCGATCTGTTATCCGAACTGACATATCATTCTTGGAATCGACAATTATCTGGGCGGTAAAAGCGTAAGTGACCAGAATTTCGGGACTGAAACATTTTTTCATCGGTAAAAATAACACTATTCCAAAATTGTCTTGGCCAGTGCACATAATTTAGACAAAAAATTATTCGTGTCTGCTTCTGTTCTTCAGTTAACAGTACTTTCTTACCACTTGACCGGTTCCGTAAGTCCGAATATTTTATCCTACGATGAACTGTAGCCCGTGAGCCATGAAAATTAGTTGCCAAAATGGCCACTCCCGCTACATCAAAGTGATTTTCCCTGAAATAATTTAATAAGGCTTCATCTTCTTCGACGGTGGAAATTTTTCGACGCCCTGACCCCTGTTGTCTTGCAATGGTCTCGTCATTTGCTTTTTACCCTTTGGACGGTACTTTTCGCCAAATGGTAATGCCGCGCTACTGCTCTAACAGACCAACCTTGTTCTAAATTAGAGAGAATCAAAATTTTGTCAGGTTCGCTCAACTTTGACATTTTATTTGTTATTGTGACATCGATAGTACTGATTTACTCCACTGAAAAAAACTGTACTCGATTTCATTGAAACCAACTGTACATCTTTGAATTACATATTCCGTACATCACGACGAATTTTATTGGTCATGTAGTGACGTGGATTATTATCCTTGAAATTATAAATCATTTCGACATGGATATGTCATTTCGATTCATTTGCAATTTTTGCAGTTTGAATAATTTTAATACAAAATTTTTCCCATCACAACAATTTATTATTATAACTTTGACAGTTCGTAATTTTAATATTTTCACTAAAGAGTTTGGTAAATGTTACTTCTACTTTTCTAAATGTCTCTTATAACCTCGGTTTCATTGCCTGAACACTTTGGTTATAAAACCAAAATTAAGTTGTGGAGGTTGATTGAGCAAATTACTGTATCTCAACCCAACTCGCTCCTCATAAGAAATTCATGGGTGGACGACGAGTACATATTTTACTAATATAAAGTTTATAGTCTAAATACACCAGAATCGAGATTGTTGTCTTCATTTTGAAAGTTGTTGATTTATCAGACAGTAGTTTTTAGAATTCACACAAAAGGTGAAAACGAGAAGAACACCTGAAGGCAGATCATGTTTTCGATTAAATAAGTTGAGCCAAATTGTAGGCTCAATTCGTTGACCCAAACTCAGATAATCTAAAGCCATTTTGATAATTAAACCAATGAGAGAGCGATATTTCCTTTTCTAACCAAATTTTAAAGAATGCAATGAAACAGTTGATTTATTTGATTGACATATGATTTACGTTTGCTATAGAAGAATTATATAATAATGTATTTAATGTAATTTTTCGTGTAAAATTGTCTTCCAAATTGATTGGAAAATTTTGATTAAGCAAAATAGCAAAGAAAAATACAATTTCCTCAACTTTGCAAAACCAAATGTAACTCACTACTGACTGAAAAAGTTACATCGGGACTAGACGAAGTAATTTGCAATCCAATCACACAACAAAAATGAGCAAATGTTAACTGAACACGCTGTATACATTGCGGGCGAACAAGACCGCCGTGACGAGCGACCACGCCACACCTTAAACAATCACCGGAGTAGAATCGAAACTAACGAAGCAAATACGAATTCTAACCTCACTTTCGGCCCCGTCCAATCAACATAACCGCTATCTGCCGACGCGCATTTACTCGCAATATATCAGCGTTTACGGACGCGTTGAAAGCTAGACAAAATAAAAGCGTGTCGTTTAAAAGTCATTTGCCACCCATCGTAGGTGAACAGTAGCTCTCCGCCCGGCGATAGCCGAAGGTAATTAAGATATCGGGACACCGATTTCCACTTAGCATCCGGACGACGGAAGCGCCAGCGCGTCACATTCACGATGAAAAAGTGGACGACAGGACTTTTACCTCATCGAAATGCGCCCGTTTAGATTAGCTCCGGCTGACGGACGGGGGCTGGGTTGGGCCAGAAGTTGCACCGCACGTAAAAAAATATATAATTTAATAGACGACAAATAGATGCAATGTAAATATAAATTATTATGAATCTGTTCCGAACTGACCGGGACGCGAGTGGGTCGTCGACGGGTCACAGTTGCGTTCCTAATCGAACGGGATCGATCGGCGACGTCGTCCTTTGACGTGCGAAGAGGATCCGCCGCGAACGCATCTGGAGATTAAAGATCTGTTTCAACCCCTGCGTCGGTCGGCGCTTTCGCGGGGCCCGAGGGGCCGGGGCCGCTCCGACGGGTTGTTAAAAGCATCCATCTGAGGGAGGGTCGCTCCCGCTACATTGATACCGCATCGTCCACAATGCAGTACGACAACACGAATTTGCTTAATACGATTTTACGACGTCGACGATACAAGTAACCGCGTCCGGAATTGGGAGGGGGGGGGGGGGCTTCGGTGGTTGGTTTTGTGTCGGTTGCGAAGCGGGGTTCCGGATTAGAAACGCACGAATATCTGTATTTCTTCGCTTAATTTTATGGAACAACATTTTGAATATTGCACGAGGTAAAACGATTGAATGGTGGAAGACATTGGCATTTTCTGCATACGTGTTTTAATCTTGGTGTGGTGACGGAATCTTAAAATAAAACCGTTTAATGCTTTCATGAGCACAATAAAATCCATACACAATCGTAACCCAACCCAACCCAACCCAATCGTAACCCAACCCAACCCAACCCAATCGTAACCCAACGCAACCCAACCAAATCGTAACCCAACCCAACCCAACCCAATCGTAACCCAACCGAACCCAACCCAATCGTAACCCAACCCAACCCAACCCAATCGCAACCCAACCCAACCCAACCCAATCCAACCCAACCCTCACAACAAGACATCATTTAAAACAGTAACTAACGAATAGCTAACTATAACTAAATGATAGGAACAGACGTCCATAGCTCGACTTCAACAAACAAGATAAATTGGACCAAGAAACTAAATACATTTGTTTTTCACATATTTTAACAAAATAGAAAACAAATTGTCATATTGACTAAGTTCATGAATTAAGCCATCAATGATAGCACACATTTTACAGAAATAAAGATATATTGCTAATTGACAAATGGCTTGTCAAACAAATCCAATCCAGCCAATGTCCAAAAATTGTTCAAACTTATCAATAAATGCATTTTAATTTACTTTAAGGATGAAGCACCAAAAGATGCTTGTGAACCTTGAACATTAATTGGCACGTTTGCAAGAAAATCGTGGTTGGATTCATTTGGGATTCCAACTGGAAAATATTTACATCTTATTTAGGATGCATTTTAAATTGCAAAACCAGATAAACAGAAAACGAACCAAGAAAAAATACAGACAAAGTAATCCATGTCCATTCTAAATTATTTACATAATATTCGTGGCTTTTTAACAATCGCACATGAATGATTTTATGCCGCAGTCATCGCTCGTGTTTGTTACCAACATTTTATTCAGTTTTGTATGATGGTAAGTTACATTGACCAATAAATTCTCAGCACATGAACATTTGTGCAACATAAATTTCGCCCACAAATTTTATTTTAGAAAATGGAAAGTTTTATAATTGTAATCAAGTACTATGCTTCTGGAGTCCTTGTTGAGGAATTTATAGGTTGGCATTTACAGCTTCAACTTGAAGTTGAAGAACTATGAGCGAATAATCGTTAGAAATTACTTCAATTCAACCCTGACTTTTAGGTGTTATATTGAGTTGGGTCAGTTGGGCTGACGTTTGTGTCATTCTAACTATATCAAGTCGTCCATGGCTCTCCAGGAACCGTTCAATTCCAATGAAGCAAATTAATTGCATCTTAAGATTGGATTGGCTTGGGTTGGGTTCTGTGTTGTTCAACAGATCATCAAAAGTATGGGCATAGAAAAAGGATGTACGTTGGCAACAAGGGTGAACCATTGTATTAGAGCCTGTTGCCTTGAACAACGCTTCAAACGCTCATCTGTCTGCGATCGCAGTTCGTAAATCATTCATTCTATTATGTTTCACCGGATGCAACGACGCAATCAGGTGGCATACCTACTTAGAATGTCTTTAGGTTTAAGGTACAGTTTCATATATGGATTTTTAGGAACTATTTTAAAATGTGCGTCTAAACATTTACACGAACTTTAGTTTTCAAGGTAACTGCAGGTTTGCATAGTTACATAGTTATGCAATGGAAATTAGTTGACTTGACAATTTTTCTGCAATGACTCTTAAGAATGAATCTTAATTTACAGTTAGGACTATTTCCGCATTTGATGACTTTCCTTTCTGACATTCAAACAGCACGAATGTGCACGAAAAAATCGTTGATGTCAGCCCATGTTCCAACCCAAGGTAACCCACACCAAACTACCAATGAAAAGTAAATGGGTATGTAAACAAATGGAATCAAAACAGCTTGTAAAAGTAAAACTAATCGAAACGTAGAATTATTTTAACAAGAAATACCCAACTCTATCTAACTCGGCCCTACCAATCCAAAACCAAAATATTTTTTGAATAGTAAATTGCGACTTTGAGTGAACACAAGAAGAAAAATCAACCAACGGTGGAACAAATGAAAGCTTAGAAGATAATGCTAATTTAGAATGCGGTCCAACCAAACTTCACGAAAACCAAACCAAAATAATATTTTCAAAATTGAAAATTTGACCCAAAACACTTATACCATAAGTCAACCCAACCCAACCCAACCCAACCTAACCCAACCCAGTCCAACGAAATGCAACCGAAATTTTATTTTCAAACTGTCTAAGAATTTGTGCACATGCACCCAAGCAGCAGAATCAGCTCAATCAGCTTTGAATAAATGAAGTTGAAACATAGCTCATATAGGTACATAGCTGACCATGAAATAATCAAAACGACGAATTAAGAATTATTAATTGTTTCCAACTTAAAATCTGCTCCAATCAAATCCAAACCAAACTAAACCCAGCTCAAAATGCTCAAAATGATAGTTCAAACCTGAGATATCCAACAACTTATAACTAAAAACCCAACCAGAAGTGGGAATTGGAGCAAGATGTCGACACAATCCAACATAAAACGAATCAAAACTTGATTGTTATGAAAAATATGTTCAAACCCACCGAACTGAACTGAACAAAAATCTGCGCTAAACCGAACCTCAAAACATCAAGATGTAAAAATACTGACATAAAATATGTTCCCTAAACCAAAATAAACTTTTGAAACGTAAGAATTAAAAAAAAAAAAAACAAAAACCAACCAAGGTTGACATAAATGGAATGAAAACGTTGGGTGTAATAAACTAAAACCAGTTCCTATCCAATGTAAGCGAAGGCACATGAAAATAATTATTTGTAAGCTAACTGAAAATTTAAGCAAATTAAGTCACACCTGCTCAAGATAAAACAAATCAACCCAAACCAAAAGTATTAAAACAAATTAATCCAAAAAGCTCATCAACTCAGCATAAAATAAATTAAATCATAACATAATTCAGCTCAACATAAAAACGAATGAATTAAGAATATTGTTCTGATCTACCAATAAATTTACAGGACATAAACATTTGTTCAAAGTAAATAAATCTTGCCCTACAAATATAATTTTAGGATTGCGACTAAAAAGGGAAGGTTTCAGAACTAAAACCAAGCCAGGGCCTGGGGTTCTTTCTAAACTCCTTATTGAGAAATTTACAGGTTGGCATTTAATGTTTAAGTTCATGAAAGTTAAACTAATCAAAACGTAGAAATTTATTTTAACATAAAATATGTTGCAACTCAACTCCACCAATCCAAACCAAAATATATTTGTTGAAGAAGTAAACTTTGACTTTGTGTGAACTCAAAAAGCAACATAGAATCAAAGCGTAGAAGATAATTCAAACATAAAATACGTTACCCAACCCAACCCTACTCAACCATACCCGACCCGGCCCGACCCGACCCGACCCGACCCGACCCGACCCGACCCGACCCGACCCGACCCGACCCGACCCAACTTCACAAAATGATATTTTGAAAAATTGGAGTTCGAAGCCATTAAGGCATAGGCCATAAAATGCGTTTCAACCCAACTCGATGAAACGCAAACGAAATTTATTTTTCGAAACTGACTGACAATTTGTTCAAATGCACCCAAGCAGCACAACCCGGTCAATATGAAAACACCACAACAAAAACATAGACGGTTTTAAAATATGTTCCAATACGACCCAAACGAAAGCCAAATTGAAAAAATTTTTAAATGTGAGGATTTGAATAAATGCAGTTGCAACGCCTACACCTAGTTCACCACGAAATAAATCAAAACCTGGAAAAATGAAATTTAAACAAATGAAGCCACACCAGGTCAACGTAAAACAAATGGAAACGTCGAAACTGGTTCTGACGTTGTGTTTCAATCGCGGGCCAAACAATTCCAAATCAAAACTCGCAGATGATTGGAACAAATTAAGCAAAATAGTCAAACCAGATCAACACGTAGAACATAAAATCATAACCAAAACCATCTTTTGAAAATTGATGTGGAAAATTGGGAAATGGTGCTGATGATGGTGATGGGTGATCAAACCTAATATACTCAAAATGAAAACGAAGAATTAAGACAAGTGGTCCTACAATTCCGAATCAGGGCAACACAAGACATCTCTAAACAAGAAATGGTTACGATGCAAAGCACGTTTCAACCAAACCCAACAAATTCAACCAAAAGTAAACTTTTAAGAACTAACAAAGATACAAATCGGAACCAACTAACATCAAATAAATCAATCGAAACATGCAACCAATGCAAATATTCAAAATGTAATTTATTTGTGACATCGAATTTTATTTATTGCTTTGGGGTGGATAACTCATTCAATACTAATAAATATCAACGTTGGTATAAACATTTTTGACGCAAAATCACGCCAATAAATTGTGGTTCGAAGCATTTGATTTTCATCGTCATCTACTGAAGTTAAAAAATTGTGTTAGGAAATATGCTTTTGGAGTTCGTTTTGGACTTAAAGGGTCAACGACATCAACTACGAACATGTTGAAACCTGCGAACTATACATATTATGACGCATTACAAACCCCTTGTTATGATTTTGAGGACTTCTTGTATATTTGATTTAAAATTAAAATATGTTCGCCACTATTGTACAACTAAGCAAGTGATTAATGTAAAACGAAAAGTATCTCGCTCACTGTCCACAATTTTAAACAGTGCCTGAGGCCAGCAATAAATCAAATTCAAACAGATCCATATCATTGCTTAACTGCATTTGTGATCGTATTTGAAAGAAATAAAAACGATCGCAGATAGAGCTGTTTACATTTCTTAGAATTAATATGACATACATAATCTATATGGACACGTGACAATTTGCGTAAACCAGTGAGTTAATTAGCGATTTGTGTAGAAAAAATATTATGTAAAATTTAGATAAACAAGCACAATTATGAAAATAAAAAATATAGAATTTGTCACGATTTGAATTTTTTATTAATGTCGAAATTTCATAATTACTAACAATGCAAAAAAATGTTTTCATTAAAGTCAAATATTAAAAATCAAATTGACAAACTTGTAATATTTAAAAAGCTCTCTAAATTCTTCAAAACATATGAAAAAGTCAAATCTAAAAATCTTATCCTTAATGAAGACCTATGTTGCGAAATAGGTTAAACAGATCTGAGCCCCTATTTTGCCCTATACGAAATCATACTTACAGACTATTTTGGCAATGTTTAATTTTTTTAATATTTTTAGGTAAATCAAAATTGCGTTGGGTTGAGACCTTTGTTATAGTGGAATAAAATAAAATTGGGGATAACTCATCGTCCTGTTTTGTGAAACACCACATTCTATTTTGTCTCAGTTGATGCAAACGCCCTCTAAAGTTGAAACTTAAAATTACACCAATAGTTTATTCACGTTGGTCATTGCTTTGTCTGTTCTAAAGTTGATTTTTTCATTTTGTCATTGTCTCGTGTTTCCTACCTTAATCAAATTTGTAACCTTGTTTGCTGAATCAATGGCGCATCGCAACTAAACATCGTCTTTAACAAATAACAAAACTCTTTCTAAGCAACATCCTCAACGTTTTTTCGCCAAGTACAATAACGTTAAACGTAATGAAATCGTACGAAACGTACGATTCTAATTCATTATGCGTCCAAGTCCCCATAAAGTTCCTGCCGGCGACGAGATGGACATCTCCGTCTGTTCCTGATTTCATTTTCCAATATCAACTTCGCTATTATTTTTTTTATCGTTATTTAATGTCGGTATTGGAGACTGAAATCGTCGAGTTGGAATCAAATTTCATGTCCTTCTAACCCCCCCCCCCCTTATTGTTTTAATAAGAGTTTATTGACGTTTATGATTTTTTCATTCCTATTCCCTGATTTTCTGGATCCATGTTTCGATGCCAAGAACACGTTTTGGTACCTAAATTGTTTTCGATGATATTTTTAGTCGTTGAGAACTGAAACGTAGTCCAAGGTGACATGTTTGTTAGGGAAACAATAATATCAACTCAAAAATAAAATATTAGGTTGCCAAATAAATCGAATTGATAGAAAATACAAATTTCACTTGAAATTACTTGAACTGATCAAAGTTTCTCAAAGAACGTAGTGCGTTTAATTAAAATCAATTTCGGGCGAGGTTCTGGTCAAGTGTATTACACAGGTCAGGTCGGATCGAATTGGGTTGTGATTGATTTGGTTTGGTTTGGGGATGTTCCTCGGTGTCAATAGTCCAAAGTTCATTTTGTCATTTTGAAAGTACAACTTATTGTTTCGTATTCACTACCTATGAATTATTCAACTTTGCTAACTAACTGATTACTGATTACAGTACACAAATACCAAAACGTCGTCAAGTGTCATAATATATGGACATGGACGAATTCTTCTTAAACAATATTCTCAACGTTTTCTTTCCAAGTAAAATAATAATTAAAGGTAACGAAATCCTTCAAATCCTGGCTGGTGTTATCACATGTCTCTTGTACTTGGGATCTGGATCTCCTTGACTTATCAAGCAACAAATAAATCATTAACACCGCGATATTTCCATGGTTTCCAAATTTTCGTTCGATTAGAATTCTTAATACCGTCAGGTCCTGTCGGACATCTTCGTCTATTCATGTTATGATTTCATTTTCCAATATAATAACATTGAATTAATATTTAATTTCACTTCCTTGTAATCTCCTTAATTTTTCAAAAACAGTACTCACGTTTATGATTTTTTCATTGATACCCGATTTTCTGGATTTATTTGCAGACGTCAAGGATATGTTTTAATATCTAAAATGTTTTCTTCGATATATTTAGACTTACTATAGAAGTAAAAAATGAAACGTTGCCTAAGGTAACTTTATAAAAAGCTAATTTTAATTGGCTAAAAATTATTTTAACAAAAAATGTTACGTAGAAAAAATGTCAAGTAGAAAAATAGACCTTACGTCACCAAATAAGTCTAACTAACAAAAAGCACTTGAATTTACTCAAACCGAACGAATTTTCTCCATTGGATATTATTTTGCGTCAAGTTTCAAGGGATAAACGAAGATATCCCACGTTCAATCAAAACTAATTTCAGGCGAGATCTAGTCAGTGTATTACGCAAGTAAATATTCGTGCACTCGTCTTAGTATCCAAACGAGATGCGCGGATCACATCGATCACAAATCAACAAGAGGGTTGCGATTGTGAGTTGGGTTGGGTTGGATAGGGTTGGGTTTTGTTTGATTGTCAGGTTGGGTTGGGTTGAAATGGATTGTGTTGTGTTGGTTTGTGCTGGTTTTTGGTTGATTTGGGTTGATTTGGGTTGATTTTGGTTGTTTTGGGTTGGGATGTGGTAAGTAGGGCAAAAATGCTGAGATAGCCAAATTTATCTGCTGCTGTCTTTTTAATTGCTATAAAAGATTACCAAAAAAATTAAGTAAACTTTTCTTCCCTTTCTACAAAATTTCCATGTCTCCCCTTTAATTATCAACCCAAAAGTTAAATATTCTAAACCATTCATCGTTCAGCACTTTGATCATTAATTTGCGCAGCCGTCTGAATGCAGTGGCGTACACCGCTACTTAATAAAATCTATTAAATTTGAATTCTATTGCACTAAAATTATTATTTTTAAGCTGAACAAATGGTCGATTTTTGTGTAACAAGTTAGATCCATCATATGACTTAGTTAATATACAGGATGTCCACTAAATAGTGCGTAAAAAATAACTTAGATAGTATACGTCGAAATAATGATGATTATAGTCGAGTCACAGGTTATTTTTTTTTTTTAATTAACAATAATGTTCTACCAACTGTCCAAATGTGTATATATTAAATTGGTCAATGGACTGGCCTTGAGTAATAAATCACCAAGTAGGCGGAAATAAAAAATATCTATTTGAAAATATAATTTGTTAAGTATCAGTTATCGTGTATGTTTGATCCGTTTGTATTCGTTGCAATTAACAATATTTTAACTAACCCATGGAACGTAATTTTCTATTTTCGACTATTTAATGCCCCATTCACTGAATAGGGGACCCTTTAAATCGAATAAATTGACATCAAATTAGTCGTTCGAACCTAGTTTTACTTAATTAGGTATGTTTGATTTTTCATTGCCCAAAATAAAATAATCCCGACTTTGCATTGCTAACCAGGGAACGCATTTCATAATATTTTTTAACAATGCCGAAAATAAGTGAAAGTTTCTAACGATAACACACGTTGAATAAAGTTCATTGGAGAAATAGACGCGGAGAACAACTACCTATTAAAATAAATATTATTCAACTCTATGAAATTTACAAAACCATTGTTTTTACGGCGTCTACGGTCGCCCGCCTATCTCACGAATAAAAGAGGTGGGACGAAACAAATCACTGTGTGGTCCGAAAATTTAAATTCACTTCGAAACTTAAGAGATTTAATTCCAGTTTGTTTTACATATTTAAGTAATTAATGGCGGCGAGTTGAAAGAAAATTAAGGCGGCGAGTGGCCGCTTTAAATTTAACGTTCCAGTTGCGATTGTAAATCTAGACGCAACGCGAAGAGCGAGCGGCGAAGTGAAGAGAAAAAAAAAAGATACTTACAAATCCGTGTTTGTCTGAAATGTTGTTCGTCAGCTTCAGTTTGTGAAACGACACGACCTTCTGCATCCATTGTTCGCCCGTGGATGGACTGTCGGGGTGTATGTACATTCTCTTCGGCATTTCCGGATCCGCTTTGCCCGCCACCATCCATCGGCTTTGAAAAAAGAAAAACAAACGGAGACGTTAGCGAACCAAAAAAAAAAAAACAACGAGAGCAATCGAGAGCAAGCGGCAATCACACTGGAGGCAAATTGCGTCGAAAAAGCGAATCAAATCGTTAGTCTGGAAGCAATTGCTACGCAATAAATTAACTTAAAAATAACTCGACGGGTTTAATGTTTTATTTACAAACATGCGAAATAAAATGTGTTGAAGAATGTGCGTGTTTTGTGTGGTGCGATGTTGTTCCAGTTATTATCAGTTTATCGGCGTGCATGCGCTCGGATTTAAAAACAAACATGGAATATATCGAAAAGTTAATTTACGACGACTCCCAAGTCTAAACATGCCAATCAGTGCGATTAAAAAACAGCAATCGTGCAATTTATGACTTTTTCTTTGAACCTTGTGCAAAAATTTCTCCGCGTACTTTGATTGCGTGGATTCGCGTCGTTTGGGGTTTGTGTTACTATGAGCGTTTTATTAAATAAAGTTTTCGACGTTCAAGTTTTAAGTTTTTGTAATTTTCTTGCCTAAATTCGTTTAGGAAATTGCTACTGTTTTGAGTTGGGGAAGGAGGAGAGGGGTAACTTTCAATTTACATTCTCGATCAACGTTTGATATTATGGGGTCGGTGTCGATCTTTTTAAAATTAATTAAGTTGCTTCGAAATGACGGTCATCCCCAATTTAATCTTCTTTGGATTTGGGTATAAATTTGGTCGAGATTGCTTTTTTAACAATCACCATAATAATACCAAATTGGGCTTTGACCAAATTTTCGCTTTGGAAAAAACTAGGCAAGAGCTTCTTCGAGATTTGGTTATAAAGATTTTGTTGCGTTTGGATTGTTGTTGGGATCATTTATATGTCATGAACATAATTCAATTTTTTCAACTAGCAAACTAAACCGAATTTCATGCAATTTGATTGAAACTTACCCAAACCAACCCAACCCAACCTAACACAACCTAACCCAATCCGACCCAACCTAATCCAATTAAAAAAATTCAATCCGATGTCAATCAAATTTGAATTCGTTGGATTGTGTTGCTTCGACCATATTTCGAAGTATTGCTCCAATGAATATTTAATTTGGTTGATCTTGACCACTAGCCCAATATTTGTCATTTTAATTTCGTTAATACATTTTTTTCAAAATTATCACATTGGAATTTCGACAACTTTTGTTTTGTTCGTTTTGTCCACTGTTAAGATCCAGATCAATTTTAGAAATTAATTGTAGAAAACAACAAAAAACAACAGCGCAGCCGAATCTAGCCTCATGGGAATTTGATAAACACAAAATTTTAATGTAACTAAAAAACGGTTCAACCAAACTCAGCCCAAACGTTATCGACTTATGACTTTTCCAATTTATTTTTTCTGAAATCAAACGTTCAAACTAATTGGCATCGACATATTAGCCTTAAAATTTAAAAAAATCCAATCAAAATGCATCCTAATCTATCTAATTGAATTGGTCTAAGCAACCAAACCCAACACACCATTATGTAGTGTGATCTAAATTAACTTGAAGCATTGTACTATTCAATTTGTATCATCCCAACCCAACTTATTCCAAAACATTTGCCTTAAAATTAAACATCAAATTATCAAAATTTAATGCACACAATGGAATTTGATTTAAATTATTATTTCTGCAAGCAAACCCAACCCAACCCACTTCAACCCGACCCAACCCAACCTATTCCAAAATATTTGCCCTAAAACAGCAAGCTGTCGAAAATAGTTGGTGTTAATTAAGTTCAACCTATGTGGTATGGAAATAATTGTATTTGCCTTAAAATGTGAAAATCCCTCAAAATGCGTCTAATAGATCCAATGGAATTGGGATAAGCAAACAAAACCCAACCCAACCCAACCCAACCTTTGATCGACATTAATTATTAATTAATTTCGATCAATTAAAACCTATTCGACCTGATTCATCACAGCCCAACCCATTCCAAAATATTTGCCTTAATACACTAAACTGTCAAAATTAAACTCAGCCAATGGAAATTTATTCACATTATTATTTCTGCAATCAAAAGATGCAAATAAGTATTTGGTGATAATTAAGTTCAAACTAAGTGGCATTCAAAGATTTGCCTTAAAATGTCAAAATCCCATCAAAATGCAACTAAAAAATTCGACCTGATCCAACCCAACCCAACCCATTCCAAAATATTTGGCTTAAAACACCAAACTGTCAATATTCAATCCAACCAACCCAATCGAATTTGATTCACAGTATTATTTGTAAAAATAAAATTCAGAAACTTGATTAAGAAATTTATATTAATTTCTGGAGTAGTTTCGATGAAATTCTATTTGGTTATGTTGGGTTGGGTTAGATTGGGTTGGGTTAGGTCGGGTTCGGTTGGGTTCAGTTTCATTTATTTTTATTTACAAAGTCAAAATATGGCTATGGCAACAATCGAGTACATGTCGATGATTAGATCCATTGGGTTGGGTTAAACAAATTAAGTTCTTAATAGGTGATATTAATTTTAGGTTCATCGATCAAATTCCAAAAGTGTTCAGATTTCATTGCATAGTATTTTGGTGACTGAACGTCCACATAAACGATCAGAAAATGTCTTTTCCTTTTTTGATTTTGGAAATTAGAATTAGTCGTAAGCAACCACGTTATTTCTTATGTAAATTTCATTAAATTATTTAAAATTGGAGTATGAAGGGTTTAGCAACTGTAGCCCCCTTTTTTTTTAGTTTTTCTATCGTTGACTTATATTACGACGGATTGGGTTGAGCTGAATTTTTTATATCTGTTGAATTTATTTATTTAGATCACTTCGAAAACAATAATTTGGAACTGAGTGCGAAGACTATTGGGTTTAGTTGGGTTAATTTTCACAAAGTCAATTTTCCCAAATAATCAGGTCATTATGGTGTTGACAACTTTACTTTGTGGTTGTTCACCAACAAAGTCAATTTTAATTCAATTGATTGCGAGGTTGGTTTCATTTTAGATCAAATACCATTGGGTTCGATTGGATTTTTGATAAATTAAATTTTCAGGTAACTGTTTGGAACAGATTTCGTCCCATTTTTTATTTAAAAACATAGTTTGACGATTGAGTTAGGTTGCCACGAGATTATCTTTCAATTTTTTTACCCTTCGTTAGTATAAGTCTAAAATTTATGGTCGTTAGGTTTTATTCATTTTAGGTTTTGTTCATTGGGTCAGATGTCACCCAGCTGAATTTTTGATCACGTGTTGGGTTGAGTTAAATTCAGTTACTTTACAATTCGTGGTGGATTGATCACAATTAGAAATGACAGTGTTCAAGGCAAGGTCTAAGACAATTAATTTAGTTAATTTTCAGTTCATCGATCGTAAGATTTAGTTTTGATTAAATTCGACTTGGATTGGAATTTTCGATAGCCCCTTTTAAATTTTTGATTTAGATTTCTAGTTAAAATTTCAATGGCTTTTGTTCAGTTGGAATTTCGATCGTCCATATAAATTTTTAATTATTTTGATCGCACATTTTTTAAGAGAATTTTGCCCAATTCCCACGAACGGGCAAAATTTTGTCCTCGAGTTTTGATCCTCATCATACAGTTAACTTAAACAATTACGCAGACCTAAAATGACATCGTTGGGCGCCATAATTTCTTTCAATTTATATCCCTTCATCAGTGGTTCAATTTTAACTGTCGTGGTCGTTAGTTTGGGTTAATTGGTCTGCATTTTATGGAATTTAGATTTCATGAATTTTATTGTTGTGCAGCTCTTACTATCTCGTTTAGGATTTTTGATTACAGAAGATAACTTGGTTAAGGCATAGTTGAAGATTGGTTGGGTTGGGTTGGGTTGCATTATATTACAGTGGCTCAAGTTGACAAGCATTTATGTCTTTAAATTATCCTTTATTCATCAATTTAAATCCATTTGAAATGAATTGGGCTTCTTTGAATTTTTGCCTCCGCAAAGAACTTTTGCACAAACATACATACATTTCAAACAATTCTTTTGGTCCCATTGATTGGAATTTTTTATTTAACAAAATTTAATTTGCAGAAGTCAGTCGGTAGGATCTTTCGTTAAGTTAACTATCACCAGGATTTCTGATTTAAATTGCATAGACTTACTCGTAAGTTTATCAGAGTTGGGTTCTGATTGGACATTAGACAATTGGGCCAACAAGCTTACATATTTTTTTTACAACTGGTTCATTAATTTTGATGGACTGGCATTAATGGTGATTATGCAAAGAATCATTTGATCCAATTTGTGTTTCCTTGAGCCATATTAACACTGAAGAGATATGGTAAGGAATATGGTAATGGCCTGAAATTATTGAGTTTGTCCTATTTAAATTGTCTTATGTGCTAACACAATTAGGTATTCAAGATTTGACCCACTAGGCTACTTCAAATTTGATGGAATGCCATTGGTGAGGATTATCGGATTATCAACTAGTTATCAACTTTATTTCATTAATCGTTTGCCCATCAAAAGATCTAAATCAATCTTGATCAGTTTGGATAATTAGTTGAGCCACGTTGAAAGCATTGACTACATCGTACCAATAAATAGTTAGGTTCGGTTGGGTTCTTCCTATTGTATAGAGTTGGGTTCTAATGAATGACTTGAAATGTGGACTACTGGATATAAATTGGTGAGCATTATCCACGATTTATTAAATTCCCTTGTTGGTATTTTTTCCTCTCCAAAGATTACTTTTGCATTAATTACATCTATGTCTAAGTGGATTTCGTGTTGTGATTTGATGCAATGGATCAGGTTGCGATTTAAGTCACTGAAGGATCACTGCAACAGTGCAATGGGCTTGAAATTAATTGGGTTAGGTTGGATTCTGCCCATAAATAGAAGATTTTCAATGTTGGTAAATATTTATTTTGCTATATATTTGCAGCAGATGTTGTAATTACCCAACTCACCCAACCCAAGTAAAAAAATTTGACGGATTTGTGGAATATATTTCTCAATAGTTGACCTGTCATGTTTGATTCTGATTAGAATTTAGATTAAGTATTTTTATTTTTATTTTTTTTTTAATGAAAAAGTTAGGTTTTCCAAACAAGGCAATACTGTGGATTTTGCCTGAAGTGAAGCTTGATCATATTTTTAGTATCTGAAGTCATTCATTCATTTGTAGATTTAATCTAATTTCGTTTCGTCGAAGCAATCAAAGTACGTGGGAGTAATTCACAAAAAGATACGACAACCCAAACACGTCGGTGTCGGTCGTCGTACATTTCCGTACAGGTGTTAGTAAACAAAACAAAAGTACATAAACGCATGCCTCGTGCCTTTTTTGCTCTCAAACATCGCGATTCGGGTGTCTGGTCCGTCGGATAGATCCGCCGCGCCCAAAAAAAAAATCGAACAACACGTGACCCGAACGCGCCGTGGCGCCGCCTATCGGCCAAGTACAAACACCCGAATCGGCGAAAGACACCCATTTATTCGTCAAGAACAGTAAGTAGTTTTTTTGCTCTAACCTGTTATGGAACTTATATCTGCAATCATCGGCCGCTACAATGTCCATAAGCAGTATGTATTTGGATTTTTTGTCTAAACCCGATACACGCACTTTGAAGGCAGGAAACATGCGCCTGAAACATTGAGGTTCAAGTTAGAGTTTGCAAGTCACCTGTTGTGAAATTTGTAGCGGTAGTCGTCGGCGGCTACAATGTCCAGCAGCAGTATGTACTTGGCCTTCAGGTCCAGCCCGCTGACGCGAAATTTCATCTGCGGAAACATTTGCCTGAAAACAATTGCGACCGATAAGTCGTCCGCACCAACGGTCGGGCAGCCGGCGTCCTAAATGTGAAGAGGAAACAATCTAAACGAGAGGCACATGGGGATGAACCGGGGTTGGTTCAAATTCAAGGTTAAAATTTGGGCGGGATTATTTTTGTTTCAAAACTCAAGGTCGGTACCAACTGAAAGTTATTCCAAGAAAAATGTATTAGTTTCTAATTCACACCCGATTGTCTATTGATCTAGGAATCGAGGCAATAAATATCAACGAAATCAGAACCAATCGATTGATTTGTCATTGGATTTTGCCATATGTGAAATTTATTGTTAAAATGAGCCCAGTTTTCGTAAAATAATTTAGGAAACGGAAAATAAATGCCCAACTGGTGTAGGTCACGTTTAATTTTATCATAAATTTTCAGATCACTGAATTAAAATTATTAATGATGAAAATTAATTTAATTTAATTTGATAGGCCAAAGTCTTAAAGTCAACATGAATTTGAAAATCAAAAATTGGTTCAAATTCAGCAGAATTCGAGCAATGAATTTTGAAAAATAATCTACATATAAAGCAAACAAATAAAATCAAGATTTTATTTAAATTAACTATTAATTAATTAAATAACAAATTAATTCGATTTTCATTTTTTTGTATTATTATATATAGTTTTATTGCGAAATTAGGATTATATGTACCACAATTTCTTACCGAAAAAATAAAGTGAGTTGGTTACGACTTAAATAAAATCGCTGAATGTTTATTTACATTTAATGGGGCGAGTGGAGATTTTTTTCATCTTAGTCTAAATACATATACAGGCTGTTTCTAAACAAAATGCCATAAAGCACCAACTCCTATCAGGACACAGTTATTATCCAAACATCGACAAGTTTTTGGTGCAAAATGAAATCTTTATTCAAATTTGTCGAAAATTAAAAAATGAGCACGCAAGTTGTACAAGAAATTCAGTGGCAAGTAAAATCAACTAAGTACATGGTGTGGTTTAAATAACTTGGTTCAATAATCGCTAACAATTTAAAAAGTAGAAAAATTGATTGATTTTACATCAGAATAATTTTAATATAAACAACGAATAGACTTGGCCATGGAACCGAAAATAAAACACCTGGCACCCATCCCAAATGATATTTTATGATTTGGTGCCCCGTCAGTTATTTATTGAGTGATACGCAATTCTTCGTCTGTGATTGTGCTCTTGTGGCCACAAAAACAGAAACAGTGTAAAAGCATTGATTTAATTTGTACGGGACTAGCAAACTTTAAATGTACGGGTTAATAAAAAAAAATTACAATTTTAGAAAAAAAACAATTCTTTTTTTTTTAAATAAATATTAACCTTGGAAATTTACTTAAATGGTAAAAACAAAGACAAAACTTCTCCAACTTCATGAACAAGTTGAGGATAGCTACCGATGCTGTTTATTTATAGGTTGTTGACAATTCTTTCGGTGCTAGTTACAATTTTAAACTTAAGTCAATAAAAATTATTAGAGAAACATTGACGTCTCGTGCAGCTCTCATTATATATTTATTGTAAATTGAATTTTTTTAAGTATAAATCACGCATTAAAAAAAGTTTATTATAAACAAACGATTTTCAAATTATTTAAATTTGTCATAATTGCAAAAAAATTATTAATCCCAAAAATTTGACCAAATTAAAATTGATAAAATTTAATTGCAAAATTGTTCTAGTATTGCCATCTTTACTTTTAATAATTAATAATTTGAACTGCAAAAAAATCTAAGTTCTCAACAATACGAAAAAATATATGGAAATTGTCAGCACAGGCACCAGCTTAAATAGGGAAATAGAGTAATAACTTAGAATCGAAACAAAAAACATGGAATTCGTTACAATTCGTTACAAATTGTAAAAAGGTAAAAATATCAAAATTATTGTCGAAATGAAAAATGGTTACAAAAATTTAGGAAGAATATCAAAAGTGGTCAAAATCTGCCCATGATGAAAATTATAAATGAGAACATTGTTTACATTTGAAAAAAATCTAAATTCATCAATTTATCAAAGGATTCATTGATTGTTGGATTGGGTTGGGTTGGGGTGGATTCGGTTAGATTGGGTGCAGTTGGGTTTGTATCGATAGTAAATTTTTACTATCGATACAAACCTAACCCAACCCAAACCAACCCAACCGTACCCAGCCCTACCTAACGATTACTGAAAGCCTTTGCAAAAATTATCAACGTTGTCAAAACTATCGACTTTTACAAAACAGTTCAAAATCTATAAAAATGTCAAAATAGTTAAAATGGATAAAAAGTACCGAATACAAAAAATCTAAATTTATGAAATTCTCAAAATTCAAAGTAAGTGACTCTTGATTGTGTTATTTGCAATTGCCAAAATGTCAAAATATTATAGAACAACTTAAACTTCAACAAGAAACGAGAAATTGTTAGACGATTTAAAATGCGAAACGTTCCAAAATCAAAGTTACAAAAGTCGTCAGCAAGAAATCGAAACTTACAAAACTTCAAAGCTGCAATAATTTTCAAAACTATCAAATGTGCAAGATTGACAAAATTGTCAAAAATTGCAAGAAAAATTTAATTGGAACAGAATATGTCAGTATCAAACTGTCAAAAATTCCATAATGGATTTATCTAAATTATGAAAATCTCATTGTCAATAATTCAAAAAGGCAAAAAAGTGCAACAAAAAATTAAAATTTTTGACATTGAATAGCTAAGCTTCCTCCAATGGTTTGGATTTACAAATATATACTACCAGTACTAGCAAAGTGATCATCAATCAAGTTTGATTGCATACCAAACTCGTCAAAGGTGACAATGTATTATTATCAATGTCATTGTAGTAATAATCAAAAATGTAAGAAATTGTCAAAATTACAAAAATGACTCTCAGATGCAAATACAAAATTACAGAGAAGTAAAAGTGAAAAATTAGAAGAAATGCAAAAATTAGAAGAATTGCAAAAATATGAAAAAATACCAAAAATTTTGCCTAGCAAAGTCACAACGGACAGTAACATATAATAATTGCTAAAATGGCATTTGCCTAGAATGCAAATCAAATCAAAATAATTTCAAAATAACGGAATCATCAAAATTTTGTCAATGATACAAACAAGGCCGAAACGACTAAAATAAATATTGTTAAAATTAGAAAAATGTATTGTAGGATTTTTAGGATGAAATTACAAAATATATATATATATATATATATAAAAATATAAAAATTTTTGCAAAAATGTTTATATTTTTATCAAAGGTCAATATTAACAAAACTGTTTGAATGCTAAATTTCCATAAGTGCAACGACAAAAGTGAACGAAAAAAATCAAAATCCGTTGAAAATTAAAAAAATGCAAAGAAATCGAAAATTGGTATTAAAGCGAAAATTACAAAAATGTAATATTACACAAAATTACAAAAATATTAGAATAGCAAATTTGAAACGAGGCTATCGACACAGTTCATATGATCACTCCCAGGTGCAAATAAATTCAAAATATATAATAATCTGCTGAAGTGTATGTAGTCACACTCACGCCACTTGTTTTATAACAAATTAAGTTCAAATTGTTAGAATATATTAAAGTGCATCTGATTCTAGACTTCAGCTCTACTTTAATCAATGGGAGTGATTTTTGGATTAATTAATCTTATCACATCTACAAACTCGTATTATAGACAAGATTGGCAAAATTGTTAAAAACCGTCGATAATCGTCAAAAAGAATTAAATTGAAACGGACTTGAAATCAACAGAATATGCCAACGAGGAAAAACATGAAAATGTATCTAACTGTCAAATATTTACCCCAACAAAATCACAAACTGGCAAAACTGGCTATTGTCGAAATAACAAAATGTAAACAAAATGGAATTATGAAAATTATAAACTTTTCATTGTTGATAATTCAAAAAATGCTAAACGGTTATTGAAATTGTGAAGTTTCGAAAAAATGTCATAACATAGTAATAACAAGAAAACATATAAAACACATTTTTAAAATCTGGGTGGAGTAGAGTTGGGTTAGGTTGGATTTGGTTACATTTGGCTTGGATTTTTTAAACGGAACTACAAATACATATAAAAATCAAAATAATTTCGAAATGGGAAGGTTAAAGCTATCAATATTAACATATTGGCTTGGCAAACTAAAAATTCAAAATAGTAAAACGACAAAATTGTCGAAATGATATTTGTGGATAATTTAAGATAGCACTGTTTGAATGTCATCGTGCAAATAAATTAAAAATTGCTTAAACGTCAATGTATGAAAAATGACAAAAATACAAGAATAACAAGTTAGAAGGTTGAAGTTGACAGAATATGTCGAAGTGCATGAGGATCTCAATTTTCTGTGACTTCAACTTTCAGCATTAATTTGAATTAAACTAGCGTTACTTAAATTTTACCTACAATTCTACCAGTATTGCTAGTTTGAAGAAGTTGACAATTAACAAATTAAACAATTTCTGTAATTCTTCCCATTTTTTTCAATTAATTCACATTGAGACAAATTAATTTAGACAATTTTTCCAGTTCCTAGCATTTTGAAAATGTTCATTTTTCATGTTGGACAAATTGTGTTGACAATTTTGACGTTTTCAGCTAAATTATTAATTAAATTTAAAGCAAATTAAGCATTATTGCTCCAACAAAGTGCAATTAAGACAAATTACAGCAACTTTTGTCATTTTTGCATTTTTCAAAAGCGTCGACATTATTATCAATTCAATTTTGTAATTCTTCGCATCTTTTGTCAATTAATTCACATTGGGGCAAATTAAGAGGTCTTACGTAACCCTAGTGGAATCAAGTCAGGCATTTTTTCCAGTTCCTTGAATGTTTCTTACAATTTGTTTTTTTTTACAATTTTGACATTTTTTTAAAATAAAACTGTTTCGCAAAGTTTTAGAATTTTAAGTCAAATTAAAGATTTAAACCGAACTAAACCAAGATAACGCAATGAATTATTCATCTAATTAAGCTCAATAGGGCATTTTGTGAAAATGTCAACATTTTTGACAATTTTTTGACAATTTAAAAAACAATGCATATAATTAACTTCAATCCAAATGGACAGATATTCATCGTCGTTGATTCAAATTATTCATAATTAAGTAAATTTTGGCAGATTGTCACATTTTGAATAATTTTAATTTTTACATTTGTGAATTTCTTTTTTGATTTTTTAAAACTCGAATGGTTTAAAAAAATTTTAAATTATTTGGGAATGAAAAAAATTTATTTGACGTATTTATTTGCATTTTTGGAAATTCAAACGAACCCAACCAACCCAGAACTTTCAAAAATTAAATTGCTTCGACTTATTAAATTAATCAATCTAAGCCAAATTAAGTCAAATTTCGCAATATTTCGTTGATGTGGTGCTTATTTTTTTTAAATAATCCCCCAAAAAAATTAGACAATAATCTCGACGTTTTGAAAAATTCAAAGATTGGGCTTAATTATGGATTTAATTGGTAATTTGATTTAGTTTGGCGTAAACGTCAGTAACTTGGCTTGAAAGAGTCAAAATTTGCAACTTATTAAAATTGTCAGAATTGTCTAGAACGAAAAATGTTCAAAAATACGAAGTAATACAAAAGATTGCATAAATTGTGTCAAGTATTTGCGAAAAATTGTAAACATTAACCAAAATCTTTACCCAACCCAACCCAACCTAGCCCAAAAACTTTTTTATGTTGTTACCACTGCAATAGAATTGAAAAAGGTCTAATTAACAAAATGCCAGAGTATGGAACAGTATGAAAAATTACCAAACATAATTTCTTTCTTTTAATTTCTTTGGGAGGTCATTTTTCAGAATTTGCCATCAAATGCACACATAATTCATGTTTAACTATTTATATATAATTGAAAGGTGAAAATCTATTGCAATTTAATTAAATCATTATGGGTAATTCTAATTAATTTTATTCAAACATTTGCATGTTATTAAAGCTGTCATATTTGCTATTAATCAATTTACTCAATTAAATTCTCATTAATCTTAATGCCAACACTTGTATAATTACTAAAAAATAGGTTTTTTTTGAAAAAAATGTACATTTTATCGCCGATTGTAATTATAACAATTTTTTAATTATGACCTACCCATTGATTTTGCTTTGATTATCTAAGCAATAAAAACGACAGTCGGTGTATTTCATACAGGAATTATGTTTTCAATGCATGGGATCGTTTATGACATAAATTAAAAAAAAATTAAAGGACACGAAAGAATAATAAATAAAATAATGCAAATTAAGTAAAACAAATTATGGTACTAAAGAGAATGAAGTTAAATGTGGTGCAATAGTAATAATAATTGGAATATAACTAAATAAAGAAACAAAGAAAATGGAAATAAAAAATGAAAATAAAATATAATTAAAGATTTGGCTAAGTCTAAGCCACTAAATTAGTAAAGTATCTTAACTAAGAATAAAATAATTTTATCTTGTGTTCGTGGCGAAACGATTTGCCTTTTTCTATTCAGCCGGAGACGTCCTAAAAGTGTTTGGCGACAAAGCATAATTTGCACCCCACTGCTATGCACTTAAGCATTAAGATAAAGCTACCAATTTGTATTTACACGAATAATCTGTTTTCGTAACAAAGTTGCTTTTTCTCCGAGCCACTCGATGCAAATTCGACAAATCGAAACCTTTCATCTCCGTCCGCCGACGCACGTCTTTTGTGCGCGTTCTCGGTAAATAAGAAAAGACGGAGATTGTCCGCCGTAATCCGCTATCGAAACTATCCATTACGCGTTCTTTCCTCTCCGTCTCTCGTTAAGGCGATCATAAGCTCGCAGGAGACGATAAGCACCAATAAGAACTGTTATTACGGCGAGCGTCGGAGTGCTCGGAATCATCGTCCGCTTACGATAAAAACGCCATAACGAGCGGCCGGGTAATTCGAGCCGTTGCGCCGGCCGTGCCGTGGGCCGTACGCGCTCGCCCCGTAAAGATATTCAGGCGCCTCTCGTTATAATTGACTTAATGTTGTTATTTTGGGCGGTTCGGCCACCCCGCTGGTTCGGACTGACGGGCGCCACTGCGTCAGCGCGCCCCGAACAAACAAACGCGCGGGCACCGTAATCATTTCTACCTGAGGATCCTCCGAGTTGCCTCCGGTGCGTCCAGATATGATTTATCGTCGTAGTCTGCCGGGTTGGGACCCGTGCTTATTACTAATGGACGCGCCCCGTATAAAGTGCACGCGTACCGGATCGGAACCAAATTTGTGAGCGAAACGGCGGCGCGGCGGTGATCATCGCCGGTGAAGTGAATTTACGTTTCGTTTTAATAAACGCCACGTCATCGTCTCAAACGTATGTTAATTAATCACCGCAATACTGAAACTGCATCAAAAATTCAATGTGATAAAAAAATGAAAATTAAACAATGGGAACGAAAACCAACGGCAATCAAATCATGGAGAAAAAAAATTAACCCAACGTAACCCAATCCAACCTCACCCAATCCAACCCAACGCAACTCAATCACATTTTAAGTTTCCACGATAAATTTCCCCGCAACGATGTTTCCACGAAAATGTTCTCACAATATATTTCTAACGATGACACCACGTATATTGTATTCATCCTGAATAATTACAACAAAATATATTTAAGTGTAATGCGACGAAATCGAGTTCTACAATTATAGAGACTAAAAAACATGTCAAAAATGTAAAAATTGACAAATTGATATTTCGCCCTCTATGGGCTCATCAGACCACCACATTTATATTTGATGAAGATGCATCAAATCATGCAAATTTAACTAACAAAATAAATAAGGCATTTATTTCAACAAAGCGGTCTTTCGTCTGACGGCTGCGAAGTAGTTACAAGTTTGGCAATATCGATTTGACTAAGTCCTACTGGTCGATGCAGACCCCTGTAATTACGGAGCTTCAAGAGCGTGTATATATTGACGTTTATATGACGTTAACATGCAGTTAGTTCCACTAGTGTTTCTACGACTTGATACACCTTCAGAGACTGTATATGTTGTGGTCTGATGAGTCCGTTGAAGGTAGAACAGCTAATTGATGACAATCAATGTTAAAAAATTGTTTTAAATTGCCAAAAACGCAAAAAATACCAAAATGTTCAAATAATCATAATTGTTCAAAAATTATCGTAATTGTCAAAGTTCTACTTTTGTTTTATGTAATTAGTTACCCACAACAAAAAAAAACTAAGAGATTTCATTAATTTTAACTATTTTGATCTTTGACAATAATTTTAATATTTTTTTGTGACGTTGTCCTTATTTCTCTTCCTTTGTCCGAGTTTCCGTTAGCATTTTTTTATAGTATGTAATTGAAATAAAATTTTCAATAAATAGTACCAGACCCAGATCAATTTTTTTTTTGAAAAATTAATCATGATTCATTTTTTCATGTTAGACAGTGTTTATTTTTGCAGTGTTTATAATTGTAGAGATCGTTTTAATTTCTTTGTTTTTGTGTCAAAGTTCATATTTTGTGTCATTAAACTTATAATTTTTTGAACGTACTTATTTTTGACAATTTTATTAATTTTTACTGTTTTGACGATTTTAAAATATTTTTCATTTTTTGTGTTCATTGCATTTGGGCAGGTTGACTTTTAATTTAGATTTTTTTTACATTTTAGGTAATTTTAGTGTTTTTTCATAATCTTTGTATTTTTAACAATGTTGACCGTTAATATGTATTTCAGATAATTTTTATGGAATGGGTTGTGGAATGTTTGAAGGAAACTTTGTTTAAATTGCCAAAAATACAAATTGTCAAAATTGTTGAGAAATCCCACAATTGTCCAAGTTTCTAAAATGAATCAAATGAGAAAAAAATCTATCTAGACAAGTTCTTCGTCACTTTTCAATGCACGACAATTATTTTCTATACCGAAAATAATTTCGTTGGATATAATTATGTTTACATTGTGGCAATAGCATAGTATTAACTTCTCATAGTCACTTATCCCCGACGTGCCAATCAATACAATTGCATTCACAGTTTCGTTGACAATGCTCCATAGGGCTGTCATATTTGATTACGGTGAACACTTAAAATCCACAACGTTTACAACATACATATCAGCGTAGCACGCAAGAAGATCGATTCGTATCATTGCACGTCACTTTTAACTATCTCTAGTCGAATTTTGTTGCAGAAATATTTTGCTCGTCGTAATTTCTGAATTTCGTGAATTTTTAAATGGAAATTTACTTAAGCTAAATTATATCCTGCTTAAAATTATTCCGAGTATGCAATTATTTACAATGTCTACGTCAATTGGTCGACATTAAAAAACAAATTAGAAAATTGCGTTCTTACCTATTTTGCGTAACTCCAACCAATCCAACAAATTCTTTGACTTTTTGACATTTGGCAACTTGGCCAACCCAACTCAATAAAACATAACCTAACCCAATAAACATAACCCAATCTAGCACAACTTAACCCAACCCAATCCAACTCAACCCAACTCAACCCAATATAACCCAACTCCAACTCACTTCATTAAACAATTTTTTATTCTATGCCATACCATTAACGATATATTCAGATGATGATTGAATGGTTTAAATTTATTTATTAAAATATGCATCGTGTCACGTTTTTTGGACCAAGCTAAAGAATAACGTCAAGAAATCGCATGGACAAGCTAACGATGAATTGTTTGATCCGAGTTTAAGGTCGTATTAACCTTAACCTTAATACAGGTTAATTTTCCATAAATGATGAAAGGTAAAGCGTTTAAGAAAATCTGCAGTCAAAATCTACTTAACAGTGATGTGAACCACGCTGGAACGACATTGAACAATTAAAACTTTTCATCAATCTTATACATTTCCCAGAAAGGACATGAAACTGCGCCAAAATTAACTTGTAAATCATATATTCACTTATGTTTTGACGGACACGATGCATGAAAATGACAATTTAGTTGCGAATCGATGAATCGCAATTTTTTAACTAAATTATTTAAACAAGCGGCACCACGTCAACAAAATAATGTACTGGGTTTAGAGGCGATGATTGTAATTATAAGTAAGTTGATTAATGTTGATGGAAAACTAAATAAAGAAACAAAAATATTGTGAATTGGAGAAAACCCAAATCAAGAGAAATGATTTAACAAAAAAAATCTTAAAATAGAGAAAAATAATTTGCTAGAATTGAAAAAAATCGAATGAATGGATTAAACAAAAAATAAGAAAAAAACCCATAAATAAATACATTTCAAAGTTTCCACTTTTTCTTCTAAAATTTTTTGTTTCGAAAACTTTTTGATTATTTAGACAATTAGGGGTATTAACAAATTAATTTGCACTGCATCAATATATTCAACTTCAACAAGGTTACAATAAAATTATTATTGAATACATTATTGAACTAATAATGATTTAAAAATAATTGTGTTATCCCCGAATTTTAGCCAACAATCCAACGCAACCCAAATAACTCTAACCAATAATCCCAACAACTCTAATCAACATCAACTGTAACCGACGACAAAATGGTTGCCTGTTTTTTTTAATTGTGCCATATGTCTCAGACAATGGAGTGGAATTCTTTTACGCCTCTAGCATTGGCCAGAAACAAGAAACCCTGCAAGTTAGTCGCAAGCTTAAGCCAATTTGTAAATACCCTCCTAATTATAATTAATCTGTCTAATATTGAATTTATTTATGACAGTTCGCAAGTATTAAATGAAGTACAATGAATGAAATTAAAATGTCAAATGGCAATATAAATTTTCAAAAACACAAGAAATATTTAGTTCCATTTATTTTAGTTTAATTTGCATTCATTTTGTTTAATCAGAATTGATCGGGTTAGGTGTGTTTTATTGGATTGGGTTGGATTGGATTGAGTTGGGATGGATTGGGTTGGGTTGTGTTGGGTTGGGTTGGGTTGAAATACAAACGTTTCAACACAGCCCCTGGCTTGGAGAAAACGGTTCCTGCGTTACGTATTGTGTGATACTCGTGGATCATCATAACGATTTTTTTCAATTCTTACCTATGTACTTTAAACGACGTGTACATCTAATAAATTCGACTCTGATGGGATTTCGTCATAATTGTCCAACTTGCCTAACTATGTAAACATGAAGCACATGTATAATTGCTGTTAAAAATTTAATTTGAAATTAAAAAACGTGAATAATAAATCCTGCTCTGATGAAGCTACATTTTATCATATTCGCCCAATTTGTAATCCTTGACCTTCTAAGATAATAACTTAGAAGGTGCTCATTTCTTGAGCGCCTAATGTAGTGACGTGGTTGTAATTCGGGTCCAGACACCCAACCCCGTCGCTTGCCTTACTATTTCTTGAGCATAATATAAAAAAAACACATAAAATATTTAAATAATAATAATAATAAAGTGCATAGGCCCATCGTCGTCGCAAATAATTTTATTACACATTTCCCACATCAAATTTTATTAGCGCTGCCGTGCGCTTTTAATATAAAGACATCGGATCGTCCCTCTTCTACGAAAAGGAAAAAATGACAGCTGCCGCTAATCCATCAAATAAACAACCCCAAATATGCAAGTTGCCGAGGGTGCATCGCACATATTAAGCCAATAATGGGCTTTGGGGGGACGACACGTTTATTTTTTACGCCCCGCTTGCCCCGGTTTCGAAATAATGCGCCGGCGGTAATCCGAAATTTCGGTAAATCGACGCATTGTGCGCTCCGTGCGATGGCCCTGCGACGATCGTAAATTATCTGTCTTGGGCGAGGATCAGGTAGAGGTTTGGAGTCCGCCTGTCGCACGGTAGATGGATCGGAAATTGATGGGTTTTTAAGGTAGCGCCACGGTATTTGAAAAGCGCGGCCAATCCGGCATTTCTGCTATTTAACGCCAATAATAGAAATAAACAAACGGAAATTAGAATCCACCACAAATATTTTAAAAATTGCCCCCACGTCAAACTTGCCTGAATGATTTGGAATGAAGCTCGAGCATCCGAACGCAATTACTAAGCAAATTTACGATGAGGATTATTACTTACTACACCTGCATCTTATTTTTTATAATGTATGTTATATGTGTATTAAGAGAGGTTTATTTCTTGGGGTATAATTCAAAAAAAAATTATAATTGCATTCACCAAATTTCGTATCTCATGTGCGCCATAAATCGTCGCCCGGACCGTTTCCGTCAAAACTCACTTTTATCGCGCAGTTTCGATGGCAGTAAACATGCGAGTGTCAAATTACCGATAAGAATTCATCTTTTTCGTGACCTCCGACACCGAACGCGACCCGCGTATCGCCCCTTGTTAATTATTATCGCCACGACACCCGAAACAAGCCGCCGCAGCAGCAGCGAAAAACCGGCGCGTTTCGAGAAAAAACCAGACCCAATAAATTAGCCGGAGATAAAATTTGAATGTCAATCCGCGCGATTAGATTAGCGGGGGCCTCATTTGTCACGAATCGGGGCGAGCGTCGTCCGCTTCTCCGAGACGTAAATTTATGGAGCGGGCCGCTCTCCGATAAGGAAATTGTCATTTTAATCGTTATGGCGATGTTTCTCCTCATAATCTGTGTAATTTTAGATGTCGTCCTGCGTCGAGGCTGTTATCGTTTGGGTCTCAGAAATTGGTGATTAACGAAATCGACTCTAACAAAAAATTATGCGCGATTCGGTGGTGTGTTCGCGAACACCCTTCTCGTGCGCTTAATGAAACGAATCAAACGAGTCCGAGAAAACCGGCCGATAAGGACGACAATAAAAATCAAATTAATCAACGAATTTCTTCGGAGTTAATTAAGTTAATTAATTGGCGTGAATATGCAATTTATCCGAAATAAAAACCAAATTCTCTCAGAATCACCAAATTTATCAAACAAACTGGTTTCCAACCAACCGCAACCTAGAACGGAATTTCAAAATAAAATTGCTGAATACAAATTATTACTCTTCATATTCCAGTTTTTAAACTGCTTAACAAACGGAATATTAATTGGTTGACGAATAATCGCCTAACCAACGCCCGTTATATATGAGTAGATTTATACCTGATGTCTAAACGATTTGATTTTTCTGTGCTATCCTTACGATCAATGCAATGAGGATTTCGTTAGTTATTCAATTTTGAACCAAACTAAAACCCAATCCAATCCAACCCAACCCAACCCAACCGAAATCAACTTAACCCAATTCAACCCAACCCAACCAATCTAGCACAACCCAAACATCCTACGGTCAATGAAACTAGGATTTCTTTAAATCACTATTCATTTTTAAATCCCAACTAAAACTAAACTAAAATACAGTCCAACCTAACCCAATCCAACCCAATTCAACCCACGACAACCCGCACCAAGTCAACTCAACTCAATCCTAACCAACCCAAACGAACCCAACCCAACCCAACCCGAACTAAACCAACCCAAGCCAAAGCTACAGTGACGCAAATCTTATCTTATCCAAGACAGGACTGTTGAAAAAATAAATTAATTAATATCTTCTCCGTTGAAAGGAATGGATCGAAGTCGAGTTGACCACAAGTAATTTCCTACCCTTTAACAACGGGAATATATTCATAAAGCCCAAACGCGAAAAAAACAAATTCGGTAAGTTATAGTCATAAAAACATTAAGTAAGTATGTATTTATTTTATTTATAGTATTTGAGTGTAATGAGTGATTTTTACATATAAATGGAAGATACTATACTACAATACGTACAAAAATAAATCTATTCTGCGGAATACAATTAATTATAATACATTCAATTAATTTTAAATACCCAATATTTTTTTATTCATTTAACTTGGGCGAAGAAGAAGTAGAGCCAAGAATAGAATAAATTACGATGAGCAGTCAAAAGTAAATTGAACCGGAAGACTACGAGGCCACGTCCAGAATCGTGCACGAGCGACTGAGTAAATCATATCCCCACTGTGCAATTGAAGAAATTTCTCTGCAGATTTATATTCGCCCATTTTAAAGAGCTTAAACTCTTTATGGTGTCATTTCTTGTAATTTAGTACATTAGTAGATAGTAAATTAGTACTTCCATCTCTTACTTCATATATTTTACTTGCAGTTAAATATTATTTGTTAAATATGAATTGTTGATGATAATATAACGTTGCCAATTGTAATTTGATGTTATTGATGTCAGTGTTGCCACTTGGTATCGGTGTACCTTTACCATGATGATTGTAGGTCAGTTTTGAAAATTAAATATAATATAGGACCGAACACTGAAACTTGGGGAACACTATGAGTTATAGTGCATTGAGATAATTTCAATTCATGAAACAAACTTTATGTTACAATTGTGTACGAGGTGTGGCCATAATAGTATGTCAACAACTACGAGGTGCACTCAGAAAATAAATAAAGCCGATTGATGTAGATTTTTTTATTCAATTTTGCTTATTTAAAAATACCAAAAGAGGACCAAAAACTGATCCTGGTCGAACACCGTAAATTATAATTCGTGCGATTTGAAATTATTAAATAAATTGATGGTTGTGATTGGTTGAGTTATTTATTATACGTTAGTCAAAATATCAAACAAAAGATTATTGTAAACTATTATTCGGTGAGAAAAGAAATTATTGAAATTCCAACGGAAGGCTTAAGAAACGAGAATAGAATGTGGGAGAAATATTTAAAATTGAAGTCTAATTCGGATGAACTTTTGTCCAAAGTTGTGGGTATTTTTTCCAAATCCAACGTATGATTCACAACCAATTAACTGCAACATTTTACGGTATACAAAATACCATTAGAATCATTTAAATCATTTTTTTATATAAAAAGACAACAAATTTACATCACACTTGTACGATTTTTTTTTATAAAAAGTGACTTTAAAAATGTTTCATTAAACGCCCACAAGCTGTTGACTTTAGTTTCATAGCAATCGAAAAGAAAATGCTCATTACATTTCCTTGTATATTTTTTAGTTTCAATCTATTCTTTTTCATCCTTTTTTATTCCGAGGATATTGTTTCCAATTCTGATTTTCTGCTTTTTTATCGTTTTTGTTGGCTGCTTAAAGTATTGTGTGATTTTTTTATTGTATTTGCATGACTTTAATAGGATTGCTTGATTAGATTTTCGATTCGCCTTCTCTTCATCACAACTCCTTTGAAAATTTTTATTGATGGGAAAAATCTTGAAAATTATTAGTTAAGGCGTAATATATTATTAATTAATATGTTATTGTCGATTGAATTTAAAACGTAACCTACACACATCGATGATTTTTTAAACAATAAAATAATAATAATTAAAAAATATATTAAATTATATCTGTATTTTTTTAAATGAAATAATTAATTATTATTTTCAACATTTCTTCCTTTGCACAAAATATGTTATATTCGTATATCTGTAGCAATTAAAATTAATCCAAAATTAAGATTAAACGATTTTTTCAAACTCCGTTACCAAATGTCAATATTTTGATTTGCCATTATTATTGCGAAATTGTTCTTTTTATAGCGACCGATAACAAGGGACGTGGTAACAACTTCATATTTTCCAACTTAATTACGACCTGTTATTTTGACATTTTATTTTTTATTTTAATTCTATGGAAAACAGTCTTTATTTATACTTTTTATCGCTCTCGATTTGGACTTGAATTCAGCTTTTGGATATGAAACGAAATGTACCTAGCGGATGTTTTGAAAGGTTTTGTTAGTTAGTCAGATTTAAGCCAACAATCAGTTTGCAGAAATAGAGAATATTTAGAACATTTTGTCAGTAGTGTATCGTTCGATTTGCTCAATAGAGTGCTGATATTAAATATAAGTAAATTACAACACTATAGACGCATATTCTGGTTTACTAGCAAGAAAATATCGTTATATTGTACTTCTTCTTCTTATTATTGTTCGGTAGCATCAACCCGTGTTTAACTGCCTGGTCCACTTGTCTCCATTTGGAACGCCGTGTGTGTTAAATTGCCTGGGTCATTAAAGTTAATTTATGTTATAATAGCCAAATGCTAAGTGTCGTCGTACCAGACTTAGCTAAATTTGGTTTCTATTGTGAACATTCGTTGAAAATAATTATTTTTATTACAGCAGAATGGATGGATTGCGTCGTACTCTATACCGATGGATTACGAATCCGAGTCTCTAGTCCACATTCATCTATGGTGAGTGTGCCCTTTTGAATTTATGTAGTAACAGTGTGATTTCTTCACGACTAAAGTTGTCGCCTTATGACAAATTTACGACTTGTACCTGGTATAACACAAAATAATGACTAATTAGCGTTTATCATTTTATGCAAAAAAATGCAAAAACGAATGATTTACGAGTTTACTCCTAATTTGTGAAAGTTCGCTTCAACGAAAAGTTTTTACCATTCGATGTATTTTATGTACATTTTTAAGCTGGGTTCACATAACTACACAACACTTTTGATATAACGAATATGACTTAACATATTTATTCTAATTGTGTAAAATTATTCGTATTCCGCTCATTATTTACACATTTTCTACATTTATTTGACTATTAGACTATGTGGTTAGTTTCAGATTTTGAGATAGTTATTATATAATAGTCATTTCTCGCAGTTTCCTTAATACGCAAATTCTTTTATAAATTTGGGATGAAACGTTTTAATTTTTGCAGAAAATATTATTGCTTAAAGTTTAAAATTAAAATTATGTGTTTAAGTAAACCAGAAAATTACCAAAATGATCGTAGTTTCCCTATTACACAAAAAAATTGGGATGAAAAAATTGATTTTTACAGAAAATTATTGTTTATAAAATAAAATTTATGTATTTAACTAAACCAGAAAATTACGAAAATGACCTGTATTCGAGTAATTATTTTTATTCTTCAAAAAATGTATTTTGTATGTTTCATTCAGTAAGGGTTTCTTTTAATTTGTTTTATTGTTGGTAATATTAATTTGCCAACTTGACATTAAGAACTTATCCACACATAAACAGTATTAATAATTTGCAGTTAGAAAGAGCGAGATCGTATTTTCTTTTGATGTTTCTTCTTTGTTTCCAGATTCTATTAAATTTTGTTTTAGAAATTAATGAAATTTAATAAATTTTAATTAAGGAATATAATAAACTTACCAAAGCTACGTATGAATCAAAATTATTTCAAAATAGATGGCAGATTTTACGAACACAATGCGCAGCGATGGGTAATAGTTCATCTCCATTTATTGCAAATTGTTTCATGAATTTTTCGATTTTGAATGCTTGGAAATTTGTCATTAAATCTTTTGTATCGCATTGGATTCAATTGGGTTCAATATTAAATAACGCGAACCCAAGCACAACGCACACAATTTTAAATAATATTTGGCTTTCGTTATTTGGTTTGAAACATTAGGGTTGGGCTAATTTGGGTTGGGTTGGGTTGGCTTATACCTTTTTAAGTCTTTTCTTATTAGATTTTCTTTGCAGTTTCCCTTTACTTCATCATTTGCTTTGTTCTCTTTTCACGTTAATGCTTATGTGTTTCTATTATTCAGTAATTTTCATTTAATATTTCACTAAATTTTGGATGCTCGAGTTTTATTCAAAATTCGCCGGCAATGTTGTTGATTTATTGCTTTTTCTGGTCGATCTTTCTATCGTTCAGGTGTCAAATTCCACCAAACCCAACCTTAACTTACGTTACCATTTTGTTCCCTCAGTTTTAATATTTTTTTCTACCTTTGATATGGAGATGGCAGTTTTATTCTGCCAGTTTGCAACGTCGATTAAGAGCATTGTGTCAGGTGGCACAAAATATTCCGATGTATAAAATGTTTTGGAATATTTTAGGGGTTGTGACTACTATAAGTTTAAGAACCCCTGCTTTAAATGTAATTGCACATATAGGTCTACATTTACATAAAAATTAATTTATTAAATCAAAATGTTTTACATTGAATGGTTAATATTTATTTTTTTATTTTTCTTCTGCTTCTTGTTCTATGTTTATTTTTTACAATGTTTTACCATGTGGTGTTGGGTTGGGTTTCGGATACAGAAACACAACCCAATCCAACCCAACCCAACCCAACCCAACACCATATGGTTCGGTTTCTCGTTATATAATTGAACTTATCCGAAGACACATATAGTGTAGAGTTGGTTGGGTCTCTTTATAACGAAAAACCGAACCATTTAACGAAACCCAAACTAACAAAATCAATTTCGTGAAGAATGTTGGACTTAGTTGGGTCGCCTTTTTTAGTTGATGAGGTTAGTGTTGGATTGAGTTGGGCTAGATTCGTCCAAATTTTATAATCTTTATTAGTATTGTGTCCTTCATTTCCTATTTTTATTTTGACTGCGTTTCTCTGTTATTTTAATTTTGTTTTGGTTCCTTTAAAGTTCGTTTCTTGATTCGTTCGCTTTGTTCTATTCAACATAAATCATTTTTTGTATTTTCTTGGCCCCTTCGTAATCTTATTAATTTTTCCTCTAAGTTTTTTCTATTTTGAATTTGTTCGATTCATTTAACTTTTATTATTGGTTTGTTCTTCTTGCAATATTCCATATATTAACGATAGTTAAAACGTAGTATCAAAGTATCTTTTGTAGTGCCCTAAGATTTACAGTTTAAGTGAAATGCACGCCGTCTTCACTGAGCCATGGTTCCTTTCTTGTTTGCTTTTAAAGCATAAGGCAATGTGACTTATATTTTTATTAAACAAAATTTGGACCAACCCAACCCAATGCGATCCAACCCAACCCAACCCGAAATAAGTTTTCTAATTACTACAGTAAGTAATAAGTGCTGCTTATTTCAAATGCAAAGAGAAGCTGTATAAAAAAGTGGAATCCGAAGATTTTCTAGCTTTTCACCCCTCTTGTTGTAAATCTATAGGAACAAAAAAAATGTATCGAAGTAACTGATGTACAAAATGACTACGTTTCACTTTGAGGATGGTATTGATATTTTTCTTCGTTATTAAGTGCAACGTTTGCACCCTCATTTGAAGGTGAAGAAGTGTCTTTTATTTCAATTGGAAATAAACTCAATTGGTTAAAAATCAAGTTTTAATTGGAAATTTTGGACCAACATTTTTTTTTTTAATATTTAATTAATGCTGTCTCATAAGTATCTAATAAAAAATTGTTTAATAATTTAGTCGTGAGATTTAGATGTTTTTTTTTAATTTAATTAGTTAAATTCATTAATTTTTTAATAACGGCAATTGATGGTTGAAAAGCTGCAACTTTTATTGTACTTTGACTTTTTTATAGTGTCTATCGAAATTTTATTAATTCTCCCAAACGCGACGTAAATGAGGGCGAACCAACTGAAACCCATTTATGTTTAACCAGTTTGTTCGACACCAACGCCGTTCCTTAACACGCGAAAAAACTCCTAATTACACCTTATAAAACCCGCTGAAATACGTTAATTGTGAGTTGCAACGTCAAAACATCGATCGCCTATTAGCATAATTTTCGCATTAGTCGATCACCTGCGACTATTGCCGTCGACGCAGCCTTTCCAATAAATTACCGAGCACTTTCCACATCTCGCCGATTCGCCTCGTTCGAAAAAAAAGCCCGAGGGAGACGCACGCCCGCGCCCGCTCTATTCCAAAACGTACATATTAAAAAATATCTCCGCCGTCGTGCGTAATTCGTCCCGGTATTATTAAATTGCCCAAGAATGTCATAACGGACCGCTTCGACGACGAATTCGTCAATTTCGGCGTTCGCTGGCGCATCTAGATAGGGAATATGCGACGGTAAACGCCTTGTTTGTTTCGTGTTCCAGCTAACAGCTTGTGTATTTTAGTAATCACGGTATCGGGAGGAAAACGAGCGCGTAATCATACGTTCGGAGAGGTGAGAAAACTACCTGGCCAATCAAGGTACAGTCGGGATACGAAAGAAGTCCGGGCCGGCCGCGCGCGATCGCGCGCCCTACGCCGGCGTTCGGAATGTATGTAACACATTAAAGTTGTCGAAAATTCGGTAAATTGCCCTCGAGATTATTTATTTACGCCTAGTTCCCGTCTCGGAGCGGCCGAATTCGTGGCGCTGCCGCGTTAATGGGGCACCGATCGCTCCCATTTCGGGCCGGCCGAGGAATCCGAAAAATGCGTTTGAAATTTCGTCGTAATTAAATTTTCTTTTTGGCCACTTGGTAACAGCTGAAAATGGGCAGGTGCCGGCGGCGCACCGGCTGCGAAATCTAATTCGATGCATGTTAAGTAGGCGGCGGTCCTGGTGGCTTTCTAAGTAATAACTGAGTGATACAGAACAAAAAATAACGTTCGATTATCGTCGATGAAAAATATTTCGAGAAAACTGACTAACACCCTCTCGTTATTTAACAAATTTTGGTTATCAGCCACAAACTTTTGTAAGACCAAAATCAAAAAATGGTAATATTTTCAGTCAGTCGACACACACCAGATACGTCAGTAAGTAAGCCAACCCAACCCAACACAACCCAATTGTCTAGTTGCTTTTTTGGAAATATATTTATGACTAAAAATATTTATAGCATTTTTTCGAGGTTGTTAAAACTCAACTAATTGGGATCGGATTGGGTTGCCGAATTTTAGCAAATAAACCAAACCAAACCCAACCAAACCCAACCCAACCCAAACGAAACTAAACCAACCCAACCCACCCCAATTGTCCATTCCTTTTTTGGAATATATGTGTATGACTAAAAATATTTAGAGCATTTTTTGAGGTTGTTACAACTCTACTAATTAGGTTCAACCCAACCCAACCCATCCCAATTGTCCATTCCTTTTTTGGAATATATGTATATGACTAAAAATATTTACAGCATTTTTTGAGGATGTTACAACTCTACTAATTAGGTTCGGGTTTGATTGACGAATTTTAACAATCTCAGCAAACCTAAATTTTTTCTAAGTTACACTTTCTTATTTTCCAATAAACTCTTACACATTTACCCTCTGGTTATTTAATAAATTTTGGTTCACAGCCACAAATTTTTAGAAAACCAAAATCAAAATATTCTCAGTCAGTCGACACGCACCAAGAACATCAGTGAAATACCAAATATTTGATCATATTCTTACACGTATTGTGTATATAGGCATACACAGTAAGGCCAGCTGTGGTTGGGTTGGGTTGGGTTGCGTTGGATTAGGTTGGATTGGTTGGATTGGGTTGTTTTGGGGTTGGTTTGGGGTTGGTTTGTTTGAGATGGGTTGGGTTGGATTGGGTTGGTTTGTATTGAGTTGGGTTCGATTAATTATAAAATGTTTGTAGTCGACCACATGATGAGAGTGGAGGGTTTGATTACAACGTGAGTGTTGAATCATAGAAATCGCTATAGTTGATTTTGTTGAAAATACACAACCCAACCCAAACCGACCCAACCCAACCCAATCTAACCCGACCCGACCCGACCCGACCCGACCCGACCCGACCCGACCCGACCCGACCCAACCCAACTCTACCCCATCCACCCCAACCCAACCCAATCCACCCAGACCTAACCCAACCCAACCGAACCCAACCAAACCCGATCCAACCCAACCCAACCAAACCCATCCAAAATCAAAGTTAGTGCAATCAAACGCTTTTTAATCACAAACACAAGTTCAAGTTCAAGTCTATTTAATTAACTAACTAAGAGACACATTTATATCCTAATGAAAAATCAATCTGAACCTTCTACAATTAATTTTCTATTTATTGGTAAAGTGGAGTAAAATATGTCGCCCTGTTTTTATAATAATTGAATTTTCTGCAAATTCATTTGAAACTGAAAATTTGAAAATGAAAGATTTTTTTTTAATGTACGGTATTTTTAAGAGCGCAAAATATAATTAAATTATCAAAATTAAAAAATGTTGATTGAAATAATATGACATTTTTGGAAATCTGAGCATAACCTTGTTTTAATCTTGTTTAGTAGTTAGGTTGGGTTGGGTTGAGTTGAGTTGGGTTGGGTTGGGTTGGGTTCGGTTGGGTTGGGTTGTTTTCATGCGATTGGTTAGATTTCTTTTAATTGAGCATAGAGATCATTTAAAAATTGAAATTTCAAAAATATGATTTTTAGAAATACACAAAATAGTATAGTTTTCTGCAGCTTCGTAAAATTCATGAAACTGTAAATTTTAAGTTCGCGTTTTTTTTTTTAATTAAAATTGATATTGCGTAGTAAATCTAGGGGTCACCTTCGTTTGTATGAAATGTGCATGTGCGTGTATAATGAGGCGATTACTTTTTATGGTGCACAAAATCGTCGTTAATTCTTTTCAATTTTTATATTCTTTTAATTTTAATTTTGCTGCAATGGTTAATTTTGGATCATTTTGTATTTTTTGAAAAATTTTGCTAACTTTGGTATGTTCGCATCTTTCACGGTTTTTTAAAAACTTTTGTTATTTTCTGCGATTTCAACAAAGTACGCTTAAGAGTTTAAGAGTTTAATTATACTACTAGAAAAAAATCATTATTTACTTTGGCCTCCAACAAATATTGCAATGAGTCCTGCTCAGATTTGACAGCAAAAGTGTTGTGGGACGACTTAGTAGTGCAGAAGTTTATGTTTGCACCTCTTGCTTCTTACCTTTTACTTTGTTTTTTAGGGTTGCATTGTCGAATACCTTGAAATTTTTATTTAGATTTTGAAAAAAAATTATGGATCATGAACAATTTTAACAATGTTGCATTTGGGTTTGTACAATTTGAAGAATGTTGATATATTTGACAATTTCGCAATTTCGAGTACGACGATCATTTTCATATTTTTGATGTGTGACGTGTTTTAAAGAATTGCATTTTCGCCTTTGTAGTTAGTTAAATTTATTAATTATTTTATAATATTAATTTTAATCAATTCGGTGTGATTTATTGCTTCGCTAAACTTAAACACAATCATAAAATCTTAAAGTTTCCCAATCTGATTGTACGATTACAAAGTTGCTTGTCTTCATTTAGACATTTAATAGCTAATACGCAATAATCTAAAAAAGTTTATCGAATTTCACAAATATATTTTTTAGATTTAGTTGGATGTTTTAATTTCTCATTAATTCTGCAATTTGATTTATTTTATTTTTGAGGTTTCTACGTCTCATTTTTAACCTTTTTGTTACATTTTATGAATTTGCTCGCCATTGTAATTAATTTTTATTATCACTTCATCTGCAAGACTCTCATTATTTTCTGAAATGAAGCAAAATTCTTATTTTCTATGCATTCGTTTTGGTCTTTGAACTTCAAGAGACCCACTGCTGTTGACCCATTACGTCATTGATTTGCAACTTTATTTTTCTAGACAAACTTTTCCAAGATTTTTCAAAACCAATCAAAATTCCTCGAGAGTTCCCTTTTTTGAATCTAATGGCTTCGAAACGAAGAAACTCAACGATGCATCGCAAGCATTCCGAGGGCGTGTCACAAAACGTGGCATCGACCGTCGCCGGGCCCCGAACCCGTCCCTGTCCGATTACCTCGAACGTGTGATCAGCAAAACAAACGTATCATTAGCCCAGTCGAAGAACGTCTCGAAACGGACGCGTCCGTTCGGCGTGCTTACGTGTGGTCCCGGCCGTTTAACAGGTGGTGGTCCTCCTCGCGATTATTATATTAGAATTTGTTGAGGAAACCATAAATCAGCGCGTAATTATCGAGAAACTGGCACAGGGAGATGATGAGTGCGCGCGAGAGCGAGCGGAGAAAACCGCTTAATTTAAATTGGTTAATTGGTATTTTTAAATTATTGAATATCGACGAGAGGTTACTTTGCATTTTTATATAGAGACGTCAGCGGAGTTATCGTCGCTCGGTCCCGCACCAACATAATAACACGCGTCGCCTCGTCCTTATCCACCTTATCTCTCGCCCGGCCAATTATTACCGGGTTATTTATCGTGGAGGGAGATGGAAAACGACGAAGAAAGCGTGAGACGTAAGGTTTAGAGCGCATTCTGACCACGAATCGCTTAAATAATTTCTTCCTCGGCGTATCAATTGTTACGATGAAATAACCACTCGGGAAAAATGGTGTCGCCCAATATTTAATTTTGGTTTGAAATTTAGTTTTTGTCGAGTTTCATCAATCACCCTCAACTTGTATCGGCTCATCCAAATATTTCCCCTCTTCGTCATCCACTCACATTTCTGTCCACACCCAAAAATATTTTATGCTATTCGTCCGTCCCCACTTGATCTATCTATTCACATGTTGAGGCCTTCTTCTAGGTGCTCAACTTCACGTCCCTTTCCCAATTGTTTCCATATTTTCGGAAGTTGTTGAAATGTAGCTGTTTCCAGCATCAGCCTCTTACTTTCAGTGTTCCACAGCATCATAGATGCTTGGGGTGATCCTTCTGGATTCATGGCTCGTATTCACGAACAGCTCAAATTCTGATATAAATAAGAGGTTACTGTGCTGAGGAGCAATAAGATTAAGTTAACTCCATACATCAATGATGTTACGGCAGTAGCAGTGAACATCGCCTTATATTGTCAACGTATTTATTTATTTTTTTAATTGACTACGTAGTCAATATTGAGATTTTTGATTGAATATCTTGAACTGTTGCCTATTGAACGCAAAATTGTGCGTTTAACCGAAAGCTGCTTTAATGACTGAACGTGTCCCGCAGTAATATATGGATATTTTTATGATATTTCAATAAGTTTTATTTATTTTTCAATCTTGTTCTTTATACATAGGGACGATAGTTGCCCTTGTTTTAGAAAATAAATTTGACGGAGTCGATAGGGTAACTAGAACTGATGTACTTCATTGATTGCTTGTCAGAATTTGTTGTTGTTCGTTGTAGGTGTTTTTAAATTTTTTATTAATCTTTAAATTAATCATGAAATCCAAATCTTCTGCAATAAACACAACCTCCAATTTTTTTCCCTAGTAAATCATCGCAGCCATTCCGCCCTCCCGGCCGTTTCCTTCACGTCCGATGCGCTCCTAATTTCCATTCCAGTCCGCGCGTTACATATTCATCCGGTCGCGAATCGATACTCCGGCAATTTCTGAATTCCGTCCGCGACGAATTTTCACGCTTCCGTGTGCACCGTAACGTCTTCACCTTTGGGAAATTTGCGGCAAATTGAAGCGCCCGGACCCGCCGTAATCTCCACACGGCCGACGACGACGGCGCGCACCTCCTCCGCCGTGTGAAGCGAATACGTGCGCGCCGAACGTGTACATAACCGAAACAATTGCCACATTACGCCGGCTCGGCTTATGAATAATAGAGAAGATGTGCTGTTCGATACGGCGGGTCAACGTCGTACTTTGGCGCGTTTGCGTATTCATTGTGCTCATTAATTAGGAAAAAAATCTGTTTGTGCGCCTCGACGTGCGGATTTTTTTCGACGGACCGACTTATCGGTCGTTTCGCGTCGATGATTTATTTTCGTTCGTGCGCGGAATGGGTGGAAATTAATCTCGGGGAATGAATTGCGAAGTGAATTGCTCGCTTCGTTAGAATCGTTAAGGATGAAGTTTGGAACAAAGTTCAAAGTCAAGTCCTGTGATAGGTTAACGTAACTGGAAATTTAGCTAACAGTAAAGGTATCAAGCGATAAAATTTAATAATGGTTAACTTATTAATTATCTTTGTGGCCGCAAGTGTCGTTTTTTTAAAAAATGAATTTGGCGCAGTCGATAGGATATTTAGCATTAACAAACATCATTGAAAAAAATTGCATTGTCCTGCTTAGACAATCAAACAAAATTGCCTGGAATCGATGGTGCATTGTTCTGCATCAATTCAATTCCCCTGTTTGCATTTGGCGCTTAGACTCACACAATTGTATTTTGTAAATGTGACAATAAATATAATTATCAACATCAACTACAATTAGTTTTTAACGTCAGAATATTTTTTCGGCGCAGTCGGTAGGATATTCACAATGATCGACCATTAAAGCCCTAGAGGTTTTCTAGTAACTTCCTTATTCTGCTTAGAAATGAAAAAAATATATTTATGTCGCTCCAATAATTAATTGCACGTAATGCTGATGCAGTCGCGTGTTGATTGTGTATTTTTTTTCTTACTCTCCACATTTTTGGCTCAGTCGGTAGGATATCAATCCCAAAATTTAGGCCAGCCCTGATGCTTGAATATAAAATTGTAGTTTGTTATTTCGATCAAACTTTTAAATTAATATCATTCATGTTATTATTTTAACAAGAAATAAAAAAACGTCATATTCAATCAAAATTAGCAATCATACACATTTTTGGCGCAGTCGATAGGACTATTTGTGTGTATTGGCTAGCTGATGATGTATAGATGGACATTTGAAATTTTGGTAATATTTCTGGGCCTTATTTTAAAGGCTTCTAAATCAGTTTTAGAGAACACATTTTTTTGACCCATACAAACGAAACCATGATTTGCTATGGCTGGGATTTATGTTATTTGTTCAACGATTCAATTCAATCGCTTGGTACTGACTTCATTATAAATGTTATCGAATTGTCTCGGGTTCATACAAAGTCAATTTAAAAATGTTTTTAATTCAGCAAAAAAATATTCACGACTCAAACCAACCCAACTCAAGCTAAGGCTTCAGTGACTAGTATTATCACTACGACACAGGTTCGATTCGAAATAATGTTTAATGTATATGCGTACCATGCAAATTCATACATTTTAGTAGCCTTTAAAAAATAGGTGCCCTACCGACTGCGCCAAAATATTTTTTTTCGGTTGTGTAAAACTAATTCAATTCACGAAGAATCAAAAGTAACTCATTACATCCGAATGGTGAAACAATTGTTTATATCGTTTGTTGTTGTATTTCGTATTTGGATTGGGTGGATAGTTGGGGTGGGTTGGGTTGGGTTGGGTTGGGTTGGGTTGGATTGGGTTGGATTGAGTTGGATTTGGTTGGGATGAGTTAGGTTGGGTTGGGTTGGTTTGGGTTTCGTTAGGATGGGTTGAATTATGTTGGGCTGGGTTGATGAAATTTTTTTGGAATTAAGTTCATCACCAATTACATTTATTTGGTTACAGCTTTAAGTTTGTTGCTATTATCTATGCAACAAGATTTCTTAGCTAAGCAAATGTAAAATAATTAAAAAGAAATCGCAAAAGTGATAAATCTGATTAGTATAAATAAATTCAGTGAAATTAGTTCACTGCATACAAATTTCGAATACCCAATAAAATCTTGATAAAACATCCAATAAATTTAAGTAGACTTCGATTGAATTCGACTCTTGTCCACTGCATTTATTCCAGTGGTGTTGAACTTTTTTTGCGAATCGTAGACAACATATTTATAATTTTTTGACATTGACATTGACATATGCCGTTTCGACAACATTGTCAACGTTTTATGAAACATCGAAAACATTTGGAAAAAGGCCGAAAAAAAATTATTAAAAACACAAAATAATTATAAACATAAAAAATAATTTATATTGTGTTATATCGAAATTGGTGAAAACAAAAAAAAATCATTGAAAATCTAAAAATCGAAAAAATGTGCCCGGAAAAGCAAACAATAAAAACAATTATTCCAAATACTAAATAAAATTGAATATTTATAGAAATTGTAAATTATTCTAAAAATTATTGCAAATCAAAAATAATAATAGTAATATATTAAATGCTGAAATTATAAAAATCATAGAAATGCTATACATCGTTATAAATTGTAGAAAAAAAGTAAATGAAAAATGCAAAAAAAAAATTTAAATCATAATATCGGAATATATGTTCGAATTATATAAAATTAAAAAAATATATTGTCGATTTTTTTTAGATATAATGACCTTTTGACTTAATATTTGCAAGGTAATATTTTCAATGATGGGGTTCTTTTCATCGTTCTCTAAATGAGTCAATCGATGTCAGTCAGTCGATGCATGTCCAAAGTACTTATGATGCATAAAAAGTCAAACTTAAATATCGATTGTGCACAAAATGGCATGCGTTTGAAATTTTTACAGCTTGTCACAAATTTAAATTAAAAACCATTAAACTACACGTTGTTATGACTTGACTTGAGTTATCTTCGAAATAATTTATTAAAGTTTTTCTACTTCGAAAGTGGTTTCATTGGATAATTATGCAAAATTAAACATGCTTTTACATATATCAAGTGTATGTTTATCTTAATAGTTTTTAACGTCAATTAAACGTTATTTTTATATCGCGTAAGTATAAGAAGCTTTGAGAACACCGCGTGTGTGTTTGTATGAATTTTATTTATATATTTTATTTGGATTGGTATTAGTTTTATTGTATTTAATAAAATATTAAAAGCATAAAAAAATTAAAATAAATTTCAGCAGATGTATGAACGTGATGATAACTTTCGGTATATCTTGAGCCCATCAGATCACCACACATCAGCTGAAAAGGTGCACCCAGTCATGCAAGATGAGTGATGATACATAGTTGAGGATCAAAAAGCAACTACAATAATACATAAAAGAAAAGAATTTGTTTATTAGCAGTTGCAATTGAAGTCGTTTAATGTGTTCTATTATTTATTTAACATCGTTTATTTTTTATTTCAGATTCGATATTCGTTTGCGGTAACGTTGGATTTAGTTCGTGTACTAATTTTTTTTTTTTTTTCATTTTAATCAATTAATTTTGAAATTGAAGTTGAAATTAATTTTGAATTTTAAAACCGTTTAACAATTTTTCTACAAGTTACCGAATATGTGCCTAATTTTGCCAATTTTTTGTTTAAATCCTGGGCCAATTCAACCCAATCCAACTCAACCCAACCCAACGAAACCCAACACATTCCAAGTCAACCCAACCCAATCCAACTCAATCCAATCCAAGCAAATCCAACCCAACCAACTTTCCACACATTTGTCGTTTTTAAAGCAAACAACATAATTTTGAATATTTGTTGTTTTAAAACAATATCGAAACTTATTAACAGTTGTTGTTGGGTAGGACAGATACAAGTGTTGATTATTTATTTAATAATAATAAAAATGTATATATTCTGTATTTTTTTATTGCTTCAAAAATTTTGAAAAAAAAATTTATATTAAATTAAAATTTTGGGGGCGGGAAAATTTATAATAGAATTAGTTGTATGAAAAAAAAAATAATAGCCCTACAACAACACAATATATGAAAAATCAATGAAAATTACAATGAAAATGGAGTCACAAACACAATCAAACGTCTAATTATTAATAAAGGATTTTTTTTAAATTATTATATAAACAAAAAATCTATGTCAATATTTTTAGAATTGTTCAAAAATTATGAAACAATTGAAAAATAATATATTTTTTATTTTAAATGAGTTTTTTTAAATAAAAAAAATATTAAAATGGAAAAAAAATATTTAAAATTTTTGGAAGCTGGCAAATTTATAAAAAGAATAGATAGAAAAAATTATGGAAAAGTAAAGACAATTGCATAGTCTAAAATCGTTGTTTATGTTTACGAAATTTATAAAAAAATGAATAAAAATGAATCGAAAAAAAAATAATAAAAATAGGAGAACTTGGTTAAAAATATTTAAAAAAATTTCCGTTCTTACGTTTTTTTGTTTTAAAATAATTGTTAATATTTATTAAAATATATAAGTAATTGAAACAATACGAAATGAATCCTAAATTATTTATTTTAAAATGATAAAAAATTAACAAAAATAAAAACCATTAAAAATGCACGGAAAATATTAAAAGTGGTTGGAAGCAAGAAAAATTATTATTAAAATAATTATATAATAATTATAAAATAATTAAAAAATAATATAGAAAAATTTTAAAATTATTGGGCACCTAGTTTTTTTGAAATATTTTTAATTTATTTTTTAAATCAAGGTTGATTAAAATTAAAATTATTAAATTATTTAATATCGACTAAATATTTAAATTGGTTTAATATTTAAGCTAAAGTATCGTCGAATTTATTTCACTGTTTTAGTATTAAAATATGCAAAAAAACTGACAAAATATTAGTAATAGGGCACTATGCACATTTTTAGATTTATTAATTTTTAAGAAATATAGCTTTTTATATTTATGAAATATTTATGAATTTAGAAAATTGTGAAACAATGAAAAATTTGAAGAAAATTATGATAATTTGAAGAAAATTAGGATAATTTGAAAAATTGTAATAAAATTGTAAAAAAATTTAAAAATTGTATAATTTGTAAGAATGTAAAATTGAAAGGAGTAGATTGGGTTGGGTTGTCTTGGGTTGGGTTGGGTTGAGTTGAGTTTTGATTTAGTTCGTGTAATAATTTTGATGAAATTTCCTTGATACTTAAAAAAAGCAATTTGTATTTTCTTTTTTATTTATAACATAAACAAATTTGATAATTTTAAAACCGTTGACTATTTTAACATTTTTTTACAATTTATCGAATGTGTGCCCAATTTTACCAATTGTTGGACAGTTTTTTTTTAATCCTTGGACTATGCCCAAACCAACCCAACCCAACCAACTCCCTTCGAAACAGAACTGTTAAGAACTTTCAAAACAAATCGATTGCAATTATCAAAAATAAAAACAAATTCTTCCATTTTGTGTTCGTTCTTCGCGCCATCTACCACGCCGCACAAGCTCTCTCTGCAAGCCCCCGATTGCAAAATCGATAAACCACCACAATGATCCACTTTATATAATCAAATTACCCCGATTTGCATACAAAAAAGGACCCACATTAATCAGGCACGACCGACGGCCGGAGCCAGCGTCGATCCAGACGCAACAAAGGCACGAAAAACGACGACTCCGCGCTTATATTTACGTCGAAAGCACAATAACGAACAACAAAAAATCGGCGTGGGTGTGTAGGAATTTCCAGCGAATAAATCATCCACCCCCGGCGCGCCACCAACATGGTATTTACAAACGGATATGTTATTAGCGTACGAGAGATGGCTAGGTAACACTATCATAATATAATCGGTAGGATAATGGGCGGCCATGACAGGACAGGGCCCGCGGCGATCAGTACGTTAATTCTAGGGTTCGCATCCAGCAGGCGCCTAAACAAGACATAAGAACACAGGCCGAGTCCACTTGATAGCACGCAACGTTCGCGTTTCGGAATTTGCCACGGATTATACAGTTTCGTTTAATTTTTTTATCCCATTTATGTGGCACTAACTAAACAACTAGATATTTACGCCCTTTAGGTTTGACGATTATTTTTTTTTTCATTCGTTTTAAATTTTTATTTGAATTATTTTAAGTTATATTTATCGTCGAGTCACTTGCGTTTTAATATTAGACATCATCGCTGTCTTAATCCCGTTATAGTAAAAGTCAAATTAATTACACACAATAGGGGATTTAATAGTAATAATTACACTAACGGTAATTAAATTGCCACGCCCACTAATTAAATCGCAATTTTAATTTAATTGCTATTCACAACAGTCCATACAAGAAAAAATACCACCAATATCCAAAATCCAATGACGTTGCATTTCGTATTTAATTTTCTTATTTCCATCGACACATGTGCTCGGTCGTGTAACCTACTTTTTGGGCACGACGACGTGAAACGCGATTACGCGACACCCGGCGAATATGTCGAAGGACGCGCGATCATCGCCCGCACGTCCGGGAAATTCTGAAGGAGTGCACCTATTTCGCATCGACCCTTGACCCTCGCGGCGGAGGGGTGGCCTTAAGGGCCCTCGTTCGTGGCGTAGGTGCCAGAAAACGACCTGAGTAGCCATTTTGAAAATGCAGACCTATTCAAGGGACACGGTGCGCGCGGGGCCGCGGTATCAAACGCAGTTACTTGATGCGAGTGAACTTGGTTTCTCGTCGGAAGAGAGGACGCCGTCTTTTGTGCGCGGTTTATCGTTAAACTTTGCAGCGGAAACGGGAGCAGAGGTTGCGTTAGAAATCTCGCGATTATTGTTATTTTGTTATCGATTTGTTTCGTCGGCGTTCCTTGGTCGGTTGCGGTGGCTACTTGATCAAATGTCGTTAAGGACCAAATTTCTTGTAAATTTCGGTACGAAGTTTAAAATATTACAATCGAAGTCAACGATTAATTAAATTGCAATCGCTTTGCGTATTTAATTGGCCAACATGTTCGTCCCAGAGCTACTTATATAAGAAAAAAATACAGGACACCCTGCCAGCATAGAATGTTTTGCCCAAAATGACAAACACTAAAAAATGATTTATGGCAAATATCGGCGGACATGAAAACTAAAAAAACAAGAAAAGAAACAACAACTGAAGCAGTTGGAAAGTTAAATACATCAAAAATAAGTTCAAAATAGAAACAAAAATAATTCAAATAACTAAAGTTGTAAAAGGGAACCTGAAACAAAAAATTAAATGTGGGCAAATCAAATTAAAATGATGAGTGAAACCGTCAAGAAATAAAAATGCCGGAGAAAGAAATTAATAAGAATCTAAATAAACAATGAACAAAATCCAAAAAGATAAATAAACGAGAATAATGAAATGAAACCAAACCAAACTAACATCAAGTAGAATAAAATCAATTGTAGTACAAATGATAGAAAACATTAATAATAATATTAGTAATAATATTAATTATCAATCAAAAGTCTTCGTCCTGAAGTTCGGGCAACGGAAAACACTAAAAGTAGGAAGTAATTGAGCCTTACGCAAAATTGTAAGATTGCGCAGCAGGCACTGTCGTTTCCGCGATATCGCGGTTTTGAAATTTTGTTTACAGCTCTGTCATCGCTTTATTACAACATAAGGTTAGAAAAATCTACAATGGTAGAATGGACCCCTGATTCTGTTATAATGCAAAGTTTTAAAAAGTAAAACATTTCAAAAAAAATTTTCAACGCTCTACGTATAAGCAATTATTTTGCGCAAACTATACCTTGCCAATTACTTATTTTGAACCATAGATGCTATTAAAGAAAGTCAAAATATATAAACGTTGACGGTTTACTTAAATGATATATTTAATTTAATAATTGACCCAACCGAAACCAACCCAAACCGACCCAAGACAACCCAACCCAACTCAACAAATTGCTTTTTTATGAATTATTTATAACAGTGAATAGTAAATCGGAAAGAAATTCATTGGGTTTATACGTTTCGAACGGCATCGCCTACCCTTTACTTTATAAAATACAAACATGCGAAAGTTTGAACCAGTTTATTTTTTTAGCACAATTTTGGTTGCAATAATTTATCATTTACTAATATTTATGATCGGATGGACTTGCACTACACTCGATGATACCCAGCAACTTCAAATACGTTCAAATATGATAAACCAACCTAACCTTACCCAACCGGGTTCTGTTTAACTGAACATATTTTTATTCAATGAGTAAAAATAACGAGAAAATGTCCTGCATAATTTTATATAAATTGGTCAACAGGGAACCCGTAGCTGATGCAAAAAGTCCAAGGACTGTTTTTACGTTTTTGCAAAATGTCCTCACTTCGTCATGCACGCATATTTCATAAACACGAAACTATTGCGAGATTTAAAACATTTATTTATAATCACATTTACAATCATTTATAGTTCTTGTAATATTATATAGACGTTCTCATTACTAAACGTTCACTAAACGATATTTAGGCGAAAGCACAGTTTTAGGCAACGAACCATTAAACTTTAAAGTATTTCTATTAAAATTAATTTACGATTTAGGGTCACAATTTATTTAACTTCTTTTTAGTAAAATACCTAGTTTTGCAGAACAATAAATTTGTTGTAAATGTATGTAATTTAATTAATAATTGAAATTTCTTTTTGAATATGTTGAATATTTTATCTATATTATAGGAATCTTCAGCCGGTAAAGTAGATATCCGGTGCATAGTCGGTACAACTACAAGCTGCATAGCGCAACCTATGTAATAAAGAATCTGGTAATGCAACCAATCTAATACAAAAGTAGGACTAAATACAATCTAATCAAACTTATTTTATATTAATACTCGGGTCGGTAAAATAGACTTCCATCTGTTAATGTATATGATCCAGGACAACCCAACCCAATCAAACTCATTCCAAAGCAACTGAACACAACCTAACACAACCCAACACAACCGAAGCCAATCCAACCCATCGCAACCCAACCAAATCCAACCCAACCCAACCCAATCCAATCCAACCCTATCCAACCCTATCCAATTCAACCATAGGACTACATCCAATCTAATCTTGGTAATATAAAGCCCTGGTCGGTAAAATATAGCCAAAATCGATTATATATGACGAATATGTAATATCTTGTAACCCAACTTAACCGAATCCAATTAAAACTGCCCCACATCATGTCGGTAATACAGAGCTCGATCTGATAATACATGGTGCAGTACAATAACATTTTCTAAATAGCTGGCAAACAGAAAGTTGCGTGGAATTATTTTTATTACAATTACACAGAATCCTGCAACCTAACACACAACCGGTAATACAGGATTCTTCATAAGAACAAATCAGTATGCATACATGGCTGATGTTCTGTATTCTCGTAATTGCTCGGGTTGGTGCTTTGCTTAACTGACTGAGCTCGAGCTCTTTACTTTACCTTAAATTGTCGCCAATCATAAATGTGATGGACAATCAGAAAATATTGTCTAAGTATAACGTTGTTTTGTCCCCACAATGATTTATAAACAGAAAATGTTGTAAATATGGCGGAAATTATTGGCTGTGAAGGGGAAATAACTTTTGATTATTGAAACAGCGTTGAATTTATTAATTGCGGAAATGAACTTTCGTTAAAAAATCTAAAGTGCATAGGAATCATTACAAAAATCTACATGTTGGGTGGGGATGGATTGGGTTATCCTCCTTATTCGATATGAACACGATAACTTTAATTGGGGAAATAAACTTTCGTTAAAAATATAAAGTGTAGAAAATTTTATTACTGTACTTGTATTTGCTATGTTTTATAGTTTTTGTTAAATCGATATTTCTTCCATTTTTATTTAATCAAAATATAACTTAAACTTAAATTATATGACACTTAGGCCTCGGTTCGTGAATTCTTTCATTTAAACAAACGTTGTAATGATGTTAAGTTTATACTAAATGATTTTCTACCCCCTTCCCCTGCCTTCTATAAAATATTTTCGATGCTCTGTATACAAAATATGTATTAAATATGGTGATCTATAATAAACGTTCGCAGTTTTCATATTTTTTTGCAGCTGGAGCATATACAAGATATCGTTTTTTTTTAATATCCATGAAATAGATTTGCAGAAAATGTTACTCTTGCAAGGATAGCAAAAATATTTAGAATTGTCGAAAATTCAAAAATTCAGCAAAATGCGATCTTATCTGTCAATTAGGTGAGAAAAAAGTATGTCAAATTTTCAAATTATCTGTTTAGCACAATTCTCGACGAATGAAATGTTAGGAATTTCATTTATGATGCAGCTAATTCCGAAGATGTTTACACAATCTGTCCTTATTTTTGAACGGAAATTTGAAATTCTGCGTAAAGCTCGCTTCATTAAAGTGGCGCCATTGACGGTAATTGGGGGGCAGTTAATTTTCAATTTGAAATTCTGCGTAAAGCTCGCTTCATTAATTGACGGTACTTGGGTGCAGTTAATTTTAAAATTCATAAAAATAACTTTCTGTAGTAAAAGCTTTTCACAGATATGACCACTCTGTTTTGCACAAAAATTGTTTTCATGAGCATTGCAGTCAAAATGAAATCGAAATTAATTTAACACACCTAAAATATATGTCAACTGTATCTGGAGCTTTACGCAGAATGATCAAATTCAATTCCGGGTTTAATAAGTAATGTTATGGGATTTGACATTTTATTTAGTCAACTAAAACGTAAAATTGAACGTGACTGAGCTTTTCGCAGAACTACCCATATAAAAATTTGCGAAGAACGAAGAACGCAAAACGCGCAAAAGGATATTTTCGGTAATAAAAGTTTTTCACAGAATTGTCGGAATGAATTTGATGCATTAGAATTCTGCGTAAAGCTCTGTAAGCAAATTAATTTTTATTTTCAATTTCGAACAAAATTCATTCATCATTGAAAATATTCCTTGCTCGTTTTACTTCGAAAACATATTCCCCGAAATATATATCGCAGGATTATTTTTTACGATTACACTTGAAATAAAAATGGAAAATGTTGCAGGTAATCTAATGCGATAAATTAGTCGAGTAATTATCTCGTTTTATCAGCTCCATGTTTCGAACAAAGTAAAACCATAAAAATAAGTTTCGGTAATAAAAGCTTGTCGCAGAATTATCGATATGACAATTTAGCTTTGGTCAATATTTACGAACTTTACATTTTCTGTAATACGAGCTTTTGGTAGAATTATGGCTATCCGCATCATGGGGTTTATGTTGAAGATACCATCGCACGTATTGTGAACGAACACACAACTATTAAACAAAGCAATGTTGATAATATGTTGGAAGAGCTTTACGCAGAATAATGAAATTGGCAACGCATACTCTCCAATAAAAAAATGCACCTTAGTACAGTTCAATTCAAAGTATAAATTCAATTATTGTTTACTCAAATTAAATATAGAATTCAGCACGGCAACTATTCTGTTATTGAGCTTTATGCAGAATGTAAATTTCGAATTTCTGCGTAAAGCTATAATGTTATTAAAATGTTAACATTAAAGAAATATACATATTTTGCGCAAAAGCTTTGGTATCAGTATTCTTCTTGATGAAGTAGTATTTCTGCGTAAAGCTCACCTGTAGTTAAAATATCTGGCAAAATTATAACAACATTGTACATAAAAAGAAAAAGAGCAGAAATAGAATTTCTGCGTAAAACTGCAATATAATTAAAATTGGCAGCAAATTTTACAGCTTTTTGTATTACATAAAATTAAAGGCTAGGACTAGGACTAAGGACTTGATTTTTTTTTAGGTAATTGACTTGGAAATAAAAAAATGCTTATTCTGTCTTAAAAGCTTTATCGTCAGCATTAGTTCATTCTGTACGATTCGTGAATGATATCCATGAGAAATGAGCTAACGTTGTTATTGGTTAAACACGACTATGAATTTCTGCGTAAAGTTTATAATATTTTACGAGCTTTTTTTGCTAGTAAATTAACTATGAAATAAAATGCATATTCTGAGTTTAAAGCTTAAACTTTAGTTAATGATGTAAAATTCAATAATGATGTACCTGGTAAATTGACTAAATTATACATAAAAGTTTTTGTCTCGAAGTTTTGAATTTCTGCGTAAAGCTCGATAATTTTGTCTGCCGCATGAATAAGTCCACTCGTTCTTTATAATTAATCGTGAGAGCTGTTTGATATAGACTATCGACGTGCAAATAAAAGTTTCCCATTCTGCGTTAAAAGCTTTATCATTAGTATTAGTTTATTCTGTAAAATGCATTAATGAAATGTCTAGAAAATAGAATTTTGAATTTCTGGGTGAAGCTCAATAATTATTAAAGTCTGCCACATGAATAATTTGACATGTTCTTTGTAATTTGTTATACATAAAAATAATTATTTTTGCATTGAAGTTTTTCCACAGACTTTCTGCGTAAAGCTCGATTATTATTAAAATGATTGCCAAATGAATAATTTTACACATACTTTTTATGCAATAGTGGGAGCTTTCTAAGTTGGACAATGGGTGCGAAATTGTACATTCTGTGTTAAAAGTATAATATAACATTTCTGGGTAAAGCTCGAATATTAAAAAAATCCATATGAATAACTTCGCGCTTTCGTTATAATAATTGTCAGAGCTTTTTGATTTAGACTATGAACGTGTTGCTTGCCAGTTATACACAATAATGCTTGTGTTAGAACTGAAGTTTCTCACATATTGTCTGCGTGAAGCTCGAATGTGATTATCATATTTCGCCTAGCTTTTTGGGTAGAACAATGGATGAAAATGAAGTTATAATTTATTCTGTGAAATTTGATGAATGATACGACTAAAATATGCTTTTCAGTGTAGCTATGATTTTGAATATCTACAAAAAGCTCGGGTATTACTAAAATGTCTGCCAAATGAGTATCTCGCATTTTTTATAATATAAGTCGTACGAGCTTTTTGTGTCAGAAAATGATGGACATAAAATATATATTCTGTGTTAAAGCTTTATCATTAAAGTTTATAATTTTGCTTTTATTGTGCGTGATCATAATTTATTATTATCATGCATTTAATTTTCATTTATACGCACAATAATTGAAGCTTTTTAGGTTATTGTTAAATATGTGCATTAAATTGTTGCGACATTACAACGTTGAATTAATTGTTAATTAATTACGTCGCCTCGATTACGAATATATAAATAATCGCGTTAAAAACACGCCAGGAAAAAAACGTGCACGAAAAAAGGTATTTTACATTCAGCAAGACGTAGGAAATTCAATGAGTGTGTGTGTATGCGTACAGCTTGTGAACTGCCTTGGTGCTAATAATTAGGTCTCTTTCTGTAGGTTTCGAGTTCTCTTGCACCCTATTAAACTCACCGGGTCTTTTCAGAGGGCTTAAAACCCTTTACCCTCCCCTTGTTCTGTGCTGCCAGTTAACGCTTCGCGTGTTCCAAATAAGAATATAGACGCAGGAATTTTCCATAAAATCCGCTTTAGCGTCTAAAAAAAAAATCTTCTCCCCGCCGCACGTGAAATTAGCTCGCGGTTATCGGTTAGTTGGGATTTAGGTGAGGCTCGCTCGTCGGAGCCCCCGGTAATTAAAAACAATCGAAATTAAACTCGAAGCCCATTGTTCGCTCGCATAATGCGTCGGTTTGTTATTTCCATTGTGCGCGTCGTCGATGGGGCGCGCGGATTTCGGCCGGCGATTATTGCACTTGATCGGTCGCGTTGGCCGAACGATTGTTTTTTCGGCGGAGCGGTGGCGGCGTTTCAGCGGACGCGGACGGAATGTTCGGCGGGGTTTGAACCACCGCGGGCCGGCAATGTCGAAGAGCGCGCGCCGCAGAATGTAAAACGATACGCGCCCGTTAATGGAGACGAGTGACTACGTTTCGTTTTAGAACGAATTGGCGGCGATTATCGTTTCAGGTTGTAATGGAAATGGGGGCTTGCGAGTGTTTTGCAATAACTGAGTGATTAGGATGTAATCTGAGGAGCGAATCTAAATTGATTTTTGCTTAAGTTGTATCTGAGTATCTGTATGTGTGTACAAAATTATTGGTGATGGAGGAATAATTAAGTTATTGCGCATAGAAAATTTATTTGAAAAGGCCATAGAAATCAGAAGAAAAAATAGAAAAATAAACGATATTTAAATCGATGTTTGGATTGTTAATATGAAGGTACACTTCCATTTTTGTATCGCATTGATTTGCTTTTTTTACAATAAAAATTGATAATTGAATCATCGATAATGACTTATCGAAAATTGACTCCTCGACAATTGATCGATCGAAAATTGACTCCTCGACAATTGATTGATCGAAAATTGAATAATCGATGATCGATGATCGATGAAAAATTGGACTAATCGATAATAGAATTATCGATAGTTCGTCCACGTTCAAATAATTGATCATTGAATCATCGATAATCGAATCGACGATAATAATCAACCAATGTTTAATTAATGAAAATGGATTTTGTAGTAAATATATTTGTTACTAACCCAACCCAAGTCAACCCAACCCAACTCAGCCCAACTCAACTCAACCCAACTCAACTCAACCCAACTCAACTCAACCCAACTCAAATCAACCTAACTCAACCCAATCCAACCCAGCCCAGCCCAACCAAACCAATGTTTAGTTAATAAGACGGATTGATGTTTGTAATAAATTTATTGCAAGAACATATAAATGCCAATAAAGTTATATTATTATTATATTAATAAATAACTTACATATTTGATTAGATATTGAAACGTCCTGTTGATTGATGTACTCAGGTGTACTTTACAATAAAACAAAATTGAATTGTTATATCATGTTTTCGATAATACTTTCAAAATCGATATTTGCCGTATATTTTATATCGTGTAATCGATAATCGACCAATTCATAATCTAATCCTCGATAATTGAATCCTAAAGATTGATGTCGTATGTTATGCAAGAAAAGGATACAAAAATCCTATGCATATCATGTTATCCATAACATTTTTCTGCTCAATGTTTGCTGTATATTTCATAATCGTGTAATCGATAACCAAATGATCGAATCCCCAACTAGAATCAAATAATAGATAGTCAAAACTTCGAAAATTGAATCGTAACGTACCGAATTATGCTTTCAAGTTATCGATATAAAACTTGCAAGATGGATATGTTCTATATAATGTGTAATCGATAATCGAATCCTTAATTATCGAATCACCAATAAAACAGTGGATAACCAAATCCTCAATAATCGAATCGTCGACAATCGTGTATTCGATAATCGCAAATTAGAATCAAATAATATACATAAAAAAACTTGGAAAATGGAATCGTATCGAGCAAAATAAATGAAATTATCGATGAAACTTTTCAGATTGATATTTGCTGTTTGTTCCATAACCGTGTGATCGATAATCGAATGATCAAAGTCGAACCACCAATAATCGAACAATAAATATTCCAATCATCGATGATCGAATCACCAATTATAGTCGAGATTGATAATCGACTCCTATAGTTTGCAATAAAATAAAATAAATATTCGATCTATATATATATATATATATATATATATATATATATAAAGTTATCGATAAAACGTTCAAGATTGATATTTGTAATGTGTAATGGATAATCGAATACTCAATGATCGAATAATTACTAATGAAACAATGGAATGAAATACCCCACGATCAAACGTTCGATAATCGAATCGTCGAATCGTCGATAATTAAATTGTCGAGAACTGTATAATCGATAATCGAATTTTCGATAATCGAATAAGTACAGAGATGTTGGATGAACGAGGAGCCATGAATTGGATTCGAACTGAGGTGGATCCTTTCTGGTTGGGACGTTTTTATCGGGAGTTGGGTTGGGACGTTTTTCTTTGATCTTCTACTAAGTTAGTTAATTCAATTCCAATGTTCGTTTCATAAACAAATGCGCGAACGCAGATTTTCGTTTAAAATATGATTTTTGTATCGTTGGCATTCTTGACAACGAATGTTATTTTTTTAAATTTTGATTATGTTTTGAATTGTCAACAAATTTTTGCTATTTTTGTTCCACAATGTTGACGATTTTTTTAATGATTACAAAATTTTACATTTTTTTAAATCAATTTTTCTAGATTTTAATTAATGCCTATTTTTTTAATTTTTTGATTTGGCTCTATTATTTGTTGCATCTTGAACATTCTCAACGATTCTGGCAAATTTTTATAATTTCTGTCATATTTTCGTTTCCAATATCATCTTGACAACGTGTTTAAATTTTGATCATTTTTGGAATTGTTTCAAATTGTCTACAATTTTGTTTTCTTGGATAAATTTATGCAATTTAAAAATTTTCAATAAATTGAAATTTTGATATTTCTGCGATTCTGATTCTAAAATTCTAAAAAGTTGTCAACATATCTAAAGCACAGAAATATCCAGCCAACCCAATCGAACAGAGCATAACCCAACCCGACATTGTTGAACATGCCTAGTTCAACAATGTCGGGTTGGGTTATGTTCTATTCTATTATAAACAAAAAGACAAGGAAACGTAAAACATAAAAATGAAAACAAACGCGACAGCAAAGAAAATATAAGACGATGAAGAAAAACAAATAGAAACAACCGGAAATTATTTGAATGTTAATATAAGGGTGTTTTGTTGGGTGTCAAATGAAAGGTCGTCGTCAATACATTATGAAAAATTTCGCGTTTCAGTGCAACCTGTTGGGTACCAAACGAAACGGAATTGCTAACAGTTTATGGAAAAGTATGTAACTTCCGGTTAAACCGGAAGTTACTCGTATGATTCAACAATGTCGGGTTGGGTTGGGTTGGGTTATGTTCTGTTCGATTGGGTTGGCTGGATATGTTTTAGATATGTTGACAACTTTTTAGAATTTCTTTCAACATTTTGATCGAAATTGGCAATTTTATAAAATGTTGTAATATTGTAAAGAAATTTTTTAAATTTTTGCTTCTTGGAAATTCTTGACATTTTTTTAATGGTTTAAAGCTGGGTCAGTTAAAGAATTTTTAAAAACATTTTTACAATTTTTCCAAATTTTAACCAATTTTTACAATTTCTTTAAATCGGTGACCACATTCTTGACAATACTGAATTTTTTTTATATAATATATTGTCTCATGTCTACAAATTTTTACACTTTTTTCAGATTGTTGAAACGAAAATTTGACATCTTTGCATCTTAGACATTCTCGACAATGTAAAAAAATCAGAGCCCAGAAAGGAAACTAAGATTAGGCTCAATCTGATAAACTGTAAATAAAAAAAAACAGTTTTGTTTGTCGAAAAATCGCCATCCTGAACCTGAACTTTATAATTTTCGAAATGGTCAGAATATTTTTGACAACACTGACAAATGTCTTTACTTATTTTCTACAAATTTTTACATTGTTTTCAGAAACGAAAATTTTACATCTTTGCATCTTAGACTTATTCTTGACAATGTGATCTATTTTTTACGGCCTGTTTTAAAATATCGACAACTTAAAGAACGCCCAGAAATGAAAAAGCTCAGATTAAGCTCAAACTGTAAATAAATAAAAAATAGATTTTTTTGTCGAAAAATCGCCGAAATTTTCGAAATGGTCCGAATATTCCATGAATTTCAACGATGTCTTGTTTGTCGTAATTTAGAATTGTTTAGTTGGGTTGACAAATCCTAAAAAAAATTAATTAAAAATTGTTCATAATTTAATACACATATAAATGTTGGCAATAAATTTAAAGCTCAGTCGTTGAGAGAGTTGAGAGGGTGCGTTGGAAATTTAACTTGAGAAGGTTCTCGGGTTGAGTGCAGTTGCAATGACGTTTCGCTCTCCTGTCAATTTTTCCATATCAATGTTGTTTGACGAGTTAACAAAAAAAGAATTTGCAAAAAAAAAACATTGCAACCAAACTGAACCCAACGACAATTCGATACAACCCAACCTAACTTAAACGAACAAAAAGGACCATTGTTTTAATTTCTTATTCATTTCCAACTACATAGGAAACAAATATAAAAAAAAACCGAATAAATAATAAAAGAATTAAAGTAAACAAAATAATATTAATCAATCTTTTCTTCGCCAGATCTAGTAACGTAAAGTGGGATATAACTATGTAGTGTATAAAAAAATATTAGAAATCTGTTTAATAAAATTTCGTCAAAGAGAAAATAAGATAATAATAATTATAATTTTGTGAATTTTAACCATTTCTTATAAATTTTTACAATTTTTACAAATCCTTCTGAATCCTTACTAATTTTCAGCGAATTTAAATTCTACAATTTTCAACATTTTTTTACAATTTGTAAGAATTTTACATTTTGTACGATTTCTTTGCAATATTTAAATTGTATAAGATTTTGAATTTTTCCCATTTTTATAATTTTATAAAATTTCAGTTTGTGATCCATTTTACTATTTTCGGCGATTTTTATCTGCTTTGATCCCAAAATCCCTATTGTTCGCTCCACATGCGTCAATTAGATTGCGGCCAAACTCTTGCTGTTTTGCATATCTGCATCCAAATCATAAAAATTGTGAACTATTGAAATCAAATACCAATGACTACCATCGGATTTGAACCCTGGACCATATTATAACGATCCCAGGATTTAGACCACCCATTAAACAAAGTTTACCTAACATTGGATTAATTTGACCCTCATTCAAAATTTTTCACTTTTTAACTTGAAATAGAAATAATTTCGCGCACACAGCGAAAAAAAAAATCGTCACCGTCGTCATCTGTTCAAATTCCCAAGACAAGCGCCACATATAAATAGCCAAAGCCCATCGGTGCGACGATTATTTCCGCTACTGTTTCGCCTCCGGAGGCGCACAACTATGCCCGAGTTTTTTCCTCCGATTTTTCGACGACTGCGACGTCGCAAATGTCGCGTGAAGCGCGTGATGTATTAGGTGTGAAACGACGTTAAACCATGAAAACCATAATTAAGCAGGGACTGGAATAAATCTTCGACCGGAAAAGGTGCGCTTTAGATTGGAAAGTGTCGCCAATTGCGCGATGAGACGTGGCCGTTTCGGGAACGCTCGTTTGATGTGCTTGCAATTAGGGAATTCGTGCTTGGGGGATCGTTTTTTTTTCTACAAATTTAGCCGTGAAACCTTCGGTTGCAATCAAATGGTAATAAAATCGTAAAATAGCAACGGAAATATTACCAATGTCGAGACAAAATTAAAAATTAACTATAATTTTTTTTATAAACATAAATTAAATGTTTTAAGTTAGTAAATTTAATTGCTGTTACGGTTGCTCTTTGTAATGTTCGGTGCTTGTAGGTAAATATTTTTTTGTAAAAAGCTCTAGTTTATATTGCACATAAGTAGTTTTCTGCGTAAAGCTCTAGTTGAGGCTTTAATTATTTATGCAACATGACATAAGAAAATTATGCGTAGGCTCCGATTTATACTCCAACTGCCCCAGCAATTTCATTTTAAAGAAAGAAAAAAAACTTCTGTGTAAAGCTCTAGTTTAGACAGTTAGCTCAAAGTGAATATTTTTACGATTTTTTTGGAAATAAAACGTATATATCTGGTTAACTTGGTTTGATGCAAAAAAGCTTTTGCATTGCAAATTTTGCAAAGCTCATCGGTTTGTACCCATGCCATCAAATTAAATTATTCAAATTAAGTGTTTACTTGATAATTTACAGCTGTAAAATCGTTATCTACGTCACTGGACTGTTTTTTATTGATTTTTTTATATATATTAAAGATCTATATCTCGCAAGTTTGCAATTTTGCGTTAAGCTCATTTTCTTGTCGTTCCTCTATAATTTAATGCAAGAAATTTAAATTTTCTGCAATACATTTTCAATTAGCGATTATTGGATTAATCCATTTCCCTCTTATTGGGCATAAATAGCTCAATTTTCGATTAAGCTCGCGATTTTCCGTTCAATTAATTCTAATATATACTTCTCAGTAAGGTAACTTAGTATCAGGTTGCATGCATAAGCGAAAATGTGAAATTCTGCGCACAGCTCTATGTCTAAATCATTCATATTAAACCTGCTTTTGTTTCCCAATAACGACGTCTAGACACAAATTACTGTAAATTTCTTATTCCTTTTCGCACGTCACCGTGTTGAGCTTTTTATGTTACGTGGGTTTTTTGCAATAGATCCATCTACAGCTATTAAAGCTTATCATCAAAGTTCCATAAGATACGCTTACGATATGTGGTTTATCAGAAACTTTTAATTCTGCGTAAAGCTCTTCATACTTGCAATCTATTGACAATTTTAAAATGGCTGTCAAAAGTGATTTAAATATTCTTATTTGCAATTAGTGGTCTGCGACCTTCAGGCAAATAATTACAGTTAAGAAAAAATTTAGTGTAGTGGAAACTTTTCGCAGAATACCCATCTTTACGCAAAACATTGAAATGAGCTTTTCTCTAAGAAATCTGTTCAAAATAATTTTATGCGATAAAAATATAACCGAGAGCTTTACGAAGAATTGGAGATTTCGCGTTGTCAGTTGTTTTGCGATTTTCGTTTCCTAATGTACTTTTAGTTTTGCATTTAACGTGGAATTGTTTCCACTAGTTCGTTTGTCTTTGTGATTTTAGAGTTTTCTGTCCGAATAGCATAAACACCAAAATAAATTCTGTGTAAAACTCTCGTATAGATTGTAACGACGTTTATGTTTGGTTGGGTATGTGTAAAATACAACATCTGGGAGAAGTCTACGTGTGGAAGGCATCAATTACAGTTAAGAATTTTTCAGTGATTCTTGTTACGTAATGTAAGTATATATTTTTTCTGTTGAAAGCTTTTAGTTTTCTGCGTAAAGCTCTTGATTATACACTAATTATTTATGCAACATGATACCAAAGGAAATCTAATTAATTAATTAAGTTCTGCGTAAAGCTCTAGTTTATGCATTTTATTACAATTAATAATTTTTACGGTTTTTTCCAAAAATGTATGTTATGTCAATTTGTTTTGATGCAAAGCTATTGGATGGCAAGTTCTGGAAAGCAGCATTTGTTGAAAGCTTCAATAACACCAGCCACGATTTTTCACTTAAAATAATTAAGATGAATTTTATGCAATGTAATCTTTTCGCAGAAAATATATTATTACAAGAACTACCAACCGTAATATTCTAATGTTATTAAAATAAAATTCATAAGTCAATAGAATGTACTAAGGAATCAATATAATTAATTTAAAATAATTTCTGTCTAAAGCTCTGGTTGTGATTGTCGTGTTATGACACAAATAAATGTTTGCGTTGGGTTGGGTTGGGTTTGTTGAAAGAAATTGTATAATTTGTATAATAGTAGAATATCAAAGTCCTTAGTAACATCAATTGCGAGCTTTCACATAAAATTGTTAAGAGAAATATATTTTTACAGAAAATTTGCTGTGAACTTAATGCAATAAAAACCGTTATAAACATTAACGTGGTATCAAAAATATGACGCAGAATGCTCTAAGAATAATTTAATATTATTTCTGCGTAAAGCTCTTGTATTTAACCCGCGATAATACATAAATTAATTAGACAAATTTCTTCGCAAAAACTAAAATGTTGCGTTGGCTTGACGAAAAAGTAGCATATTCTGCAAAGCTCTATTTTGCATCTTTAATCGCTGAAGTCCATTGTGGGATTAATTTTCACGAAATCATCGCATTTGTGCAAAAATTATAAATATTGTGCAATGACGTTATTTACCATATTCTGCAAAGCTCTAGTTTGCACCGTTAAGCGCATTCGTGTATGAATCGTAAAATATGGACTTGTGTATAATTGTTTTTCACAGAATTCTAAGCTATTCGAAATAATTTAATATTAAAAATAAGCTTTACGCAGAATTATAAAATTACACAACAATTTGTTCCAATTCCACTTCCCATAATGATTATTTTTTTCAAATTCAATTCAACGTATGGCTTCATTTGAATTGTAACGAATTTCGGGTTCGCCTTATGTTTCAAGGATTTTTATTTCGTTCGTGGTGAGCTTTTGACGATTTCGATGTTGTACAAGGTTGATTAGATTTAGATTTTAACGAGGTGTATAATTAAGTTGGGTTGATTCAAAAAAGCTTCATTGGATGAAAAATTCAGCAAAGTAAATTTTCCACCAGTTGAAACGATCTAAATCAAAATCAAAAGTTCTGCATTAAAAGCTTTTTGCAGAATATTAACTTTTATTCTTTATTTTCATAAACTATTGTAGTAAGTAGTAAGTATTATACAGCATTGAAAGTAATCTGATGATGGGCTTAAAATATCAATTAATTAACTGCAGAGCTTTACGCAGAACTAACAAAATGTGCTTCAATTCGTATCTTCAATTTCTTCAAATCTCGTCGAAGATAGATTTTGCTCACAAACTTTTCCACATTTATATTTTAATTTTATTTTTCGTTGTAATTTTCAGCGCTTTCTGTTTATATAACATTCGGCTTATAAAAAAATCTGCGTAAAGCTTTAGTTGAACTTTGATATAATACATAACATAACTATTCGTCTTCTTTATCATCTAATTTAACTTAAAGCGAAATGAAATTTTCCTTCGTGAAAGCTTTTATTAGAATGTTTTGTGTATTTTTTGTCTTATGTCAAAAATGTGAAAACTCCTTTAAAATAGTACATTTATGGAAAAACAATAATAAAATTCACCAACGGTATATATTTTTTTCAAATTCCACTTCATGTATCACAATTTCCCAAATGGTTCCGTTCAAATCAATCGCAATTCTGTGAAAAGCTCCGCTTTTGCACATCGTTAAACAGCACGTTGTGAAAGGTGTTGCCGTGCACACTGGTCAGGCCAAGCAATACTCCCAAAATTATTTCCACCGAACGAAAAAAAAACACACACACACACACAGTTTCACTCGGTCGCTTTGCGGTTTTAATCGGAAAAAAACGACGAGCGAAAATCGCTTAAAAATCCGATAGAGGGCCGCGTTTATAGAATTCGAGCCGCAAAAGCGCGCAATGGGAAAAAACGGTAATTAATCTGAGCTAATGGCCGAAATTGTTTGTTTTAGCCGGTGTTTACACGGACGAATTTCTGATTGATGCGCGCAGCTTTGGCGGGCCTCGGCGCTGCGGAGCTTTCGCCACAAAGCGGCGTCGCTTCAAAAACGCCCTTTGTGCTTTTTCCATGTGCGTTAAATAGGTCGCCATGTTAACTTTAATGGAAGATCTTACGTGTAAGGGATCATTATTTTAAAACGCGTGCCAAGACGACGCGCTCCTGCACTAGGAATTTTTTCCGGGAATTTTAGTAGTTGCAATCGTAGTTGGCCCAATTTACATGCCGGCATGCGATAATTAGCCTGTTTGTTGGCACCGTTTGCGTTGTTTTAACGAAGTGCGCTTGCAAAATTTTCCGCCGTACTTCTCTACAAATTGATTTCATTTTAACTGAAATTAAGGTTCGGGGCCATGGGCTGTTTTAATGGGAGTTGCAACACGTTTCTACGTTTTAAAAAAATCTGCGTTAGGTTTAAAGACTTGGAAGTCAATACGCAACACATTTCGCAACAAAAATTGGTGCAAATGCTTCTAGATGCGTACTAGCCGTTAATTAAAATATTTAGTTTATTCTGCGAAAAGCTCAAATTTATTTGTTTTCTAACAACTAGCTTTAATACGATGTGATTATTAATAAGAAGCTATATTTTATTACAAATTCCGCGACGAAAATTATCAACAAATTTCGCAGATTTGAAAATAAAAAATTCTGCGTAAAGCTTTTTGCATAAATATTCTCGGTCAAGCTTAATTATTACGCGGATGTTTTCTAAAGTTACTCACAAAGCGTCCAATTTGAGCTTTGAAAATTCTGCGTAAAGTTTTCCGGTAAACTTTTCGCAGAATTATAATTAGGTGCTTTAATTCAATTTTGTGCAACATTTTTTTAATAAACTTTGCGCTGTGTACGTCGTTCAAAATATTTTCTATTTGCAGAGCTTGCACATAATTATGACATGATCGAGGTCCTCTAAAGAAATTCAATTTGAATTACGTTAGTTATATAATTCTGCGTAAAGCTTGCTTTCGGTTATGGTTGTGCTGCTCCTATTGCAAGCATTTGTATAAAAATATGTCTGGTTATTACCAGTGTACGATTTTCATTTTTTTATGCTTTCTTTAAAGTAAGCTTTTTCTAACAGTTTTCTGTGTAAAGCACGATATATTTATAATTAATAAATGACCACGTAAACAATTATTTTTGACGGTGAAAATACATATCATATAGTAAAATTTAGGCAGAATAACCTGTATTAGAGTTCAGGTAAGCAGAACACAGACCAAATAATTTAAGACACTTCAAACATTGAAAGCTTCGATTATTAATCAAAAAATTATAATTCTGCCTAATATTTAAAGCTACACTTTCGAATTTATAAGTATTGCGAACCGTAATAATCTAAGGAAATAAAACGCAGATTCATAAGAAGGTACAAAGGAAAAAATATTACATTTCTGTCTCTAAAGCTCTTGTTGAAACAGTCGTGAAATTACCCAAATAAATATAGTCTCTGATTGTTTAAACAATTAGGTTCTGAGATGACAATGAATACGGCCAAAAGTTTGAATGAATAGTTGTAACAGATGTTTTTATTTCGATGCTAGTTGGTTAGGCTTAAGGTTTTGTTGGAGTTGGGTTGGGTTGGGTTGGATGGGGTTAGGTTGGGTTGGGTTCGGGTTCGGTCGAGGTGTACAAATGTTTTCTAAATTGTGTCTACCATGGAACGTAAACATAAAAAAATCTACGTAAAGCTCGAATTTAAATTCTACCTAATTTTGATTGTTTGTTATTACTATTAAATATAAAGTATTAAATGTATTGTTTATCTGCCCAGTTTTAATGTGTACCTAACATGGAACACAAAGTTTAAAGAGTTCTACATAAAGCTCTAATTTTTATTTTCTGTGTTTGTTAATAAATTACGTATTGGTTCTCTTCGAAGCTTTAAATATTCTCCATGGAATATCAAAGCTCTAATTAATATCCTGGATAATTTTTATTTATTAAAAGTTATGTCTACGATGGAATATCAAATTCTGCATAAAACTCTAATTTATATTTTATCTAATTTTTATTGGAACATTTCGTTTGAAGTGCAGCTAATTCATTATGAGTGGAATAATACAATAATTCACAATAATTCAACTAAATTACAAATCGAGAGACGTGGCTTATAGAGCTTTTCGCAGAATTATGCGAATGAGCCGCAGATCATCAAGTTTCGTTTTAAGTGCAAAGAAAATGTTATGCGTTTTTGGAGTAGAAAATGTTGGAATTTTTTTTCTAAATTGTGCTTTAGTGTGAACGTTCTAAGTTCTAATTGAGGTTATTATAACTTGCGATTACTAATAAAATCGTTGTATGGTAATTTTTCCAAGCAGTGCAAACTGCGGATTTAGTAGACTAACTAAGGATGTTTTTATTGTTACAAAAGTTCAGTTTCTTTGCTTGTGCGATAAAGCTCTTGGGTCTAAAATTGCACTAAAATGAAACTAATTCATAAATTGCGAATTTCATTAACAACTAGTAACGTGTGCGCAACGCAATTGTGATTCAGGGGGGCTTTGGAAGTTTTCGCGTATGTCTTAGATTAATTTTGAGTAATGGAACTACTCGCCGTTACTAACAGGAGCACCAACCCTTTTCCCGGTAACTTAAATTTAGATTAAATCAAACTGCAGGCAACGCTGTAAAAACTGAGGTTGGAAATAAAATTTTAAATAATACAATTTAATCATGACAACCAATAGTAATTATCAAATAAGATGAGTTATATGGCCGGCCACCACTGACATCTCTACGCAATGTTCGTCTTTTAACGGAATCAACGACAAAGTATCCAAGTGAGTGTTATTAATTTCGTCAATTGCGTTAGCAATTCGTTCTTGTAGATCGCCTAGATCAGCAAGAGGAGTTTTGAAAATAGTGTTTTTCAAATGTGGCCATAAGAAAATGTCACAGGGATGATATCACACGACCTCGGAGGCCAAATTGTCTCTTTATGTCTAATAATGCGATATCCAAAGAATTACCTCAGACAACTAAAGTTTTCAAAAGTCGTGTGTGCACGGGCGCCATCTTGCTGGAAATAACCTTGCTGTACTTAATTAATATAATAATAAAATTAATAAATTAATAAAATTTCATTAAAAACTCTTTTGCAATATTTCAAAAAGTGACAGTTTGAATGAACTCTTTTATTGGATTAAAATTACACATTCATGGTATGTCTATCTCCCTCTTCCGGGGCCAACTCTAGAACATAATTCCGTTGCTCTGACGTTATTATGAATAAGAGCGAATATGTGCCAATCTGCGTTAAGCTCCGTAAAGCTCCGTAGACACATTTCGTAAGTTGCTTTTACGATATTCTCAGCGGCAAAAATCGCATATACAATTTTAAAATGTTAAGAACTCATTGAAACAGAATTAGATCGATTTTGTAACCTATTGATATTTAAATCAACCCAACCCAACCCAACCCAACCCAACTAGATGGGTTGGGGTTGGATTGGTTTGGATTATCAAAAGTGTTTTTATCGTTTGTAAGCAATCATCAGTCATATGGAGAGCTTTTTTTACGATTATTCAAAATCGTATGTACACATTCAATTGAGATACCCACAGTCTCACAAATACTCTCCTACTTTCACTCACCGACCTTTATTCATTATATATTGGGTATTTATAACCACGTAGTGTGGCGCCCTTATTTGGGAAACCTGGACGTTCTGCAACACTTGTGCTTGAACGACCACAACTAGTAAATAACTTCATATGATCTAAAGAATATTCTGTTTTCAAAAGCTTTTCGTAGAATTATCGGTATGATACATAGCCTTTGCGCCATATATTCGTTATATACTTTGCAACATGAAAATTGTTTAAAATTATTTCAGTTTCTGTGCCAGAGCTTTATGCAGAGTTACAATAAATAGAAAAACTTCTCTACCGACGCAAATTTTTCTAATTCAATTTTCAGCACAGCCGTTTTTCAAATCAGGTTAAAAAACTGCAATTCTGTGCGTAAAGCTCTGCTTTGCAATTTTTGTAATCCTGCCAACTTGTTTCAAATAGCACATATTTATTTTGAATATCTACTACTTTACTAGTTTCATATTTATTTATAAATCACACGTAATATCGGACTATTTGAAGCTTTCATGATGAAAAACTTTTCTGCGTGTCGAGCTTTGTGCGGAATTTTAAGTGTTAATAAAATCCTGTAATGGTACATTTTTTGCAAATCCATTTCAAAGCAATCGTTTCCCAAACGTATTTAAAAAAAATGATTCCGTGTAAAGCTCGGTTTCAGTCGTCGTTAAGTTGCATCGTCGATACAACCAATTCTTTGTATATTTATTATTCGAACTTTTGGGAAGCTTTATGAAACTGTGCTTTTTAGGCGTTTGAAAATATACGTGCAGATGTTTACGGGTTGCGTGAAGCTCAAAACGACAACATATAATAAATAAATGATTTCTGCAAAATGCTTTAACCTCATCTACACTGATACTAAAATGTAAAATAATCAAGGAAAATATATTATGTAGAGCTTTGTACATAATTAATAGAATAAAAACTTCTTGACATATTTTATGCTATGTAAGAAATTATAAGTAAGGAGGGGAAGAGTAAGTTTGTATTCATATTTACAACATTTTGTCGAAATTCTGACTTTATGCGGAAAGCTCTATATATTATTTATTTAAATTAACACCACGTCAATATTGTTTTTGTTAAAATCTTCGTCAAATGCATTCGCTCCAAAATTTAATCAGTATTATAAATTTCGGCGTAAAGCTCGATATTAGTAATATTCTTGTCGAATTAATCACACCTTGTTTCGACGTTTGTCGGGATTTTGAGTACCGCGTAAGCTCGGTATAATTAAAATGGCTGCCGTATATTTTAAAAGCTTCGTTAGTGTTTTTGTAGAATTAAGAGATAACAAATGAACAAGGTTAATATTAGGAGGCAAAAACTTTGTCAAAAATCTGACTTTCTGCGTAAAGCTACATATTATTATTATTTGTTTCATATAGAGACCACGACAATATTTTTTTATTAAAAAACGATTCATCTGGTATATTCGCTTCAAAGTTTAATAAGTATTGTAAATTTCTGCGTAAAGCTCGATGTTAATAAAATCCCTGCCAAACAAGCCACATATAACCTTTTTCATGCTCAAAGAACATAAAAGCTTCATCAGTTAACCTAGTTTGCACATTTTTTTCTTCGCTTTGAATTTTTTTTTAATAAATTCTTATATTCTGCCTAAAGCTAAAACTTCTGCGAAAAGCTCGCTATAATTAAAATATCTGCCGAATTGATCATACGTCGTATTTTAAAACATTTTACTTGTATAGAATTAATAGCAAATAAAGTTCTGCTTAATATTATTATTATTATTATTTGTTTCACATAAAAACCAAAAATATATTTTTCTTTTATTTATTACAAGCTTCATCGGTTATATTCGCTTCAAAGTTTAAATAGTATTATGAATTTCTGATCGACATTAATAAAATCCCTGCAAAATTAGCCATACATAACGTTTTTTTATAATCAAAAAACAAAAGCTTCATCGGTTAATCCTGTTTCGAAATTAAATTTTTTGAATTTCTGTGTAAAGCTCGATATAATTCAGATATTCTGAAATGATGACACATTCTTTTTAAACATTAAAAGTCTATTAAGAGTATAAAAATTATACAAAAAATATATTTTTTAATTACAATATTTTTCGCTTCGTCGTTTTTAAAAATTCTTACTTTGTGCGTGAAGCTCAATATTACTATTGTTTGTTTCACGTAAAGACAATTAAAGTTGCAGGTATATTAGTTTGTAAGTTTAATCAGAATTATAAACATCTGCGTAAAGCTCCATATTAAAATAAAATTCCTATCATATTAATAACGCATGCTCTTTGTTATAATTAAAAAAAGACTAAACTTCAACATGTCACCTTGTTTCGAGTTTATTATGATTTTTGATTTCTGCGTAAAGCTCGGTATAATTTAATTTTATTTCTATTTAATTATTAATTGATAACATATTCGTTTAAACATTCATTGGAGCTTTTGTATTGACGACGACCGTTAAATAGAGAATTATGCTTCAAAAGTTTTGTGTTGGTCTTTGTGGAGCTTTTGTTGCGAAGAATTTTAAACGTGAACCTGAAGAACTAAAAAAAATATTTGGATGATCCGACATTTAAAACTGTATCTAATTTTGGATTTTGTAAAATTATATGTGTTATGTGTATTTGAACATAAGTATAATAATTTAATTAATTAATCAGAACGTTTAAATTAAAAAAAATGTAAAAGTCCATAAAAATCGTGGCACTTGTTGGAAAGCAAAATTTAATAACACGTGCAATTTAATTTAGTTGCCATTAATATGTAACATCAATTATTTGCATTTCATTTAATTTAAATAATAGAATCTTTACATTTATGCCAATACACGGTTTATGTGATAATGGTGGGGTGCGTTGTTTAATCAAATTGATTTTATTTTTTATTTGTGAAGTCATTTAAGTCAATTATTTACAATGCGTTTAATTTAATAAATATATAATTTCGATTTTAATCTATTGAACTAAAAAAATGCAAGTAAAATAAAATTAAAACTTACGTTTTGTCCTAATGTTATGTACAATTTCCATTAATTATTTATCTAGATTGCAATTATTTATCCGTTGGAGAATTTAATCTTTTTTTTTTCTCTGCTAAACAAACATAAATAATATTCTGGCACAGTAGAGGGATGATTAACATTTAACATTAACATCAAAAAATTGTAAACATAATATCATTTTTAATATTAAAATATTTTCGTTTGAAAATTAATTTCAGTTTAGTAAATTTAAATAATTTTAACTGCTTTATTTTGGACATTTTCAACAAAAATCAGTACGTCATTTCGCACCGATCCAACGTAATCGACTTAACTATAAAAATCACTTGATATTAAATTTAAATCTGCGATTATTTTGCGCGAATTTTATTTATACGTTTACATTATTATTTTAATAAATAAATTAATGTTAATTGTTAAATGAAATTTAAATTGAAGATTGTATTTTTTGGATTTAATTTAAAGCAACAATCATTTATAAATTAACATTTTTTTTTAAATTTCTTTAAATTTATAAAATTTAAAGACCCAACCCAACCCAACCTAATCGAACCCAGAAATTTTCAACACACAAACCTATTATTTGAATGAATTTACTTAAACTTCAAAATATTAGAAATTTATTTCATACACCGAGGCATAATCAATGTGATTTATAATAAATTGAAACGAACACCACGACACTTCTTAAATTAATCCAACCACTGATGTTAATAAGTAAATTAAATTAAATTAAAATAATTTAAAATCAACTTAAATCATTAATTACAGCATACACAAATTTAATAGTTTTGATCAGTTATTTATTTATTTTTTTTTTGGAATTATGAAAGTTAATTTAACTTGAATGCTTCTAAGAATCTTATTTCATTTAAAATCTATAAAATTTAAGTTTGCGTTCATTTTGGATGCATTCTGTTTATGGGTTGAGAGAAAATCACATTTTCTAGTTTTGATCAACGTATACGATCAACATGAATCGCCTGTTCAGTTATTTTCACTGCGGATTTATTAAATTAAATTAAAAATAATTTCATCTCATTTTCTAACAGTGCAGTAAACTTCTAAAACCGACATATTTTTTTAAGATTCATCTGCGATCTGCGCTTAGTCTCGCAATGGCTACTATGTTATTGTAATTCACAATTAAATGAAAAAGGGCGACAATCGCAAAATTTGAAATGCAATCCCTCTATTATGAAAATTGTATCCGAATGAATTTATCGCGGTTTTAAATAAAAATATGAATAGGGTAATTTCATATTTAATTTTAAATTTCATTTGGTTTTAATTCCAATGTGCAGCAAGTAACAGAGTTTTAATAGAAATCACAAATTATTCAACAATGTTGGGTTTAAAAAAAATACAAATTTAAATTGTGCATCAAAGACAAATGCAATGCAAGAGTATTTGTCATTCTAAGTTTGCACAAAATTTAAGGGTTCAATTATTTATATCAGAAAATTTTTAAATTCATTTTAAACAATTACATTTATTTATTTTTGTATAAACACAAAATCATTTGACACCAAACAAATATTTTAAAAATGTGTAAAGTCTCGAAAAAAATATGTGGTTGTGAAAAATATGGAGCAACAATTTTTCTTTTAATTCGTGCTATTTGCATATTTTTTAATTTTGTGTTTAAATTAAAGACTAAATATTTTTAATGGCGGTGATTTTTCGCGATTTTTGGGCGAATGCGAAAATTGCGATAAGAAATTGGAAGCAAATCTATCTTCCCATATATTTAATGGAAAAATTATCATATTTTTTAAATTACGAACCGACGCAAATTGCTGAAATTTCTAAGTTAATTCTTTATGTCCACCTCAAACTCAAAAATTTGAGAAAATATGAAGTAATTTATAGCATTTATCAAATTGTAAAATTACTAAAATTGCGATATCGACATAAAAATAAACTATAAAATGAACTCTAACGAAAATTAAGGAAGAGAGGGCTGATTGGAATGAATTTCTGCAAACGATGTTTTTTTTTTTTTAGTTCGAATTCTAAAACAATGGAAAAATATCTAGGAATGTTCTGAATGCACAATGTTTCATAACAAATGCCAAATATAACAATGACATTGAAGAAAATGCAAAAATGCCAATAAATTACAACTGGTCTCATATTTAAGAATAATTTGCGAAAAAATGTCAACATATTTTGAACAGTCGTTTGCAATGTTCTGCAAATTAGAACGAATATGAAAGAAATTACTATCATTAGAAAAACTGGAAAAATACAAGTGAAATATATATAAAGTATAAAAAATGTTAGTCTTAAAAATAATTACACAAAATCAAGAAAAATATGAGGAAACTACAAATAACTGAAAACATCGAAAATTTTGTAAATTGTGAAATATGTAAATGATTAGAAACAAATCTCATCTCGTATTTAAAGGACCAAAATATGGAATTATCTACGAAAAAAATTTTAATAAATTTCGCAAGAAATTTGAGAAATACTAAAAATACTTAAAAAAATGTCAGAATATTTCGAACCCAACCTAACCCAACCCAACTCAAGCCTAATATTTTATGGGTTGTGTTGTCAATGTTATAAAATTCAATTGAAAATTGCAAAATTGTTACAATTGGTGAAATTACAATCTAACCATAAAAGTGGAAGTAACAAATTTAAAAATAAGAAAGAAAATGTTTGGGATATACAAAAAAAATCCAATGGCACACATTGTAATTTTTATATGATACATTTTTAAATAATTTAACAAATTCAAGAATATTTTAAAAGAATGGCGATGGAAAAAGTTCTAAAAGTTTCCTAACTTAATAATAATTCAGTAATTCGTAGAAGAACCCGGAAAAATTACATAAGTTGAGAAAAATCCAAAAATTTTACATTTTTTGATTTCAAATTTCGAAGGTAATTTTCAAAAAGTATAAAATTGGAAAAAATCGATAGAAATTATCAGTATTTTCTCCATAAAAATTGCAATACTATAAAAGTGAAAAAAAAACCGAAAAAACCGAAAGCTCATAAATGCGAAAAATGGAAAAGATAACGCAAAAATTTACGGGAAAAATCAAAATTAATAAACGAGAAAAAATGCAGATTGCGCTATTAGAAAAAAAGTGGCTGAAAGTACAATGTTAAAGAATATAAGAAGTAGTCTGCACTATAAAAATTTTGGAAACTTAAAAATTGTCAAGAAATTACAAAACAAGTCTACAAAAAATTGTATTAAGTGACCATTTTTTATGTTCTTATGGTGAAGAGAAATTTACTGAGATGGGTTGTGTTGTGGAAGAAATTTTTGATTAAGCGAATAAAGAAGAAAAGTACAAAGTAAAATTGAAATAAAATTAGGAAACGTTGGAAAAATGTCTAGAAATTTCATAAATTAATAATAATTCAGTAATTCGTAGAAGAACCCAAACAAATTGCATACATTGAGAAAAATCCAGAAACATCAATAATTTCAAAAGAATTTTTCAAAATTTATATCATTGATAAAATTGGCGATATTATAAAAAAAAGTTAAATAAATAAATAAAAAGATAATTTAATTTAAGGAAAAAATTAATGGGAAAAATCTAAATTAATAAACGAGAAAAAATGAAAGGATATGCGAACTACAACATTACAGAAATTTTGGAAATTCAAAATTTATCTAGAAATAGGAGTCTACAAAAATAGTATTATATGACCAATTTTTTTATTTGTTTTTAATGGTGAACATCAATTTAAGACAAATTTACTGCGTTGTGTGTTAAAAATATTTGAAAATTAAATAACCAAGGGAAGTGAAATTATTTTAAACAACAATTGAAACGAAATTGTAAATTTATATAAAATCTGAATAATTTTGCTAAAAGTTTCAGGAGCTTGTTTTTCGATTTATTTTCCCAATAAAATTTGAACCATTGATGATAAACCAACTAAATTTTTAATGTTTATTTAAAAAATTTAAAAATTTAAAAGTAGGCACTGAAATTTTGTCATTTTGTACTTTAAGTAACATTTTTTTCTTAACGAAGTAAAGCTTTTTATGATCCAAACAGATGCAACTAAGCAACTGAAATATTTTTTTAAACGAAGAGCGTAATATAAAAATCTACTGTCACATAATTATTTTTGATAAAAAAAAATTAGTTAATTTTTAAATTTGTAAGTTTTAGGCAATTCTATGAATTGTTATTTTTTGGTTTTAAAGCAAATGTTGTTCATAGAATAATAATAGAACTTCGTGCTCAATGTTTGTGCAGATATTCTCAACAAAGTGCCGACCTATGATAGATGTTTTTGGACTCTAAACTTACATTTATTCAAAAATAAAAATTGTAGCTAAGTTCTGAGGCATTTGAATTTTTTTTTAAGAATAAGTAATTTTTTAATTAATTTTGTTGTTGTGATGCAAAATTACCTTCAAATAAAAATTCAATCCGCCCTTTTTTTATTTCTTTAGTCAATAAAATTCTTGTTTTATATATTTTTTAAAGATGCTGCTGGTTCATGTTTTGAGAATGAAACGAAGTAAAGTAGAATGACATAGTTTTAAATGAAGGATAGAAAAAATGGTGAAATTTTGACTGCAGCTTAGCTTTAAGCTGTTGTAAAATTTTACTTAGAACTTTTTGGCTTAAAACGTTTAATTTTGCAGTAAATTAAAACTTGGTCCAAACGGGTGCAATGAAGCAAGGGATGTAAATTTATGAGCGAAAAATAAAATAGGAATGAAATGTTAAAGTCTTGAGTTATATTCTTAATAGAAAATTGTCTTCAATCTAAAAATTTGTTTGTGTTATATAATTTGATTATTTCAAAAATAAAATCTGAGAAACTGGCGAAACTTGTGCAAAAATAAAACTTGATATATTGTGGACGAATTAAAACTCTGTATGAGTGATGATTCTTTTTAGAACGGTGTAAATTTTCGATTTCTTAAAAAAAAGTTGGGAAGTTTTAAAAATTAAATGAATGTAAACTAATTTGTTTTAAATAAACGATGGAAAAGACTATGAAATCTATGAATCTTTTAGCTAACTTTTTTGCTTAAAACTTAGTAGATTTTTTTGACGAATACAGAGTATGATGGAGATGATTTTTTTGAACGAAGTAAATTTCTTTGAAATTTTAAATTCATGGAGATGATTTTTTTGAACGAAGTAAATTTCCTTGAAATTTTAGATTCATGGAGATGATTTTTTGAGCGAATTAAATTTTGTTGAAGATTTTGATTTTTTTACAGGTGCTGTTTGTTTTTTGAAAATAAAATTAATGTTAAGCAAAATTGTTAAAATCGATTGATGGAAAACAACGAAATTTTGCCAGTGTCTTCTGTTAATGAAAACTTTTTCGTTAAACACTTTTATTTTTTTTTATGTTGTATTATCTAAATTACTTCAGTTCTAAAGGATGTTATTTAAATAATGATGTGAAAAAGTTATCTAGATGAATTGTCCAGGTGCCTTCCCCAAGTCGGGCTTAATTGAGTATTTAAGCGATGTTTATTGAAAATAAGAGATCTAAACCACAATTCGTCGATAGGCGATCTCTTCGCCAAATTTTCATGGGTTCTAACAACTAAGCGAAAGATCTTACCTGCCGCTTTTGGTGATAACCATCTCCGTGCCGAGCTTGTGAAACTTCTCCCAGAGATCTTTCCCTTCGAGGGTGACCTTCGGGTCGTCGACGACCCCGTCTTCTTCGGGTTGTATCGCTCGCAGTGGCCGCACCATCGCCGGGTGGTGGTTGTGAGCGGCGACCGCCGCCAAGACGACGTCCTCGGCGGTGGTGTACGGATGCCCGGAGAGTCCGTGGTGCGCCGGATGCGGATGGTTCAATTTGGGTATCAACGTGCCCGGATAGCAAGCGTGCGGATTTTGGCCGCCGAAGGCGGCCAGCGCCGCCGCAGGAAAGTAACCGGTCGCGCCCGGCGACGTGCTCGACGGCGAATTATTATTGGCCGCCGTCAGCAGACTACTAACGCTAAAATCCGTCTGTCTGGGCAGCTGCAAGAACGGATGATATGCCATAGTATTCTTCGCCTTCGCCTCTAGATTCGCCTGCTCCAAAGCGGTGTCGAAACGCATCTGGTTCGCGAAATTGCGGCAGGATCGTCGAGATTCCTGTCGCGCTCCGAAAATCTCATGGGAAACCACCGGGCTGACGCCGAGGTCGCTGCGTGTCTTTCACCGGCCGGTTTTTAGTTTGCGTCGTCGCTCATCCTGCGCGTTTTTTTTTTGCTTCTCAAGTCACCGTTGCGAATCCAAATTCGATGCGTTTCGGGGGGCGATGGAGACCACCTCGCGCACGCACTGCACTGATTATCCGTTCGTGGGGCACTGGACGGCGACGGGGTCGGAAAATTCGCGTTTCGGGGGGTGCAAAGTTTCTCGGGGCGCGCACACACATACACACAACGCACAATGGGGTCGGTGGTGATGAAATGGACGAGTGTGAACGCCGACACCTCCGCACCGCGTTGTCAGTGAACGTAGACTATGGTGGGTCAGACCTTGCTTCGGACGCCGTCTGCGTTAATGACGCGGGCGCCAGCCGATTGGCCGTACGGTGTCAGCGTCGTCGGCAGGGCCAATGGCTTGGCGACATCGTCCCCACCCTTTTCACACTTGCGGTGGGCCGGAGTTAGCGGGTTATGCCTACAGAGGCGTTGCTAGCGCTTTTTGCCGCGACGCCGTCGGCGTCCCGGTCGATGCTTTTTTGCCGGCGGCGCGCCGAGGGCGCCTCGGGGACATTTTCGGGATCGAAGTTGATTTTTCTCCTCCCGCCGCCCCCTCTGGACGTTTTTGCGGCGGCGACACTGGAGGATATCGGATGTTTGTTTGTCCTGCGGTTATCCTGGAAACAATTAACGAAAATTTATTTTCGATACGCGACGTGCATGAATAAAAAATCCGACCAGCCATGAAAATTCACAGAACGCCTTGACATTCATTCATTTATTTAATAACATAAACTAACCGACGACCATCCAAAGTGGACCACATAAAAAAACCGACAACCGGCTACGAAACTCATAATTTGCAACAACGATTATTAAATCCAATTCAATTTAAAATTTCTATCGACAACTTCTTTACTTTATTTCAATTTTCACCTCAAATACGAGTTTCAATTATTTAATTTTAATTAATTTTTATAGCTGACACTTTTATTATTTTCACTGAAAATTCCTCTAATATCAAAATCTCCACATCTAATATTTTTTTGTATTTTTATAGCAATTTAATTTATTTCGAATATCAATTGTTCGTTGGTTCTTTTCCGTCGTTTCAATTTTATTTATTTTCACATCTCGATTTATTTTCACATTTCTATCTTATTCATTTATTTCGTTGATTTTCAATTGTTTTTTGGATTTTACCTTTTGTTAATACCCATCAATTTTATTTGCGCTTAAATTAAATTTATTTTCTCGTTCTCTTCAATTTAATTTATTAATATTTTTATAGTAATTTAATTTATTTCATCCTTTATTTCTATTCTCCTGTTTTTCGTCCCCATTTACTTAATCTGATAGATTTTATTTATTATTTAATACAATATTTCAATTTTCCACGTCTAGAACCTTAATTTAATTTTTCTGCCTTAACAAATCAATTTGTTTGCCACATCGCATAGTTTAAAATATTTTTTCTGTTTTTTTAATTGCTTTTAAGTAACATTTTCATAGCAATTATTATTTTTTGTCCTGTTTTTTATATTTTCATTATTTTACATGGGTTTTGCTTCGATTTATTCAATTTCTTGTTAGCTATTCATCGAGAATTTTATTTTCGCTTTAATTTAATTAGTTCTCTTGTTCGATTCAATTTAATATTTTTATATATTTTTGTAGTTGGTTAATATTTTTGCACTTATATAGTTTTACAGGACTTTAGCTTCCATTTCGATAATCAATTGTTTTTGTTTGTAGTCATTGTGTTCATTTTGAATTTTGTTTGCGTTTTGTCGCCATTTTCTTTCCATTTATTCGATTATCAATTGTTTCTCTTTTGCGTCAATTTGGTTAATTGTCGTTGATTTATTAAAATTCGTATAGAAATTTAGTTTATTTTTCTATTTTTGATTTGGACCTCACATTTTTCGTCCGATTTTTTTGGTTTTCATTTCCAGTTGTGGTCGTTGATTTAGTTTCGCCTAAATTCGATATATGTTCCTCGTCGCAAAGTTGAATTTAATTTGTTATTATTTTGCCTAGATTTTGCTGAAATGTATTCGATTTTTTAATTGTTTTTTTTTGTTCCGATTTTGTTAATCGTCAATAATTGTTTTCCGGTTAAATTTGATTTATGTTCCATTTGTCAAAGTTCTATTTAATTTATTAACATTCTTATGGCAAATATATATTTTTGTTGTATTATTTTTCGTACTTTTCATACTATCGTTTGGTCAATTTTTCCATTATTTTTTGCGCCAATTTGGTTAAATGTCGTTGGCGTTATTTTGGTTTTAATTTCATTTATTTCTCTCATCTAAAAGTTCAGTGTGATTTATTACAATTTTTGTGGCAATTTATTTAATTTTTTCTACTTCATTGTTTGTACCTCTGTCGTTTTATTGAGTTTGTTTCTTCATTCGTTCGATTTTCCGTTTCGGTCATCGCCATTAATTATTTTCCTTTAAATTCGATTTATTTTCGGCATCGCAAAGTTCAATTATTATTTTGCACCGATTTTGCTTCAATTTATTCGATTTTTTATATATTTTTTCTTGTTTCGATGAAGCGTCATTATTTATATTATTTTTCTATTCATTTTGATATATTTTTCAAATTAACATTCTATTTAATTTATTTACATCTTTGTGGAAGTTAGATATTTTTGTCTGCGTTATTTTTTATTCTTCTATACGTTCGATTTTCATTTGTTATTTGGTTTCCGTTTAATTAATTGTTATTACTTTTGCTTCGACTTAAATCTTAAATTAAAAATAATTTGTCAATATTTTATAGCAATTTAATTTATTAGTTCTACTTTATTTTTTTACATTTCCTTTTTGTGATTCAATTTGATTGATTCTCATTGACTCCTCGTGTATTTTTCTCACCGCCAAGTTCAATTTAATTTATTAAAATTTGTGTAGCAATTTAGTTTAATTTTTTCTACTTGATATCTTGTACTTTTATTCTTTTGTTGCGTTTTTTCTTCCATGCAATCGATTTTCGAATTTTGCGGTTTCCATTTATTTAATTGTCATTCGCTGTTTTAATCGCATTAATTTATTTTCCTAATCTCCAAGTTTGTGAAATTAAATTATTACTACTTATGTGGCAATTTAATTAATTTTTTATCTTACTTTTTAATATTTTATATGCAATTTGATTTAATTATTGCTGTGGTTCATTTGTTGGTCTCCATTTTGTTCATTTTTAATTAATTTAAGTTAATTTTGATTTATTTTCCATACATTACACAATTTAATTAATTAACATTTTCATAGCAATATCGTATAATTTGTTTTTTAATGTCTCGCCTAGATTTTTATTTGACTTTTAATTGACTTTTAATTGATTTTTTTGTCTCCGTGTAGTTAATTGTCAGTATTTAGTAATTTCAATTAAATTTGATTTACGTTCGACATCTCCAAATTTTATTTTATTATCTAATATGTTTGTAGGAGTTTAGTTTAATTGGTTCAGCTTATTATTTATACTTCCAATTGTTCGTTTTTTGTTTGATTTGCACTAGTTTCTAATTTATATTTTGCGAAATTGTCGTTAATTTTATTTCCACTGAAATTTAATTAATTTCCACATCGTTACGTGAACATGTTTTTATTTATTTTATTTTATTTTCCTTCGACGGATTTGACTTTGTTTCATTTGCTTGCGTCTCATTCTTTTTATTATTAATTATTATTAAGTTAATAAACATTCATTTTCTTTATTCGTTAATATTGTTCCAATGAGGTTTATTTTATTAGCTTCTTAATTGTTCGTTGTTTTTTTAATTTGCTATTTAATCTATTTTATTTTAATTTCCACGTCTCTAAATTTAATTTTATTTATTTTTTTATTATTTATTATTTTTATTATTTATTTATTAGACGTTTATTTGCTTTTAATTCACTTCACAGTTATTTTTAGTTTAATCTTTAATTAGTATTTATTTTTCTACTATTTCAATTGCTTTGTAATTTACGTTGCGCTAGTTTGAATTTCTTCAATTTTCGCTTTGTGATCTTTTATTTTCTTTCATTAATTTATCTTTATTCTCATCTGTAGGCCAATGCCATTCAATTTATTTCATTAATACTTCAAATAATTTATTTTGCCATTGATGAACTATTTTTGTTTAATTATTATTCAGCATTTTAACGTTGATCGTTTTTAATTTATTTAAACATTTAATTTAATATATTTATGTAATAAATTCTGTTTCAACATATTTTAGTTTGGTATTTAAAAATGAATACGTAAATAAGAACAGATATATTTCTCCTGTTTTTTTTTCAATTTAGTTAATTGTCATTGACGTAATTTAGCTTTATTCGATTTATTTACCTCATCTCAAAGTTCGGTATAGTTTATTAAAATTCGTATAGGAAACCAAAAGATAGATAGATAGATAACGAAATAAATTAAAAGGAAAGCGATGCAAAAATTAAAATCATCAATCGTTTGTTGTGTCTCGCTTTTTTTCAATATATTCGATTGATTATGTTTCCACAATCGAACTCAACCGAACACAAATTAACAATCGAATGAATTGGGTTCGGTTCTGTTGGATTGTGAAAAAATAATCCAATCCAATCCAACACAAACAAATTTATTTAATAATAACTGTTAATTAAATATCTCTTAATTTATTTGTTATCCTAATATTTCATTTACTTCTATTTAATTTTGTTAGATTTTAATTTATATTTCGCCAGTAATTCTCAATTTCACATTTACCGCCGACAATTTTTGATACAGAGCAATAAATCGCAGGTAAGATAAAAACAAAGAAACTAAAATTAAATTAACGAAAAAATGACGAATTCAAATCAAACGATTTTTTTTGTATAAAATTGTCTGCGTTGATTCGTTGGTTCGCTTCGGGTGGTTCGTATTGTTTGAGTTTGATTAGTTTTGATTTATTTATTTAATTTTAATGAATTGCATGTGCGATTTAACTTGACTTTGCTTCACTTATTTGAACGTCGGGTTGGGTTCGGTTTTGGAAAAATAACGCAATCTAATCCAAACCAAACCAAACAATTGACAATCGGATTAATTGGGTTGTGTTGGGATTTTCTCCACAACACAACCCAACCCAACTCGAACGGAAACAATTTGAATTAATTAAAATATCTTTCAATTTATTTTTATTTTATTACATCTTTTATTTATTTCGGTTTAATTTTGTTTGATTTTTTTATTTGACTATGCTTTTCGCTGTCTTTTTCCGATACGTAATTTTCGAGGGTAATAAATCACTGTTAAGTACAAAAATAAGTGAATAAAAATTAAATTGACGAACCAGGACGTACGAATTTAAAACAACGATTTTATTGTAAAACTATCATATTGTTGTTTAGGCTTTGTTGGTTTGCTTCGTATCGTTTCAGCTTCGTTCGTTTTAATTAATTTAATTAATTAATTAATTAATAACGAACTATATGTGCGATTTAATTTGACGTTGCTTAATTGTTGGGTCGGGTTGGGTTGGGTTTAGTTATGGAAAAATAATTCAACCCAATTTTTAACAACCAATTGGCATTCGAATAAATTGGGATGGGTTGGCTTGTGGATAAATAACACGAACCCATTGACCATTCATTCGCAATTTAACTTCACAGATAAGTTTAAAAATAAATAAATAAAAATTAAATTATTGAACAATTTTCGAATTAAAACAAACTATTTTTTTTAAATAAAAATATCTTCGTGGATTTAGGTTTGTTTCATCGTTCTTGGCCTGTTTATTTAATTTATTTAATTTTAATGAACCACATATGTGATTTAATTTTGGCTTCGCTTTGTTTAATTCAATGTTAAATTCCTGCGATACGTTTTCTCTTAATTCGATAACTATTTGAAAGTTTAATTTACTTAATTGATTCACTTCCATTTAATTTAATTCATGTCACATAAGTAAATTAACATTGTCGACTTCATTTCTAATTGCCGCCAGAAAAATTAATTTAATTTCTATTCGTGGTGTTATAAAATATCTCAGTGCGACTTGAAAATTACCGACTACTTCCATTTAATTATTTTAATTAGCTCCTATAATTATAAGTACATGTTATGCGTGTATTTACCTTTTTTTTTTTTTAAATCGCGCCCCCATCGCTTGGTAAGTTAAGGCTGCAAGAAATTAACTAAGTCGTAAGGAATCTTGTACCCTCTTAAATGAAACACACACACGCTTCGAGGTAACGAAACGGGCGATTAGTAAAATTTTGAAAAAATTGTGTTTTACCCATATTTCGATTTGTAAAGCGGCGCCCATTTTGTCACACGAGTTATGCACAAAAACGTCTAAAAGAATTCCGCGAAACGCTCGCAGTTTGATTTGTGCGGAAAATTAATTCGATCGGAACTACTACGTGCCGATAAAATGTCCCGCAATTATCCTTATGGTGATGGTGACCATGCGGGCAATTAATGCGAGGAAATGCAAAAACAAATGTGTCTATTATTTTTTTTTTAATCCACCGGCTGATTTAAGACGAAGCGAGAATTAATGTTAAACAATAATTAAGTTGATTAAGATCAAAAGTAAATAATTTCTGGAGCAACCACACATACACGTGCGTTCACATTCTCAACAAATACAATTATGCAATATGTTTCGCATTTTATTTCTCATTAGTTTGCATTTATTTTTATTTCAAAAACTTTAAATATGGATCAAGTTGTTCCGTTGTGATTTATTGAAATTATTTAATTTGTATATTTATGTTAGTTTTGTGATTTACTTTGCAGGATTTTTGATATTTTTTTTTAGGAACTTAACGCACAAAAAACTATTCGAAATTCGAATTTAGAAAAACGAATCCTTTATTAGATACATGCTACACATTTTCTCTCGAACATGTTTAGTTATACGTAGCAATATTTAATTAAATGTAGCAACTTTTTAATTTTATTGATTTATTACATATTAATGTTTCCTTCGCATTGAATCGCATTGTGCATGATTCTCATTTGTGTTAGCGTCGTGTAGTCGTCGTTTGTTCAATTCTATTAATCACGGCGATAAATTATACGCAACGATATTTAATTAAATGTAGCAAGTTTTAAATTTGAATGAATTAATACATGTTAGTATTTGCTTGGAATTTAGACGTTTTTGTGCATGATTGTCATTTGTGTTAATGTCGTTTGATTGTACGTTGTTCAATTTTATTAATCGCCGCGATAAATTATACGTAGCGATATTTAGTTAAATGTAGCAACTTTTAAATTTTATTGATTTATTAAATGTTAACGATTGCTTCGAATTTAATCGTTTCTTGTGCATAATTCTCATTTGTGTTAATGTCGTTTAGTTGTAGTTTGTTCAATTTTATTAATCGCCGTGATAAATTAAATGTAGCAACTTTTAAATATGATTGATTTATTAAATGTTAACGTTTGCTACGAATTTAATCGTTTTTTGTGCATAATTCTCATTTGTGTTAATGTCGTTTAGTTGTAGTTTGTTCAATTTTATTAATCGCCGCGATAAATTATACGCAGCGACATTTAATTAAATGTAGCAACTTTTAAATTTTATTGATTTATTAAATGTTAACGTTTGCTTCGAATTTAATCGTTTTTTGTGTATGATTCTCATCTGTGTTAATGTCGTTTAGTTGCACTTTGTTCAATTTTATTAATCGCCGCGATAAATTATACGCAGCGATGTTTAATTAAATGTAGCAACTTTAAAATTTTGATCGATTTATTAAATGTTAACGTTTGCTTCGAATTTAATCGTTTTTTGTGCATGATTCTCATTTGTGTTAATGTCGTTTAGTTGTAGTTTGTTCAATGTTATTAATCGCCGCGATAAATTATACGTAGCGATATTTAATTAAATGTAGCAACTTTTAAATTTTATTGATTTATTAAATATTAACGATTGCTTCGAATTTAATCGTTTTTTTGTGTATGATTCTCATTTGTGTTAATGTCGTGTGGTTGTACGTTGTTCAATTTTATTAATCGCCGCGATAAATTATACGCAGCGATATTTAATTAAATGTAGCAACTTTTAAATTTTATTGATTTATTAAATGTTAACGTTTGCTTCGAGTTTAATCGTTTCTTGTGCATGATTCTCATTTGTGTTTATGTCGTTTAGTTGTAATTTGTTCAATTGTATTAATCGCCGCGATAAATTATACGCAGCGATATTTAATTAAATGTAGCAACTTTTAAATTTTATTGATTTATTAAATGTTAACGTTTGCTTCGAATTTAATCGTTTTTTGTGCATAATTCTCATTTGTGTTAATGTCGTTTAGTTGTAGTTTGTTCAATTTTATTAATCGCCGCGATAAATTATGCGCAGCGATATTTAATTAAATGTAGCAACTTTTAAATTTTATTGATTTATTAAATTTTAACGTTTGCTTCGAATTTAATTATTTGTTTTCCTATTTGTGTTACTGTTTTTCTGACGTCATTAGTAAGTTTTAAATATATGGCTTTTATGCGTTTTAAATAAATGTAGCGATATTTAATTAAACGTAGCGATTTTTAATTCAATGTAACGACTTTAATGCAATCTATCGACTTTTAGTTAAATGTAGCTCCAACGAGTCGTTATCACAAATTCATTTAAAGTTATTCTACGAAATTATATTTAACCATCACCATAATTAGCTTATTCGAATTAACTTTTAAATGCGACGTTTTGCTCAACGATGAAATTGAACTATGCGATTCTATTACAAGATTAACTCGATTTTAGTACCCAGTGAATAGAAAACAATTATTAAACGAATTATTGCGCGAATCCTTTGAGATAATTTTATAAAAAATAGTTTTATACAACCTATAAATGACACACTGTATTCAATACGAAAAATGTTAAATAATTTTTTTTTAAATTTTACTGACAGCTGTATTTTAATTTTGCGCTACAAACGTTTTTTAAGTTTTTCCAAATTTTATCACTATTATGTTAAAAAATATGTTGTTTTTCGTTCAATTATCTTTGTGTGTCTTTGTAGCACTATTTATCTGCGATGATATGTTACAACACCATTAAGAAAATTTTCAGTCGACATAACGATATAACCTTCACCTTGGTTAAAGAAAACTATATGATTTACCAACTACCTTGTCTTGAATGTGATTTGTTGTAGACAGGCCAGGATATACAGATAAGACAGAAGTTTTAACAATTAATTACAATTCTGTCTGTATTGTTAAATTCTATGTCAAATATTGTATAGCAACGTGTGATGAGTGGCAAATAATAATTGCCCTTTATCATTTTATTAACGCCTGTGAATAAATTGAAATAAAAATATCTTTAATCCAAAGGTAGCCAATACCAGGCTTGAATTCTAAAAGATCGCGTTCAATTTCCTCAAAAATTGGTTTAGCTTGTCAAACGTAACAATGGACGTACAAAGTGCCAAGTTATATAAAAAATCATAGAAATTTATCCCGATTTACCTTTAGAGTCATTTGCCGTATTCACAAGTTCAATTTTCATCGGCCCATTTTTCCAATGAAATAAAAATGCTAATTTTTTATTTCCTGCACACCTTTAATTAAAATATTAATTTGTTTCAAACAGACTCGTAGATCTTCGTTATTTATTTCGTTAGTTATTTCTGTAGGCTTTTGTCACCTTTGTTTTTAGAAGGTTACGTTATTTATTTTGTTTTGATGTGTTTTCAATTATTGTACTTATTGTTCATAGTACTAACTGATTGACTTAATTAAAATGTATTACCAACTGATTAAAATAATTAAAACTAGATTTTTTAAAACTTTTGATAATTAAATTAAATGGGTTAAATTTTATTATAGAATCAACTTAAACTTTCATAAATGTTCTCCTTGTCAATATTTCTTGTTCGCTTGATTTGTTTATTACTTATTAGCTAACGTAACTAAATTAAAAATAAGGACATTTAATGAAGTGCAGCGACAAAGTATTTATCATTGAAATTCTACGCATTGATCTTTGTATATATTTATTAAATTTTAATGTTGATTGATTGGGTTCGATTAGCTAATATTAGTTAACTAACTTAATTAAATAACACGAGGTTGCAGACAAAGACTGTATAGACAAATTATCTATCATTGAAATTCTAAACAATAGTTATGTCTGCATATATTTACTATATTTTAAGGTATTGTTGATTGGGTTCGTTCAGCTAACGCTTGTTAACTAACTTAATTAAAAGTAGCGACATTATAAACAAAGTCTTTATCATTGAAATTGCAAGCATTAGTTATCTTTGTATATATTTATTAAATTTTAAAGTTGATTGTGTTCGTTTAGCTAATGTTAGTTAACTAATTTAATTAAATGCCGCGACTTTGTAGCAAAAGTCTTTATAAACAAATTATCTATCATTGAAATTCTAAACATTTGTTATGTCTGCATTTATTTATTATATTTTAAGGTATTATTGATTGGATTCGTTTAGCTAACGCTTCTTAACTAACTTAATTAAAAGTAGCGACATTCAATAAAATGCAGTGAAAAGTCTTTATCATTGAAATTGTAAACATTAGTTATTTTTGTATATGTTTATTAAATTTTAATGTTGATTGGGTTCGTTTAGCTAATATTAGTTAACTAACTTACTTAAATGCTTCGTGGTTGTATACAAAGGTTTTATCAATGAAATTCTAAACATTAGTTATGTTTGCATATATTTCTTAAATATTTAAGTATTGTTGACTAGATTCGTTTAGCTAACGCATGTTAACTACATTAAATTAACTTAGTTAAAAGTAACGATATTTAATTAAATGAATTTAAATATATTTGTATACTTGGATTAAGTTATAAATACTTATTGACTAACTTCGTTAGCGACATAATACCAAGGCTACTTTGATTCATTTAAACATTTTGCCCCAATTAGTGCAACGAAGGAATTAATTACGAAAACACGAAAATAAATTAATCGACTATTAAGTAAGATGAGATAAACCCCCAAATTTTCGAAAATTAAGTACACGCCGGAGGATACTAATTTCGTTTTCGATTCGTCCATTACTAACATGAGCAATAATTATAATTTTATTTACGTTTTCAACTTATTACCTGCACTGGGGCACTTTTTAATAAAACGTTTCAAAGATGGCGCTAAATTTCATTTAAAAATCATTTTAAAACCATGCGACATCACCATCGTAAAAACTGTACTTTAGAATAAATCTTAAATATTTTTCTTTCTAGTCGAGTTTTGAAATATTTCTCTCCGTCGTTGGATTTCGAAATTTCGCAAATGCACTCGGCACGGCCGTACCCAATTGACCTAAAACGTTCGTTGCGTTCAAAGTGTCTGCATCTCATCAAATTAAGATTCCCGCATGTCGCTCTGCGAGAACCTGTTATGTTTCCATTTAAATTCGCGTCCACGTCGAAATTGCGAACGCGTATAAGTAATTTCTAAAAAATCAAATTTACATTCGCGATGAGATCCGGAACGGACATTTTGTTTAATTGGCTTCCATTTTGTTTCGGATTCATATTTTCTCAAAATCGTACTACACAAATATAAACGAAGTCTATTATTTTCCAGCCAATGTGTATAATGTAAAGAGATGTATTCTTTATAATAATAAAGTTGCTCACCATTTATTATGGTTAATTGGTGAAACATGGCGATATCCGTTCCATGTTTGATCGCTTTGTCGTTGATGCAAATCATTTCTGAAATAAGTCTTTGTTTGATTTTTTTTTGAACGAGTCTGGTTTCTGTGCCGTTTGTTGTTTTTCGATCGCTTTAAAACAGATATTTAAAGCAAGCCTCGATAATTTATTTTTTTTTTAAATAACGTAATAAATATTTATTACGATAAATGACCGGACATAAATTAAAAAATAATTACGTACGTCGACCTGAAATTAAAGCGAATTCCCTCGCATTTAATAATAAATATTTCGCGATTTTTCCGCGTCGATTTGACCTAATTATTGAGGAGCCCCGGTCGCGCCGATAAGTCGCCGCATTTATCACGGATATCGCCCCAGCGATACACTCGAACAATTCGAAATAACGCAATAAATCGCCCGTTATTTTAATTAATAACGCATTACATATCATTAACGGCGATATTAATATCGCGGCCTCTGTCGCGCGCTAATTGCGCAAAAATGCAAATTTATCGCCGTTTTTACGCTCGCCGATTGTGTATCGTGGCTATCGGGGAAAAAACCGGCGTTTCTTGCTCTACATTGCGACCGAGAGTGAAAGTAATTAGTAATAAGTCACTTTTAATTAAATCGTACCGAGCAAACTGGTATGATTAACGTTGCGAGAACGATTCCCATCCGTTATGGCGATTTTTCCGAGCGAAAGTGTTGTTTTTTTTTGTTTGTTTACGACGGCGTGTAAGTGTTGAAAAGCGTGGAAAAGTTTGTAAACAAGATTTGAAATCGCGATTCGAATTAAAATTAATAAGTGTATTGGGATAATGGAATCTAGGTCTCTTGGTATCAAAATGTGTTGAGATAAGAACTGATTATTTAAAATCAAATTTTAATGAAATATTATTAGCGGCCGTTTACAATCAGTTACTTACATCCGTCAATAAATACAATTGTTTATATTATTACATTAATAGTATTTTCATTAAATGATTTTTTTAACGTTATATATATAACATTAGTTAATCAATCCAGTTTGTGGTTTATATTTTTTCAGTAGTTTGTATATTCAAGTCCAGGTTGGACGTCTAACGGACGTCAAAGATTTCAAGATACAAGCTTTATTATTGAGTTACTAGTTTGATGAAATGCATTTTTGAAATAATGTTATTATGAAACTATTAACTCCATTTAAAATCGTTGTAGTAAATCAAGAAAAAAATATATTTTCCCAGCAGTTCAACAATGAACACTAACGATATGATTCCCAACCCAACCCAATCAAACCCAACCCAGTCCAACCCAACCAAACCCAACCCAACTCGACCCAACCGTATCAAACGCAACGCAACGCAACCCAACCCAATCAAACCGAACCCGAAAAACAAACATTAAATGCTGACGAATTTTTTGGTACGTTGATTTGCTACGATTTACATGCACATTAGTATAATTTAATACCAATGAAGTGGTTTTATTAAATGATGTTTGTAAGGCAATTATTATGGAACAAAGAAGCTCTCATTGTGAAACTGGAACCTTGGAGAAGCTCGACTCAACCCAACCCAAAATGTAGAAGACTCAATTCATCGAAAAGTTCGGTTATTATTTTTGTATTATGGAATAAATATAAATGATTCAATAGATGCTGACTCGATGACAATGTAAAATGTTTTTTTTTTTTTTTAAGAATTGATGCACTCGAGAAGAATCTTCATTGCTAAGATTTTCATTGTAGAGTTACGATTAAATGCAAAGAGAATGATTGGATACTTAATTGGGAGTTGAATTGAGTTGTGTTGGTTGGTTGGGTTTTTGTAAAAAAATGGTGTATTTTACGATATGTTGACCTGAAATAATTGTAAGTAACTACTACAGGGGGGGTTAAAAAAATATGTTGAATTGAATTGAACTGAATTGAATAAGTAAGAAAGTTAATTGGCACCTTCTAGAGGTATTGATTTTAATTAGGGGTTGGAGGTTGACTTATGTTATTGTAAAAAAATATATATTGGTATATTGTAACAAAAAAATACTAACAAAAAATTAAAAAAAAATTAATTGAATTATAAAAGATTGGTACGATTTACAGCTATTTATTTGAATTGGTGGTTGGGTTTAGTGTTTGTAAAAAATAAATTGGTGAATTTCACCAAATTTTACGATAAAAATAATCGTAATTAACTAATACTTCATTGGAGATTTAAAAAATAAATAAATAGGGAAATGAGGAGACTCTATAGTAGGTTCCTAAAAATTAAACAAAACAACTTTTAAGTAATACCTGATTTGCATTGGGTGTTGGGCACTAGGCTGGGTTGGGTTTCAAAAATTAAGAAATGCAGTTTTATTTTATTATATATTTTTTAAATATTTCTTAGCAAAAAATTATTAATTTACAAAAAATATATATTGTGTGCTAAAAAATAATTAAAATTAACATCTACATAAACTGATATAAATTTATTAGAATAACTGTCGTGGCAGGGGTACACTTTCAAATATGACGACATTTCCAAAAATGCAGAACAGTCAGAACGTCAAACAAATACAAACTTCGCAATTTTCAATAATCCAAGGCTTACACAGGTTTGCAATTATTTCGGTTGTGAACGTTTCCAATTTTTTTAAATTATGGCAAATTGATTGGGTTGTGTTGCATTTTATCCAATTTAAAAATATAATGGATTGTATTGGGTTTTAAAAATATTGTTGTTTGAAGAAATTTTATAAAATTAACGGTTGGGTTTTATGAAAATTGAATGAATTGGGTTGGGTTATGAAAAAGTTTTCATTTTAGGTAATTAAAAAAAAATGGATTGGCTTGGATTTTCAAAGACTAACATTTCAGGCAATTTTATAAAAAATAAAACGGATTGGGTTGGAAATATAGTGCAATGGGTTCTGACAACACTAACATTTCACATGCAGACATATACAAAACCCTGTTAAACATTTCTTACGAAAATTAGTAACAATGACAAGAAATTTAACGAGTTCTGCAATGAATAAGTACCAATCGAATAATTTAGCTTCGCTCGGCGCTAGATGGCAAAGGCGGAAATTGTGACATGGTAGTGATGATTGTTTTAAAATGGATTCCAATCGAGTCCCTTGTTTAAATTGAAGACCAGGTGAATTAAAATTACTAAGTCCGATCAAAATAATAAAAAGTATAAAATTACAGTAAATTTCAAAAAAATGTAAAAGCAACAGAATAGTGAATAAATTATAATAATGAATAACTAACTGATCTAAAAATGCAACGATTGCAAATTAATCCATTTCCAACCTGTCATTAAAACGATTTTTATTGATAAAATAATTGAGTAATTATTTCGTGCTCGACGATGATAATTATGCGACGATAAATGCAAGAAAGGCGGAATTTGATTTGCCCGTCGTTGGCTCGGTTCATAGAGCAGCAGATTATACGAGGACTTGGAGTGTCTGAAATATACCTATTTGACAAATGAAATGAAATTTTCATCATATCGAATGAGTTATTATCTCTGATGGCGGTTCTTTTAATCAAAGTTGCTTTTCAGTAAGTTGGCCAATCAGTGGGTTCAGCCTAACCAGCTTAACTTCGATCCAACATGTAATATTGGAAGACTTATAACAGTATGATAAATTTGATTTGCTTTAAAATATATGGAAACGAGACACAACTAGAATCTTAATAAATCCACGAATCCAGAAGTAATTAATGATTAAAATGGGCGAACGATATTTATTAAATAAATTATAGTAGAAATTGAAATACATTATATGTATTATATGCCTAATATACCTTATACATAACATATTTGACATACATGACATATCTGACACACATGACACACATGACAAATATGACATACATGACAAACATGACAAACATGACAAACATGACAAACATGACAGACATGACAAACATGACAAACATGACAAACATGGCAAACATGACAAACATGACAAACATGACATACATGACATACATGGCATACATGACATACATGCCATACATGACATACATGACATAATGAGATACATGACATACATGGCGTGCATGAATGTACATGACATGCATCACGTACACGGCATAAATTATAAATGACATACATGGTACACATGACATACGTGACATACATCACGAACATGACTTACATGGCATCCTTGAAATGCATGACAATTCTAACGTGCATTACGTAGATGATGTACATGACGTACGTTCAATACATGTCATACATGCCATACATCACGTACATATCGTCCATGGAAGTTTGGCCACGTAATAAATGTTTAAGAAATCGAATAATAAGAGGAACGAATACTAAAAAAAATAATTTATTATTCAAAGGGATAGAAATTATTACAATCTAACGAAATATAAAAAACAATTTTATTTCTTAAAGATTTTTCTCCACCCATGGCGTTTGACCGTGGCAACTGATTGAATGACATATGCTAACGTCCGCGATTGCATTCGCTGGCTATTTCTGGTGCTGTTTTTCTGCGATTTCGTTTGTTTATTAATTGTAGAAGACGATCATCTGCGGGGGTGATGATTCGTGACAGACCTGGACGGCCACGGTCTTCGAAAGCGGTTGTATCTTGATACCGGCGAATTGTCATAAAATATTTAATTACATTTTCTGTGCCTAATACATGACATACATGATATGCATGACGTACATGACGTAGATGATGTAAATGACGTACATAACATACGTGACATAGTTTCCATAGATGATATACGTGACATATTTTACATACATGATATACTTTACACAGATGACATACATGGCATATATGATAACCATTATATACATGACGTACATGACGAACGTGTAGCATACATCGCATGCATGTCATATATGGCATACTTGGCATCCATTGCCTACATTACATCCATTCCATCCATTATATGCATTACATCCATTGCATTCATTGCCTGCATTGCATACATTGCCTACATCGCATCCATTGCCTGCATTGCATCCATTGTCTACATTGCCTACATTGTCTACATTGCATCAATTGCATCCATTGTATCCATTACACCCATTTTATCCATTGCGTCCATTACAGACATTGCGTCCATTGCATCACACACATCACAAGCATCACAAACGTGACAAACATCACAAACGTTATTACTGGTTTTATTTAATGAACGTTTGTAAGAATATTAATTCCACCGATTTCACAAAAAAAAACTAATAGTGACTTTCGTCTCAGGTTCGTGTGATTTTTTTATTTCTAATTAAGTTTACAAGTTTGTCATTAAGCCAATGTGGCTTACAATGGATGTAATGCATTACCAATACTTTTAATAATAATAAAGTTTTTGAATACACCAAACCATATCTCATTAATTCAAATCTCAATGTCCATTAAGACAATGTGACTTTAATTGTCCAAATCGTCGTCCGATCAAAATAGCTTTAGTCTACTACATCGCGAGTTTAATTTAATCTGGTTACTTATAATTAAATTAGTCAATAGACGCTGACCAACCCAACCCAACCCATAAACAGTGAGAAGTCTGAAATCCGATGAAATTTATTACCAGAAAAAGTAACCAAACGCACATAAACTTGAGACATTTAATCTCGATGTTGATTATCGACTTTCTCATCTTTGATTAGATTTCGAGTCTCGTTTTTCAATGAGTCAATGTGACTTTAATAGTCAATAGGTCACTACATTTTTAATACTAATTTATATATATATACATAATAAATAATAAAGTTAGTAAGCATTAACCAACCCAACCCAAAAAAAATTATACGGTATCTGTCATTAAAATCCAAATTTATGACAAATATTTCTTATTTCAATTTTAATCGATCCACATTTTTTATTCAAACTAATGTGCCCTAATTGTGAACATTTTGGACCATCAAAGCTGCCTTTGTCTACTGCGTCGCTAGTTTTAATTAATTTAATCAACGAGTACTCATGAATTACCCAACCCAACCCAACCCAACTAATCACCTCAACTAAACAAAAACCGAGCCCCAATATCTCAAAAGAAATTCAAATTTCATACATTTTGTTAAAGCAAAAGTTTTTTTGTTTCCCACCTGTTTCTTGAAATTTAACAAAATTAAAAAATAAACAATTTGTTGTAATTTTCTTTGCCATCAAAAATGTTTTTTATTATCTTTTATTATCGTTCATTTTGAATTACCTGTGTATACACCATCAATATAAAAAAAAACATCACCGTTCAATCATCATGAAAATGTGATTGTGAAATGTGCATATTTAATGAGGTGAGTACTTTAATGGAAATACTTTAAAATGTTGCCATTAAATTACTTGCATTTGCTAGGCTTATTTTTGCTGGCTTAACTGAAATGTAGTACAAACGTCATTTATAAGTTATTATAATTTCAACCTGAACATAAGTCCTAGCTTAATACAAATAAAATAGTTGCTACGTCAAGTACAATAATAATTAAATAAATAACGAAATCGTTTGTCAATTTTTAATTATTTTACAACAAAAAAGCAAGTCTGGTACATTTTTGACACTAAATATTTTTTGGGTGTGGCAACACAATCGATTTGTTTTTACCATTGACATCTTGTGTTAACTGCTGATACTGACGTATTTTGCCAACAATGAGTTATTAAACGTATTTTGTCACCATTAGTTTGCAAAGTTTGGTGTTTTTATTAACGACCGCCTCGCAATTATGGCGAAACGATATCGTCCAGAAGTCCCAATTTTTTTTTATGCAAATTTAACCTACTTTTTATAGTTCATTTTACAATATGGTTGTTGTTAGTTATTAAAACCAACAAAAGAATTGGTGTTAGCAGTACAACCACAAATTATTTTCAGAAATTAAATTGTCTTCAAGGAGCTTTATTATTTTTTAATTAAATGGTATATAATAATACAATAAACAATAATAACTTGATTGGTCCACTGGTACGAAATATGGAACACGTCAAGGTAAACGTCAAAATAAATAACTGTAACATAAAACGAATGACAAAGATGACATTCCACTGTCCATGTTATTATCTGGTGGTATAGGTTATGCATTTTTATGGCTTGTTTTACTACATTTCTTTGTATTTTCGTAAATTACGTAATTTATTCGCAATTAATAAAGTCGATGTATTACATTCTAGCGTGTCTGTGAATTTTTGCGATATAAAAAAATGCAATTGATTTCGAATTAATAGAAAATGATAGATCCTGTTTGAAAAATTTTAAATTACAAAAACTTAACGGTTAGATCTGCTCTCGAAACTTTCCACATTAATTACAAAATTTATGGAACCCGACCCAACCCAACCCACATCCCCGATTTGGTGGCCTCAACTTTGCTCTTGCAATTTATGCAGTTATCAATTGGACGAAGCAAACCACGTTTGATTAGATAATCAAACGTGTTTGCATCAGTGATAAAATATTTTCTCGCATTGGAGAAATTAAATTTCGAGGTAGACTAGTCTATCATTCGATCGTATCTGCCTTCAAAACATTGCCTAGTATTTCACTGCCCACCGCTCTGATTTGGCTTTAACTCTACTCTCCCAATTTATTGAGTTGACTGTTTGATGAAACAAAGAGCGGTCGATTGCATTTCTCGCGAATATTTTTATTAAATTCAATTCAAATTCAATGATTGTCAATTTAATATTTTTTCCGTAAATCAAGAATCTGGAACAAAGTCAACGAAATTACAATTCAAACTTTTTTTTTTAATAATACAAGGCCCTAGACTATAACAACGTGTGCCAATTTAAACCATGGGTTTTAATCCAAAGTCGAAAATCAACATTTACATCACAAATATTCACACGTTGGTGCAAATGTAGTAAAATCGGCGTTAAACGAGAGCAAAATCAGATTATAACAACGTTAAGAAATAAAAATTCCTCCCAAATAGGTTCATAGACATGTACAACAAATTATATAACACGTTAAGTGACTTCGATATAAATCTTTATGCAGTTATGCCCTATGCTTAATTATCCTTTGTCTGCAAATAAATTTTATTAAAACTTAGTTGATTAATCAATTAGTTGAAATGTTTAACTTGGTCACGTCACTGAAGACGTCACAGTTTTGTAACGGAGATTACAAAATGAGTCTACACCCAACCTTGATTTGAATTTAGTTGTCAATTTAAACATTTAGCAAAAATCTAGAAATATTTTCACATTTTCTATATTTTTAATCCAAACTTGAATGGTTTTCTCAACGAATCAATCGAGTGACTTATTGCATTTTTAATATTTGCGTTTTGTTTACCCAGGTTTCGAAGGATGGAGAAATGAGACACTGGATCTTCGGTCAACTCTCTAAGGGGTAAGTGATTGATTGTTAACAATACATCAGTTATAGACTTAAAAACCGTAAAATCCAATGTGACAAATCAGTAAATTTAATTTGGTTAATTTGGTGTTATCTTTCATACCTATAACCTACATTTTAATTGAGAAAATGTTCAGAATAAAACATGAAATTTCAATGGAACAGGTGTATTATATTAACTTTGACGTAATTGATCCATCGTCGGCTAGTGTAGTGGAGACGACCGGGTGGTCGTTCTAATTGTATTATTAATAAAAGGGCGCCACTTGACTTAATATAAAGAACGAGTTTCAAAATTTCAGTCAGTCTGAGCTAAGATACACCACAAGGTTGGTAATTATGTCCAAACAAATGCAATAAATGGAAAATTAACGTGGGATGTGTCTAAAGTAAACGAGATTGTTAAGTGACGATTTAATATTAAAAAAAAATCGGTAAAATTTTAATTAATTTTTTTTTAATAGTCCATCTGTATGACCTACATTATAATTGAGAATCTAAAAGACTAAGATATGAAAATTTGAATTAAGTCGGCGAATATTAGCTTTGAAGATGGTTAACTGATCCACCGTCGGCTAGTGCAGTGGAGACGGTCGCGTGGTCGTGAGAAATGTCATGAATAAAAGGGTGCCACGTGATTTAATACACAAAGTTGCAGGTTCAAATCTCAGCTGTGTAATTGAAATTAAATTTCGTGCCTATAATTATAATTTCAACGACTTGAAATTGGATTTCATTTGGTTACTGTTATAAAAGGTGGTGGTTATCAAAGAAAGAAATTTATTAAAAAAAATTGAATAATATCAGTACTTCGCCGAATAATTAATTATGATTAATGATTAATTATGACTTCTCTATCTATTCTCGTACCAGTTGAAATCTGCAAGTTATATTAATTTAATTAATGATAAAAAACATTAAATAATGGACACGTAATCCAGTATTGTACTGAAACGAGTTTTCACTAACAATAGAAGAATATATGTGCTCGATTATAATAGTAATATTTTGTAAACGAATTGAGCGCTTTTTTTAATAATATTGTGTACATATATTGTTATTGTTCACCGGTAACGTGAATCAGTTATCAGTTCGTGAACGAAATTTGCTGGCTTCAACAAAATGATAGTTTTACTTAAACGTCAATCAATCACGTCCACCCCTCAGCAACTGCCATTCAATAATTTATCCGAACTGACGTTTAATAAGATAATTTTACGGTACAATAAAATGTTGATTATTTAAATTAAACCGAATTAAAACGTCGTCGCATTTAATAAAACGATTATTTCAAGTTAATTTGAACTGGTGGGTGAAGAGGACATTAAAAAAAGGAAACAAACAAAGAAAAAGTATAATTAACGCACAAAAAATAATGGGGGGGGGGATTACGTACGTCGATTGTTACACTAAAAGCATTCAATGACTGATCGGCGCCCGAAACTAGATAAGGCTTTCGTTTCACAAAATTTCAAATCGGCCAGTTTGATGTAAATAAATAACGTTACCTTATCGACATCAACTGGCGGCACTGTTTCGTTTAATTCAACAAACAATAGTCGACGGTGATGCGTCGTCGCGTGCACCGGACGCACTGCCGCGCGGAGCAAACCGCGAACGTGTCGGTTCGGGTATCGACGCCGTCGCCTTCGGGATGTGTGAACGCGTCGCGACGCCACGCCGTCGTATAACCGGAACGGACACCGCCTGCTTCGGTATCGCCGACAACTGACGCGGAGGACGTCGACGCCGGCGTTTCCCCGACGGGTCTGACTTGCGCCATGGGCGACGCGTTTCGTCACGTTTCCGCTCCGCAGGGCGATACGGGGGCGACGTCGTCTCCCGCAATTTTCGCCGCGAAAGTCGCCGGCTTCCGGAAACGCCGGACGCGGTAATAGCGTCGCGTTGGAGCGGCGTTGTCGCGATTCCGAAGTGTGTTCGTGTTTTCGAATGAGACGTGGATGTCTGTTTCGACGAAATTTTCTCCGAAAATCTTAACACATAAATTAATTAGTTAAATAAGAAAAATAAAGATCGATCACGATTATGTTCCTAACGTAATAATTCAACACAATTATTATATCACAACCCAACCCAAAAGTGTTCTTCTTTTCTACTAGATTTAGCTTCATCTTTGTTTCGTACACTATTATCCATCATTTAGATCGTTGATTCATAGATCGTGACTAAAAAGCTCCTATCAAACTTTGTTTGCCATGGGGCTGTTATGCTTGATATTTGTTTTCACGAAGTCAGTGGTGCAAGTTTGCCCGTCTATATTTCTCTCACCTTAAATTAGAATGAAGAAAATAAGTCCTAATTATTACAAAACCCTGTTGTACTAAGTATACACAAAACCCAACCCAACCCAACCTAATCCAACCCAACCGAACCCAACCCAAGTTTTGTTTTAGCGACAAGATTCGAGTCTTCGGCATTGTTGGTGACGTTCTTTATTATCGGCCACTTTCAATGATATTGTTCACCGTCCATGTTCATGGTTTTTGCAAATAATCCTTTCATTATAAGTATGTGCAACCTAATCGTAGTTGGCGGTCTATTTTAATCAAAAACACCGGTCGTGTCGAAAAGTATTTCAATACCATCTTATTTCACATTTTTTATTCTTTTTTTCGATGTGGTTGTTGTTGTTGCATATTCTTTTTCTTGTACCCGTTTTGTGAGTATACTTTTATTCGCACCGAAATGATGACATGATTTTTCTCACGTGGCGTCGTCGCACCCTAGCAGCGATCTTCTTCGGAATGAACATCTTGCAAAATTTATATTTTGACCTTGAAATACAACCACTGTTTCCAGAAATAGAATGGGGGCAGGTTCACTACGTTTCTTGCTAACATTGGTTACCATAGCAGACAAACAATTAAACTGTATTTACTGTCTAATTTGAATGATTAGTTAACATATGGACGTTAATTCAGTTAAACAAACGAATTGATTTGTAATAACATGGCTTGGATTCTTAGACTATGGTTCTGTTCTTATTTCAAACTCTCCATCAGTAACTAAACGTTAGGCATAAATGATTGAGTAGTCAGCGTTACCTAATATTACAGAATCGTTGTGGTGAATTTTAAACTTTTATTAAAATGCGCAAAATTAAACTCCTTACCATTTCATTAAACTTCAGTTAAGTATTTGATATATTTCTATAAATAGCAGTGTTGTTAGTAAAATTCATGATCTGGTTAAACAGAACTCTTAATCGGCAATTCTGAACTCTGGAACCTGCCCCCCCCCCCCACAAGCTGAAGTGTGAAATGTGACACGTATTTTGAGAGTGATTTCGTAACTCTTGTACTTCTACGGAAATTATACTTTTGCTTCCATGGTCGAGAGTTCTATTTTATCGACCACGTCGTATGTTCGCATATTTTGAAAATATACAAAATCATCAATGGCGTCGAAAGCTCTGGCCATTTCGCGAATATTGTTAATGCACTTTTGTTTCCCATGAAAATAAAGTTAAAATATGGGTCCAACACAACCCAACCCAATGAAACCCAACCCAACCTGCTTTTCTAAAATGAAACCCAACCCAACCCAACCCAAGAGAATTGTGGGTCATGGTCGAGGATCTTAAATTTCCGGCCAAGTTCACGGATACTGTTTTACCGACCAGTTTGAGAACTTGACCAGTCAAATTGGTCCATCGAGCGTAGCAATCTTAATTTATTACATTATTTCCATTAAATCTAGCTTCGTGCGTATTTTCTGCGAAAAGCAATGAATAAAAAGCACGAAATTAAAAAAAAAATACTGTGTACTAATAATGTGGAAGAAGAAAGTAAACTAGTTGGGTATATTACGTTAATATTTATTGATAATATAATTTAATTCCATGAAATGAATTTTTAAAATAATGTTTGTTGGCTACAAATAAATCAAAGTATGTTGATGGACGTCGTTTTTCTTTAATTAAATCTTTTCCAAACATTATTTCAAGAATCATTTCATTGGTATCGCGTTTCAAAATATGAAATGTTGGCTACAGTAGCATAGATATTTTGTATATTGTCATGACGTAGCAGAGTTATTAGCAGAAACCACGGCGTGGTCGGTAAAATAGAACACTCGAACATTATCGGTAATCAAGAATCTTAAAAATATGGTGCCCAATCCAGGTGGCAGTGGTCGTAGTGGTTTGAGGGTTCTATTTTACCAGCCAGGTTCAGGATGACTCAGGAACCATATATTTGATGACGCAGGAACCATATATTTGATGTCATTTGTTATTATTTTTTTCATATTTTTCTATGTCGAGCTAAGAAATAATCAGATGGGTTCGGTTAGGTTTAGTTGGGGTGGGGCGAATTGTGTTGGATTGGGTTTGTTTGGGTTGGGTTGGGTTGGGTTAGATTAAGTTGGGTTGGGTGTTGGATTGGGTAAGTGTAAGGCTTCAAAACATGTCGTTGCTTTCTTGCAGTAACCAGAGTATTGAATTTAAAAATCAACTGTGAAAATAAAAAATTTGCGTAAAACTCATTAAGCTTTAAATTGCACGATTTATTTATAACGAATCATAAATGTTTAAAGTTTTTTTTTTTAACAGTACGATTGATTGATATTCGTGCGAAAATTTCATGCCCAATTAAAAAAGTCCAAATAAAACGTTCTGTATAAAAGCTTTTCGAAAGCTCAATTTCTGCAAGCCTGTGTACTATTTTTTTGTTAAAGGTTTTCGCATAAATTGCACTTTTAAAAGAGCAACGACATATTTAACCTTCGTTTGTAAGTTGAAATGAAATCGACATTTAAATTGGAATTTAGTTAAAATTGAATTTTTAAATTCTGCGAAAAGCTCATTATACTGAATGCAAATGATGATACTTTTTTGGTTATGTACAACCATTTAATCTTTAAAAATTAAAAAATATTTCTTCAGATAAATCGTACAACACAACAATAAAAAATAGTGATCGAGCATTGAGAATGATGCAGAATTTAATATTTTAATCACAAAGTATGAAACAATTATAAGAACAACAACTTAACACCTTTAAGAACACAATGTCAACACTTATATCAAACTTTTCATTCAATGAACCTGACCTGACGAAATAAATCACACGATAAATGGATTATTTTAAAACAGTCTCTGCAGACCTATTACGATTTTCCTCGCATACGCACCCACATTAAAATGTAATACCCATGAAATGCATTTTTAAAATAATCTCCACGCAACAATTAAATAACAAGAATTCTTACGCGATTATGCGGACAAGCGTTCTTCGAAACAAATTTGCAATTTTAATCTAAATAATAGCTGGCGAAGACTTACGTTTCGAGCGATTCGAAGACGCCGCACTCGTTTCTAAAATACATTTTTTTCGGGTCCTTATCTCTATTTTTCGTTGCTCGGACGGCTACTAATTTAAAAACTCAATGCCACACGCTCCCAGGATGGTGTAAGATTTCACTTAATTAGAGTTAATTGTTTTCGATAAGGGGGTTATCACGCATCGCGTACGTAAGGACAGATAACGTGGCGTATCCACATATCTGTGCTAGTAATTAAACCCGATTGTGTAACCCGTGGCTAACATTGAAATCTTCGTCTTGTTTGTTATTGCATCTATCAATGTTTCTTTGTGTATAAATAGAGCGTTACGATCAAACGTAAACCGTGATTAATAATTTATTTGTAGACATAAACTTGACGATCGTATTGTTGCTTTTGATAAACGCTGTGAAGACCTTTTGGAAAATGGATTAAAATAAAGATGTTGTGGTAATGAAATAAACGACGAATTAAATTAAACGAGGTAAGCAAGGCGATTAAATGAAAGTGAAATTAATGAAGATCTCAATTAAAATCTGAAAGATCGTAAAATTAAATAACTAGAGGAAACGACGAACGTTTAAAATAACTAAATAAATGAATATGGCAATCAAACAATTAATGAAGAGAAAAACGAAATCCAAATAAAACTCAATTAAAACAAATAATAGAAATAATGGACAAACTTGGCAATAATTGGACAGTCACAAATTTCAAATTTTGTTAAATTTTAAGCTTAAAAAGCTCCCATGACATACAAATGTTTTGTATTGTTTTAACGAACAATGAAACTATCAAGTGACAATATTTTCGTGTTTGGGTTTCATAGCATAAGCGAAAGTAAAAAGTTCTGCGTAAAGCTCTATTACAGGACGTGAATAGATGATGTGCTTAATTTAGTCTTAACTTTTTCCAATTGTACACGTTTTATAAATTGTGCCTATAAGTGTCTACGGTCATATAAGAAAGTAAAAAGTTCTGCGTAAAGCTCTATTACAGAACGTGAGTAGATGATATGCATAATTTCATTTCAATTCTTTTCAAGTGCACACGTTTTCTAAATTGTGCCTATAATTGTCTACGGTCGTATAATAAGAGTGAAAGCAAAGATTTCGGGGTAAAGCTTTAACGCAGAAAATAATTTGATATAACAATAATTTAAATAAAATTCTCTTCACGTGCAAATATATTTTTTTAATTATGCTTATCTGTATTTCCTGGTTCGTGACTTCGGGTGATGTAAGAAATTCTGCGTAAAGCTCTAGTGTAGGACGTCAGTCAATAAATGGATAAATAATTTTAATGAAGCTCTTTTCAAGTCAAAATATTTTCCAAATTAGCTGTTTCCTGCTAAATTACGATAAAGTAAAAAAAAAATGAGTAAAGCTCTAGTCGAGTCTAGTCTAGTCGATTAAGTACATAATAATTTCAATGGAACTATGTGCAAATATTTTAATTACGCAGTGTTTCTGGCCACATACGATCAAGTGAGTAGTTCTGCGTAAAGCTTTGTTATAAAACATGACTACATTATGTGCATAATTCATTAAAATGCAGGTACAAATATTTACCAACTTGAGCCTTTAAGCATTCCTGACTAAATAATGTTCAAATAAAAACTTCTGCGTAAAGCTCTAGTGCAGGTCGTGAGTCAATTAAGTACATAAATAATTTCAATTTAATTCTCTTAGAGCAAATATTTTCTAAATTCTACATTGTATTTTTTAATATTTTCTAAATATACCGTTACTAGCTATAGAACAAATCTGCGTAAAGCTCTCTTATAAAACATGGCAATATTATGTCCATATTTTCCATAAAACTCTGTCAAAGTACAAATATTTATCGAATTATCCGCGCTAGGGTTTCTCGACAAATAATGCTTGTTTAAATGAAAATTTCTGCGTAAAGCTCTTCTGTGGAACGTCAAAAATAACTTTTTGTTTAGCAAAATTCACATTTGTAAATTCAACAAACAAATCCAAGAATCGAACGAACATCCACGAATTCCTTGTTCTTTGTAAAAAAGCTCTGTTGAAATTCTGTAAATTTGATTTCGCACCGAATTATAAAAATATTTCAACGATGTGATTGTAAATGAATCGCGTACCAGGTAATTTATGTCCTTTGTCTATCGATTAAAAGCTGTGTCAAGAATTCTGTAAAGATTTTCAATATTTCTGTGAGAGAACCGTAAAAGCTCTGTGGTTACCTAGATTCTGCAATAGTTCGAAAGCTTCTACGAGAACTGGTATTTTTTAAATACGATCGTGAATTTCGCACGTTGACCATTACTTTCAATTCTGTGTAAAGCTTTTCAGGTGAGATAACGAATGGTATTAAAATTCAGCCTAATTACTTAAAAACGAGTCTTATTTATAAATAATCGTGAAATGTGTTCTTTAAGACCACTTAAAAATTACTCCTGCAATAAAAGCTCTTCGTGCAATTATCGAATATGAATTCGAATTTATTAGTTTTTATCATTTTTTTTTAATCTGCTGCAGTATGAACTCTGTCCAAAATAATTTCAAGCTTACAACATAAATTATTTACCTGCAGAGCTTTACGCAGAATTGCAAAAAACACAACGGGTCATAAAAAACATGTTTCCAAATTCCACTGCGCGTATGAACATATCCCAAACCAAACGTTTCGAAATATTAATTCTGCGTAAAGCTCTCGTAAAAACGGCATTTCCGTGGGCTGCGCCACCTGAATAATTTCACCGATCATTAAATAAATACAAAATGAATTTCCCAGATAAGGTTGAAGATGCAAATTTACTACGGGGAGAATAAAATTTCCAGTTCTGCGTAAAGCTCTGGTTTAGATCCGTGGCCATTAAATTAACAAAACAGATTTAATGATGCTGCAAAAGCTCTGATTCATATTAAACATTGCGGCGCTTGTGATTACCAATAAAATAATGAGTGGGGTTAGTCAGTAAAATTGTCTATGAAACTTTTGGCATTTTATTAAATTTGTTTGTTTATATGCAAAGAAGCACCGATTTATTATATAGCGTTTAAAAGTGTTTTTCGTTAATAAAACTTCTATAATTAACAATTTTCAGTGAAAGAATTGGAAACGTGAAAGCTCTACATTTTTATATATAGAGTTAATCGAAAATCGTTCAATATATTTAAGAAGCTTTACATGTAAATACCCATCCATCTGCAGAGCTTTATGCAGAATTATGAAAATTCAAATCGATAGCACAAAAGCTTTCACAGATCTCTCAAACTAAGCGTTCCACATTGAAATTCTGCGTAAAGCTCTGCTCTCGAACGCATTTAAATTATGTAGTTTACATTACAATGCATAATAGAGTTGTTAATGTTGTGTGTAATTTCACAAAGTAAGTAATTCTGCATAAATCACCTATTGCGTGCACGTTTGCACTGTTAGATCTACAGTGAAATGTAGCAAAACTCAAAGAAAAGCTTTCAAATAATACTTAAAGCACAAACATTTCACAAATTACAAAATCTTAAACCTCCGATTAAGCACACCTTTAAATTATAAAAAGCATCGACATTTTAATGACGTAAACATTAAAATCCCAAGATATGTGCGAAAATGTCGTAAAGTAAGCGATTCTGCGTAAAGCTCCGTTGTCATGTACTTTTAAATTATAACGTTTATGTTGTTGGTCAAAATTTGCAAATTTAATTTGTAAACACTCAAAAAACTCCAAATAAATAATTCTGCGGAGCTTTTCACTCTATATTATTCCTAACACATAAAAGTCAAATTAAACCACAAACTAATTCTGCGCAAAGCTCTGATTTCATACACCTTTATAAATTATGACAATGCCACTTTAATAAATCGCCTCCGTAAAATTTTCTAATTCCACTTCAAGTGCAAAACGTTCACTACGCAAATAATTCTGCGTAAAGCTCCGCTTTCGCACACCTTCGGACGAAAAGTGCAACGCGATACGGGTCCTCCAATATTGCAAAACTTTGAAATCCACTTCGAGTACATTGCTCCAACGAAGTCCTTCAATTGTGGAGTTCTGCGAAAAGCTCTGCTTTTGTACAGCGTCGTATGATTTGAAATTTATTATGCAGTTTCTACGGAGACGCGCCGTATATTCTTTAGCGTCGAAATTTCACCAACAGTTCGTTTCAAAATTGCATTCTGCGAAAAGCTCTGCTTTCTTAAGTCGTTGTGTTTTACAGTTTTGGTCGTATCGCACCATATGTGGGTCAGTTGTGTTCAAAGTTGATTTCGAGGATGAAATTCGCAAATCGAATAATTCTGCGTAAAGCTCAATTTTCATACTTTCAATTATGTCTTGAGTAACTCACCAGAAATCCCTATATACAAATATTTATGAAACTTCTTCTTTTCTGCGTAAAGCTCGTGTATGATTGAATGTTGATTTTGATGATATTTTTAAGCATGATTTTGTTGAATGTTTATTAAGTTTTATTTAAACAAGCTTTGTTTTTTGTTTTTGTTTAGTTCGCAAATAATTTTACACCCATTTTCAGTGTCTTTTCCGTGACGAAACGTAATCGTTCAGAAAAGAGCACCGGGCGACTAAGCGCAGATTTACCATCGCGATTAGAGCACAGGACGCGATAAAAATAACCCATCACGACACCCGACGACCGCGCAAGCAAGCAAGCAACAGCAAATCCGATAAATTGATAAAACGCCACAAACCACCATTTAACGTGTAAAATCAAGTGACCCGGTCATACGCTGTTAATACATCATAGACGTACGGGAGAGCATAGGTTTAGGCAGAGATTATGCAGTGTTCGCCACGCCCATACTCCGGTGCCCCCACCACCGGCCGGCTCGTCCTGGCTCCTCCCACGTTCGATGCGCCTCCGTCGTCCAGGTGGCCTCAGTTGCGATCGAACCCCGTCGGGATCGGAGGAACCCGTGGGGCCCAACTTGGTGGACAAGTTTTCAATTTTTTTTCGATTGGCGATTTTGGAAAGATGTGTGTGTGTGGGTTTTTTCGCTTAGCCGTTTAGTTTTGGGCAGTTTTGTTGTTTGCTATATTTTAATCGGCCAGGAAATATTTGTCGACTGTGCCAAATTTGAGTCTAAGAGAAAAGTTAATGTGGCGATGTGGCATCATCAGTTGTACGAAAATTATTTGTAAACAGTAGAGCAACGATAATGATAAATTTATTCAATGGTTTCAATGGATCCTTCTTGTTGCAACGTTGTAAATGCATTCGTTGTACAGGACTGGAAAATATTTACAATTTTAAATAAAAAATTAAATATTGCTGTACCAGACAGACATGTACATTTTCAGATTGAGTCCACATCACTTCACATTGGTTAAAAATAACGATATTGACTGTTGAGCTTTTAAACTTGATTATAGGCATTTGCAATGTTATTCATAGTTCACTTGATATTTACGTTTCCAATATTTACTAAAATATAAATTGATGACGATTCGGAAAGTATGTATGCTGGATGAGATTAGGTTGTGCCAGATACTGTTGGGTTGGTTTCAAACTCTAATCGTCTTGGGTACAACTGCATGTAGTGAATGTGTATTAAAGTGGCATTGAGAAAGTACAAGCAACTTCCTGTTCAAGCGGAAGTAGTAGTTGGGTCTCGAATGAAATGACGTTTGTCGTTGAATTCAAAAGTATGACGCGTTTTGTAAGTGGAAAATGCAGAGTTTTACGTTGGATGCTGTCAGGTTGTGATATGATTTATTCCATATAATTGTATCAGATTAAGTGCTTTTCGGGAGTGAGTCGTTAAGTGAAATTCTCCTCCCCTTTAAAATTCAATATTCTCGTCAAAATGTGTTCCATGAAGAATTTATTAATTCCCATCCACGTATTTTTTAAATTTTTGTAATTTTTCGAGATTGGCGTAAGTCGTCCCAACCCAACCCAAACCAATCCAACCCAACACGAACCAATCCAACCCAACGCAAACCAATCCAACCCAACCCAAACCAATCCAATCCAACACAAACCAATCCAACCCAACACAAACCAATCCAACCCAACACAAACCAATCCAACCCAACACAAACCAATCCAACTCAACACAAACAAATCCAATCCAACCCAACCCAACCCAACCTAACTCAACCCGAGCCGACCCAACCCGAACCGATCCAACCTATCACAACGGAATTCAATAAAACTCAACCCAACCAAAACGTCAACTTCAAATAAAAAGATGCCAACATGTTAACTGATCCAAATAAACAATAGCCAATTGTAATCATTATTAAAACTAATCAAAACAACAAGATTGACTGTAATTCAAAATGTCTGTCAAAATGTAACAAAAATTTAAATAGGTCAAAAATTCTAAATCTTATTTTATGTTCAAAGAATATTAAAAATTATCGAAAATTCGAAGGTCCTGCTGGATTCGATTTATAAGACTTGAATATTTTCTCAAATAAACGAAAGATGCTAAATTGGGAATATTGTTTAAAATGTGTTTTTATTACTGAAGACGATTTTGGTATGAAATTCGTAAAAATTTTACAGTTGACGAGCAGTAAATTTGCCAAATTGTCTAAAACATCACACATTGTGTTAATTGTGGAAAATATGAAAAAGTAAACTTTGTCCGGAATAAAAAACGTTTAAATTGAGAAAATTGTCAACATATTAAAATTGTGAAAATTGTGCCTTAAAATTTTCTAATAATATCAAAATGTAACAACGAAAATTGTTAACATTCTTATTGAAATTTCTGAAAATAAAAAAAGATATAATTGGCAATATCGCCAGTAAACCTGCTTATGGTGTAACAAGTCTTCTATTTTCCCAACAACCAGCAGTGCTACAAATTTGTATTTGCGAACTGAGTCTGTAAAACAGTGAGACGGTAATATAGATAGTCATAATTCTAACACTGTCAACGTAAGATGGCATTAAAGAGATCTAACCTCAATAGATTCAACATTGTCAAGATTATATTCGGTAATTCGGTAATGTAAAGATAACCTAATAACCTAATCCGGTAATGTAGAGACATCTACAGTAATATATCTTTAACACTCTCAACCTAAGCCTGTAATATACCTATAACCTCATATAGTTCTAGCATTGCCAAAGTTAGCCGATAATGTAGACATTCAACTTCATATAGCTTTAATATTGTCTACCTGAGCTAATAATGGAGATATATTCAAATTCATAGAGCTGTAACATTGTTAACCTAATCCGGTAATGTAAGAGATATTTAACCTCATATAGCATTAACATTATCAAACTAAGTGGGTGATGTAGAAACACCTAACATCATAAAGCTTTGGCATTGCCAACTTAAGCCGGTAATGTAGAGACATCCAACTTCGTATAGCTTTAACATCGCCTATCTAAACTATTAATGTAGGTATATTTAAATTCATATACCTTTAACATTATCAACCTTATCCGGTAATGTAAGAGACATCTAACCTCATTTAATTTTGACTTTCTCAACCTAAGCCGATAATGGAGAGACATAACCTGATATAGCTCTAACATTGCCAACCTAATCCGGTAATGTAGAGCCATTCAAATTCATATAGATTTAACATTGTCTACCTAAGCTAGCAATGGAGATATATTTAAATGTGAGAGACATTTAATTTAATATAAGCCGATAATGTATGAAGTTATGCATCATGTATCCATTGAGTTCAGGTTTATATGTAACTTCCTCATAAATGCCCACAAGAGCAGTGTTCTGATTTGCTGAAGCCAACTTGGAGTTATATTCCCAGATTGGTACCTTAAATGTCCTGGAAACGTTCTCATCAGTACTGCGTTGGAATTGTTTTCCGATCTCCTCACCAGTTCTTTACACTACAGCATTGTTCTAAAATATTGAGTGGAATGTTATCTGAGAAGCTGTTGTATATTCCATATTTCCTGCCGTTATCCTTATCCACTTACAGGCGTAGTTGTTGTAGACGAAGAGACAAAACCTCATATTACTTTAACATTCTCAACCTGAGCCGGTAATGTACGTACACATCACATAGCTCTAACATTACCAACCTAACCTGGTAATGTAGAGACATCCAACTTCGTACAGCTTTAACATTGCCAACTTAGTCCCGTGATGTCAGAGACATTTAACATAATATAGCTTTAACGTAGTCAATCTAGGCCGCTAATATAAAGGCATCTAACTTCATATAGCTCTAATATAGCCAACCGGATGCTCGTAGGACTTTACGCAAGTTATATATGTATCACCGGCTTGAGATGGGTTCTCTTCAACCGCCATTAAGTCGGACCCGATATTATCTACGATAGGGTTGAAGTCTCTATGTCACCTACATTGAGACTTTAGTTTATGGAATAGGTTGGTGCATGCGCGTTGATACCAACACCGCCACCAGTATTGAGCCACCATTCTTGTATATCATATATAATTGCAAAAAAATTAAAAACTGAAAATAACATAAATAAAAAATTATCAATTTAACAAACCGTACCATACTTCATTTTAACAAATCTATATACGTATTTCGGCTACTAAGTTGCTCTCTTCAGTAGAAACATAAAAAAAAACTAAAGAAACCAGAAAAATTGAACAAAGCAAGAAAGTGTTGAACATAGTATTTCTAGCTTACGTGTTACCATTGAAGATATTCTTGACAGTAGACACACCAGTGTAGTGTAATGTTCACATGGTCAGCATTGCAAAACTAATCTAAAATAAATCAAGTAATTCAAATAAGCTGCACCATTGTTAGGAATCATTAATTTATTTTCATTTAATTCTATAACTAATTGTTATTCGCTTCCTTCAATTATCGTTCAATTTGTGTCATTTTCGTTCGTTCTAGAGTTATTTTATATTCCTTGTTATTAGTTTTCTTCATCTTTGTTATATATTTGAGATTGTATTGCAATGACACGAATCCTGTCATATATCCTGTCATCGTATAATCATAATTATAATGTCTTGTGTACACTACTGAAAAATAGATCGCAGATTATCATTGGTGTTACCTATGTCATTGATTTTGTTCATTATAAGCGTGCAAAGTTATATAAATGATTTACTTACCTTTGTTGGGATTGATACTCCTTGAAGTAACTCAATCGTAAGCACGAATCTCCCATCTGTACTGATTTCATACGATTAAGTAGTTCTTACTATTGCTGATATTGCGTTCAATAAGGTGGACTCGTTCCGTCGCATATACTCTTTGAAATATTTTTATTTTCATTGTATGCATCACTTTCGCGTGTTCTTCGATCGATTCGGCTTATTTCATTTCCGATTTTTATTTCATATCTTGTATAATTTCTCCTGTAAATTCAAGTTTATTATTAGTTAGTTATTTAATTCTCCCTTGACATTTATACCTAGCTTATACTTGTTACATAATCTTGAATTGAATTGATTTCGATCAAATATTTACAACGTACATTTTGGCAGGGCCTTTATGGCCTAAATTCAGCGTAAAATGAAGAAATAACACGTTGTTATAAGTCCCAACATTGTTCTCTAATTGATTTAGAATCAATTTGTTACATCCAAAGTAGAAATGTTGCCATTTTTTTGGATAATTTGCTATAATCCTTCCTCTCAGAACTGTCAGTATAAAAACACCATAACAATTTATGAGTTGTAGGTCCTGGGTTTGTGAAAGATTCGTCTCCATTTATCTCCTTTTCTTCGCCCTTTACCTCTACTCCTTCACCCACATCCCATGCAAGTCTTTCTGCAACCTCCTCCAGGCACCTTCTCTTTGGTCCGCCTCTCGTCCTTATCATCTTCTGCATTGTATATAATGCGGTCATTTTTATTTGTGTTGTGGCATTTTTCGGCGAAAAAATGTTCTTTTCTCCTCTTCCTCCTCCTTTACTAATTATTTTCCATTTTTCGGCCATCCGTTTTGCTTTGCTCTAATACTTCTTGTCATAGTTCCATTCAGCTGGCCTTATATCTTCTAGGGCTAAATTAAACAACGTTGAGGGTAGGGTGGTCTCTTGCTGCAATCCAGTTCACATCTTGAAATTTTTTTATTTTTTTTTAGTTTACTAAAAATTTGGTAAAATTTGTGTATGGTCAAAACAAGTTTGATTATATCCTCCATTAGTTCAATCAGTATTTGGTAGTCCCAGGGCTTTGTTATTTAATTGTTTGATTTTGCAACTCGATTTGTTTCGTGGTCTCCAGAAATCAGCAATCAGATTGCCCTTTCGTCGCGGCAGTTAAAAAAAAATTGTTTATACCGTTGTTTTTGGTTCTTAGTTCTTTGGTAGAAGTTCTCTATTTCTTTACAAGGAATGCAAGAAATGCCAAACTTTTTCACTTACAAAAAATTACGACAAATTTTAAATTACTTCATTAACGAATTTTGTAAAAAGTTAAAATTGATCGAAATAGCCCACCGTTACATTTAATTTAAAAAAATCGTAAAATGCGGTTCGATCTATTCGATAAAATTTATTACATGGAAGTAATTGCGAAAATGGATTGGTTGGGTTGGAATAAGTCGGGTTGGATTGAGTTGAGTTGTGTTGGAATTTCTCAGCAAATTCCTTAGGATGAAGTGGTTAATTTAAAGAAATGAAAAATATATTAACTGTCACAACTTGGGTGCTTTGGATATTGAAAAAAAATCACCGCCAATCTCATTTGCAGTTTTTGTGTACGTAACAGTGAGTTAGTTAATTAATCAGCAAACATTAAACATTTTTAATTCGCCATGTAGTGAAAAGTTTTGGATCAGTTGGAGGCATCAAACTGTAAAGTGAAATTTTTATGTTAATCATGCACAAAAATGCGATGAACGTCAATAAGACGAGTTCGAGTTGCTTCGGAGATTCTAGATCGATTCGATTTTATATTGGACGTTGCAAACAAAACTTGAGTTTTTAAGAAATTTCGTAAACAATTTGCTATTCGTTTGAATGGCTGTAAAATCATAAATTAAAGTTAGAAAGGTACAGGGAGTTAAAATGGGCAGGGAAAAGGACGTTGGAATTACTTGTGTCTTTGCTCGAGGAGCTATGACGTCACAGATTTTGTATAAAAAATATTAATATTAGCAGATAGGCAGATAGGTCGAAGATTTTGTAAAAAATCAACCGAAGATGTTTGCAATTCAACCATATCCTTGAATCCAACGACAGCGAGTGAAATTCACAAATTATTGTGGATATATCAAACAAGGCATCTGCTGATCTCGATGAAGTCCCTGAAGTATGCAGCCAATACCATTTCACCTCGTTTTTCTTTCTTTTCTTTTCCAACAAAACTAAAGGCAGCAAAATTATACCGGTACACAAGAAAGGAGCTCGCTATTCAGTTGCCCAATATCGCTCGAAGGACTACAGACTACGTACTTACTTCAAAAAATTCTCACTATTCAGTTCATATCGAGTCAGTAAACGATGCAATTTTTAAAACGATGAATTATTAGACAATAAATCGATCGATTTACTTCGATTTGGCTCAAACCTTTGATTTGGTTGACCATATTTTAGTTTTAGATAAATTCCCATCATATGGTGTTCGTGTTCCTTGTTTAGAATGGTTGACTTCATACCTAGGCGATCGTGTTCAGATTGCCTCAGTTAAAACTGATGATTGTTGCTTCTCAGAACTACTAGCTATAAGTATAGGTGTACCACAGGGATCTGTTCTTGGACATTTTTGTTCGTAATATTGGATTCCCATTAAAACGCTTTTCAGTTTATCGATGATATATCTCTTGTAAAATCGGCAAACTCTGCTAAGGAACTGTGAAGGACTGGTACGTTTTATGCGTCTATAGTAGTTGACTGGTGTCTTCGGGATAACTTAAAACGCAATACATCAAAAAGTAAATTATTGATTTTTGATCCGTACAAGCACTCAGCTGATTCATCAGTACTAGTGAGGCTGTGTGCTACACTGGAATGCGAACAGTCTACAAAGTTTCTTGGTTGTCAGGTAGACAGTCACCTGCGATGGGAAGGTCACGTCTCTCAAGTATGCTCAAAATTACGATCATTATTCTAATATTGACAGTGTCACTATTCTACCACAGTAACATAGCACCTCTGCTAAGATATGGGATTATCTTCTGGGGTATCTCACCCCACTTGAGAAAACTTCCAAAAGGTAACGCGAGTAAATACAACAATTTCGTTGCGGACGTAATGCATTTCGTTTATTCTCGTCGAATACAACTTTCATTAAAATTCATTGGACAAAATGGGCCTTAGTTTACACCAAAATAACTGTTCCCAACATATCACAGCAATTTGAGTTCGAACGTCATGCCAGATTGCTTGTTTTATACTGCGATGCAAAACTGGCGCAGTCGTAAAGTGACAAGATTATGAAATTAAGGAGCATCGCGGTTGTTTCTATGTTCAAGTTTTGCAAACATTTACTCGATACGTCAGTGGGACGCATTTATTAATAAGATGGACCCGAAATTGCGACAAAGTGTGTCGTGCACATCGGCGGTCCTGCGCCGCGTCGCGTTCACTTAAGTGTTCCCAATCGGTGCGCGCAACGGGGAAAAAAATCGCTAACGTGTGGATAATTGATGACTCTTGCCTTATATATTAAACGGGTTGAAAAATGACTGCCGCAAGAAGTCCGCATAAAAATGACATTAAACAGCGGCGTATAAGGCCGCTCGGTAGCGTCGTAGTGCGGGCAAATACTTCGACGTACGCGACATAAATCCGCGCCAATCGATTGGTCCCGGCCCGACCGCGGCAGCCCGCTCGCTCCCGACGAACCGATGGCCGCGAGAAATCACGCAATTGTTCGAACCGCGTCGTCGGCGGTGGGCAGACGCCGTTGGTGCGTTCGTCGCGTTCGCCGCAACGGGTTGCCTACGGTGTACGATTTTCCCACATTATCCGCATCGCGAACGGCTACGACACATTTAAGTCGAACACACACACACGGCGATTATAATGAAGTGGATGCACGACATCGGCATGGCTATTTGGTTAAGTGGGATAACATAGGCTAGGTTAGCGTTTAAGTAATTTGCATTCGTCGGAGAAGTTTCAGCATTTGCATTGTTTACCACGTATTTTAAATCGGAAGTTCTCAAGCAGTGGACCTTAATGGTTTTTGACCTAGCAACCTTTCAACTCCACATTCCCTTTTAAATCAATTAAAAGTCAAATCATTGTAGCGTCTGTTCGGCCATTTGCATATAATGACCCCGCATACGATAATACATACATTTGCCAATAAAACGTAAAAAATATAAAAATATCAAATTAATTAAATTCGCCTAAAAATGCAACCTAACATTATTTGTAATTTTTATATCAAATATACAAAAAATTACAACATTGAAAATCAAAATAATTTTGTTTGAATTTCTTGATTATAGACAGACCTCTATACATTTTTGTAACCGTCAATTTTAACGACGCATTATTTTAGATTTTTAAGACAAATTTAACATTTTGTTTGCATTTCTGATCAGTTTTACATTATTTGCCAATGACATTTTTGTGAAATTGTATTAAGTAATTATATTCATGTTATTGGATCAAAAAATTTCAAAATGCCGATTAGGATGATTTGCATTTAAAGCATAGTTGTTTGCATTTTATATCCTTTGAAAATGTTAACATTGTTTGTATTTAAAAAAATACCAGTAATTTTATATTCGTTGTAGATATTTTTCGATAATTTGTTTACAAAATTTTAAGTACACTATATTCCAATAATCCACTGACTAGCCCCATTTTAAAATTACGTTTGTTATTCATAAAAATGCTTACTTAAAATTTTGTAAACAAATAAATTAAAAATATGTACAACGAACATAAAATATAAGTTCAAAAACAAAAATACGAAATATGAAAAATTTTCGATCTACGTCTTTAGAAAAATCTCGAAAACTACTTACATAAAAAACTGAAAATTTTTGCGATTTTGACCATTTATTTGGTAAAATATTTAACTCAATTTAATGGGTCCAAAATGAACATCGGCAAAGGATATTTTGTATTTTTTGAATAGTTTTTTGCATGGCTCCTATAGAAAATTGTTTGTATTTCGGAAAATTTTGAAATAATTTTAAGCGAATATTATCGTTGAAACGTTGAAATAGGAAAATTATTGAAAAATAAATAAAATATCTAAAAATTTCAAAAGCGCAAAATAACAAAGAATATGTAATTATTTTTCTCAAATATTCTTTAAATTGAAAAAGTTAGCATCACAACATTAAATTAAAAATACGAATACTTAAAATTTCAAAAAATTTCAAAAAAAAATATATAATTCTTGCTAATATTATATAATCATCAAAAAATCCATGAAAAACAATTTGAAAATTAAAGGAAAATCAAAATCCAGTCCAACCAAAAAAAAAATTAACGAAAATAACAAATCAGAACCCACAAATCAGTCCTGACAATGAACCATTTTTTTCCAACTTTCCAACAAAGTCAGTTGGCTAGTCGCACTATGTGTTCCATTTTTTGATTAGTGCAAAAACTGCAAAATTGTGTAAGCAAATAAATAAAAAAAATAATATTCATTAAAATTCCATATATGCATTTGTGAGGACAGTAAAATTGTACAAATTGAAAAAATTACAAATACACAGTTTAATAGATTAAAAAATGTCTAAAATATCAATAAAATTCGAGCCCATCCTAACTTGGATTGGGTTGCGTTGGAATTTTATTTGTATTTTAGGTTCCAACCCAACCCAACCCACCCTAAGTTAGGTTGGGTTGGAATTTTATTGACATTTTAGACAATTCCTTTAAATCTATACAATTTTATCATGTGTCATTTTTTCAATTTGTATAATTTATTTTCAGGGATACATATACAGAATTTTATTGAATATTTAAAATATTGAATTAATAATTCACAACAACCCCCAATAACCCAACGCAACACAACTCAACCAGAGGCAACCCAACACAACACAACACATTCCAACACAACTCAATTCAACACAACCCAGCCCAACCGAACCAAAACCAGCCCAACCAAACCCATCCCAACCAAACCCAACCCAAACTAACTCAACAGTTTCAAAAATTCAATAAAATTGTATATATGCATCTCTTTTAGTTGTATCAATATCTTTCATTGATCTATGAGTGGTGATAAGAATTACAGATTTTGTTTCGCATTTTACACGTAATATTTTTTTATTTTTATTTTTAATTTTTAAAATATTGAATTACCAATTCACCAACCCAACAACCCAACGCAATACAACCCAACCAGAGGCAACCCAACACAACACAACACAATCCAACACAACTCAATTCAATCTAACCCAGCCCAACCCAACCCAACCAAACGCAACCCAACCAAAACCACCCAACCCAAGCTAACTCAACATTTTCAAAAATTCAATAAAATTCTATATATGCGTCACTTTTAGTTGTATCAATATCTTTCATTGATCTATGAGTGGTTATAAGAATTACAGATTTTGTTTTGTATTTTACGTCATAATTTTGTTGTTATTTTATTGAATTTTGAAAATGTTTGAGTTAGACTGGGTTGGGTTCGGTTGCGTTGTTAACTCAAGCTAAATTTGTGGTATATTAGATTATTTAGTACAAAATTTTGGACGTCATCAAATCACAGACAAAAGACTAAAGGAAGTGTATATAGTTGCTGGCTAAGTTGTGGTAACCTGAAATGGAAACAATGACATATTCATTATATTAACTAAAGTCCAATTACCTTGGATTTATATTCTTAAGTGTTCATTGCTGAAATGCTAAATATTGGCGCACAATATGTTATAAGCTGCTCTCGAAAATTGCTTATAAACTTCAAATTTAAAAAATTTAAATTCGTTGCCAAAGTCCAAGTTGTTGGAAGTATTTAAACACCGGATAGAAATTTAGACTGTACATGAAATAATTTTACTGCATGTGATTTTGTGCGACAAATTTACAAATTGGTCACTGTTATTATTGTTGATAATTGTTAGTTAATCTTAAAGTCCAAATTTCTGTCTTTTTTACATAATGTAGTAATTAGATAATTTATGTCTAACATCACACTTTAAGCATATTAAGTTTTGTATTAATAAAAAAAGTTTAACAGCATATGAGGAACTAGCAATTCTTTGTACTTTCAATTTTTCTACAAAGTCTAAAGACAAATTCGTCACATTATTACTATTAAGGGCACAATTGCCTAAGTTAAATGTAGTGGTTTCATTGAAGCAATCAAATGCAAATTTCTTGTTCACACTACAAGTTACATGATCTGTTTTCAAAGCGAAAAGACGTTTCAAATTAACGTGTTTACAAATTTCTCTAAAAATGTTATGCAAACAGATAATTTGTTGAATTTGTCACATTTAATTTACGCCCACATCACTGGATTTAGAAATAATTGTCGATGTAAAATCATTGCGGAAACCTAAATACTCGTTGTCGACTGTCTTTACATTCAGTCGAAATATGTGGACTATTTTTTTGTAAATCTGTTATAAACTCGAAAAATTAGATAAAATAATTTAGGGTACGAATCAAAGATAAAAAGGAGAGTATGAGCTCAAAGTTCTGACGAGAATTTAATACCAAAATTACGAAAGGCGACAAAATGTAATTTTGAAAAAAATATATGAAACTAACAGAATTATTTTATTACAATATGTAAAAAAATCGAAAATGCAAATTGCAAATTTCAAAAATTATCGAAACATTAAAAAATGTAATTAGTGACAAATTTGTCCACGTCTTCAAAAATGCAATAAATAACAAAATTAAAAATGTGTAAAAATTATCAAAATTTTTTTTTTGATGATCCATAGGAAAAATCCTAAAGTTGCCAAATTTGAAGGAAATGAAATGGAAAAAATTGTAAAAAGTAAAATAAAAAAAAATCAACCTAATTCAACCTAACCCAGCTCAAACCAACCCAACCCATGAAAATCTAGCATTCGGTCATATGTCAAAATATTCCAAATTTGATATATGACCGAATATATGTCAAATTTGGAATATTTGGAAAATAAGAAAAAAAATTGAAAATTTGCCATTTTTTGTAAAATTTTCAAATTCTTTCAATTTTTCCAATTTTTTTTTCAATCAATCGTGAGCAGTGAGAGTAATTTGACGGATTAACGACATAACTTCCACTGAAATAACTATAATAGATGATAATAACAAAATAATGCACTCAAATAGCAACAAAAATAAATTCAAGCACATTGTTTTGAAACCAGTTAACGGTGGATTATGACCGTTGTAACTCGACAACTGATTTTTGTATTAAAGGATGTGAAATGATAATGAAACTTATTGTTGAACGAATAAGGAACGAAGGAAATAATGAAGTGAAATCAAATCAAAACCAACAAAGAAAAATGAAGTAAATGAACAACCAAAAAAAGAAAAGCAGTCGTAGCATCTTTTAGCCCACTATTCAACTCACCCTCTGACTTCGCCATTATTCTCCTGCACATATTTCTGACATATTTTACTACTTAATTGCGCCATACAATAGAAGCAAGTTGCTATTATTTGGATTTATAATTAATACATTATTCTTCATTTATATATATTAACTATTATAATATGTTCATACATATTTTGTCGTACTTTTTCTTCTTGTACTCCTACACTCGTAATAATTTTCTACTTGTATTTTTCTGCTATTTTTAAGAATTCCTTTTAGATTTTGTTATTAATTTTCTTATAAATTTGTCAATTTTGAGATTTGCTTTTTCAACCACTTTTGCAATTTTGACTTTTGTTTGGGCTGGTTGGCAATTTTAACAATATTGGCAAATTATTGCTCGTCATCTTTTACTCTACACTTCATTTATACCTCGACGTTACTTCGTCGAGATGCAAAGACACTAGCGTTCTGCACGACCGCACCCCTGACTAAGGGATTTTTATCAAACAGCAAATTTCATAATTTTACAAAAAAGAATTATCTACAGATATATGTTGAAAAATGTAACGAATTATTTCTTAAATGAGACCTATTAATTTCTATGATGAGTTTTGATTTTGTTAGTAAAACGTCGACAATTACAGAAAATAGAATAAACGACATCTATTACCATTAATAAATAACTAAATATTTGTTCATATGAAAAACATATTTGCAACGTGAATAAATTTATGACACGTATTAGTATGTTGTGCGAGTATATTTGAGTAATGTTGTGGTGTGACGCTGCCCGAATCGCATAAATATTCCCAACGAAACAAAAGTGTTGTTCGAAGACTTCATTAAATACACCTATCCGGAAAATACCACGGATGTATATTTTAAATCACACACACACACACATTAATCATTGTATGCATATAGACAGGATGTTTATGTCACAGATCAACACTCATCGCATGACAGTTTTTATGCGAACTGAATAATTGGTTAGTATTTTGCTTCACAAAACGTTAACACGATTGGTGTACTTGATAACGTTTTGTTGAATAGATGATGTAATGCAATTAATAGTTTCAGGAACATTATTAAAAAAAAATCACTTCGTTGGTTATGAATAATAATTAAACTGGATGTGATAAGAATGACTAATTTGCCTTGTGTTGGATTATTTTTTTACTCTTGCCTTAGATTCTGCAATTAGATTTGTGTTTTTGTTTGGAAATTTTCTCATTAGACTTGGGTTAGATTGTTCATTCATTGGGTTATATTTTCTTTGCATTTTGTAGCACTGGGATTTTTTTCACACGTAAGTTACATTTAGGTCCATAATTGCATTACTTTGCACCAATAATTTCGAGTAATGTTGGTTCGAAATTTTCTCGTTGCACTTGGGTTAGTTTTTTCTTTTATTGGATTATACTTTCGTTAAATTTTGTACCATTGTTTGTAATTTCGAGTTACGTTGCTTCGAAATTTTCTCATTGGATTTTTCTTTCATTGTGTTATATTTGCGGGCATTTTATTCAAATTTCATTTGTCCCAGATGTTAGATTTGGACACCAATAACTTCGAGTTACGTTCGTTCAAAATTTTGCTGGCTTTACTGGGTTTGAGGTTTTGTTACGTTGGGCAAATTTTATTCAAGTTCCACTTGTCAAAGGGTGTGTGGTTACAATTAGGTCGGTGAAAGTAACATTTTGCTGCTATTTTTGAGACATATTGGTTTGAAATTTTGCTGATCAAACGTGGGTTGAATTTTTTTTTAATTGACTTCATTTCACTTGTCTCTGAGGTATAATTTCTGCCACCGTTGCTCGAAAAATCCAGGTTAGGTTGGTTCTACGTTTTATTGATTTTGGTTCGTTTAGTTTTCTAGCACTTGTCGAAACGTTTATTTTTGATTTTGGTTTCGCTAAATCTGAAACTTGCTATAATAAGTTTGTCCCATTTTACGATTTCCAAAGATTTTTTTTGTTCGTCATTTTGTTGACTCATTATTGTTCTAAATAATTAAATTAATTAACTGGACAGTTTCAATGCTTTTCATGCGTTTCCGACTTGTCTAATATTTTTGAAATCCAATTCGTTCGAAATATTGTCACCCTTGGACCGAGTTCGTTATTATCCAAATGTTCGCTTCATCATTCACTAGTTTTGTCCCAAATGCATTTAGATCAAGTTACTGGCGTTTATTTAAGTTTTATGTGAGTTTATTGCACATGATTTGTCCCAGATGTTGCAGATTTTGTTACTACGACACAACCTGGTCATAAACGTTGTTTATTGACTTTTGCTTTGTCCCCAATGTGGCCAATTTGTAATTGTCCCAGTTAATTGCTGGTGTATTACAAAGACTGTCACTAAGTTATCCGTGATTATTATTTTTTTGAATAAAACGTAAATAGCCTCTTTCATGTCGTAAGCAAACATGTTCATCCGAAATTTTGCTGATATAACATGGGTTGGATTTTTTTAGTTGGCTTGTCCCTGAGGTAAAATGTCTGTCACCTGTTATTCGAAAAGTCTGGGTTAGGTTGGTTCTAAATTTTATTGATTTTATTTTGGTGCGTTTACCTTCCTAGGTGTCACTGATTTTATTGTGAAGATACAGCTTTCTCTGAAACTTGGTTAGAATAAGTTTGTCCCATTTTAAGATTTCCAAAGAATTGTTGTTTTGTTCGTCACGTTTACATCATCGAAGCTGTTAAACTTCCCTCAAATACGCGAAGTTTTTCGTATAGCTACCCAGACCGACTATTATTTAATTGGATTATTTATTCATTTTGATGACTCATTATGGACGCATTCCAGATATTGTTGCATTTATCTATACCGTTACCGATTATTATTTTTTTTAAGCAATCCCAATTGGGGTTGTAAGCAAACATTCTACATAATTATGTATCTTTACAGAACAAGTAATTAAGTTAATGATAATAGCACAACTTCAACAGATTCAATAGACAAATTTCTGCGCTTGCTACAATTGATAAAAGCTTTGTTTCGTTGCAAACGTTCTTATTAAGATTTCGTTGCACAAAAACAATTTCCTAAGTTATGAAGTAGCGAATGAACGAAAATGACTCATGAACATTGTCAATCGGTAATTGCAACAAAGTCATTATAACCAATCCAATCTGCGAATCGATTGAAAACCCGAAAGCTCTATTGTTGCAAAAAGTTTGCGACAGATTCTAGAACAACTGTAGACGCTAGTTGACACTTAGTATATCCCACATATGTTTGCTTTGGACTTTATCTGGAACTTGCAATCCTAAGTAATGCACTTTTGAACTTGTCGCAGAGATGACGTGAGGTATGATAATTCATCCATAACTATGCACTATGAAAATCAAGACAATCAAGATAATCAAAAAATTTAAATATATTGCTATTTTCCCAAGTTCCACTTCAAGCACAAGGTTTAAAAATATACGCATAATAAAAAAGCAATTATGCATAAAGCTCTGCTTTTGCGTGTTCTTAAATTCTATTAAAGTTTACGTTTTAAATATAAATTTATTCTACACTGGTTGCTGTTACACCAAAAATTATTTTCAAATTAGTTGGCATTATTTCATTGAAATTTCATATTTTTAAAGCTCTAACCAGTATTATGTAAAGCTTAACATATATTTTTTTTTAAATTCACTTAGTCTTAATGCCCAATGTTAATGTTTGTCCAATATTTTTACCATTATAAACATTTTACGAAACTATCAGCAAAATTATGCAGAATTATGTTCAACCTGTCAAAATAGTAGCGTAATAATACACTGGGGAAATATTTTTTATTCAGCTTTACGCAGAATTAATATCATATGGGCATTGCATTTTATCAGTTTCAGGTTGTGAGCCACGTAATAGATTTAGAGTAATGTTTATTAGTCTATTTTGGCACTCGCTGGAGGGGTTACAACCGATAAAAACTCGTTTCGCTGTAAAGTTCTCGATTGAACACACTAAATTTCTCCGCAAGTAAACAAACTACTAAATTGCGAAGGAAAGGCTGATCTTAAAGGAAATTTTTAAATTCTGCCTAAAGCTGTGTTCATAACTTTGCAAAATTAATAATTGGCATTTTTTGGGTTTTTGCAAGTTCATTGAAAGCTCGAAAGCTGTATTGTTGCATGTATTAGGCAGCTGTTTCTAAATTACAACGTGACTTGAGTATTATTTATTGAACCTTAATTAAAATTTCTGCAATCCAATCGCCGGAACGACAAAAATCAAAATTTTACGATAGTAATGTTTTCTTATGAGTGTTAATCGTAATTCTGCGTAAAGCTCCTCAGCCTAACGATACGTTTTAGACATTTTTGTTTTCAAAGCTGCGCCAATGAAACGATTTATTAACGTGCAAATAATTAATGTTTAATTTATTATAATGACACCCTGGTTTCGGATCGAAGTTTTATACAGAATAACGAAAATTGTGCCTATACATCTTATGGTGCATTGTAGGCGATGGTCGATATGTTTCGAGTTATGACTAAAAAGTTGCTGAATGAACTTTTTAGTCAGATTTGGAAACAGGTAGGTAGGGCAATGGACGCAGTTGTCACCATACGAACCCAACACAAAACCCATAATCCATGAACCATTCTTTTTAAGTAAAAGCGAGGACGAAATCTTTTTAATTGGTTGGGTTGGATTGGGTTCAATAGTTCGATTATTAGATCATCGCAACCCAACCTAACCCCAAAATTAATTCACATTTCGCATGCTATTTTGACCATTATTATTTTTTGCTTACCTTGGGTTTCTTACTACGACAGAATACAATAACAGCAAATATAAATAATAGGTGCGCTTGACCTTTTTCACCATTTACAGCTCACAGATCTTTAACGGTGTCCAAAATTCAGGTTAATACTGCCTCAAGGTTTTTACTTTCCAATAAACTCAACTGGTCAAGTTGGTGTAATTTGATTTCCCTGATAGGGGTCTAGGAACATTCTAATTCTTTCCCCACAAAACGTTTTGTTTCGAAACGTTGATAAAAAGTTATCATACCAACCCAACCCAACATCATCGTCCATCGACCATTTCTTTGTGGTATATCTTGTGTAGGGTTACATTGGGTTGGGTTGGGTTGAGTAATTCGTTTATTAGATCATTTACAACCCAACTGACCCCCAAAGTTGATCAACCATTCATTTTTAGTTCACATTTGGGAAAAGCAATCTTGTGTAGGGTTGGGTTGGGTTTGGTTACATATCAAGGAGATTAGAAAATTTGGAGTGGATTTTCGTGGTGACTTGTATTTATTATTTTTGTATTACTTTGAACTCTAATTAAAGAATTAAAAAATAATTCCGCGTAAAGCAAATTTATAATCCTGTTTCTATGTAATTAATAGCTTGTAGAACTTACGACTTTCTGTTAAATTATTGAAAATTTTAAAGCTCCATTACACAAAATCTGCAAATACGCAAAGATTCCAACTTTACGCTTGTAATGTTCTATTATTAGCATTAACCATAATTCTGCGTAAAGCTCCGCTACTTATTTTAAATCAATTTTTTTCAATTAATCGCCAAATTTTTGTTTTAAGCTCCACGCCAGTAAACCGATCAACGTGGAAACGATTTGTGTTTAATTGTTCGAAATAAATTTTCTGCAGAAAAAGTTTTCCGCAGAATTTATTGGGTTCGTAATGTAATTCGTCTCAAATAAGTTCAACATTTCCGGCATTTTTTTTAATTAATTGTGACGCAATCAATCGAAACTATTAATTTCATGGAAATAAGCAACCAGTAGAGCTTTACGCAGAAATATGCAAATCCACGTTGCAGATTTTAAGTTACGCACATTGCTTCATTTATGTTCAACGATTTATTTTCAAAGTTTATTTTCAAAGCTCCATTACACAAAATCTGCAAATGCTCGAACTACGCAAAGATTCCAACTTTACGCTGGTAATGCTTTATTGTGAGCGTTAACCATAATTCTGCGTAAAGCTCCCCTACTTATTTTAAATCATTTTTTTTTTCAATTAATCGCCAAATTTTTGTTTTAAGCTCCACGCCAGTAAACCGATCAACGTGAAAACGTTTTGTGTTTAATTGATCGAAATAAATTCTCTGCAGAAAAAGTTTTCCGCAGAATTATCGGGTTCGTGATGTAATTCGTCTCAAATAAGTTCAAAATTTCCGGCATTTTTTTAAATTAATTGTGACGCAATCAATCGAACCTATTAATTTCATGGAAATAAGCAACCAGTAGAGCTTTACGCAGAATTATGCAAATCCACATTGCAGATTTTAAGTTACGCACATTGCCTGGTTTATGTTCAACGCCGAATGATTTATTTTTAAAATGATGTTTAATCAACATAATAATTTATCAATATGATAGTTATTCAATCGGGGAAATATTCTGCATTGAGCTTTACGCAGAACTAATAGCGTAAAAGCTTGAAAGATTAGTTATTGCATTTGATCAACTTCACGATGTGAACCACAGGTGTAGAGTGCTATATACGAGTCGATGGACAGACATTTGGGCATTGGATTGGGTTGGTTTCGATTGGGTTGGGTTGGATTGGTTTCCATTGGGTTGGGTTGGTCTCGGTTCATGGTGTTGTGTAATTCATTGATCTTTAATAAAAAGCAATTCTCAAAATTAAAAATAATACATTCTTCGTAAAGCAAATTTATAATTATTTTTCTACTTACTCAATAGGTTCCAGAATTGAAAGCTTCATTATGCAGAATCAGCAATTGCTCGAACGTGGTAAAGGTTAAAAAATTTACGCTTGAAATGTTTTATTAGAGCGTTAATAGTAATTCTGCGTAAAGCTCCCCAACTTGCAAGTGATTCGTGTTTAATCGATCGAAATAAATTTTCTGCAGAAAAAGCTTTCCGCGGAACTATCGGGTTCATAATTCGCCTGCAATAAGTCCAAAAATTTCCCACATTTTCTTTATAAGCATTGGGAAGCAATTTTTCGAAACAACAATTTACGAAAATGAAATGAGCAGTCAACAAAGCTTTACGCAGAAGTATACAAATCTAACTTGGAGAACGTTTTAAAATTACGTACATCGCTTAAATTATTTTGAATCTAGGAAGATTTATTTTCAAACTGATGTTTAATTAAGATAATAATTTAACAGTATGATAATTAGTCAACCGGAGAAATTTTCTGCATTGAGCTTTGCGCAGAATTAATCGCGTAAAAGCTTGAGAGGATAAATATTGCATTTTATCGACTTCACGTTGTGAGTCACAGGTTTAGGGTAACATTTGCGAGTCAGTGTGCAAACATTTGGGCATTGGATTAGGTCGGGCTGGTTTGTTTTGTGTTGGGTTCAGTTTGGTTCGGTTCGGTTTTGGTTATGTTCGATTCGGTTGGGTTAGGTTCGATTGGGTTTGGTAGGTGTGAGTTGGGTTGGGTTCGGTTGAATTGGGTTGGGTTTGGTAGGTGTGGGTTGGGTTGGGTTGGGTCAGTTTGAGTTGGGGTAGGTTCGATTAAACACTTAAAGTAAATGAAAAGAAGAATCTAATAATGTGCAAGTGGTGTACCGCTTGATGATCGGTTTAAAGTAAACAGCATTATATTTGATTAATAGACAATGCATTTTTTTAACAAATGTGTAGAAAATTTGTTTTGTAGAAAAAGTAGATTTACGACAATGGGAAAACATTCATGGATATATTTAAATATATTTGATGTCAAATTTTCATTTAATCTCGAATTTTATGAATGTTGAAATCCGTCTCTGATTGGCGCAGTGTTATGTACACGAAGTCATGTTATAATTTAATGCGGATGGAATGTTTTCCATTGATTGTAAAACAATTAATTACAACAAAATTTTTCTTAAAGTTTAATCACTTAACGTCTGTAATAATAATAATGATAACAATAACAATTCTGCTATTTTTGTTTAATTAACCAAACGTTTCAATTTTAATCTAGCCGTCGTGCGTTCGATTCGAGCGAATAAATTGTCGTCGCGGGCGTCCACGACGGCCGCAACGTCGTAAATTTTCGCCGGTTCGCGGAAAAAATCCAAATGACGCCATTTACAAAGCGGAGACGCATCTCGATCGCATTAAATGTTACACCGCGGTACTCCCGAGACGTACAAATTAATCGATTTTCTCGGGCGGATATTACGCTCAAACGAGCCCAAAACAAACGAGTTACGGTTACCGGCTCGGCTCGCCGACAATAAATAACCGCCGAACCAGTTATTTGTAGACGCGCGTAATGGTTATGGAAACTGCCGGCGTAGCAGCAGTAGTACATGAAAATATAATTCAAGTGTTGCACAAGAAGGCGAGTAAGAAATAGCACAGATTATATCGGGTTAGATTTATACGCTGAAAGTGTTATTGTTCTAGTGGGACCCCCATATATGTACCGGTCACGTAAGCCCCGGCCGAGGCAGGCCGGCGATCGAGACCGCACACGCCGATCCGGACGGCGGCGGCGGCGGCGGCGGCGGGCCCCGCTACCTACGCCGACATCGACGTGAGTAATTATACGCCATTCGGTCTGATTTTTATGCCGCGTTCAGAATGCCTGAAAATTGTGAAACGTCCGGCGGACGACGTTCGCTGCGGCATTCCGCGGATCGCTGCGATTCAAATGGAACCGCCGACGAGGAAATTTCGAACGAAAAAAACACTTCTCACAGTTCTCGGTCTAATTGCACGGCGATAAATGGCGCGGCGTCGCGAACGAATACCGCTAGATGCGAAGGAAACTCACCTCATTATCGACCATCAGACCTAAAAGCTAAACGCAATTAAAAGGCGAACAAAACGGGAAATTTATTCAAATCGAGAAAGCTGTTTTGCACATATGGAGTCGCACGAACATATTAGAATATTTGTACAGATCGAGGGCTTTGTTTTTAGAATCTACTGAAGACGACTTACTTGTTGAAATACGCACCTATCTAGATTTGCATAAAAATCAAGGGTGGTGAATGGTTTTTGATTTTTAAAGATTTATATATTTTCAAGCTCTTTTTTCAAAACTTAAAACCGCCAATTTATTACTAACGAAATAGGAACATGCGAAAAATTGTTTTGAACAATAATCCTGGAAATATGTTGACAAAATGTAAAAGATTTAATAAATGATAACATTTTCTTACACAAAAAATAACAAAAATCCTGATTTAGGAGAATAAAGAAACATTTTTCAGTGAAAACCATTGTCTAAATTTTGTAGGGCGTTTTGTTGTTTTAAGAGAACACAACCCAACTTAAATAATTTCAATAGTAAGAATATAACCTCAAAAGGAATAAACTAAATCGAAGAAACACGAACGTTGATTAGATTTGATTAGAATTATTACAAAAATTAGAAGTAAAAAGTCAATCCGATCCAGAATGTTCATTAATTGTAAACGATTCTAGAAATGCAATCGCTCTCTTCGATTTTCAAATATCTGATTTCGTTTAGGAACTCTGAACAAATGCATTATTTATCTTGTACACCAACAGGCGTTGTTTCACGTGATCAGCGCGTGCACCTGCACTTGGCTTAAACGTCTTGATTTAATTATATTATACTCATCTCATTTCAAATTTATATAAACTTGTGTCAAATCAAGTTGGATACAGTACGAATTGTAAAAATTATAGCTTAGGTTCCTTGGATAGTAAAGTAGTTAATCAGTTATTGAACTACTTAGTTAAGTCATTGGTTGATCAACTTAAATTGAGTTAGATTGTCACTGTTATTTAGTTTACCAGTTATATTAACAGTTAGATTGTCAGGAAGTCTGACGTGTTGTTGGCTAGTTTGTAGGTTATGTGTCATTACATTTTCACTTAATTTATTAGCTAGTTAGCGTGTTAGTTTGTTTGGCAGTTAGTTCGCCAATTATTGTGGCTAACTGTTTGATTGCTAATACATATCTCAGTTAGATTCGCAAACTAGTCAGTTAGTTTGCTAGTTAGTCAGTTAGTTTATCTGTTGGCTTACGAATTAGTTTGTCATAGTTGTCTGATAGATAATTCTCCTATTTATTCGCGTATTATATTTGCAGTTCAATTAGCTTATCAGATCTTTTATAAATTTGATTGGCGGTCTGCGAAATTGTTAGTTTGTTTGGCAGTTCGTTTGTCACTTAGTTTGCTTAAATCTAGTTAGTTCGTCATTACTCTTACTATATTCAACAGATAGTGTATTCGCCTGTCAAATTATCAGTTATATTGTAAATTACTTTATTACTAAGATTGCCTGGTAGATTGTGCAATAGCGAATTCGTTTCTTTATTAGTTGGTAAGTTAACGTGGGAGCCAGTGTGCCAGTTAATTAGTTAGTTAATTAGTTAATTGTTAGTTAAACAATAAGTTTGTTAATTATTTTGACCAACTGTTTTATTGTCAGTACATTTCTCAGTTCGATTTAATTAATTTGCTAGTAAACTTGTCAGTTAGTTTGCTGATAACTTTACCAATTAGTCAGTTAGTTTATCTGTTAGTTTGTAAGTTAGATTATAAATCATTAGGTTAACAGATTATTTTCCAGTTAATTCACTTGTTTATCCTGTTATTATATTTTGAGTTAGTTTGTCATTTAGATTTTCAATTAGATTGCTGCTAATCTTTTTAGTTAGATTATAAGTTTTTAAGTTAGTTTGCAACTTTTTTTGTTGTCATTTAGTGTGTAAGTTAATTGTTGTAGTTGTTATCTAATCAATTAGTTTGTTAGCTAATTTGTCATTTAGACTGTCAGTTAATTAGAGACTTTGACCGTTAGTTTATTAGTTAGTTTACCAGTTAAATTGTCGGTTAGTTTGTGAGTTAGCTTGATAGTTAAATTGCAAATAATTTGTCTGTTAGATGCTCATCATCATTTTTTTGTTAGTTTGCAAATTAACGTATCGGTTAATCTGTCAGTTAATTTGGGTAATTGTTAGTTAGCCAATAAGTGTGTTAGCTAGTCATATCATATAGCATATCATTTAAATTGTCAGATATATACTGATTTTGTCAGTTACTTTGTAGATGTTATATGCTTAACAAGATTTTCACGTAGTTAACAGGTTAACTTGGCAGCTAGTTTATCTGTTTGTCAATTAGATGTTCAATTAGTTTGTTAGTTAAAAAATTTCAATTAGATTGTTAGTTCTTACTTACGTATCAGGTTCGCTGATTGGTTCCTTGGTGAGTAAACTAGTTAATCAGTTAGTGAACTAGATAGTTATGTCATTAATTAATCAAGTTGTTATCAATTTTGTTGAATTGTGAATTAGAATTGTCAATTCGTTTGTCATTTAGTCATGTCAGTTATTTTAATATTTAGATTGTCAGGTAGTGTATCAATTTGTTGGTAAATTGTAGGTTAGATGTTATTAGTTTTTCGACGAATTTATTATCTAGTTTGTGAATCATCTTGATAGTTAACTTGTTAGTTTGTCAGTTAGTTCGCACATTATTTTGTTTGATTGTAAGTATATTTCTCAGTTAGATTCGCAGTGGTATGTTAGTAAACTATGCAGCCTAGTTTTCCAGTTTCTCAGTTAGTTTCTCTGTTGGATTGTAAGTTAGCTTTTGAATTAGTTTTTTTATTTAGCTTCACAGTATGTTTGCCATTATCAATTAGCTTGGTTTGTTTCTTTACTAGTTTGTAAGTTAGCTGGCCAGTTTGCTTGTAGTCGTTTAGTGTACAAGTTAATGGTGGTAGATGTCAACTAATCAATTAGTGTGTCAGCTAGTTTGTCATTTAGTTACCGACATTGACTGTACGCTTCTCAGTTAGCTCAATTAGTTTATAAATTTGAATGGCGATTACGTGATCTGTTCTATTGTTAATTCGTTTTTCTCTCATGTTGTTAGTTAGCTTTGTAAGTTACTGTCTCAGTTTATTTCTCAGTTAATTCGCCAGATAGTATACCCGTCTGTCGGTTAGATTCTAGATTTTTTTTACTAGGCATGTCAGCTAGATTATGCATTAGCCAATCCGTTACTTTGTTTGTTAGTTTGTATGTTAACGTGTCAGTTGGTCTGCCAGTTAATTGATGCAATTGTAGTTAAACAATAAGTGTGTTGGCTAGTTTGTGAGTTAGCTTACATTTAGTCTATCATTTACATTGTCAGTTAGATGGTCATGTTGTCAGTAAATTTGTAAATTAGCTCTTAGTTAATTTGCATGTTTGCCAGATAGTTTATAAGTTGGCTTGGCAATTATTTTATCTGTTTTTCGATTAGATGATCGATTTGTTTGTTAGTTGAAAATTTTCAAGTAGATTGTCACTTGAGTCACTTGGTCTATTAGATTGTCAGTAAGATTGGCAGTTGGTCTATCAAAATATGGATCAAGATTGTGTGTTGTGATTATTGCATCGCCTATTCGTTACAGTGGGAATGAATAAATAAAATACTTGTGTGTATCCAACAAATTGCCGTAGTACCACCATAAAACAACTGTGGCGTTCACCACCAAAATCTGAACCATTTGAAATGAAACTCGTAACTGGTATCACAAGCATTCAGCAGAAACGTTTAACGATTCATTATTTATAAAAATTGGTGATTAATGGGCAAAACTGACCTATGCAGAATTTGTAATGTATTTCTAAACCAACCCACCTCAACAAAAACATAATCGTTTAATTTTATGTTTAATACCTTGAAGCCCCCCCACCATCCCCACCATCGTAAATTAGATTATTTTGCTTTTTGTCTATAACCTCCCATTTTATAACAAGTTTCAATTCAGTTTCAGTTCGAAAAAAACTGACTATTTTTTCGAACGTTATTTCAAAAATGCATTTCTTAGGTAATAAATTACAATAGAGCTTTCTGTGCCAAATGTACACAGTTTTGATTTATTTCTTTGCTATTTACCCACTTTATCTGAAAAATGTACTTCATGGGTATTTAATTAATGCTATAGCATCATATGACAAACTGTTAGCTTTGATTTGTTGCTGTTTTACAAATCTTATTCTAAAAAGAGTCCCATACAGTTTAAATAAAGCCTTCAAGCCTTGAGCCTTGAAGGTCGTATATCGAGGAATCTTTTGGAGCAGGCCTGTATCGTAACCATTTGATTTTACATCTACAATTTGAACGTAGCTCAATGCTAATGACGTTGGCAAATAAAAACATATACATCAGGTTTGTTTAGATTATCTAGTCGGCCTTAAACTGAGCAGATTGGATTGGGTTTGGTTTCGTCTCTGAACCTTTTAACCTCGTTTGTTCTTCGATTGCTTCATTTACTATTTGTTTGCCTGGTTAATTTTTATTTATTTTTATTTTCTCAACAAAACGTAGTGAATAAATGTATAAATGAACAATTTTGTGAATTTCAGGATTTATTATATTTTGCAAGATTTTCACACATTTAATTTTTTTGCAATTTTTGGAAATTTAATTTAAACATTTTTCCGAATTCCGTAATCAGCCATATTTCATAATTTGTTGGTATTTAAAGAAATTTTTACGTTTTTGACCTTCTTTAAAATTTTTATTTATTTTGAAATTAAACAGCGTTTGATCTTGACAATTTAAGATTTTTTATATTTTGCTATTTTTAAATTGTATTTATTTTGATTTTGATTTATTTTCGAATTATTGTTTAATTTCGTTCGAAAATGGGACAATTTAATCAATTTTGACTTTTTTTTTAATTGTAGCAATTTAATTTTGATTTTTTGCTGTCATTTTGAAACGTTTCATCATTTATTATAATTGTAACGATTTTGGTTTTAATTTTTGTGTAGTGAATAAATTAATAATTTCACAATTTTATTGAATTTAACTCAACTTTTTCCCCCTTTCTGTTTCTTTAAACTTTTATCGATTTTGATAATTTTACATTCTTTACGTTTTCTTTGATAATATTGACTTTTATATCAATGTTGCTAATCTTAATTTTTTTATATCTTGACTAATTTTCAGTTTTGGTATTGTTGCTAATATCGACAATTTTAATTAATGAAGGTGGGAGGCCCCTCACGATCCTTAACTTTTTTTCTAACTGCGAGTAACATTTTGAAAATTTTGTTACGTTTGTCATTTTATAATTTTTGATAATTTTTATGTATTTGCAATTGTTATCTTTTAGACAATTTCGCCGTTTGGTATCCATCAATCATGTCAACAAAACGGTAATTTGGTTCAATTTGTTTAATCTTTATATTTTTAATTTATCACTTAATGCAACTCTATGTGACATATTCGAACGATGTAAACTAGCAGAATCTCCATGTATGTCACTGATGCTAAAATTTCGGTTCATTCAAAGATTATAGGTTCGTTTACGTCATACGCAACTTTACTTATTACAAATATTTTCAACGCTTATAATTCGTAAACGTAGAACTGTTTATATACTAACCTACATAATAAAATTCAATTTGTTTACTAATTGCATTTTTTATTCGTCGAAATACGTATAGATTTACACGAGGCTTTTTGTGCTTTGTTTATTAAGCTCTGATTGTATTTTTCTTTAAATTAATGATTTGTAATGTAATATGCCTAAAGTATAATTATTTGCAACAAAATATCATTTGATTTTTCCGATTTAGATGTACAGGAGATTAAATTTCGGAATTAAATGCTAATCCCTTTCTTGCCAACTGCAAATGACAAGAGATATAGAGACGGTTTATATAGCTTTACAAAAGAAAGGATGTCACCTAGAAAATTAACGAGATTTGATAGGTTGTGTAGTTACCCAGCATTCTCTTAAGTATTATTGGGTTTGATTATAATCTTTCATAATATTTTCCGTTGTTTCTTCGACTTTGCTCATGTGTTTCGCGTTTAATTCGTGTAATTTTTTTTCGTTTCGTACCATTGACATCGATATAAACAACGAAATCAAATCATTGGGGCTAATTTTGTTTGTTTATCGTTGGGATTAAAAACAATTAATTCGAAACTGATTACTTTTATTTACGAAATATGATGACAAACTTATTTAAAAACTTCGTATCGTATTGTCTATTGATCTGAGGATCTAATTGAACAATTTAAACACAACCTGGGCAAATTGATAGTTGCATTACGTTGTCGTGATATAAATTTTATTGACAAACGTGCTCGACACATTTCAGAAAAGGAAATCGACAGCGTTAATAATTATTCGATAAGCGTTGTCGGTTGACTTGACAGGTTGGGTTAGATTGTTAATTTCGTCTCATTTTCTTTTGCAACCAAACCCAAGCAAACCCAACCAAACCCAACCTAACCGAATCCAATCCAACATAACATAACCAACCCAACCTAACCCAATCCAACCCAACATAACCTAATAAACCCCACAACTCAAGCCATAATATTTTTAGTGACGAGTAAACCCAAGTACAAATAATTTTTATCTTTGTTCTGATATTTCACTTCTATCCATCGTCAAATTCCAACCAAACTCAACCTAACCCAATCCAACCCAACATAACTTAACCAACCCAACTTAACCCAATCCAACCCAACATAACCTAACCAACCCAACCTAACGCAATCCAACCCAACATAACCTAACCAACCCCCCAACTCAAGCCATAATATTTTTAGTGACGAGTAAACCCAAGTACAAATAATTTTTATCTTTGTTTTGATATTTCACTTCTATCCATCGTCAAATTCCAACCAAACCTAACCCAATCCAACCCAACATAACTTAACCAACCCAACCTAACCCAATCCAACCCAACATAACCGAACCAACCCCCCAACCCAAGTCAAGTACAGATAATTTTTATATTTGTTCTGCTATTTCACTTCTATCCATCGTCAAATCCACTTGTCCTCTACAGGTTCGAACCTTCTACTTTCATACTAAATGTATACTGTTCAGGATTTATCTTCCCCCTCTCATACGATGGCCATTCAATCCATTAAATTATATAAATCTAATTAGATTGGTCTAGAGTGCCTGTCGAAGCATTTGTAATTTTTCATTGTATTTGTGTCGTACAATTGGCTTCTCGTGGCACTAAGAAGTCATTTTCGTCTTCACCTTTAATTGTACGTGCGGGTTAAAATAAAACTGTAGGCGTTGTTAATGATAACCACGACCGCTTAATGCGCCCCATTATCTCGATTGTTATGTTATCCTTATCATTCATATCGCCGAGGCACTCAAACGTCGTGTCGTTACCCGACACAAAATAACGAAAGATCGTGAATTTGTCCCCGGTTCTCAGTATGCGGCGACATTTGCTCCGCGCCACGACCGAATGACGGACGCAACGTCGGTCGGGGCGAGCGTGTAATAGCCCGCGTTCACATGCCGTTCAACGACGAATGTCATACAGCATGTTATTATTGCCGTGCCATGAACATCTTACGTTGGAAGCGCGGATGTCTTTTGTTGGCGACGTAGTAATTACGAGTAATTTGGAGGTTACGTCGCTCTCGGACTGGGAAAGCGGCGACGGGGCTATGCGTGCGTGACGCGCACGCTCGTCATGTGTTTTAAGCGCGTCCTCTCCCATTCATTTGTCATCGATTGTCTATGACGAGCCCTATTGTTCGGTTGGGGCAGTTTCGGCCGTTTTTTATTCGCGCGGCCCCGACTGGTGTCGGATTAGGACGCTTGTCGTGTAATTGACACCGCAAACGGAGTACACAATCGGCTTAATGATTGAGATTTAGATGTTGGTCGTCGTTAGATTTTTTCGCGTTTTTGGAACTAACTTCCATCATAAGTGAATATTTACTAACAATCGTAAACAAGTCGTCCGAGTTAGCTGTGTGAAGTAACGCTTCTTAGATTTTCCCTGCTGTCTGGATGAGAAAAATCCTCAATAGTTTTAACACCCACTCACATTCACTTTCCAATTAGTGGGTATATATCGAACGATGTTTGCACGGCTGTAGTTGATTTACCTGTTCGAGGATTTCTTTGAACAACATTTGATAAAAGTTCTATTTTGATACTATATACTCGTACTGTATAATTAGGGGTGCAGGAGCTCCAATTTTCACAACCGGTTCTCTTCAAACCTACGATCGAAGAAAATGACTGTTGTCGTGCTCGTCTCTGAATGAACAATTTCTACAATCCATTACTCCTATTATATGAAATATGAGGAAAACGGATAAGAGTCACAGTAGAGCTCTAATAAGACGACTTGAACAATTTCGTTGAATTTTAATTAATATTTTCGAAAATATATATAACATGATAATTATCTAAATTACGTGACTCCTTTGTGCGAACCTATGAATGTGGGAGACCTTACTTGTTGTTTTATGTAGTCAAATTGCTTATGAGAATTGCCAAGTGATTGACTAAGGTTGAAGGATTGCCATAGGATATAGAGTTGTAATGAAGTTGGGTTGGGTTAGGCACCCAAAACCTAATAGAAATGGTACCCAACCGTCTTATATTGTTCAGCATACCCAGTAGAAAAGTGAAATATTTTTTTGAGAATTTGGTTGGCGGTTGACCTTGTGATCGATCTTTTCACTTTTACAAAGCTGGATTACATGGACTCATACAGACAACTATTTTAATGGGACCAGACAGTATCATCATTTCATACCTGGTGACTCTAGTACAGGAAAAATAAATGTAAAAATATTTCCTAAACGTACTTTATTTATAATTCCCTCCCCTTATTTTGCTTCTTATTTTTAGTTCATCAATCATACAATTTATATTTGATAATCCCATCTTCTTGTAAATTCGTTTAGGTGATACCATGTTCATCACATCATGTATTTGGGTATAAAAACTGTTGTGCTCAATTTATGTTTGCTAAGCACTGGAATATTTCCTGTAATAACTCCTTCATTTTGTGTGGCAGATTTTGTTGCCTTCAATGGTCTGAAAGTGCAGAGTGGACGTATTCACCAATTTATCAATTGGTTCATCAAATGTTGATGACGTTTCCGGTACTTTGGTTGGTTCTTTTATAGTTGATACAAGATAATAACTTTTTCAGAAAATGTTTACAAGCAATTGTCCTTTTTTCATTCTTTCATTAAATGTATGTGCAAATTACCACGATTATCTTGTACCGTTTGTTGGTAATATTTGTTTGTCATACAGAGCAATCAAAAATTCTGCCACATTTCCTGGTGAAGGTAATCACTGGTGCTATTACAATACCACCAGACAAACACCAATTGGCTGAACAAGGTGGCTGACAGTGAAAACAAAGAAGGTAATGAAATCAAAGGAGACGGTGAAAACAATGAAACAACGAAAACAACGAAATGAAATCAAACGAAACAGTGTGTAATTACCAAACGATGAAATCAGTGAAATCGAGAAACACAATGAAAGAAGAAAACGAAAACAAGGGATGAAACTGCTGCCAGCGATGAAAACACCAGGCAGTGTTAAATAAATAAAACAAAACGAGAAAAAACGACGAGATCTAAAAAAATAAATAAAGCAACTGTCATGAAATAAAAGGAGAGAATGTTATCAAGGAAGACAACGAAATGAAAAACTGAGATCAATGAAATAAAGAAAAAGAGAAACGAAATTCAATCGAAATAGCAGATTCATTTGAAAATTTTCTATATGTTATAAATTACACACACATACTTAAACCTTTAAACCCTGCGACTTATTCTTTGAGATCTGTCAAATAATTAGATTTCATGTAACCATGAAATTTAGTACTAGAATTAACTGTTGGTTGCCAATTTTAAGGAACAACAGAGCTGTCACGTGTGATTTATGATGCGTATATTTATAACCTAAACGTCCGTTGATCAATTTAACTATTCGTTTGTGGAGTTTTTGTGATGGAACGTCATACATCACTCAGATTTAATTTTTTTGTTTTTTTTTTTGGGTGTGGGTCTCCAATACGATTATTGGCGATAAACGATACATCATTCAACGGGTGAAACACGCTCCGAAATTGACTAATATTCCATTTTTTGGCTATATTAGTTTATTTCATCACTTAATATAATCTTGTCCTGTAAAAATACTTGGTTCACATACTTGTTAATGACGAGCTATGCGAATGGTGAGTATACTAATTTAAAATAAACCATAAAAATTTCTTGCTCTGCAAAATAACTCTCAACCACTCACGTCGTTTAGAAATCTTTGTCACCTCAACCGCTCTTTCAACTTCCTGAACAGAAAAAAAGTCATATGGTGCTAAGTTTATGGAAAATAATAATTTAATACACGTGTTTTTCACAGGCTCCTTCATAGTTTATGAGCTCAAACCGGACTTCTGTAATTGCGTAACAGTAGACTGTAGGAGTAACGTTTGCATTGAAGTAAACTGCGACTATAAACTGGGCCGATGTTGGCGATAGTTGAGATGGGACAATATACTTTCTTCAAATGTGATAGTCTTTATTAGTGGTTAATTACCTAGTTATATATAATAATTTCTTATTTTGCAATGCCGCATATTTGCCTCTATATGATGTCCGCATCGATTCCACGATAATGCATAGTCGGCGCGATTGTCACTGACCTCATTAGTCAAGCGAACTGACGTAGGTGAGCGGATGTTTCGATGTAACACCAATCAACACATTCTTCTGGTTGATGTCACAGGATTTACTGTGCATGATAGATCCATAGATATCCATAACACATCAATCTTTCTTGGGTAAGAAAATGGTGGTAATGTCCAGCTGAATTAAGGAATATTTCACTTGATCAAGTTCATTATTCACCCTGCCCTGCTAACTGCAGCTTATCTGGCGGCCTTGTGTGCTGTATCAAACCAATGATGCATTAAACTACCCCAATTGAATAACAAGATGTCAAGCTCAATGTTATTTTCATGTTTTCAATTTCTTTGTCTGGTTCTTTTCCTTTTTATAGTTTCTTTATTGTGAGTTCTATTTCGTATCTTGAAGGGGGTTCTAAATTACCTGCGCCCACTTCTTCTTCTTCTATTATTCATTTATGTTCCCATTTTTTGCATTTCACTATTCATTTTTCTTTTCTTGCCTTTTACTCCCTTCTCCCTTTAACAAAGTTTCCTTTTCAGTCCTTAATGAAGTCCATAGTCGTAGTAAAAGACAGTAGTATTTGTCGTATCATATTCTAGTTTACTTTGTTCATTGGTATAAATATTTTATTCCATCATTTTAATTATAATATTTTTCTGTTGGTTCTGCTCGTCTTCGCACAACATTTTTTCCCTTTATAAATTATTTTTTGGCCTTCTTTGGTTGACAGAGTCTTCTTGCCTTGAGGTTTCCATCATTTTCTTTCTCGCATCTAATTGTTTTTTTCTCACTTCCTTTCTTCTATCTATTTTTCCTGGTGAGCTCTTTATGCAGTCTTTAAGTTCCTTCCAGTTCTTCTCGATATCGTCCACTTTCTTTACTCTTTCATTTATTCTTGTTCCTATTTGTATCCTTTGATTGTAGAATCAACACCATTTACTACTTTTGATTTATATCTCAGCTCGACACTTTAAGTGATTTGTTTTATTCTGTACGTAAGTACACATATATACTTTTAATTACATTCATTTATGGCCCACGTATTTTCAAACGAAAAAATACACAATTTTGCATGGCATTGACACCATTTAGAATATTTGATTAACATCATCCACATCCTAAAGTACGCAGGACTAAAACATTGCGTCTGTATGAGATAATTGCTTTGCGGCATCATTAAAGCCACGAATAATTTTATGCTAGATTTTTTTTTAAAATATTTAAAGTATTTGAAAATCTATTGAACAAACAATGTAATTTCCGATGCCAAAAGTGAAACTACTCGGTGCACTATGTTAGTATAAAAAAAGGAGCCTTCCGCCGTCGGGGCTGCACCAACGGGCATTGATTGTTAAATTCGAAATCGTCGGTTGGAAATTGTTCAGGAACCCTCCAGTGTTGGCAACACATTGAAACATCCTGTTATCATCGGCATTATTCAATTAATTTTAATGGAACGAGAGAGCGCAGAAGAAGTGGGCTGTCAGATTCACGTTGGCAATTGTTAATTACGCGGTAATTAAACGAAGCCCACATCTGGCGCGCTTGCGAGTCCGTCCATTGCGCGGCGTTTGAGTTTAATTTTTAAAAATCGTTTCGTAAGTAGTCCGTAGTAGGTGGATGGCGGCTACCAAACGGCCTATGGGCTCCGCCGACGATGTGCGTTCCATCAAGAAGGTTTCCATGTCGAACTTTATGATCGAGTCGTGTTTTAGTATAAAAAAGTTCCTGCAAATGTATTACTTAATTTCATGTTTTTAAAGACGAGACGACAAGCAAACAAAAAATATTTAGTAACTACAGACAATAATTTAATTAAAAATAAGTAAACGTCATATCAAAGTAAACAAATTTCGAAAATCACAAAAATGTAATTGTAATATTGTAATAAATCATCAAATAATAAAAAAAAATAATTAAAGTTTTAATATAATAATAAATATCGCCCCCAATGTAAATAGAAATATATCGAATATTTAAAACTCAATGTGATGTGTTGCATTTTATGGAACGAGCACTTAAAATGAATACGTGAGGTCATAAATCGTATAATTCTTTTGTGTGAACTTGTAAAAAATGTTAGTATAAAAGGGAATTAATATTAGACAACATGATTATGTTAATTCGCTGAAAGTGTGACGTAATGAATTATTTATTTTTGCACCTTATTAAGGCATCAAGATATTTGTTGGAGTCAAAGAAACATTTTAAATAATTCCAACCCAATACGACCTAACCCAACCCAATCTAATCCAATTAAATCCATCAACGTCAAAGTTGCAAATACAACTTCAGATACCGAGACTTATTTCGAGGAAATCCCCAACCCAACCCAACCCAATCCCAAGCATTTTAGCTTATTTTAAAAATAACACAAACCCTTTCATTGAACTGAGTTATATTTGGCAATTATATTAAAAACCCAAGCACACCCAACCCAACCTAACTGAACCCAAATAATTTTAACTTATTTTGAAAATAAGATAAACCCTTGCATTGAACTGGATTCTATTCTGCAATTGTACATATTCCCAACCATATGCATTGTTTCGTATTTTAACAATATCACCAACATTTGCATTAACATGGGTTATGTCTTGCAACGTGTACCCAATTGACCCCAACGCATTTTACCGCATTTAAAAAATAATATAATCCTTTCCATTAAACTATGGTATATTGCAATTGCAATTTCTACGTTAAAAACCCAACCAAAACCAATCCCATCTAACTCAACTCAAAGCATGTTACCACATTTTAAAAATGATACAAACCCTTGCATTTAACTGGATTGTATTCTGCAGTTTCTACATAAAAACCCAACCAAATCCAACCCAACCCAACTCAACCCATTAATTTCTCATTTAGCAAAGCCGCATGTATGATGTCCTCGGCGATTCAATGTCAATGCATAGTCGGCGCGATTGTCAATGACCTCATACGTTGAGCGGGAGTTTCGAAGTAACACCGTCCAATACATTCTTCTGGTTGGTATCCTGATTTACAGTACGTAATAGATCGAAACCCAAACCCAACCAAATCCAACCCAACCAAACTCAACTCAAATCAGTTTGCCCTCTTTGAGACATTTGTAAAATCTGTTTATATATCTTTCGGATTTATTTAAATTTAATGTTACCTATTTGCTTCTTGTTTTTGTTTAATTGAGTGTATGTACTCTGCTCTGCTCTGCTTATTTGTTAGCTTCCACGATTCTTGCAGCTTTGTCTTTTTCAAAAATGTTACATTTCTTTTTGTTTATTGCTCCTTGTTTTTCTTTCGTTAGCTTTATATTAGATTGGAATTTCTAACTTATTAATTTTATTAATTAATTGTTAATTAATTATTAATTTTTTATCAATTTTGCATTTTTATAGCTGTGTCATTGTGATGCTTATGTCTTTCGAGCATTTTTTCCCCTCGATTTTAGGCATTTTTATGTATACTTAATGCAAAATTGACCGCTACGGCCTACTCTCGCGGCGTGCTGGTTTAAATGATATTGTAAAAATGTTAGGTTTTGGTATTAATACCCATACCAACCCAGCACAACACAATTTAACCCAACCAGAAATTTTGATAGACTTTTCATTTTTCAGTTTATTTCATAAATACCTGAAAACACTCGATTTTATCCCCACAGTTACGTAACTTGCAACCTATTTTTATGAATTATGACAGATTATCGACAGTTTCCATTTATAGTTTTGTTATTTTGACAATTTTTGACTTTTTTCGATTTTATTTATTTTTTACGTTTAAGCAATTTAATATTAACCGCTGTAGCCTATTATCGCTGCATGCTGTGTAAATAATATTGGAAAAGTGTTAAGTATTAACCATACCAACCCATACCAACCCAACCCATTCTAGCCCAACCATACTTTTGTTGAAGTTCCACTTCGTTTATATAAAGATATTAAATATATATTATATATATTTTTTTTGCATTTGAGCTAGTTAGCAGCCTGACTGATTTCCACGGTGTCTAGTTTGTCACACGTTAGTGCGAGTCTACATTTTTCTAATTTTTATAATAGCTTCCATATAGAACATATCTGCGCGTGTAAGCTATAATTATACGACTTTGTGTTAGCGTAGCAATATTTCCACTATGTGCAGATTTAAAGACCATGTACAATGTTTATATAATTGAATTATTTAACCGCTACAGTCTACTCTTGCTGCGTGCTGGTTTAGATAATAATTTAAAATTTTTAAATAATTGAAAATAAACCGCTACAACGTACTCTCGCTTTGTACTGGGTTAAACAATATGTACAAACGAAATTGATTAAATTAATTTATTATCCGTATATTTTCTAATTGTTGTTATTTTCTTCTCTTCCCTATTCCGTAGTAGCGCTTCATCGAAGAGACTCATTCTTCTGTTTTAATTAATTTAAGATCGTACATATTGTTCAACCCAGCACGCAGCGAAAGTAGGCAGTAGCGGGTATTTTTGTATTATTTAATATTATTATCGCGATACCCATTAATGTGTGTGAATAATGTAGTTATGTTTTATAAATTACCAGTACGGAAATTGTTGTAATAAATATAATAGGTTCCCAATAATATAATTATCCAACGAAAATATTTGAAGTTATTGCAATCGAGCGTACAAGAACCTAATTTAAAAAAAAACGGTAACTGGTGACTAATTTGGGTTAGGTGGAATTATGGAATTATAGCACTTGGTAGCACTGTAGTAGAATTAACATACGAATGCGTTTTTTCTCCCCAACCAGCGTCGCAAACGTGAAATAATCGGGTCAAATCCCACCGAAACCGAACTATTTTCACCAATTGTTTTTCGAAAAATACGTTTCGCTGCCGTCGAAACAAATCGCGAATTGTTCCGTTATAAAGCACATCCTTTGCAACTCCAGTGACAGTCGTATTGACAGTTCTGGATTAATCAATGCTTTTGTAGCGTGTGCATCACGCGTACGACTCGCATTTCATACACTAATCGCATTGCGGTAATGCGAGCCAATCGCTCAGCATCGCTTTATAATTCATGCCCGGTTATGTGTGACGTGCCATTGTTTCGTGCATCGGAGTCGTTGGAAAAGCGGGCAATTTTTTTTTATTTGGCGTTTGTTCGCGCACCGTTGTAATTTTTTCCTCGCGCCCACTCGTGATGCTCGTTATTACTGGGACGTCGTAAACTAGGTTTGTGCGGTTTCACCTGGTTGGCAAACGAAGCTTATTTTGAGGACTTGTTGAATTGGATTGAATAAATATATAAACCGGGGAAAAGCTTAATTAATTGTTCCATCTGAGAATTTTATAGCAAGTGGTAAATTTCGAATTAAAATAAATAGGTACAATACAATTTTTTTTCGTTTAGCTGTTGTTTAGCACATCCCTCGTATGTGAGCGTCAGTAATTTTTTAAGAGTTAAATGTTGGATGCTCGAGTTTGACTCAATACGATAAATGTTGTCGTAATTCTCGTCGACACCTAAACTTTGAATGCTCGAGTTTCATTCCAAATCTGTCAATTGCTCATTTAGAGGTGGGAGTAAACCAACGTAACAGATTGCATGGTTTATATTAAATACTCCTGGAAAATATGATGCAGATTTATTGCGCCTTATTACGCGTCGTCGAGTAGTTAATTGTAACGCTAAGTAACCCAACGTAACCCGACTCAAACCAATGCAAAATATGACGTCATTTATTTGTTTAAACACATAGAGCGAACGTAGTACATGTGTAGTAGGCGATAACGTCAGGGAGGTCGAAGATACGAAGACTCGACGCATTGCTAGCTCGTTTGTAACTCTCCTCATCGTCTTCAATTTTTCTTAATTTCATTGTCATAAAATGTAATGTAATGATATATACTTTGTAACCGATTAGTCTTGTTTCTCTTCTGATTCACAATACATTATTAACTTGTAACACTGTCATCTAATACAAATGTAGTGCATTAAATAATCCTCAACTTATAAAATTGATTTATGTAAACAAATTTTATTTTAAAAATATATCAGCTAATTTTTCAGCATCGTTGCTGATAAGATCGTTTCCCTATTTTGGGCGTAAAGATTGGACTCCATAACCCGGAAATTAGTCAATTATATCCGGTAGTTGCTGACGTCGCAGCTACATAACCTGCCTCTTTACCGATAATCTATGACCAACTCGTTCTCGTTCTCGTTCACAATGTGATTAACTAGTTCTTACTATTGCCGATTTCCGGTTTCATAATTAAGGTTGCATAGTTGACTTACATCAGCGTCATTGAATTGCCATAGTTTTCATAATTTTATTGCAGATTACGTTAAGGGTAACGAGACAGGTTGGGTTACGTTATCTCGTAGATCATTTAATTGTGAGCTCTGTTAGCCTTCGTCGCATTTTCGATGTAACGCTAGATCTCATCTGCGTTTCATGTTGTATGGCCATGTTGGCTTTGTACGATAAAATGAGTTATGACAATCACCATGGTTGGATTACCTTAAATGATAAGTTGGGTTGACAGAACAACCCAACCCTAAACTAATTTAAAAATACTCGAACACAAGATAGAGATTCTTGTGTTTTTGATGATCCGGCATCGATCTCGATCATAAATATTTATGTTTCGTCTAAATATTGATGAGGAGGCGAAACAGAGACTAGTCTGGTCTTCTACAAAAGTACTAGTACGAAACTAGTTCCCGGTAGAAACCTGAAAATTTAGATCGCCGTTGACGCATAGCAGAATCGTAACTAGCACACGACCTAGATTGCGCAAACCATTACAACAGAATTCCAGCCTTAAAAATACACACATGCAATATACAAGTCGTATTGGATTTTTTTATAAAATTTATGCGCTAGTACATCAAGGATAATAAACTGCATCACGTCACATTCATAAGTTAATTTATAAAAACGCCCACGTTGACCCATTTTTTAATAATCATTTGAATCTTTTGAAATAAACTGTGACCCTACTCCGCGAGGCAACACAGTTTATGAGTCGTATATTAAAACATTTGTATAAAGATATGTTCTCGGTTTATTGTAGTTATTTACATGTACAGAATCAAGCCAGATGCATGGTCACTGCCTTCCGTAACTAATCTGAATATTCACCGGGCGTACATCCCCTGACCAACTCGTGGTCAGTCACATGCGCCCTGGCTCTTCTGTATTGATTTCATATGATTAAATAGTTATTACTACTGCTGATATATAATAGAGCAATAGATAAAAAGACACAAAAGACATGAAACCCAGATTAGAAAGGCAAGAAGAAATCGGAATGATATGCTGAGGACGCTAATGCTCTTTTAGTTTTTTCATGTTCAACATTTTTTCTTTAATTTTCTGGTGAATTTTGTACTATTTTAATTTATGTAATTTTTTTTCATTTTCTTCTCGTGTTTTTACTACAATTTCTCATTCATTTTCGTAAAATTTTGGTTGAATATTTTTTAATTTTTCAGCTGTGAACTTTCGTTATTTTTCTTCATTATTTTTAGTTTAGTTTAGTTCCTCTTTAATTTTCATCAAACTTTTCTGTTGCCATTTCGCAAATTTCAACTTCCTTTTTTTTATTTATTCTTCGTTTATTTAGCTTTTATGCAAATTTCTGTTGATATTTCTACTATTTTAGTTTTTACTTCCATTTTTGTGATGGTATATATTTAAGTTTTTTTTTTTCTATTTCATCAAATTTTTCTTTATTTTGTTTATTTGTTCGATTTTATTCTCTTTGTGACCCAACTTCGCGACAATCACCATTCAAAAATTTCCATTCCGCTTCGATTCCACGATAATCTAAATTAACAAACGTTTAAAGTAGCATTTTCATTTTCGCGTCATCAACAATCCGTGCAATTTTCCGCCCTTTCATTCGTACATCGCCCGACGTGCCTCCCCCGTGCGCAAAGATCCTCAAACGTTCCCAGTTTACAAAAGCGGTCGCACAAAGCCCCGCGCCCCAATTACGAATATCCGTCGTCATATTTAAACTGTCTTTTCGTTCCGTCGATTGAAAGGGTTTCTCCGCCACCGCACCGGTAATCCCACAGAAGGTGACCGCCGCGCTAGTCGCATCCGCGCGAGCTCGTACATTCAAAGGGCCCCGCCGCCATTGTCGATGTAATAATAATTAGACGGAATATCGGCACAATAAGGCGTCTGGTTACCGCGACGACGAAAATCGGTATTCTATTAGCTGCATTAGATCCGATTTTATTGCACTTGACGCACGAAACCGAAACGGGGTTTCCGATTGACTGGTTTTGTCACGGATACTCGTGCATGTGAAAAATATATCAACAAAGTGATAGAGAATATAACGTCTACCTTCAACGGTTTTGAAGCTGGATGCATCCAAAGTCGAATAATGTTTTTTTTCGAAACGCGCTTCTCGACTAAAAAAGATGGACATGTGTATTCCATGCAATTTCGTTAGCAAATTTAATTCTTTATATTTTATGTTTTCTTTATGTGCAATTTTTTTCGTATCTCGCAACGTTAGGAAATGATGTAACCTCGTTAGCGTTTAGGTGTACTTTTTCCAACCAATACTTTATCGTTTTATATATGACAATGTGATATTTTAATTCTAGCACACATCAGCGAAAATTGGAAATTTACATTTGGAAACTTTTAACGTTAAATACAAGATCACATTTAAATATTTATGTCGACAAATTCAATGCCACGAAGCTGGGTACGATGCTAAATGTGTAAATAAATTAATTTGTAAAGTAAACATGCATAGATTTAGAACAAGAGTCAATAATCGGAACAAAATTAGACATCAACCGCTGGTAATAACCTTAAAGTCATAAACTAATACGTAAACACTTATCTTCATCGGTTAGTAGTAAGAATCAAAGCGCAATCATTTCACGTAACTTCTTTGATAATGCAATTGAATTTATCGAATCACATAATAGTATTGTCGTAATCGAATACAAGATTATATATTATTGGCTGTAACAGCGTAAGTGATCTCGCAACTAAGGACGCCGATATTATAAACAAGTACCTCGCCAGCTACTGAAGAGTACAAGAGTACGTTCTATAGATATACCTAATCAAAAACAATAGTAAAAAATAGTGCAAAATATAACCAAAATCGATGTTAGCGACCTTCAAGTGATGTTCGTAGGTGAAACTACAAAAAACGAAGATGACCTAAAATACCGAAGCTATTGCTTCCAAAGTACTGAAGACCTTCCCCAAAAATACAAATCAAGTGACGATGAAAGAAATTAACTTAGGAACCGTACGAATGTAACCTCCAAGAAAATTATTCGAGATCGACTGCGCCATCTGGGGATGTCATGTAGAAATGACGAGGGGCTGAAGGGGGGGGGGGGTAACCCGAATGAGATGCCGGGCGGATGGAGCACCGCGAGAACGGTTAGTTCACGTTAGTTACAACAATGGATTTAAGCAAAAATAATCAGAATTCTGAGGATCCATTACCGACTCGTATAGTCGAATACAAGAATTGTGTCTCCCCAAAGCCGAAACTTCATTCATTAATAATTTCAAATATTTATGTTTTTGTAAAAGGGAAGGGGTTTTGAAATTATTTGACATGATTTACATCCCCACATCCTGAAACAAATGATTTTCCCTTCCACTTGACTAGAGAAAAGCTGACGCCCAATAAAAAAATATATAGACATAAACGTAATAACTACGTTGAATGAAAAAACGACAAATATAACTCAATCAGTGACGTCAAAGAAAGTGGAGTAATATAATAAAACAAGGCTTTATAGGAATGGTGTTTTATTGCGAAAGAATAAACCTAATGAACTACTAGTCACGCGAAAATACTTAGGGTTTAACTGCCTACGTATTAATCCAGACGAGAACACCCTAAAATATCCGAGCGAACATGTAAACAAACCAGCTCCAAATAAATTCAGCATTCCCATGTCTGCATTTTCCAGACGTATTTGTTTTTGTTATTTTGTCATGTACTGCCATTGTTTCAAAAAAATTAACATAGATTTAGCCATTTCCAAAATTTTGACTGTTTTTTTACCATTTTTCGAGTCTGTATAGTTTTGATCACTTTCTTTGATTATATTCACATTGCATGTGTCATTTTGAAATTTTTACATCTTTTGACATTTTTAGACAATTCCCAAATTAAAATTTTGATGTTTATGTTTAAATTAATTTGTCAGGTTGGGTTGGGTTGGGTTGGGTTGGGTTAGATTGGGTTGGGTTGAGTCTGGTTGAGATTTCTTTTGATCACATGAAATTTTCTAAAAATATTATTCAAGTTCGTATTTTTTGACAAATTTGATTTCTTTAATTATTTAGAAAGTTTTGCACATTTATTTTAGACAAGATATTTTATTCGTCTGGTTTCGAAATTTTGGCTTGATTTGTTGGTTGGGTTGGGTTGGGTTTTTGAGACTTTTTATTATTCTTTGACATTTTGTATCGTTTGCAATATAATCAGAACATACCCTGTAATGTAAAAAAATCTTTATTGGCATAACTATTTGCAATACATTATGTTTCCTACTCCTTTCTTCTCCAGGCTCTTCCTCCCCCTTCTGCTCTCGTTCTTGGTGTCCTCTCCTGCCCACATTTCACCCACCCTCCTACTCCTATTCTCCTCCTTCAATTCCTTTAGCTTTCCGAAGAATCTCACCCCTTCTCCGTTCTCCCCCATGCTTCTTCTACAATCTCGTGCTTTCCTCTTCTCCCTATTACCTATCGATCCGATCCGAGAATATCCGAGCGAGCATATGAATAGACCAGTTCCAAATAAATTTGAGATTCTCATATCTGCATTTTTTATTCGTATTCGGTTTAACATTTAACATGGATTCTGACCATTTCTAAAATTTTGACTGCTTTTTTTCTTTTCAGACAATTCTCAAGCCTGGATATTTTTAATCATTTTCCACAATTTTCATTTTATGTATGAAAATTTTGGAATTTTTGCAATTTTTGAATTTTTTTAGACAATTCCCAAATTATAATTTGGTGTTTTTAAATTAGCTTCTTCGGGGTGGGTTGGGTTGGGTTGGGTTGGGGTTTCTTTTGATCATTTTAAATTTTTTAAAAATATTGACCAAAGTCGTTTTTTGGTAAATTCGATTTCTATAATTATTCCCAAAATTTTAAACATTTATTTTAGGCTCGTTTGTTGATTCAATTGCGTAGAATTTGGTGTTTTTTAATTAGCTTGTTCGGGGTGGGTTGGGTTGCGCCTGGGTTGGGTTGGGTTGGTGTTTCTTTTGAACATTTTAAATTTTCTAAAAATATTGAACATTATATTTTGATAAATTCGATTTTATAATTATTCGCAGGTTTGCACATTTATTTTAAATTCATTTCTTCTTAGATTAGGTAGGGCTAGGTTTTGAGAATTTTTTATTGTTTTTGTATTTTTTTTTTGCAATACAGTTAGAAGGTGCAAAGTATTTATTCATCAAATATGGTTAATGTGGTTAAAATAATGAAATAAAAAAATCCTTTTGCATTTTGAAGTTTTGCACATTGCTGTTGCAGTTTTGGTGAACATTTTTACTCGTTTTTGAATTGTGTTATTACTGAATTAGTGTTGGTTATTTGGAATTTTACTGACATATTTGATTTTCTAGCTTAATAATTCAGATGAGAACACCCGAGAAATCCGAGCGAGCGAGCGGCCACAATTCTCATGTCTGCACTTTTCATTCGTATTTGTTTAAGTTATTTTGTAATTTATTGGGATTGTTTCAAAATCTTTAAAATTAATTTTGGCGATTTCAAAAATTTTGACAGTTTTTTCTGTTTAAACAACTGATCAATTGGCAATTTCTCGAGTCGAGAATTTTACCAATTTTACATGCTTTTTTTCTACTCTACATGCTTTGAATTTTTGAAAACTTTTTTAGATTATGTTCACATTTCATATTTCAGTTTGGAATTTTTGCAATTTTTTACACTAAGAGATGCTAGCTATTTCAGCAAGTTCAATCTATATCAATAGATCAATTCAGCGTATGTCTGAATATATTTTGCAGTCAAAATTATTTTGCTTTTAATTGGGGCCATTGTCCCACTCGAACTTAGTTTGTTGCTTGTCTTCACATGCGTATTCGGACAAACGCGCGTGTTTCCGTTTTTCATACCTGCATGTCGCATGTATCAGATTTGTTGTATCGATTCTTTTTGTCTATCTGGTTCATCTGGTGGAACAAAAAGAAATATTTATTTACTATTTTTATACTTTAGATTAATATTTACTTGGAACCTCTGTCGAAACAATCTTCAATCAAATCTTTAAACAATCTCTCATAGGAGTATGTTTTAAAGTTAATCCATAAAGATCTATGCAACTGAAAAGTTTCGATACATCAAATGCAATTTCCTGAAAATTAAAAAAGCAAGGATCCAATGGTAAAAATAAAAAGGAAACAATTATGGTGGAATAAAACAAGGAAGAATGCTTGGATCCAATAGGAGGCAATGCACACACTAACACAACTAGATACTAATATCAAAAGAAAATAAACCCCAGGGAGAGACAACTTTGCAACCTAAATTAATGTCGTGTTACGTCTCGCAGTTTCCTCGCATGTCAAAAACGTCCTTTGAGCGAAGCCGCCGGCTCCCCCCCGGCGGATTTCGTCGATTCGACGTAACGAGCACCAGCCGCGGACGTTTGTTTTGCGGTCGAAGTAAGCAAAAACACGTGTACCGGCGCCTGTATTTAGCAGGAAGGAACGAAAATAAAAGAATCGGTCGTGGTTTTTTTCGTCGTCGTCTTCTTCGGGCCGCGCTCGGTGGAGGCTTTTGAGTCTGGCCGCCCGCCCGCCGATCAGGAGACAGATAGCGCGCACCGAGATCCGTCTCTCCGCCCGGCAACCGGGCGGTTGCGCGCCGTTTCCGAACTCCCACGATAACGAGGGCCGCGGCTATTGTGGTTCGGTTTTGACAGCGGACCGGGCGAATGGATTTTCGTGAAGCAATTAACTAATATGTCTTGGTTGGACTGTGTCAAAGGTGAATTCTGCGAGCTTTGTTTGATTTGCCGGCCGGCGCGGGGCGACAAGTTGGGATGAAATCGAAATTTCAGGCGATTTGAAGACACATCGAACGAAGGATTCAAAGCTGCTGGATAATTTACCAACGAAAGATAATATATAAAAAAACTTTCACAAATAACTTTGAACGAAAATGTTTACAATAGAAGCCCGAGGTCCAATTTATACAAACATATTTTTTTCATATACGACATGAAATAATTTATTCAAACAATATTAATATATAGCTAAAAAGTTTTATATTTTAATATTTTATTTTATCAACCAACGTCAGTGATGGGATTTTGCCTAACGATAGAGTTTTAATAATAATTCAATAAAAACGATTTCACTTTCACGATTTGATTTTGTTACGAGTTTTGTTGTTAGACAAACAAAGAAATATTTACAATTTAAGAAATTTAGAAAAAATCATGGTACTTCAACGTATCATCAAAAATTATAAGAGAAATTTTCTAATAAAATTATTTAAAACAAGACGATTTTAAAGGACGCATTTTTATTTAATATTTACGACCACCAACTGTTAAAATGTATGTCATAAATAAAAAAAAGTTAAATTATAATAAAGAAAAGTTTAAGTACATATAAGTGGAAGAAATATTTTTTAGTCAAACTACTACTGTGTAGTTCTCTTTGTCAATAAGTTGGAACCTGGAACCGTCTTCGCATAAATGAGTTGACACATGGTTAAATTTGGAACTGCTGTCCGGTTCATACAATAAATTATACGATTTATGATCCCATTTGCTAATTTTGCGTTCAGATTCAATAAAAAGCGACGAATACTTTATTTTTCTTTCTTATACTTAATGTATAGAGAAGTATACTAACCATGATTTTTTAGCAGAATAAATGAAATTACGGAAATAATGGAAAATGATAAAAAGGCAAATAATAAAAATGAAAAAAAGAAATGTTGGAGGAAAATAAAATTCACACAAAATCAAATTAATAAAAAATGAAAATAAATAATATTCAAATGAAAATGTAATAAATTCCACACCAGAAGTATTATAATGATGATGAATTTTTAAATTCGTAAAATCCGTAAAAGCATAGAGCAAAAATTCGTTAGATAAAAAAATGAAAAACCGAATAATCTTAAAAAGTTAAAAATCCCAAAATCGAACGTCCAATTGAAGGATAGGAATCAACGAAAATTTTATTAAAAATCATAACACATCACCAAAAAAATTAACATTATTATATAGTATATTTACAAAAAAGGCAATAATCGCAAAAATTGCAAAAACAAAAAAAATATAAAATAAAATATCAAATAAATCATGAAAACAAACAAAAATCTTGAAACTGGAGAACAAAATTATATAAATCGCAAAACGAGAACATAAAAAATAATAAAAAAAATCGTAAAAACCTGTATAAATTGCACAAATTAAGAAAAAAATAGCAAGTGCCGTAAAAACTTCGACAAAAAAAATAAATTAACAAAACATCAACAAAATCATATAAACTTCGTTGAAATTGGAAAATTGAGAAGACGTAAAATTTGAAGATATTTAAGAAGCGAACTAATTAAACAAGAATATAAAAGTCTACAAAGTATTTAAACTTCGAAAAAAAATCACAAAATAAAAATTAAAAAAAAAACGAAAATCAAGAGAAACGCTCAAAAGATGTTCTGTGCTGCCTTCTTGTGCTTATATTCATTTTGAACGAGTCCTTGGAAAACATACGATCGTATATCGTGTTCTTATCTTAAATTATAACATCGTAGAAAATATTATAAATTTTAAAAATCAACAAACAAAATTGAGTGAAATCGTGAAAATCGAAAATATCAAAGTTGAAGTTGATCACGAAAGCGTCAAAAACTCGACAACAATTGCAAAAATCTTAAAAAATCGAAGAAACTTATAAATCGACATGGAAGTGAAAGCGAAGTGAGAGAGGCACGAAAAAGCCATCAAAACTCGTCAAAAATCGTGAAAATCGGGAAAACCCAATTTTTAATAATGTCAAAAGTGAAATAGATGCAAAAACGACACAAGAATCATAAATCGATAAAAATAAAATTGAATAATTGCGAAAACCGCAAAAATCGTTGAAAATGTGAAAACCGACACAAAAGTCAAGAAACATTATAATTGACAAATCGTCAAAATCGCCAAAAATCAAAAATGAAGAAGAAAATCCAAAAATCAAGAAAAAACATTAAGCATTCTATAAAACAAAATGTAGAAAATCGTAAATTTGAAAAAATAAATTCGAGATATATCGAATATTGACAAAATTCAAAAAATCGTGAATATCGAGAATGTGAACGGTTACATAAAATAATGGATGAAAAACTTTGAATATCGTCTAAAAGTGGCAAAAAGTTGTAAAAGCGAAAGATAATAATCTCTGCAAAAATAAAAAAAAAGTTGAAGTAAAATAATGGATGAAGTGTCCAAAATTTTCCAACAATTGTAAAAATTGTAAAAAATAGCCAACACAAAAAAGCGATAACAACGTCAAAAAATTCAAGTGCATTTATAAACGTCAACAGTGGAGTGTAATAATTGCGAAAAGTGAGAAAAGTGTTTGCCACGAAGACATACAAATCAACAAAAATCGAAAATTAGTAAAAACGAATATCGAAATAATCCTCAAAAAGTGGTAAAATTCGTAAAAATTGTGAAATCAAAAAATTGAAAAAACAAAATAAAAAATTGCCACAAAAACATGGAAAAATGTTACATGTCAAGAAAAATCGAAAATCACTACGAACAAAATCGTCAAAAATGTGATAAAATTCGTAAAAATTTTGAAACATGGCCACAAACGTCAACACCAAGGAAAGTCATTATAAACACGCAAAAAAGTGATGGTGGTAAAATCAAAATCAACACACAAAAATCGAGTAAATTTTTAAAAAAATCATCAAAAGCCTAAAAAAATGGAAAAAATCTACAAAATGGTTGAACCCCAATAAAAATCCCAACAAATCGGGAAAAATAGTTAGCCAGTTTTTGCAAGTGTCAAAAGTAAAATGAAACGAAATTGTTAAAATCGAAAAATTGACAAATCAAAATCGAGGGAATTCGAAAAATCCAAGGTCGTGAATATCGAGAATTTTAAAGTTGAAGTAATGAAAAGCGTCAAAAATTATTGAAAAATATAAAAAACGCAACACTCATTTAGCAGTGTCAAAAATGAACTGTGTGTCGTCACGAAAAACGTGAAAAATCATAAAAAATCAACAAAACCGTCAAAAATAGTAACCGTAAAAATTCAAATATCAAAAATCAGAAATCACCAGAAACTGGAAAAATCAAAAAGCTTAAAACAAGATTTTTATTCGTAAAAAACTAGAATATGGGAAAAAAGATGGTCGAACCTGAAAATCTCAAGAAACACCGAAAAAAATTGTCAATTTACGAAAATGTCAAAAATTAAATAATTGTGAACATTGGGAATAGCGTCAAAAATCGCTAACAAGAAAAATGAAAAATCGTAAAAAATCAATAAAAATACGACAAGAGAAAATTGTGAATACCGCCAAAGTCGATAAAAATACGAATCGATGAAGTGAGAATCGTTGAAGTCAAGAAAAATAAAAGAAATCACCAGAAACCGAAAATATAGAAAAAAAATATTCTCAAAATTCATTACAAAATTGCGAAAAATTGTACAATATTGTTTAATTTTCTTCTTCATTGTGCTTTTCATTTGATGAGTGAAATTGTTTTCATCAAAATCCAAGATTTAAGCATTTAAATTTTGACAATTGGGTCACCCAACCTCTAAGTGTAGAAAATGAAGAAATATTCATAAAACGCATCTAATGATACAAACCAATGGAGATAATTTTCATTGCGAAAAGATAACAAAACAGCAATCGAGACGTGAATAACCAGACTGAGCAACCGTTTATATTCCAAGTATTACCAAACATGATGGCTAGGCTCTAGAGATTGGAAATAATTCGATAAAATGAGCTCGGGAAAGCTACGCTGGATATAAAAGGTTCATAAGGATTTTCTCGCATGAAATCTAACAAACAAGAACAGATCAGAAAATCAAGGTAAGTAAGGTATGATGACCAAAAGAAAGACGAGATAGAATATAAAATGAAGAAAAACACAGATGTTATAACATCGTACAAATTAAAGGATAAAAGAGTTGGCCAAAATAGATAAATAAGAAGAAAATAGCCAGCTATGAGGAATATAAAAAGCAAATACATAAAGTAAAGAAGAAAAGAAGAAAAAAAGATGGTAACGCATGTGAAGCAGAAAATATCTTTCAATATTTTCTGCTTTGTTCAGTGCAAAGATGGAGAGAAATAGTAAAACCAACCACCAACTATTCCATGGTCTTGAAAATAATAGAGCAAAAGAAATTAAATATTTCATCAACGTGAAGGGAGTAACTAGAAGATACAGAATTAAAACAAAGATAACAAATTAAACGAAAATCAAAATGAAGTAATATGTTTTCTTCTGGATAATCTCTTTCTTCTTAAGGATTAATTGAAATTTTTTGTAAAAAGATTCATCAAATTCAAAAGTTTTTCCTTTGCTCCTTTTGCCATATTTATTGACGTCGACTAATGCGTCGAAGCTTTATGGTTATCGTTGTTTCTTTATTCAATTTTCATTTTCAATTTTATTCTACTGTAATTGTTCGTTTCCGTACTTTCGTAGGTATTTTTTAGGATAATCTTGGTTAATTTAATTTGTTACATCCAGTAACATTTCTCGAACATAACCCATTTTTCAACACTTTTCAGTACTTCTGTTTACGTTTTCATAGCTTGCTGACGTTAATTTATATCGGTTTTGCTCATCGAGTATTTTCTTCTGGTAACTCTGGTCGATCAATTGATGTTGCTGTTAACTGAAAATTAGTGCATCAAAGCAAGTGACGAGTAACAATTTAGTGGATAAAATATAAATTCAGTGACCCAACCCAACCCAACTCAACCCAATGAATTACATATTATTGGAAAGTGATGGGTAAAATTTTATTTTCCAACAATATTTTCCAACAATATGTAATTCATTGGGCTGGGTTGGGTTGGGTTGGGTTGGGTTGGGTTGGGTTGGGTTGGGTTGGGTTGGGTTGGGTTGGGTTGGGTTGGATTGGGCTGGGTTAGTTTCGATTATATGCAGCCTTAAATTTTCGGCACTTGCTCGTGGTCACTAAAATCGAAACATTGTTAGGAACGTGCAGAATAACACTTTAACCCATTAATTAATTAAAGTTTGCTTAGAATTCACCCTCAACAACAAATTTAACAAATGTACTGTAATAATAATTAAACTGTTGTAAAAAGAACGATAACGTCTTTCTGTCCGAATTTGTTGGAGTTGGAATTTGGTTTAAAAAAAATGTGTCATATTTTTCTTCTACCCCTAACGAGATAATTGGGTAGGTTCTAAGGCATAGCATAAGTAATCTATATATACAATACGTTGTGTTTCAAGTTCACTCGGTTTACAAGAAACACATGTCTCAGTATATATTAAAATATTAAATTCGTTAAATGTTTGTTTCAGATGCTGGTGAGCGCCGGTAAGCCGGATATGGATGGAGGTGGACGGGCTTCCAGAAGGTAAGCTTGTGATTGTAACTTTTACAATTAATAGCTTTTTTGTGAGCTGGTGCCAAATGTGAATAGCCCCCACACTCATAGTTACATTTGACAAGACACATTTGAGCTCGTGATACATTTGCAATGAATAGTTTCGCAATATATATAGATGCATTGTTGGATGTTTTAGAAGTTCAGAATACTTGACCTGTGCACCTTTGGTCACAACAGTCCAATGGAACAATCTAGACCATAAGCATAACCAAAATGTTTATAATTTATTAAATAACATTTTTGTGGCAAATGCTGATTTTATCGAAATTAACAATGTAAGTTAATGCCTTTAAAACAGGGGACGACTTTCGTGTCATGACTTTCATGTACTGTAAAGGCCAAGACGTTTTTTTTTGTTAAGTAAGCTTCAACTGCACTGAAACTCACGAGTACAGTGTTTAATAAATAAATAAATAAATAAATAAATTATTTGGCATTCCTCAAATTCCATAATTAAACATCAATATATATATAACTCGGTACAACTTCTAAATCACTCAATCATATTCTCTTCCTGTCCTCTTTTAGCTCCTTCTCTCCTTCCCACTCCTCTCCTTCCTGGCCTCTCCAATCTTTCTCTCAAACTACCTCCTGGTCACCTCATCTGCAACATAACTTAGTTTTTTCTGCTTCTCCTACCGTCTTCTCTCCTCCCCTAACAACTCTCTTTCTCTCTTAAGTTCCACCTCCAATTTCTACCCCACTCCCCTCTCCCCTCCTCCTTGCTCCATCCCATTTCATCGCACTCCTCCCACCAGTGTCTCCATTAATCTAGTGTTTAATATAATATCATAATAGATAATATCCTGTACCACATCAGTAACATCGACTCACATACAACAGTAGACTAAGCAATTGCAGTCATATCTTAGGAGTTCCAGTTACTTTCGTCATAGCTTGAGACTTATTTAAAATATATTTTTAATGGATCCTGTTTTCTCTATTCAAACCATTTAATTTTAAAGCAGTTTGGCGATCCCTCATCAGCTTTGTTTTTGTTGACGATTAGCCCATTCGAAAAAAAATTGAAGGCGACAAAATCTGGAGGCTAGATGGATCGGAAGAAATAGAAATGTTTCATCCGACCCATTTAGCCATATCTTCCATCCTCATTAACCGAACGCTACGGGAGCTTTGAAAGAAACATCGATCTCAAAAACGTAGAAAATTTTACAAACTCAACGTCACTACTTCGATTGAAATAATAAAAATGCAACTGAAACCACCGAAACATCGCGAAGCAACGTCGACACGAACCCAACCCAACTCCACAGAAAAAAAAGCAGTCATATCCTTTAATAAACATTCGTTCTGCTGCTTTATGTAATATGATTGGTTGGTAGCAAGCTATGTGTTATTTATTGAAAATTAAGTTTTTCAAAAAAATTTTTTTTTTAATCTTTTACTTTATCATTACTTCCCCGTTTGTATGTCATCTGCGTTCTTCTTTTGTTGCATTTAAGTTTATTTTCATTGTTTTTAACAACGTCATTAACAATGCGAGTTTACTATTAAGTTTAAATGCATCTCGAAAACTCAAATGAATATCTTTTGCATCAAATTTCATTTTAAAACAACAATGTAGTTAATAGACCGCAACTTTTCAATTGTTTAACGAAGTTGAGCCCCGACGCCACCAGTGCCGTTAATATTACATTTCGTTACACATCCGTCACAAACTAAAATTCTTGGAATTTATCAAACGTCCCTCGTACGTCCTCCGGGAAATACTAACGCATGCAAGCACGGGAATGGAAAAATTGACGGATACACGGACAGACGCACACACACACACACCCGATGAAATATTAAACCGCGCCGCTTTGAAGCGACCTCGATTAAAATGTTTCGGCGAAAAAAGTATCGCACGTCAGAAAAACGGAAGGGCGAAGCGAAACCCTCTAATTTCCGCGGTAATGTTCGACATTTTCTCCAGCGCCGCGCGTACCTTATCATTTCAACCGCCGCGTCCGCTTTCCACGCACACACACACACACGGACGCTTCACGCTAACCGCGGGAACGAAAAAAGTCGCCGAGGCGAGGAAAACGCGAGGACGGTTGAAAAAACTAAACGCGAAACAAATTGCATGTTATTAAAATTTTGCGCTCGGCGAGTTTAAATTGATAATAAATGACAATAATGAAAAGGGGGCGTGGCGGGTGGCGTGCGTGGAGCGCCGGAAGCACCGCCGGCGGCCGCTTTCGGTACTTCTGTCATGGCAGTCTCGATATGCACGTTAATAATCGTACCGCGTAATTACCATATGACGATTGTTGTCGTTGTCACTCGTGGGCTACGCGATGCGTGTATGTACCTTCGCGTAATTGACGAGTTGTAACGACGGAAAAAACACGTTTGCTGACGTCGGTAATGAGGACGGATTGGAGATTTTATTGCCGCCGTCGTGAAACGTTAAACGCAGGCGCAATTGCGCGGTTATGAAGGAATTAATCGTTATTTGTAACACATGCGATTACGATTTATAAAAACCCTAAATTGATAGAATGTCCTGTTTAGAATAATTTCACAAAAGCTTTGCCAACAATTACGAAACATTTTGCACGGGATGGTGAGGGAATCTTAGTAGGAAACGTCGTGTGAAACTCGGTAAAGTGCATATTTAACAAATGGAGTTGATAAAAATTTATTATAGTAGTAGGAAACGATACAACAAAGCATTAAACATAATTTTATACAAAGCTAGTCACTTAGAATTAACAACAATTCGTTTCAATTATTCAAAATAGCGGCTCTGGTAATTTTATAAAGCAATATTGATATATTTAAAACTCGGTAAAGTGTATCCATATTTGACAAATGTATCGTTCTGTACAAAGAAACCAACCCAACCCAAGCCAAGTCAACCTAAATCCACCCAACCCACCAATTTACTGCATTGAAATGATTTTTTTGTGGCTTGGGTTGGGTTGGGTTAAGTTGGACTGACTTGGGTTGGTCATTAGTTCAACAGGGTTTGGAAATGGTCAGCTTTAAATTCGTATCATAAATAAAATCCAGCAGCTACGATCAAATGTCAAGGTCAGTTTAAAAACACGTGACGCATAAAACAATTCCGTTTTAATTGTGAGACGCAATTAAGTCATAAAAGGCAGGGAAAAAGGACTAGGCTATAAATCATTTGTGACCGATTATATATCGCAAGTTGTTTTCTTTTGCATTAAAAAAACTCGACCAAATTGAATTTCCAATAATTTTTTTCCTTACTAGGAGTAATAACGTAAATTTGTTAAAACATTTTTTTTCTGCGAATTTCTGTAATTATGCATCCATCCAAAGTAACCCATACATTTGCTGAATTGAAATGGATTTTCTGTACACATTCAATCAATCCAATGGAACAAATTGCATATTTATTTTAATCAACTCAACTGCTTAATTATCACATACTGCTGTCATAGTAAAACTTTACGTAAATATATAAAATTGAAAAAAAAATTCTAAATTGTTAAAATTGCGACAAAATGCAAAATTTATAAAAATGTTAAAATCACCCAAAATGTTAACGAATTGGCAACACTGTATATAGTGTTCTAAAACAATCTCTATTGAAAAGGGTGCAAAAATTTACACAACTCCAAGAAATGCCATAATTGCAAAATATACAACTTAATACAATTGTCAAAATTTCCAAAATTGAGAAAAATATGGCTAAACTGACAAAACTGAACCCGGTAACGTCCAACATACTAAACACAAATTTATATACATTTTTTAAATTATTTAAAAAGTCTGGTTGGACTATAAACTATTGTGTTTATAAAAATGTTATATTTATTGATAACAATGTCAATGGTGCGAAAATGAATTGGACGGTACATTTTACATAACATACTCAGGGAATTTCATTAAGAAACGTCATACGAGATTCGGTGATGTGTATCAGAATTTAACAAATAGGTCAACAATGAGGATTTTTAGATATTATGCATCACATGACTAATTTTAATTTCTTAAATTATCTTACTCGATCTGCATTGCTATGTGCATGCAGGTTTGTATCTGTTTGACGAACTTACGCAGCAGCAACACAGTACACATTTTGGGTAATTGATTTACCACCATTAACGGTTCCTTCGCAGAACTTATTTTTGAGTAAAATAATAAAATAATTACTTCAATTATTTAGAAAACTAAAACACAAAACATCGATTGTATTGCATGGCACTGTTGCATGCATTTATAAAGATATGTCATGTTTATAATAATTCGAAGAAATTGCATTCATTTTGCAAATTTTAACAAAATTTTATTAGGAAACTTCGTCTTCGTCTCGCCGTCTCACCGTCTCAGACACGGTGAAGTGTATTATAGATAATAAGAATTTCTAGATCGAATAGACTCCATCGTCGCGGTGGTCCTGAATAATTGTGATATTTGGTTAACTCGCTTGTTGCTCTAGATGTTTTAGCGAATTCTTATGGCGACATTACGTATATATAAATTTGTGTCTATTAACTTATTTACAAATTTATCGTAAAATGTTATTTTAATTATTAGATTGCCCTTCCTTGACCTCCCCTGGTCATTTTCCTTCTCCTCGTCCCACCTGGCTATTCTATTTTATTCTTCCTTCTTCTCTTCTTCTCTCGCTTGGCTTGTTACGTAATTGGCTTTGTATCATTACCATTTCCCCCCTTTTCCTACCCTCTTCCCTATTCACGTTTTCCATCAACAACGTTCTCCAGTCTCTGCCCATTTCCTGTACCTCCCAGCTCCACCCCATTTTCTCACACTCGTCCCACCAATGCCTCCATTCATATTTTTCTTTTCCACATGCCTCACACCTCTTGTATTCTTCCCTCATCCAATATGTATTCGTCCTTTCTTCATTGCTGCATCTAAACGTCGCTACAGTTCATTCTTTCTCTCTTTACCATGTTGTCTCCTCTATTTCTCCCCTTCCGTCCCTTCTTCTCACCTTTCTCTGCCCTACTTCCCCCTCCTCAGTTTTTTTCCCCAACTTTCCTTGTGCTTCCTCCCATAGCCACCAAATGCCGCCCACCAGCAGTTTCATGTGGCCCATCCTCGTTGTCTTGCCTTGACATCTTTCCTTCTCAACCTGTTTCGAAATTTCCCTCTGTATTTCTCTCTCCTTTTTCCTTTAGGTCGTGATCTATATATTTCCATTTTCCTGCTAGTTTGTGTTTCTCCTTCATCACCATCTCCTTTTCCTTCACATTACTCTGAAAAAGTCGAAGTATGTACTAAGTGACTGTGACCATCGTTGTTTTGTGTGGGTTTGGTTTGCTTTGGTTTGGTTGAGTTTGGTTGATTTTCTTGGGTTTGGTTTAGTTCAGTTGGGTTGAAAAATGACAGATTTATACGATTTTTTACAAATATGTAAATTTGGAATTAAAAGATTGATAACATGAATAAATACACCTAGATTAAATTGATCTGCTGACGACATCTGAAACAGAAACACTTGCATCCCTTATGTATTATCATCGACCATTTCTTGAAGAATTGCTACAAACCTGACAATTACAATTCTTTGCAATTATTCAATTAGTTGTTGATGAAAATACGTATAAGACATGTATACATATTCTTCAATCTTTTAGACGTCATCAGCAGGCCGAACTAATCCACGTCTTTTTGCTCATATCATATCACATGAATAGTTCCAAATTTGTATAAAATGCAAAGTAACATCAATTCACTGTTTCATTTTCGATCTTACATATTTTAATGAAGGAACGAAGTCAAAAATGCCTTAAAATCGAAATTTGAAACTCGAATTAAAATCAAACATCGGACTGACTTTTGACTATTCATAAGGACTTTATTAAATTTTCGGATTTTCATTTTTTTATAAATTTTAAATTTTAACAACAATAATGTGCGTAATTTTTGTAATAATATTGGATTAAAAATTGTTAATAATACTTCAATATTTTTATTTGCATATAAAATGTCAGTGCAGCAGGTGCCTAGGAAGTCACGTCACTTATGTGACGATGTAATTCTTTACTTTTAAATGAACGAAAATGTATGAAATGAAAATTTAGGAATTTTTGAAATTCAAACGAATTGCTTCAACATAAAATATCAATCAAAATCAATAACATTTTTACTTTTGATGTTGCTTTTCAACTTTAGTTAATATTTAGAATCGGATTGACTTTTAATTATATATACGAGCTCTTATTTTTTTATATACCATTACCATTTCCATCTTTTCCTACTCTCTCTTCTCTCTTTCCATTTTACCCCAACAACTGCTCCAGTCTCTGCCCCTTTCCTCTTCCTGTCACCACTCTCACCTCTTGTGTTCGTCCCCTATCCAATACTTATTCGTACATTCTTCATTGCCGCATCTAAACCTCGCTAGTTTTTCTTCTACCGCCCCTCTTCCCTTCCTTCCTTTACCTCCGTCACTCCTATATTTCTCCCCTCTCTCCCACCCTTCTTTAGTTTTTTTGCACCAACCTTCCTTGTTCCACCTGCAGTTTCCTCTATCCAAATTTCGTTATGTACTTCTGTCTCATTTCCCAACAGGTCGTGATGTATATATTTTATTTTTCCTGTTAATATGAGTTTCTCATTCACCACCTTCTCAATTTTCCTCACATTACACATAACCCTTCGGTTAATTCGCTTCCTTTAAATAAATCATGACAAGTTGAAGTACGTATTAAGTGACTGTGATCTTCGGTGTCTTGTGTGGGTTTAATTTGGTCGAGTTGAATTGGTTTCGGTTTGGTTTGGTTGGGTTGGGTTAGTTTTGGTTGGGTTGGATCCGGTTCGGTTTGGTTGGTTTGGGTTGGATTAGGTTGGGTTGCGTTGATTTTGAAAGTTCACAATATGTATCCATATGCATGGGCAAGTCAAAATGACAGATTTTTACGGCTAATTACAAACATGTAAATTTGGAATTAAACGATTGATAACACAGATAAAACTAACTGGATTCATGTGGTTTGCTGACGACATCTGAAACGTAGAAACACATGCGTCCAGGTCCCTGATGTATTATCATCAACCTTTTCTTGAAGAATGCAACGAAGTTGACAATTCAATTGCAATTATTCAATTAAATAATACATATAAGACAGCAGACCGCACCAATCGAAGGTCTTTTTTTTTCATATCATGTCATATCAATAGTTTCATTCCAAGTTTGCATAAAATTCGAAATAATACCAATTCAATTTTTTTTAATTGAAATTTTAAGCTCCAATTGTAAAATTTTCTGGTTTCCATTTTTTACGAATGTGTAATTTTTGTAATGAATTTGAAATGAGTTGAAATTTGTTAAATGAAAGTTAAGCAATTTTTTAAATTGGTGAATTCAAACGGATTATGTTAACTTAAAATATCAATCGAAATCAACCCGTTTGATGAGTGCTTTATAATCTTAATTAATATTCGGTATCGGATTGACTTTTAACTATATAATAATTTTTAATATTTTTCGATTTATATGTTATTTTTTTGCAAAATTTGTTAATATTATTGTCTGTGAATATTTTGTGTGGAAGTACGTTAATAATTATTTATTATTTCAATGTCTGAATTCGCACCTGACACAAAGTAATTTTGGAGAATGTTATTCGGTGTAGTCGACAACATCAAACGAAAAATCGAGTGAAAAATCACGATGACGTCAATTATTTTTTGATTTAATAACTATCTGGGTCATTTTTGAATTATATATAAATTAATATTCAGTATCGGATTGACTTTTGACTATTAGACTTATGTATTGTATAACAACGCCCGTTATTAAAAAAATTGCATTTTGCTTAGTTTTAGATTTCCTTGTTCTGATTATTTATGCTCTCGTGTACTTTCATCCTTATACTATGTTTCCCATTTCTAACTTTCGCAATCCATTTCTATTTATTTCATTGTTTTTGGATTTAATATTTAATTCCATTTAATATTTTTTCTATTTTTGTTGTCATCATCGCCATGTCTTGTCATCAGAGACAAACTTCGATTGCAAAATTAATAATAATTCGTACACGTGTTTCATTTCTTTTAAATATCTTCAGCAAAATTAATTTTTTTATTATAATAATATTTTTTCATTTCACAATTTTCTATTGTATATTATATTTGATAATTTATTTCAACTTATCTACAATCTTCTTCGTATACTTATATTTTTTTTTATTAATACTTTACATTTCTTTGTACAATTAAGGGTTGCAAGTAAAGGTTTTAAACTAATAAAAAAATCTTAATTTAAAATAACTGGCATACAAACTAATGAGTTTGTAATCAAGTAGTATTAACAATTCCTGGCATTCATAATATTCTACTCAGATACCACGTTGGTGGAGGAAACCCGACGACTCTTCCTGGTAAATTAGAAAACCAAACTCATTGTACACATCCCACCGAAAAAAAAAATCGCACGCCCAACAAATTAACGTAATTTTCGGAGGATCATTTAACCGCATGTGTGGGACGATAGCGAAACAATCGCCATACGAAACGGTCACATATGACACACGGAACATCGGCGGCGGCAATTACTATGTCATCCGATACTCGGCGCGATGGGGTCTTCGGTTACCTTCCACTGCCACCACCTACCTTTGCGGCGGGGTAGTTCTTTGTGAGCCGTCGCGGGGCAGATGCAATCGTTTGTGTACGTGCAGTAGGTAGGTAGGAAGGTAATGTCCCCCGGTGCAGTGCCGCATTGTGCCTTCCGCATGTACACGTCGACCAATGGAAGAAAGGCGTTGCGAAAAAACGCACAATGCGAAGCCATTTTTGTGTTCGGAAAAAGTCGCCGAACAATGGATTTCGGCTGCCTAAATCCATTTATCGACGGCCAGCCGGATCCGGACGACGGCTCGGAGGGTGTTTTCGTTCGATTAGGCGCGGTGCGATGTTGCAGTTGGTTCGGGCGATCCAACTGCGAATTTAACAAGGACGATGAAATAGTAATCCAATATTTCTTTCTTTCATTTTTATTAATAATAGTTATCATAGTTGCAAAGCGGATTAACTTAATTATGAAGAAACTGGAACGTCAACAACAAACTATCACAAAATATAACACATCCATGGATAAGCAAATAGACAAAAACTAAACCAATAGCACAATATAAAAAATTGAAGAGGAAGGTGGCAACACAACCCAACAAAAAAAAATAGGGAATCAAATGAATAAATTGCAGGCATAGGACTCTAAGAACTCTACTGAAACACTAATAAAACACTAACATACAATCGCCAACAAAATTCCAAAATGCAAGCTTCGAAAAACTATAAAATTTTAACACAAATATACAGAGATTCGAAACCAAACTAGCCGCAAGTCAGGAAAACAATGTTAGAATCGACACTCTAGAGAAAATTAATAAATTGCCAGAGGATATAGCGGAAGAGATAAACCGAAAATAAATTCGACAGGACTGACATAAATATCGGTGACATAGGTACTCAAACCACAGTTGGTAGTGGAAAAATATAATAATTGAAAGGAGAAACGCAGACTTGGAACTCTAACTTGTTAGAAGAGACGGAAACGATCAAGAAGGATGGGACTGGTTCGAGATGGTATCGGACAGATGCACCAACTTACGAGATTTCGAACAAAAAAATTGTTCAAAATTTAGAACTACTTTTCCGATAACTCGTAACGTTTTCGCGATATCTCCATATCTCTGATAAACCATCGCTTTCGGTTGAGGGATTGCTCTCAAATAGGAGGTTGTCTTTCGAGCCTCATGCAAGTCTCAAGCTTAGAGTTTCATAATTCAAACTTCAATAGTTTTGTAGTTACAGCGCACGCACACAAACAGACACACACACAAACACACTCAGGATATCAAAACATGTCATTATTCCCATACTTTCTTATACGTTAACTATAAGAAATTTAAAAAAAGTACTAGCTAACAAAATGCGTGAACATTTACTTCTAATAGTTCTTAAAAATAACTTGAAATATAATAAACGGTAATCATTAATAATCCTAGGCTTTCAGTTAAAAGCCGTGGATTACGATTTTTGTTTGGTGAGCAATTTTAAATAAAGTTACCCGTTTCTTTGGCGATTGTTTCGATCTTATTATGATCTCACCAAATACGAAACGTTGTCCAACAAAAAACAAGTTCCTACACAAATGGTGCAATGATTACCATTAATGTATTCACAGAGTTTGGCAGTAATGTATAACTTAAAACAAGACACTTAACATTTGTTTTAATCATACTCCAAACGCGGGATCTTCAAAAGAACATAGTTGTGTTTATTGGACGATTAAATGTATCACCATAGCATTTTAATACTCTCTGGAATGAGTTTACAATTTATAGTATTTTGAAATAACTTTTTATGTAAACACTTGAAATTTGACAGTAAGTTCTCGTTAAACATGGAATTTTAGTTAGTTCTTGCTGGTAAAACGATTTATGCCGATGAAAAACAAAATGACTGAGTTCCTGAATGATGTTTACACCAAATTTTGATTAAAAACCTAGTCCTTAATGACGATGCGATATGGTCGACATTGTTTTATTTACATCACTGCGAAATGATCGTACACAAAAGATATGTACAGGAATATAAAAACAGAGGTATACTCTCTGTGTGATTAAGGTGCGTTATTTAATAAAGTGGTGGCGAAAATCACTTTAACATATCAACTTTATACCCATACTTTTATAATAGATATAATAGTGTAAATAACACTGTTGAGCGCTACTACAACATAATAAAAGTTTCCAATGCATAGTACCGTGACATCAAAAATTATCTTGGTCAAAGGTTGCCATGGAATGAAAAACGATTGTCTTAGCTTAAATCATCCTTTTGAAATAATTCTGTCATTGTCAAGCTACACTGACATCATCAATAACTTACAAATGCGTTTTTATTAACAAGAAAAACTAAATTATAGTAATTACAGTAGTGACTTGATAGATTTTGACACTCAAAAAATGATTGACATAAATGTACGATGGAGGCTGCGACAATCATTTTAAAATCCACGACCACCCTTGACCAAGGTAATTGTTGATATCACGGTATATTGTAGTGCAGTATAGTATTTCGATGAATTCATCATAGACAATCCTAATAATTTTGTAAATTTCCTTCGCAATGGGAAACTTGCTTTAAAACTCGACAAAAAGTATTTTTACAAAACTGCCCTTTCACTGGAAAAATAGACACCGGACCATTGGCTTGGATTGGGTTGGGAAGAGTTGAGGAGAGTTGAGCAATGTCATTCAAAAATTAGTCACCAGTAGTTGCATTGTGGCAATGAACAACTTTGCTTGAATCAATAGCTGAGCAAATAATTTTGAAAATCATGTAATTGCGAAATCAGTACAACTTCAATGTCTCGAACAACGATGAAATAGGAGGATTCCAGGAAACCAACCGCTGGAATCAAAACCCCACAACGTTAACCATTATTTTACGAGAGAAAATAAATATGAAAATTACACCTAGAAGAGGAATAGCCCCAAAAAACTCCCAATAAAGACAAATTTGAATTCAACGAAATTATGATCGCATCTGATCTTCAAAGACTTTCAAGATTGAACATATCCTTAACTACACACTTAGTACGATACATGGCCATGTTCCTCATGACCAGACAATATGCCAATCGTCCGAGGAAAAACGACGAAACATTCCATTTGGCAACCATCGACCAACCATTGGCGAAATCAAATTAAAACAAGTCAATGTCAACAGTATTCAAATAGATCAAAATTATCAAATGTATGATAATCGTCAATTAAAAAAATTTCAAGAATATAAAAGTTGGAATAAATTTGAAAAAATAGCAAAATCAAAACGTAACGAAATATTTACATTGGGATGGGTTGGGTTGGGTTGGGTAGCTTTGGGTTGGGTTGGGTTGACTTGTTGAAAAATGTCGAAATTTATAAATCGTCACAATATCAGCATACAAATTGGTGTTGCGTTGGCAAAAAGTTATTGAGTGTGATGACAAACACTTAATATTATATTTATATTTCACCATCAAAAACCACACGAATTTATCGCATTATATACGATTTTGTACGTCTTGTGTAACGGGTCGTCTAAGCTTCGTTTGACGTTTCGCCAAAGTTCCTAGATTTATTTTTTGATGGATTTCACCAGTCATATTTGAAATTAGAAATTTTTATCGTAAATGCGAAAGTTTTCTGAAAATATACTCTATGATAATGCCCGGAATTTTATAGAAACGAGTTCGTCAAAGCTCTCTATTTGTCTATTTTGTCGATGGGTATTTGCACCAAGGTGACACCATAACAACGTTCTCACTTAATTGCGTTTAATAATATATAACACAACATTCCAGTTTGGATCGCAGTTTATATTTCAATTTAAATTTCCCTATTTCAAATATTTAAATAGGGTAAGCGTTGAAAAGTTGATTGAAAATATCTAAATTGCTGGTAGCAAAAATGTAAAAGTGAAAAATTTTAAAATTGTTAAAATTGTCAAAATTTGAGTTCGTGCAAAATTATACAAAATTCAAATAATTATCAAACTTTTCACATCAAATTTCGAATACATTTGATTCATCTGTTTTAATTTGATCCAGTTGTCCATTGTCCAAATTGTCACAAAAAATAAGCAACACTGTTCGCAAAGGTGGTTGTCAAAGAAATTGATAAAAATTTTAAAATTTTTATAAATTCAATGATTGCCCCTCAAAATTGGCTAAAAATTCAATAATTTGAATTATTACTGCATTATAATGGCTATTTATGTAACAAGTACATAATATAGGTATTTATTGGACGAGTCCTATGAGATATGGACGAGCGAGTCTGATAAATAGGGCGAGTCCAAAAAGCCAGATTATGTACGAGTTGCATACATAGCTTTATGTTTGACTCGCAATGAAAGATTTTTTCTTCAATTCTTGTTTGTGAGAATCTTTAATAATCTACATCATACTTACCTACAAAGTAGGTAAGTATGCATTCGCCATTGTCATAGTTACGTAGTTGTCGACGAAATAGTATATTATGTAACAAGCACAAAATGAGGCATTTTACACGTATTTGAAAGTTTGCAATTCAAACGAGTGCAAAATTGCTATTTTGTGCAAGTTGCATACTATACTTTTTCTACGACAACGACAATTATAAAAATAGATACAAATAAATATGCAAATATTTTATTTATTGTTTAGGATCCATGAAAATACGAAATTACATATTCATTAGCACAGCCTGTACAGCAGTGACCAAGCAATTAAGAAGAAGAACTATGAAATAACTATCTATAACTATAACTACCTACGTATTTTATTTATTAAAGTTAAATGTGCAATTATTGAAAATCATTTTTGGGGAACTTGTGGAATGTTGGATACTAAAATTTTCTTAATATTAACAATTTTCCATGGTCAAAGTAGATGGCATTTCTTGGAAATAACTACGAAATTATTTGTGATGCACAAACTGATGACATTTGTCGTTTGACGCTATATTCTTTAAGCCACCTCAATTTTTCTTATCAAACACGGCAGACCGAACACGAAATATTTCATTTCGCATTTGTTGTCTAGCAACTTGCCTAACAACCGATGCAAAATGAAATTCAGTAAAAAATGTCTTCTTATGATTCAATTTACGCCCTTTTCGATGTTGTCGTAGAAAAATATATTTTGACAAATGTGTGAAACTGCTAATGATTATTAAATTATCGATTGTGACTTAAATATGGATCTAAGAGAACCAACAGTGGCTTCTGACGACGCAAAGGAAATGGCGCTTCATGCTTTTGGCAATCAACTCGATATCTCTGTATGTTTACAGAGATTACCGTATGCGGTGTTTAAAGAACACATATTTTGAAATAATTTGACATTGACAGGAGTCCAAATTACTTTATCATTATGGACTAGTCCAATAAAGTACCACTTTATGTCCTATAAGTGATGTCATAAAACAACTGATCGACCGGTCGAATCAAACATAAAATTATATTATATTATAAACTAATTACTAATATGTATGTGAAAATTGATAACTTGATGCAAAAAATTATATCGTCATCACATTGAATAGCTAAAATTCAATAATTTTGATTAATTTCTATTAGTTTTGGATTCATTTTGCATCGTTTGAATGCAATTGGGTTAGTTTTAATGGAGTTCAATTGCGTTTGGTTTAATTGTAAATGTCAATTTTTGTCAAAATTGACAACAATTTTGAAAATATTAAAAGTTTTATGAATTGTAATTAAATCGATTTTCTATTAATTTTGCTTAAATTGACTTAAATTGGGTTAGTTTTTCTTCTAATTCAGCTGAGCTTCTTAGTATTTTTTGACATAATTGTCAAGAAATCGTTATAAACGCAAAATTCTCTGTAAAATTAAATAAATTTTTCAAAACTTTAAAAAAATCCCAAAAGCCAAAAATATCAGAAATGATTTTTTAGCCTTTGATCAATTTATTTAGCCCGTCTATTTAATTATCGTAAACGTGCAATACGTCGAAATTGCTTAAAAATATCAAAAGTTTTAACAACTCGAAAATGACAATTTGAGAAATGCAAATATTTTATAAAAAGCAATAAAAACATTTATATTTACAAATATTGCAAAAGTCTTGATGAACTTCTATTAATTTTTGAGTAATTGGGTTTCAACGCCCCATAATGTCTGATTAATTAATCAAATCATCAATAATTAAAAGAGGATAATCAAGGTGACGAGTAATTGGAAAATGACACAATCTGCAAAAAAATCATTAATTATCATTAATTTCCTATAAAGTTTGCTTCAATTTGGCGTAAGTTGTGTGAATTGGTCTAGATTGGTCTCATTGTCCTTTGGGTTAACGTGAACATGAACTCCAAATAGATTATAATTTTACTTAACATGAACACATATATTTTGGTTACGTTATTGCGTGTTATATTGACTTAGATGCAACCAAAATATTTATTATTAGTTATCACAAACATAGGAAGTGAAATTGAAAGGATAAAATAACAACACTGTTCTGAATTAGTTTAAAATATTATAGATTAGGCTCAGTTATTCTTTTTTTGTATTGCCTTTCTATTTCTACGTATTTTGCATTTTTTCAGACAAGGTAGGATCGTAATTCATTGATATAAAATTGCCTTTTTTATTAGTAACATAATAAAAAAAATCCTTTATTATTTTATTGTTGTTGTTTTGGATATTTATTGATGATATAGTTATTTTGTTTTAACCTTTATTTTAATTAAATTATTGTTATGGAATCTCCTGTTGGAAAATTTACACCACCTGTCCACTAAGTTGTTTACAGTGCCCACTTTATAAGAGGGGTAATTTTGGTATCTGCCAGAGTGCGTTCGTTAGTTTCGCATACCAGTCCGTATAGATTTCCCCATTCTTACGTGTAAAAAGTTTTTAACGTGTAAAAAGTCCATTGACGTATTCTTTCATTTTTTACGGAGAACTGATTTTTTTTTTAATGGAATTTGTTAAAATCGTTCAAGGTGGCGTTTTCTTTGTTTTCTGGGCTGGCTAACAGATAATCATCCACAGACCGTTTAAAGACAAGTGTTTTGATCTTGTTTTTTTTTAGTTTATTTACACAATTTTCAAGTACTTCCATTACCAAGTTATTTATGGTGGCAGCGATAGAAGACCCCAAGGCTGTTCCATATATTTTTTTTCATTGAAGCTGAAATATGTGGATTTAAGGCAGAAAATAGTCACCTAGATAAAATAATCTTTCTGTTTTGAGAACATTTCACTTTTTGTAGTATAAATTTCTGGAGTCTTTAGTGTGGCATATTGTTTTTTTTAGGATTTGGCTTATCGAATTAGCCAGGAATTTACCAACGTTATATGTGGGGCTCTGGGTGCTGCATCAATTTTTTAAACAAATTTTCGTACAATAATTGTGTGTGGATTTTTAAATTCAATATCGTCGTCTCGATACTCGCTCATGCAAAACGCACAAACTTTATTCCTATTCAAATACGAGAACGTTAAGTTTAATTTTTAGAACAAAATTCGTACAAAGAACGTATAACTTGATATATTATTTTGTTTCCAATTTGCAAAGAACGTACGGTTACAGGCGTTCGTACATCGAACTTAATTAAATAAGTCTGCACGCTCCAACCAATTAATTCTCCAAAGTGCCAGCAAGAATTCCGTTACCACGTTCGAGAACAAAAATATAAAATATAAAAATATAAATATTTAATAATTTGAAGTCGAATTCGATTTCCAAATGTGTTGTTCTGAATTAACCAATTAATGACAATTTAACTAATTTTTGCACAAAAAGTATGGTAATTGTGGAGTTTACTGTGATACTTATTTTTACTTCCGAACGGTTTTTATCAAGCAACTGGCGTTGGTCTAACTTTAAATGAATACTGGTGCGGTCGCAAAGCCGACTTTCTGTATACTCTAGAATTTACTGTAAGCTATGGAAAAAGATCGATCAAACATTTTTTCTAGTTTATACTACAACACTAGGATTAATTTTTTATTGCGTTTATAAAATTGATTTATTCAAGGACTGATCAACTTGCGATAGAAAATAATTCGATTAAAAAAGTCCGCTGCAGCATATATTTATTTATTATGGTTAGCCTGGCGAAATCGATCTCGAACACTGAACCCTTGACAATTAATGGTAGTTCCAAATTGTTAACATGTGACACATTTTCAAGCAATTAAACTTAGGACTAGGACTAGAGTGGAAAACTACATTAAAAATGGTTGTTATGGAAAAATGCGTGTGCCCTACTTTCTGATTTTGTCAAGAGCCGCCACTGGAATACATAAATATTCGCCAAGGTGTTGACGTCACCAAAAAACGAAGATTTGTGTGACCTTTGTTAAATGCAAATAAATGGTGCAATCGATTTATGTAGGAGTCTGCGAAAATCCCACCGAATTATCAAAAAATAATTTCACAGAAAATGATCGCAAAACGACTTAAACTAAAATTAAAACAAGAGGGAAAGCAAAAACATGTAAACGAATTTTTGGTACAATTTTATTTTTCAAATCACTTTGTGATTTAATTCAGAACAAATTATTTTATTGACTCGGCCACATACGACCGAACATTTCTTAAGACACATATTAAAAAAAGTTGCAACAGCGTCACAGTGGCTTTCAATGAACCGATATGCTTGTGAGAATAAATCCCATTCTTCATCCTTTCAACTATAACGACATTTACCAGGCTTCTTCAGTCGTCGAATAAAACACGTTTTGAAACACGTATCGTTCTAGGTGATTGCAGTCAGAGAAACTTTACATTAGCTCAACTATTTTTTTGGGTGATTAAATAATATTCAAAGATTTAAGTCGGACATCTTCATATCTATTGAAATATATGGGGTTTTCCATTAAAAAAAAAAATTATTTCTTCGAATAACTTGAACGAGCGACGTTCGATCGTTATGCGGTTTCCACCACCGTAATCAGCGTCGACAACTACAAATATCCGCTTATTTATCCGGCTTGTTGGATGCGATAATAACGGAGTTAGCGGCGGCACACACACACACACAATTCAGCATTCATGTAATCCGGGGCATGCAATTACGCCAATTCCACCTTGGACGCATTAGCGCAGATGTCGAATCAAGGCCGGGAAAAAAAATCGCGAAACAAATCGTCGTACCGGCAACCCGATCATTACCGCGCACGTTTATAATTCGATGATTGCACGTGCGCGCCGCCGCATTCGCGTTCGCGGACGCCATCGTTCGCGTCGCGGACCTTGAACGGGGCGACGAGACCCGCACGTACATACGACACATGTCATCTTTTCCCACAATTCGCGTCCGCGAACCCAACAATTGCCGCTTAAATCACACACACACACCGGGCTAAATTACACCGTAGTCGCGGCGTAATTGCCGCTCGGTCCTGGGACTTTGTTTACCGGATTTTTATTTAAATGCACACGTCACATATGGATGCGGCCTCGTTCCGTTTAATTGTTCTCCGACTCTCGAAACATGATTATTATTCCGATTTTTTGAGGCGGCTGAGACGACGACATGCTGCATACGATGTGAAACAATCGACAGTTGCGAAGTGTGGACGGAATTAGAATGAAAAGGATAAATATTGTATTTATTGGATGCGGCTATTAAAAAATATGAGTAAATGCCCGAGACAATAAATGAAGACGTGAACTAGTTAATTTAGTCCCAGACGTTTCGATGACAGTCATACAGCGTTCAGTTTATTATTATCATTATTATTATTATTATTATATCCACTCTCATTCTTTGCATATGTAATCCTTTAATTTTGCTTGAGATAAAGACGTATCTTTCAATAATCTAAAAAAAAAATCGTAGCTGCTGACGCAATGGTTATTTATGTGTCTAATAGAAAAATGTGGTGCTTTTTATCACTAGATGTGATATTATTGTTAATCGTTTACATGCATTTTTCCAATTCAAATATTAACAGTAAATTTTTCGTTAATATGTAACTGATTTAAAACGCAAGGTTTCCATAATTTTATTATTTACATGTTATTTATGAATTAGAACTAATACTTTATTAGTTGTCACCGTTATGACAACTAATAAATAATATTTTTTATATAAAAATTGAAAAAGTCTTTTATGAAAAACATTAGGCGATTTTCTGGTACTCATTTTGTAGGAAATCGCTTCGTTCGTCCCTCAATTAATCCACTCATTACAGAGAATGAATCGTTGGGTTGGGGCTGGTTAAGTTTGGTTAGATTGGCTTAAGTTATGATTTACGCCAGCGTTGTACTCGTATATCGTCTTTTAAAAAATCAGTGAAATTAGCTCCAAAAGTTGGGATAAACGACAACAAAATTGTCGTTGACGTTTATCATTTTTCTTTTTAATTTCCGTTGTTCCTTTCCATTTGTTCGTGGCACTTAATGGTTTGCTGTCATGACTAACTTTATCTTTAGTATGAATTTTACTTCATTTCAATATTTTCACCATTCATCACATTTTTCATGACCTACCATGTATATTGTCGTTTATTATTTAAGTTGCGGCGTTGATCTATCTCATTTTGTTTTTCATGTCACATTTATTCTACGTGTCCAAAAATGTGGTGATTATTGTTTCAAGACATCTGAATTTAATTATGGATTGTAACACCAAATACTTATTTTTATATACAGAGGGGATTCGTATAACATTCGTAAAAGCAAAAATATGAAAAACTGAAATTCGAACTAGAATTTACGTAAATGCCACCGATTCAAAAAATTCACTTGCGTTTCATTGTCAGCTTGATCATTTTTTCTGTCTATTTAAAAAAAAAACGTATTTTTTAATTGTATTTTTGTTTCATTAGGACAAATATATAATATACTCAGTGACATATAAACTGCACCACCTAGAAGGGGTGGGAATTTTTGGACCAAATTTGGCAGAAACATTGGACTAGTCTAAGGTAACAATTGATTAAAATTTGATAAAGAAAACACTTCATCTTTTTGATTTTTCTTTAATAATGTGTTGGTCCGCCCCTATTTCTGATACACTCATTGACCCGCATTGGCATTGATTCCAGCAAGTGATCAATGTCTTCTTGGCGTATGGCATACCAAGCAGCCTGTACTTCATGCCGTAGAGCTTCTATTGTCAACGGTGGGTTCGGTAGATTCCTCAATCTTCTACCCATCATGTCACACACGTGCTCAATGGGCGACAAATCGGGAGATCTTGGCGCCCAAGGCAAAAGATTAACATTGGCCTCTTCAAAGAAGTCAAGAGAAACCCTTGCTGCTAGAGGTCGTGCATTATCTTGCTGGAGAAGTGGGTATTCCAGCCCTCGAAGATATGAATGAACATGTGGTTCTACCACGTCGTCAATGTAGAGTCGGGCGGTCATACTGCCCCGAATGAAGAGCAAGGGTGACCTACTGCCGTAAGCAATAGCACCCCAAACCATCAACCGCACAGTTCGGTGAACTTGCCTCGCAATCGAAAAATCAGGATTGCGTCTTTCTCCACGTCTTCGTCTAACAGTCATCCGACCATCATGCATTCCTAAACAAAATCGCGATTCGTCATTAAAGACAACTCGATGCCACTCCAAGTTCCATTGAAGTCTTTCCGTGCACCAGGCCAAACGTGCCTGGCGATGTTGAGCAGTGAAGGGTAGCACAAGATGTGGGCGGTAAGACAGCAAGCCAAAGCTTCTTATTCGACGATAAACTGTTCGCAAGCCTATCGGACGACCTTCTTCACCTAACCATTGATCAGCTATTGATCTAGTTGTAGAGAATCGGTCTCTCAAGGCCATTAGTCTTAAGCGGCGATCTTGACGTTCATTGGTTCGTCTTTGAGCCCCAGTGCCTCTTCTTCGACGTTCAACCCTATGTTCAGACCACGCTTGATAAACACGCATTATTGTTGAGTGCCGTTCCAAACAGTTGCCGATTTCTCTAAACGAAAAACCTGCTTCTCGTAAACCAACAATCCGCCCTCGGTCAAAGTCACTCAACTGCTGGTAAACTTGAGGTCTCCTTCCTCTAGGTGTTAAACATTTGAAACACTTTAAACTAAAGAACGGGATCCGAAAAAGTGGAACAAATTCAAAAAATGACTCGATAATTGCTTGTCTATCACCACCTCTAAAAAATGACACAAACGTCAAAAATCCCATGACTACTTGATGATTGGGTTTCAACTATTTCCCTGGTCTAGTCTACTATTCCTGCCAAATTTGGTCCAAAAATTCCCACCCCTTCTAGGTGGTGCATTTTATATGTCACTGAGTATATATAAAGGAAACGTGTATATTTTTAAACTGTGATTTTTAAAATAATATCGTCGTTTTCATTGTTTCTTCCTACATTTAACCTCAGGCAACATACACGTCGACGATCATAGAACTTAAATATGAACTCAAAAACCATGAATGCAAAATCTAGAATGGAAATTCGAAATAGAATTTATGTAAACATCGCCGATTCAAACGCCGAACCCAACCCAACTACTTACCTTGTCTGGTTTGTCATTTTTTCCTTCTGTGTATTTTTAAATAACTCCAGGTAACATATAAACAAATCTGAAAACTTATGAAAAATATAGAGCTGAAATTCGAAATAGAATTTAAGTAAGCACCACCGAAAATAATTCCAATAAACGCACTTACAATCTCATTGCTCGTTTTATGGACAGTATGTAAGATATCTAGGTAGGGTGCGTCGAAACAGAAAGGGGGGTAATTGTCATTGCTCATAGTCGCTGTAGCTTAGACTAAGTAGTACGGCTAGGCCGGCTACATATCCTAGTACCGTTGTTGTCGGAACGCAGAATTCCAAATATTAAAGGATTTTGAGCATAAATTCTTTGAAAGATGTAAAAGTTATGTACATATTAATCAAACAGCCATCGATGACATAACGTGCATACAATAAAAAATGATAACAGGGTTTCGACGATAAGTATGGGGGGGGGGGGGGGGGGCAATTAAGAGAATAAAGTATACAGTGATACTACAGTTCAACAAACAAGTTGTCACGGTCTACTACCTACTTCAAATACCAAACATGTATTCATATAACATAAAATAACACCACCAAATTCGATAAAGTATGTACTCAACATTTTTGGAAATTTCATATGATCACAATTATGTAAATTTTTCGAGATTGTCCGAGATTTCCGTCAATCTGGGCGTTGGTTGGTGAAAAATGTATGTACCTAGCAAACATTGTAGTATAACAAGCCCACCGATTTTGAAAATTGCGTCGGAAAATGAACTTGAACGACAGTGAGTTTTCAGCTGAAAGTAAAAAAAAAAACCAACCTTTATTTGGCATTTGCCTCTTACATTATACTCCCTCTCTCCCCTCTTTGTACCTGGTGACCACATCCTCCATCTCCTGCCCTGACTGTTATCTCTCCTGGAACATATCAATTATGCCCCTCTGTTCCTCTCCTTTTCCTACCCTCCTCCCTTCTCCTCTTTAACTCTTCTAATATATGTACCCCATAACGATATTTTATATTTTAGTTTTCAGCTGAAAGTATATAACTCCACTCACGTAACAAACACTAAAGTTTACCAACCACAAGCTTGATGTTAATTCTATCGGGTTTTCTTGATCCGTAATTAATACGGGGAACCAAATACCGAAGCTTTAACATTCAATATTCACTTTATCACAGAATCTCAAGAAGTAATGTATATAACAACTATTTTGTATCTAAAGGTCCATGTAGCAACAGGTTCTATAATGCCGCCTTTGGTGTGCAGTCGAATTGCGCAATACAATTCCGGCCACGCAATTCCCTGTGTCGCTAACGGTCGCTCCTGGATATCAAGGAGTACTATACCCGCACTACATAAAATAAAATAAATTAATATAAATATGAAACTCTAAACGTTTTTGTTTCGTTATAATGTTGTCAATCTTTTAAGTAAAAACAAAAACTTCAATCGATCGAAGGTAAAAATATTGAAAGTGGAGTAGAGTAGAACTATTTTATCGCTGCTCATATTTCTTCGATTCAGAAATATGGATGTTCTAAATTCGAGGCAATTTGCAACGTTACATAGAAAAATGTTAAATAAACAATTAACATGGAATTTTTGACTTGTATAATAATACAATATACTTGTAATTTAAACAATTATGAATTCTCGCGGGTAAAATCTGATTTTTCAGGTTATGGGGTAACGAACCGCGTATTTGAATTGTCCCAGACCGGGTTATTCCGACGTTTCGGCGCAGTCACGTTTGCCATCCTCAGGTAGGTTTACTACGTCGAAGCGATTTTGATATTGTTGGAAACGATTTGAAAATGAATTTTGCGAATGTTGATGTTTTAAATAACATATTAACATTAGACAATTTTCGTAGATTTTTCATTGTTGACATTTTGGACAATCTGTCAATTTTTTGCATTTTTGACACTTGCCAATATTTATGTATTTTTTATTTTTGACACGTTTATCAATTTTGACGTTTATTTACATATTTTTGCACTTTTGATATATTTGTTTATTTATCATTTGTGGTTGGACAGTAATTTTAAATTTAGGTGTCATCACCGTAACTATTATTCGTCGTTATGGGCAAATGGTTAAACGGGTGCTATCAGAAATATTTTTCTGGTTACGTTCAAAGATCACTTGATTCTCTTGACGCTGCTTTACTGCATATGATGCTTGATGATGGTTTTTGAATTTTACTTCTCCATTGCAATGAATTAGTATTGCTTGAACAATTTATTTTCAATTTCACTGGAGTACTTAATATTTTAACGAGCGTGGTCTTAATATCGCACAATTATTTTTATATATTGTTAGTTTGATGTTAGAAATGACGCTAGAAATGTACCAGACGAAATGTCAGGGGCGGTTAGAGATAAAAAAATGTATGTATGTCTCATATACCTTCTCAGTGTAGTTGGTGAGGTTGAGGTTGAGGCTGATAATGAATGTGGATCTACACACACCACAAAATTGATTCGATTATTGTCTTGCTTTTAAAAATATAACAACGATAGAAAAAATAGAAGAACAATGTTTACATTTATTTATTTTATTTTACATCGAAATCATCTTTAGCTGGTTTCAAAGCGTGAATTGAAAATCCATCGACGGACGTAAATATGGGACACCAGCGGTAACCACCTCCGCCTTCGCCTCAACACATTCCCGATCCGTCCGCCGCCGTGTTCCTCCCGCGTTCGATCGCTCGGATGCGCGCCGCGCGGCCGATGATTTATTCCGGACTTGTCATGACGGTCGTGACGCGCTGGCCGGGGCGATGCGGCTCGGACCCGGAGTAACGAGGAACCGGGGTGGTCCGCGGCTCAGCTGTCCGCTAGCGCCTCCGACGTGCGCGCCCGTTCCCCCCTTACGCGTCGCGACAGAAACGGAACGTCCGAAGCTCGTTTCACACGGGACCGGTTATGGGAGCGCGGTACGTACTCCCGATGTCGAACGGAACGTCAAATCCGTCCGAATCTGAATGCGACTGTGACGCGAAATCACCGCGCATGGTGTTTTGCGTATGTACGTTAAAATGGATCTTACCATCGGTCGGAGTTTGTTCGGAGAAGTTGGGCTTCGCGATCGATACTAGAATAGGAAGCAGAAGGACGAGTGACCGTTTATGGTGGAGCTCGATATAAAAAAATAAAGCAATGTTTTCATAATGAAAATTATAGGACTAGGACTATAGGCCATTCAAGAATTTTTGGGTTAACAGGCCATTTAGATTCAATTAAATAACCTTGACTGTTAGTAACGAACAAGTACTTAAAAAGTCGGAATTAAAGCAAAATAGACGATCAGCGATATCTTAGACGCGCAACTGAGACGCTAATAACTACTGATGACTATTAATCGAAAAGAAGTTTATTAACATAAATTATATTAAACAAATGTGAATGTTAAAAGTACCTTAATTTAACTAGTAACTAAACAATCCAAAAAAAATTCATTAAACGTTGTAAATCATATTAATTAAGATGTTGTAAACTAGTATGATTCTTAATTGTACAAGTGTAGATAAACACAATTAAGTAATGTTCATCACTTATTACTCGTCCTAGATAAAAATGTGTAATAGAAGTGTAATTAGTATAATTAACTATTACGAAAGGTTTGAGTCATCATCGTCCATGAAGTATTTTTAAGGAGCACACTTAGTTCAAGCCCAAAACTGATTCGTTTCATACCCACGGAACGGAGGATGGAGAGTGGAGACGGTAGAGACAAGGGGGAAGTGAATGTAAGAGAGGGGAGCAGAGGAAGAAGAGCAGGAGAAAGAGAGAAGGAGGGGAGAAGCGAAAGTCAAGATTTAGAATTGCGGGAGTGGAGGAAAAAGAGAAAGATGAGATGGACGAATTAATAAGAAAGTTAGAGGATAAGTGTGAAGAAAGGGAGAATAAAAAGAGGAGCGCGAACAAGTTGAAGGGGATGTCGGGAAAATTAGAAAAAAGGTATAGGAGGAATAATATAGTGATACGAGAATTGGAGGTGGAGAAAGGAAGAGAAAATGAACAGGGGGAGGAATCGCTCAGAAAAGAAATCTATGTGGATGGGAAGGTGGTGGAAGCATACAAGTTTGGAGAGGAAGATAAAGCAATGGTGCTAGCGGGGATGACGCAAGAAAGGAAAAGGAGAAGGTAATGAGGTAACGAGGTAATAAACACAAACTAGCAGGAAAATGAAATACATAAACCATGACCTGTCGGAAAGGGGGGAAAAGAGAGAGAAGTGCAGATGGGATGCAGGAAATTGCAGGTGGACGTCATATGGTGGATATGGGAGGAGGAACACGGAAGGTTCGTCCAAAAACAACTATTGCAAAAAGAAACTGCTTCATTGACACTACTAACTTCATGATTATTTAATATTTAATATAACAAAAATCCACAGGACGCCCATATCCCCAAATCTATGCCATATCCAAGACTGCCCAAAGTAATGCGATGCAACCTGATGACAAGTTGATAATTGGGATTACTGCAATGTTGATGATTCAAAAATTAACTAATAGAATCTAATATAATAAAATCTCAAAATCTCTTGTCTCAACCTGACAAACAACCAAAAATAAACCGAACGTAAACTATACTCAATTAAAGTAAAGCCACAAAAGTATAAGATGAAACCCCAAACCCAAAAAATAATGTTACATCAAAGACAACCCAAGAAACTGGAAAGGTGAAAAGTTTACATTTCTGTTTACTTCATCGACGATTAAAGTAGATTGGCTTGCATTTGGGTGCGTATGATCATTCTGTTGCTTTGTGACAAGTTGACCAATTCTAAATAATAAATCAATGCGTATTTAATTAAATTAAACCCAAAAGGAGGATAGGTGGAAATTTCTGAACCCAAATAAACGTCTAACCCAACCCAATGCAACGATGCAATCTATGACAAGTTGATAATTGGGATTGCTACAAAGTAGACGATTCAACAATTAACCAGTTGAATCATATCTAATAAAAATTTGTAGGTCTCCAAATAAATAACTAAACCCAATACTAGAACTAACTTAAGCTTTGAATTCGGTTGGCTTGGATTTCGTGTTTTGTTCTGTTGCTTATAAATTCCCTTTGGATCATTTCAAGTATATCATACGACTTGTTCTCCTCTTCCTTAATCAACCAAGTGTTCCTCTTCCAGACAATTCAATTCTTCAACCTGGGTCCTTTTGCACGCATACCTCTCTGTCCATTGTGCATCGATCTACGTCTAAGTTGTGGGTAGGGAATGCTGAAAAAATGTGAGGAACGGAAGAAATAAGAAGAAAGGGAAACGTTGTGAGAACGCTTCGTGACGGAAATTAAAAAAGTACATAGTAAAGTAAGAGGAGTGTCAGCTGATGAAGGATGCTAGTCTTTTATCATAGAGAACATAGTTGACCAGGATGGGAATAAATGGAAAGGGGTGGAAAATTTGTTCTGGCCAGCTCGTGCCAAAAGATTGAAAAGAACATTCACGCTGAAAAATCGCTACTAGCCTATAATATCAATTTTTTTCTGAAATCTATTTCTTAATTTTTAAAAATCTTTCGTTTCCAGTAAAATTGTTGAGGTTTACTGAGGCCGAAATTTTCGTAGATAAACAAACTCTATCCTTGTAATTCAAAACTTTACATCTAGCGATATATAAATAATGTAGGTGGACTCATTCGTATTTCACCATAACTAACTAACCTTCTCCAATAAATTATCGCATTATTTCAAGTAAATTTCAATTTCACATAAAAAAATGTATTTTCCAACATGAAAAAAATTATGAAACGAAAAATTCCCGGAAATAAACCCGGAAAAAATACATCTACACCGACAATGGTGAGGTATACTCCAAATCAAAGATTGAATGTATTTCTCAGCTATTTTATCCCAAATGTCCATCAGCTCCTATCTTTGATCCTCCAGAGTATTTGAAGGTGGCACAAGGACTAGGAGTCGTCGTCCCATCATGTCCCACATGGATTTTTTATGGGATTAAGTTCGCGACTCTTCTTCAATCAATAAATCTTCTTTGGCATTATCGAGCTGGCACACAAATAGCCGTTGTGACAGAAAACAAACAATTGTACTTCTTTACCTAAGAGTTTATTTAAGTTGTGCTAGAATTTATTGGAGGACTGTACTTACAGTTGCGCATTGCTCTCAACGAATGGCAATAAGAGCTCTAAACCTAAAATTTCAGGTTTCCTCTATAAATTCTCAGACCAGTTACCATCGCCAAGACGAGTACACCAAGAACTTCCGACTTCCAACTTCCAATCCAATCCACAATAACCCAAGCAAACCCAACCCAACTTTGAATCAGATAAGGATAATTGTCAATTACATGCAAATCAGGTTGAAACGAGAACCCAATCTGTTGATTAGGTTGGGTTGGGTTGATTATCCTAAATAGTTTCGTAATGGAATCTCTCTTAATCTTAATCTAAATGTTGAAATGAAATTATATTTTATTTTGAGACTGGTTGAGAATTAGTGAATAGTGGAGGAGATACGTTTTTCTTCAAAATGGGTAATCGAGCATTTGCTTTTCAAACTGTTGCCCTCAAATAAATCTGAAGACACCTAAAATAGAGAGTTGTCATAGCGGCATAATTTGTTTTTAATTGTTTTACTTTTATTAATATCGAAGTAAAGAACAGCGAACGGAAGATAAAAGGAGTTAAAATCGGAGAAAGTATACCCCATGGCATTATCTGCTTCAAGCAATTTAATTAAAAATAAATGGTACAATGTGTTGTTTTCCCACTTCATGCCATTGGTATCCCCGTGGCATTTTCATTTATATTTATTTTATAATCCTTTGGCTCAAATTTTCAAATTTTATTTCAACAATTATGGCATTTCCTTCATTTATATGATATCCTGTTAGGGGTTAAAATCGCAGTTGGAGACGATGTCAGAGATACAGTGCACTTTGATTAAAAATACGGATTGGATCTGATGCCATTTTATGCCCTGAATTCTAAAGAGGTTTCCGATTTTACTATATTTCCAATTCAATTCCTTTATTCTGCTTCCATGGGAAAAACAATAGAAATCTCATGATTAATATAAACCAGGATGTATATTTTGTCTACGTTTTTTATCACAGGGTTGCTGTTGACTATTACCGAAACTGTGGTTTCTATAAAAAAAAACCTGAAAACCTTTTTATTAAGTTGCGTTGTTTTTTTCAATTGCAACTAACAATTACAATGCTTTTGCACAGGTAAATTGAACCCTCCACCATTGTCTCCACTATTACCCACTCACTTGACAGATCTTAAGTTTTTTTCTATTCAAAATAATTCTAATCCTTATTTTGCCCGCATTCAAGCAAAATCACTCGCAAGGACGCATTTATCATCCAATTTCGGCGCACAATGCCCCCCAAACGTACGTCCAAATGCGTCCTAAGACGTCGGCGGCGTTTCACCAAAACGCCCCAATTAGGCAAAAAAAAATTGGCTTAGCGGACCAAATGTCTTGCGGTAACAATGGCCGGCGCGGAAGACGCCGGCCAGATCGAGATCCACCCGGCAAAAATTACGATTTTACGTATCATTTGGCGCGTTAAGTGCCCCAGAGTCCCGTTCGCTCCTCGGTTGCGAACGCAATCGAGTGTGCCGGTACCTGCGTCCCTTTTGTGCGTGCCAAGTTGTCTGTGCGCCGGCCGGCGAGATTTGGCTCGAGATGTGCGGATTCGTCACGGCCGCCGTAACGCAACGAGCGTGGCTTTGAAACGGCCCGTGATTCCCGTGAAAACGCCCGAAAGAGCTCCTGGTGCGACGGGAGCGTAAACGGAACGAATGGTCACAAACAGACGAGAGCGCACGTTTTAGTTTGGTATTTTGCACACGACTTGTCGATGAAGGTGCAAAGTTGCAGACGCGAAAATCTAATTTGTCGTCGATTTTCGTACGTAGAACGCAATAAATAAATTTAATTCCAATAACGTCCTATAAAAAGCGTCAAAAAGACTAAATAAGCACTTATAATAAAATTAAGTAACTAAACAAGAAATAAATCAAAATGAAAAATTGTTTAACTTCGTGGCGCCCTCATTTACCTTTTATATCACAAATTGTTGAGAAATGAAACACAAATTGCAACTGAAATGCACAAAATAGTAACCACAACTTTGAAATTTATTTGAAATATAAGTTTTCTTATTATACTTGTTAATGATTCATCGAGGTTCGCTGTGTTAGTTTGGGTTGGGTTGGGTTGGGTTTCCATCGATAGTTTAATCAAAGTTATCAATAGATTAAAATATGGCTTTCCAAAAGCCTTGCAAAAACTATCAACGTTGTTAAAATTGCACGAATGCCCAAATGGACAATAACCAAATGCAAAATTGTCAAATATATACGATTAACGAAATTGTCAAAAGTTACAAAAAAAGGAACTGAACGTGGATTGGTGTTAACAGAATATGTCAGTATGAAAATGTATCAAACTGTCACAACTGTCAAAATTGACAGTTGCTCAAAATCTAGAACAAATTTGTAGAAAATCCCAAAATGGTTAGATTTATCAAAACTATGAAAATTTCATTGTGAATAAGTAAAAAAAATAAGGTTCGAAAATTTCTAAGAAAATACTAGACATTGATGCAATTAGGTCTAAATAATTAAAAAATGAAGACACTTTGGCTGGAGCCTAGTTGTTGTGTCCGCACTATACCTGTCAACGAGTCTCAAAAAAAATTATATTACGTGAAGAATAATTTTTGTGTGGCCACACATAAATTATCCTTGACTTACCTTGGAACGTGATGTAGATTTGAGACTTGTGCAAGGTGGCTAATGCGATGCAATGTGCGTTTGTAATTATTTTTGTTTTAAAGCAAGTTTGGGACTTGCATATGGTTTTAAATTTAACGTTAGACTATAGATGATAGTTGATAAGGTAATTGAGGCCGGAGCAGAGGACCGGATGAAAAGTACTTAACTAAGGAAAAATTGATAGATAGAATGAAATAAAGAGGAGACAAAAAGGACATTGAAAAGCTTTATATAAACCGAACACACACAACCCTAAAGTTCGATGCCCAAAGGGACATATTATAAACTAAAGGTTTTTTTTGTGAAGATTTTTTAATGTTTTGAATTATTGAAACTGATAAAAAATTGATATTTTTTTAATTTTTAAACTATGTAATAATTGTTTACGTTTCCATAAATCCGCCGAAAGGCCGAAATACCAAACATTTTTAGTAACAATTTGTTTAATTTTTACAATTTTAAACCTTAAACCAAATTTTTATTTATTCATCAAAGTATCTACATCGTTGGGTTAGGTTGTGTTGAGTTGGGTTGGCATTTTTTTTCAACATTTTTCAGAATTTTTTTAATGTATATTTTAATTTTTTTTGTATTTTTCCCTTTTTTCCCTAATTTTTATAGGCATGTCAACGTTACTAAACAATTGCCAATTTTATTCACGATCTACCCGAAAATACATAACATTTATAGAGTATTAGAAAATAGTGCCCCTTATTTAAGTTTTCTTTTATTTGTGAAATTTTCTACATTTCTTGGGTTGGGTTGACAATTTTTTCAATATTAGGAAACTATCAGAATTTTTTTAATATTAGAAATATTATTTACTATTTTCACAAAAATCATAAAAATTAAATAATGTCATACATGCATTTTTTGAATTTTTAAATTATTGCATTTTTATAATTTAAAACATATTTTGCTTTTGAGAATTTCTGAATTTATTCAAATTAACAACTCACGAAACGATTAAAATTTTAGGTTTTTTGATATTTTTGAAATTTTTAAACAATCTATGTTTACAAAAAATCAAAAAAGCCAAAATACCAAACATTTTTAGTTTTTTTTTTTTAATTTATGCAGTGAAAGTCCCTATAATTAGGGTTGGGTTGGCTTGGCATTTTTTCAATAATAGAAAATTTCCAGAAATTTTTGAATAAATATTTTAAAGACCTTTTGTGCCTTCATTTTTATGGACATGTTAACGTTTCTAAAAAATTGCGAATTTCATCCACAATCCACCCAAAAATGCTAACCCGACAAATATTAAAAAAATAATCAGAAAATAATTATTGAATTTTGGTTAAAAATTTTGAGTTTATATATTTTTGCAATTTTAACCCTTTTAAAACGTCAAAGTTTTAGAAAATAGTGCCGTTTCTTTAAATTTTCTTTTATTTCTGAAATTTTAGGTTATGTTGGGAATCAGGAAATTTTCAGAATCTTTCAGATTTTTGTTTAATTTTAGTAACGAGATTTTGGTATTTTTTGACATTTTTCGTGCCTTCATTTATGAACGTGTTGACGATGTAACCAAAATGTAAAAATAAACAAATATTCACAAAAAGCACAAAGTAATAAATAACATTATACATTACATTTATTAATTTTTGTTATAATTATGCATTTATTGAATTTTTTATATTACAAAATTTAACAAAATATATGACTAATTTTTTTAATTTTAGATTTTTTTAACTATTAACATTTTTTAACTGTTAACATTTTTTTAACTGTTAACATTTTTGTGGACTTGAATTTTGTTTTGTCTCCTGGCAATGTTGAAAATTTCTACAGTAATTTTTTTTTAATTTCATTGTCTACCAAAATGTTCAAAGTTCCATTTTTTTAATTCGCATTGTTACAGTCCGTCAAATCTTTGAAGCTTCGATTAGTTTTAGTGCCTTGGGTTGGGTTGGATTAAATTTTGATATTGTACTTTTTTTGCTTAATTTACTTAGTTGTTTATGGAAAATATTAATATTAAAAAAATTCCCAAAAAATTAAAATATATATAAATAATTTTGAAATTTTGCGTTAATTTTCTACAGTGTTATGTTGGGTTTGGTAGACCTATCTTGCACCATGGAAAAATGCAAAAATTGGATTGGGTTTGCTTTTACTTCACGTAGCGCAATGTAGATGGATTGAAAGAAATAGGAAGCACCGAATACACACATACACTCATACAACCCTAAAGTTCGATGCCCGAAGGGATATAAACGAAAAGTGTTTTCTAATTGGATTGGATTTGTTTTAGATTCAGGTTGCTCAGGCTTAGTGGTTAGCATCCATAACCAGCGCAATCCAACCTAGCCCAACCAAATCCAACCCAACCCAATCCAAGCCAACTCAACCCAACCCAATCCAAACCAAATTTTCAACCAACACAACCTGTAAATTATTTGTTATTCAACTTGTTAATTTCAGAATGAACTTACGTTGGCTGTATTTTTGTATAAATTGCAATTCGAATGTGATTCGGAAAATAATCCAAGAGAATTAGTTCGTGGTCAATAGATGGATTGGCAATGGCCTTGATAAATCATAAGCCTTGCACAATTTGGATTTTTTTTTCATTTTCTCTTTGTTTGGCATTGCTTAAGACAAATTCGTCGCATTAATTCAATAGAAAATAACCTACAAAGTGGGAGGAACTGTTTTCATATAATATGAAAAAATATATACCTGAAGCTCAACCCAACCCAACCCAATCCAATCCAACGTGTTAAAGCAAATTTTTAACCAACCTAACCTGTAAATTATTTGTTCTCCATCTTTTTAATTTCACATGTTCAGACTGATTGCGTTCAAATGGAAAACAATTTGTCCACGCATGGTATTGGGTTTCATGAATTACACATTATGTTGATCGTATTTTTTTTTTTTTTAATTGAAACAATAAATAAGCAATGTGGAATTTGAATTCGAATTTGTTTCGAAAAAATCTTCCTAAAGAATTCGTTATAAAGCTTGGATTTCGTTGGTTTGCTTCGTGGTCAATAGATGATTAATGAAAGGCTTCGATTGGCCTTGAACAGTTTGTAAAAAATCAATTGTTTTACGTGTAAATTATTTGTGCGGTATTGTTTAAGACGAATACTTTACAACATGCAACTGTCGCATTAAAAATTGCCCACATTGAGGCAGCAATGTTTTCATATTTTGAAAAAAATGAAAAAAAAAAAAATACATGACCTGAAGTTGTTCATATACGAGCTACGGTATTTTCTGCAAATGAAAGTTTCTTACATAGTTGGTTCAGTCGGAATATGATCAATAGTTGGGTTTATGACCAGGATTCATCAAAACCCAAGTTATATATATTCATCCCAATCAAACTTTGTCAGTGATATGTTTTCCATTTTTAAATCAAAAAATCTAATCGTCATTATTTCGCTACAATTCATGGTATGTCTGCCATAAAAATTTAATAATTTTTTTTATGTGGAGTTTGGTTGTGTTCTTTGGGTTGGTTTGCGTTGGGTGTGGTTCGATGAATAGTTGCATTTTTAACCACGATACATCATAACCCAAGTTGTAAAACCAATATTTTCATCCTAACCCAAATTTGCCCAATGATACATATGCTTTCCAGTTTTCAAGGCAAATATTTTCATCATAAAATGGTGCTACAATTCATGGCCTCCTCAAAAACGTCTCCCATTTCTCAATGCCTATCGCTAATTTTCCCCAACCCTGTGACGTGAATTAAATATACCGTATGTTCCCGGATTGAGTTGATTGACCAAAAATTTTCGAACTGGAATTTCGTGTTTTGATCTGAAACTTATTTTTAGTTTATTTTCGATTCTTTTAAATCAAATAGGCCTTTACAGTTGTGCAAACACTATTTTAGTTAAACTACCTTTTCCGTTTAGAGTACGCCAAAGTGTTCAGAATGTAAAGTTATGCAAATTTTCACAACGACTGGCCTACTTTGATAAAATCCAGAATTGGTCAGTATTGCAGTTGAACCAGCAATGATAACATAAGGTGGCTTGATAATTACAAAAACAAAAACCATCGATTACATGTCAAGTATTTATTGTAATATGACATGTGTCGTTGTCTTTCATGTCGTTAAAGTAATATCACAAAACTGATTTTCATTGCGAAGTAATGACAATCTTTTACAATTAAATGCTAACGTTAGAACAGAAAATATATTTAGTACAGTGTTAGGGACGTGGAAAAAGTTACCGTTGGTTAAGGAACTGCGATGGAGGATCGAATTATGCAGCGACGAAGGTGGACGGTTAATAGAATAATATAATAGTTGTTTTTTGTTTTAATTATTTTATAAAAAAAATTTATATATTTTTGTTTTCTGAAAATTGGCATAACTCCATAACTTTACATTCTGAACAACTTTTCATACCTATTGTAAACCCAATCCGGGGACATGCGGTATACCTTAGCTGCCATAAAAATTAAAAACATTTTTTTACACGTGGGGATTGGTCGTGCTGGGTTGAGTAGGGTCGTTCACGATTTGTGTTTGTGCTCACGATACATGACAACCCAAGTTGCAAATAGAATATTTTCATCCAAACCCAACTTTGCCAATGATGAATGATTTGCTCTCCATTTCATGATAATTTTAAATCTATAATTTATAATCAATTTGATTCGATGTAACTACTGCGGTCCGTTTCAGTGATCAGCCCATCATGCCCGACTTCACTTCACACTGTTATTTAATATAGTCAATCGTTGACCTACATGTCCCTTGTATCCATTGTATCAAATTTTGATCTAGTTTTGTCCAGTTTCAAATAAGAAGTACATCTGACCCCACTTAGTTTCCAATTATTTATGAAGCATTTACGTGAGGAAGGTGGGGTCGATTGTATCAAGGAAGCTCCTTGTAAAATTCCCTTAAAATTTCTCCGTGTGGGATTTCGTGATAATTATGAGTCTGCTATGTTAAATCATTGAGGATTTAGTGTAACGTTGCAGGTCGGATTGTGCAATTTTATTGACTTTTGTTTAATATGATGAGATTTGAATGACGTGACGTATGCTAATTTTTTTGTATGATTATAATGTTTAGATGGTGCAGTAGCTTGAAATTTAATGGGTTCTCGCATCTTTAGATTATATAGCATTTTTTATCGTTAAAATAATTAACGGCTGTATTTTTGTATAAATTGCAATTCGAATGTGATTCGGAAAATAATCCAAGAGAATTAGTTCGTGGTCAATAGATGGATTGGCAATGGCCTTGATAAATTGTTTAATATGATGAGATTTGAATGACGTGACGTATGCTAATTTTTTGTATGATTATAATGTTTAGATGGTGCAGTAGCTTGAAATTTAATGGGTTCTCGCATCTTTAGATTATATAGCATTTTTCATCGTTAAAATAATTTAAAAAAAATTAAAATTAATAAATCTCGCATTTGCAACCATGGCAGCAACAATAGCCTCGCCAAACGACCGTTTGACACAAGAAACGTATCTCTTTTAGACTACATGACGAAACCGGGCAAGGAAAAAAACCGAAACAGTCCCTGACACGTTTCATTAATAAGACGAGAGATCGAACGGATCGGCGGACGCGCGAGACAAGCGAACGACGACGATGGAAGAAGGAGCGACGCGGAGCGAGAGGAGAGACGATCGGCCGACGAGCAGCGGCAGCCAGCAGCGCATCATCAAGATGGGACATCGGATATCTGTAGTCGTTTAATTTATTCAGCATGTTTACATATGTAGAAAAGGCAGGCGCATTTTAATTGTCGGCGAGCGCGAGTCAAAAGGGTCCCAGCATGCCGTGGACGAACGTGGCGCCACCACGAAAAAAGCGGACCGAACGCGAACCGCGCACACCACCGGAGCGGCGGAAAAAAGGAAGAGGCGAACGGCGGACGGACGGACGGGACGGGCAACGTCGAAAAACAAAAACGAACGACACGCCGCGGCCGTATCGAGCTTTCGGAGATGCACGGATATTCGGGCGTCTCGCTCCGGCCGCGCTGGCGCCGGATGGCGCGCTCTCGCTCGCCATAATGATGCCATGAATTACCGATATTAAATGACATTAGTGTGCGGATTTTACGAGGCTGCGTTTATATTTGGTGAATTGAATGGGCATTGTCGGGGCCGTTTTGCTCGTTCTTTTCCTTTTTCGACCTGCCTTCGACACGAGTTTTGCGTTATTGATGCGTTTCGAATTTATTTAATTGTCCGGTCGGATTGACGAGTTTTTTGCGTGCGTAAGACGTTGTGGTTTTCGGGGGACGCGGTTTTCGATCGATTCCATATTTATTTATTTATTCATATCCCGCCTCAGTAGCCCTAACTTGATTAGAAAGTGTGCTGGGTGGTTTGCATCCATGACAACATGCAGTTAGACGGAAACTGTTTCATCCTTACAACGCACAGTGGTTTGAAACGCCCAAAACTGGTCAAAACTCCAAAAAAGCTCGGATTTGAATGAAAATTTCTATAACCTGGTTTTCAAAGTCGGTGATTTCAAATATACTCAGTGACATATAAACTGCACCACCTAGAAGGAGTGGGAATTTTTGGACCAAATTTGGCAGGAATAGTGGACTAGTCCAGGGAAATAGTTGATTAAAATTTGAAACCCAATCATCAAGTAGTCATGGGATTTTTGACATTTGTGTCATTTTTTATAGGTGGTGATAGACAAGCAATTATCGAGTAATTTTTGTTCCACCTTTTCGGATCCCGTTCTTTAGTTTAAAGTGTTTCAAGTGTTTAATGATGCCTAGAGGAAGGAGACCTCAAGTTCACCAGCAGTTGAGTGACTTTGACCGAGGGCGGATTGTTGGTTTACGAGAAGCAGGTTTTTCGTTTAGAGAAATCGGCAACCGTTTGGGTCGGCACCACTCAACAATAATCCGTGTTTAACAAGCGTGGTCTGAACATGGGGTTGAACGTCGGAGAAGAGGTACTGGGGCTCAAAGACGAACCAATGAACGTCAAGATCGCCGCTTAAGACTAATGGCCTTGAGAGACCGATTCTCTACAACTAGATCAATAGCTGATCAATGGTTAGGTGAACAAGGTCGTCCGATAGGCTTGCGAAGAGTTTATCGTCGAATAAGAACCTTTGGCTTGCTGTCTTACCGTCCACTTCTTGTGCTACCGCTCACTGCTCAACATCGCCAGGAACGTTTGGCCTGGTGAATCGCGATTCTGTTTAGGAATGCATGATGGTCGGATGACTGTTAGACGAAGACGTGGAGAAAGGCGCAATCTTGATTTTTCGATTGCGATGCATTTTCACCGAACTGTGGGGTTGATGGTGTGGGGTACTATTGCTTACGGCAGTAGGTCACCCTTGCTCTTCATTCGGGGCAGTATGATCGCCCGACGCTAGATTGACGAAGTGGTAGAACCACATGTTCTTCCATATCTTCGAGGGCTGAAAGCCCCACTTTTCCAGCAAGATAATGCACAACCTCACGTAGCAAGGGTTTCTCTTGACTTCTTTGAAGAGGTCAATGTTAATCTTTTGCCTTAGCCGCCAAGATCTCCCAATTTGTCACCCATTGAGCACGTGTGGGACATGGGACACCGTTGAAAATAGAAGCTCTACGGCATGAAGTACAGGCTGCTTGGGATGCCATACCCCAAGAAGACATTGATCACCTGCTGGAATCAATGCCAAGGCGGGTCAATGAGTGTATCAGAAATAGGGGCGGACCAACACATTATTAAAGAAAAATAAAAAATATGAAGTGTTTTCTTTATCAAATTTTAATCAATTGTTACCTTAGACTAGTCCAATGTTTCCGCCAAATTTGGTCAAAAAATTCCCGCCCCTTCTAGGCGGTGCAGTTTATATGTCACTGAGTATATGTGATCAAAATTCCCATTTTTCCTTAACTGGATGTTGCTGAGGCTCGTAATCAGTGAATCCGAAGATGCAAGGAGTCGTTGAAACATATCTCGCAAATTCCGTTCCCTACAAAATTTTCTAGCAAACCTTTCGCGAAATGCTTTGATATCTTTGTTTCTTGACCCCTGAGCATCTTCAGATAACTAACTAATTGGCAATGGGGTCCACTGCGACTCGCTTTACAACGTTCATGGCATACTCTTTGAACGTTGACCTGGAACCTACTAGCTTAATCTTATCCATGCATGTAGAGACGAGATTTCAAAACGCAGTTCAGAAACGTCAATTTCTTTTTCAGCGATTTCATCGATATTGTTGAAATTTTTGTACGTTCGCAATGTAGATTTATTGCTCCATAACAAATTGATAACTTTTCCATCTACCATCGACAGTATTAATTCGTAATATATTTCAATTATGTTACCGTCAACAACGGTTTCTTATGGAGTAAGCGATCGAATCCGGTTTGTAATGTGTTTTTATTCTGTAGTATCTCGGAGGAATTGTAGTCTTATTGGTCTACAGTAGCGCGGATATGAAGGCCTTGGGTTTTTCCAGATCACTACATCGTTACTTGTAGACGTGTTGTGGGTGTAAGTTGCAACGGGACAAAGGAAGTTAAAAAAATGCTCGCGGCTGAACTTTCAGAGTCGGAAAATGTTTGCTTGTTCACACTTTGCCCTGAGCCATCTTCACATCCTCACTTCAGAATCAATTTTTGTTTACTCACGATTGCTGGTGATACATTTTTAATAACGTAATTCTTGACTTTCAAAATTCACATAGACATGTGGTCCAAAAGTGGTCCCCGACTTTCTTCTGTAGGTTCCTAATGTTTTGATACGAATTTTTTGATAATTTCGAATCAATTAATAAAGCAAGTGCTTCATCGCCGGATACTTCGGTTGGTGGTGGTTTCGCGGCGAATTTTAAAGCTGTCCGGTATTTCGCAGCTCGCCTTAGGGAATTTCTTGTAACATCATTCACAACCAACCTTGACAGCTTCAGTGGCCCCTGCCGAACGAAGACTCATTTCAGTCGCGAATGTAATTCAGGCGTACTGTGATTAGCACGGAGCTCTTCAGTGCTTCTTTTCGTTCGATCACTGGCCGTATCAAATTTTGCAGGAGGTCGCCCACTCTTCGATTTCGCTGACTGTTCATTGACAGCGAAGTTCTGGAAAATTGCGTTGTTCGTTGCATGAAAATCATACGCTGATGTTGGTATTAGTGTATAACACTTACTGTCACGACTACAGTAACGTTCAGCCAGTTCTAGTTCATCTTCAAGAATAGAAAAGTTATTCTTGAAGACTCTCGCCATTTCCAGTTTTATATTCACTTCTCTTGAGGATGTATTTTGAATGAAATATTCCTCGTTTCGGAGAAACTTGTTTCCAAAATCGCGAGCTGTTCATCGAAGTTCACCTGCGTGTGGTCTTTTATTATCAAAAAAAGTGTACTGTGACTAGGAAGACTGTGATCGTATGATGAGAATAAAATTTCAGTTTCATATTCATTACAAATATATGGAAAATATTACCGGTGCACAAATAAAAATAATATTTGCTTAAATATGCCTAAAGCTTTCTTCGACCATCTTCGACATCAAATTCAGATTACTAGGATGACTGTGTTAACAGTGAATGTCACGCCTTCCATCATATCTGTTATGGTATTTTCAAGCTCACACATTTTATTTTGTTCCCCTATAGAATGAATGACACAGTCACTCAATTAGGTTGAAGATATTGTATCCAATTCAATCTGTAAAGTAGCAGGATTTCTTCTGATTTGATCTTTGGCTAATGCCAACAGGACTTTTAAAATTTTGTAGTTAGCTTCGATTTCTTGCAACTCAAGCCACCCAACTAAATTTGCTTTATTCCATGTAGATTTTAATGTATTAAATTTGTTTAACAGAGTTGTATGGAGTATTATCTATGACTATATGTTGGTTCTACTTTTAGAAGAATTATGTCCTTATGATAATCCCCAGTTTCATTTGATTCAAATATATTCAGCCCATCTTCAACAAATCCTGTATCCAATATGAGTTATTATTAAGCATTTGCCTTTCCAGGTTTCATCTGTATACTATATTTTTCATTTGTTAGTTAGTCCGGTCGAAATTTTCTAGTTTTGGTTAAATATCATCGACACCATAAAACTATTTCAGGTTTTTCTACTATCATGTGATTTCTACCTCCCTTCTCATAACAGAACCCCATCTTCTCCGGAACTCTCCATAATGTACAACTGGACATAGAAGGAAAAGCATTGTTCTCTGTTTCTCGTTAAACTAATTATTAATTTATTACACTTTCAAATTTTAATATGTTGCCAATCTTTGGCTCAAATGGTAAGTTAGTGTTACTTAAATGGTTTGAGATTTCTTTCATTTCTTGTAATAGATCATACGGATTAATACTTGATGTCTCTGAAGCAAATGTTGATAATCTATATTACGTTCTGGGTAGCCGCCATCAATTTTGTACGATAAATATTTTAAGAATCGGCGCTGGGTTCGTTCTATAGATAGTTGCTGATTGGTGTAGTATGGATACCATACAACTGATGCATACTCCAATTTACTTAAAACGAAGGCAAAATACCGACATTTAAGAACAACTACATTGCAAAAATATTTTGATGAACGCATCACAAAACCCATACTCTTCGATTCAGAATGACAGACATTATCAACATGATGACCAAAGGTCAGCATAGAGTCAAATGTTACTCCAAGATCCTTTATAATGTGTGGCTTGCTAAGGTGATCCCCATCAATTGTGTACGAAGAAGGAATCAAAACTGATTTACGCGTGAAAGTCATTGCGCTGCATTTGCCAATATTCAATTTTAATCCATTTTTGCTCGACCATTCAAAAATCCTATCAACATTTGATTGTAACTCATCAACATCCAGTCGCTCTCGAATTCTACTATATATTTTCAAATCATCCGCATAAGCTAAAGCCTCACATGTCATTAAGGATAACAAATCGTTAATGAATATGATAAACAGAAGTGTGCCAAGGTTCGATCCTTGCAGAACTCCTGATGTAGAAATAAACTCCGCAGATATATATCCATTATAAAATACATAGCTTGCCCGATTTTCTAGATAAGAGCTCACTAACTTTATAAGGTTATGACTAAGTCCAAATGCATCAGGTTTTGTTATCAAAATCAGGTGATCAATGGTGTCAAATGCACGAGAAAAATCGGTGTATAATACATCAACCTGTCCAAGATCATCTAGAGCTTCGGTAAGATGCTGAGTAGAGGCAGCTAAGTTTGTAACGGTTGAACGTCCTGCCATGAAACCATGTTATTGGAGAGAAATATGAGACCGAATGTTTCTGTGCATATTACCACATAGCACCCGCTCAAACATTTTCGCAAAATTATAAAGTATTGCAATTGGTCGGTAATTTTTTATTTGACTTCAACAAAGATGATCGTTCATCATCTTTGTTGAAGATTTGAATTAGTCTAGCACGTTTCCAAGCTACACGAAAGAAGTAGAAGTGAAAGAAAGAAGTGTTGAGGGCTATTATTAATTTATGATTATACAAAGTGGGTTTGCCAAAACAAATATTGCATCCTTCACCAGAAAACTAGGAACCAGGTCATCACCTGACGTTTGCTTATTTGCTAAACTGGCCATGGTGCTTATCAAGATTTCCTCCGTCACTCGTTCAATGTTGAATGATGGAAGTTGAGTATGATTGTCGTGGATGCTTGAGTCAGATTGTGCAGGGGTACTGTACACCTCGGAAAACGCCTCAGCAAAGGCATCGACAATTTCCTGTGGATCATCCAATTGGCTGTCACCATATGACAGTTTCCTAGGGATTCTGCTTGTTCCCTGCCTGTTGCACATAAACGTCCATATATTCGTTTCGTTGATGGAGTCTTCCATAGCTTTCATATACTTTGTATAAGCATTTGCGATTTGAACTTTAATTAATCTTCGAAGTCTTGTGAAATCATTATAATACGCAAGGCCGCCGGTTCCTTTCCACTTCCGCCTGTAACAGTACTTTGTATTCAAATTTTATTTTATTTCTGGCGTAAACCAAGATGGAAAAGAAGAATTTGAATACGAATATTTAGGCACAGAGCGATCGAAAATACCATATAGCCCTTTAACGTTTACATCAGAAAAACGTTTAAGAATCATCAGTCTTGATACAGCTGCTGAAAATTGGCCTTACGAAAATTGTAACTATGACTACAAACATCAGGAAATTGAGCCGGTTTGGAAGATTGAGGAAGCCGCAATTCGATTACTAGTGCCGGGTGGTAAAAATCTTCGGAAACTAACGGTTTATCTTCTCTATGAACAATTATCCCACACGCAATATTAGATAGTACCAAATCCAAGAAACGATTGTTAGCATTAGCAATATTGTTATACTGCTCTGACTCCAAAGAATCACAAAAATTGCGAAAATAATGTGCTTTGGTGCTCACTAAATGGGTAGTGCCGCAATGAAACTCGGGAACGTTAAAATCCCCGATAAGTAAGACATGTTTATTTAAGAGGTGAACTTCCAGTGTCAATAAATAATTCAAAAATATCAATGCATACATCAGGGGGCACATACACCGCACAGACATAGAAGGTAATGGTCTTGAATTTACACTCGCATAGTATGAGATCAATTATTGGGACAGATTCAGATATGTTAGACGTATCAACAATGGTGTATGTTATTCCATTCGTAAGACCGACCATTACACCTCCACCTGTTGGCCGATTAACAGCAACAAATTTTCTGTCTGATCTAATGACATTATAGTTTGATGGAAAAAGTTCGGAGCTGTGAAATGAGTTACAAAGCCAAGTTTCAGTAATTACAAAAATGTCATAGCAGAGTTCATAAGAATTTAGATAAAAAAGGTGTGACTTTGACCGCAGCCCACCAGCATTCTGATAATAAATGTCCAATGTAGGGGTAATGCCGGGCTCAATTAGCTTACCGTATTAACAATGGTAGGAAAGCCATCTATATATTTTATCTTCAGGTTCGTACCACCCTCTGGCACCCGCTCATCAAGCTCTTGCTTCACATTCCTATATAACTCACGCTGCATGAGCGTACGGTCACGAGAAAGTGTTACATGTTTCCACTTATCAAATGTCCTCAACTTGTTTGAGCTTTTAAGAGCCGATAGCACTGCCGATTCAGATGACAACTGTATTTTAATCGGGCGTCAACGATTTGAATTACTAATGTCCAATTTACCCAGTCTAATAGACTTATCAACTGTTTCATTTATTTCTATACAGGAAAATATATTTTTAACCCTAGTAATGTCCACATCAGATTGCTCCTTGCCTGATATGCATTCAAGATTCTCCATACAACCGTAAATAATAATATTTGATTTTCGTTTACCGCGTTCGGGTATCTCATGAATATTTTTTTCAGATTCAACTACTGATACAGTGGTAGAATTAGTAGATACTGTTACTGTGGATTTTAGTACTTTAATTTCTTTCTGAAGCGATAGAATCGCAGCCTTTAAACTGTTTAAGTCATTTCCGAAGTCAGCACATATTGAGCATGTCCACGATAGTCCAGATTTAGCATGGATTTTTCGGGCTTCTGTGTTAGAGATACCAACACAGCTGGTTTTAAAAGACTTCTTACAGACTGCACAATTAACGACTAAATGAGATTCGGCAGATTGACCACAATGGTGACAAGGTATAGTATTCATGTCGTAATGAAACTCAAGATAAGGATAAGTAAAGACAGTGATGCACCCTTCACGCTACAGTGCCCGTTGCAACGACTTATGAATAAACAATACAAAGGGCAGAAGGCAACGGATGGATCAGCTTCAGAATCAACAAAGGTAAAAGGGATGATAACCACATCAAAAAACCGCACAGATAGATAGTATACGTATAACGTTGATGCGACGTACAATGTCGATGTCTTGTTTGCTTGTAGGGCTTTTATGAATTAGGCACTTCGACACCCTAAAAAATAAGAGCAAAATCTCTCGATGATGCCTCGATAATTTCTTTCTTGACACCTCTGGACTTGTTGGTCTTCTGCGCCGGTTGCTTGATTTCTTCATTGTTGTCCTCCCGGATTTTTCTTTCGTCCCAATAATCAGGTATTGTCTCAGGATCAGCGATGTGTTTTTTTCGAATAGTACTCCTTTTTGAATCCTACCGTTTCTGCGTCAGTTAAATTTCGTGGTGAGCGGTTGGTGTTTTAGAAGAACAATGAAATTTAACAAAATTTATTTTTCTCTATTCATGTGACAAGAGCGAAATTACAACTGTCTGAGTAGAGGTAAAATTCTTTGTATATGTGTAGTAGCAGAGTTTATCTTGAATTATGACTCCCGCCCTGTGATATTTACCGTACGTTGCTTTACGTTACTTTTGCTATAACTCATTTCGTTTTCGAGATAGGAAAAAAGGTGACGGGAGTTAGTTAACTATCACTAATAAAGAAAACATAGGTGGTTTACGAATAATAAATTAATATGCAATTTATTTAAAATAGTAATCTGTACATAAGCCACCGACGAAGAGACAAACTTAACTTCTAATTGTCGCCGGCACACATATCAAAAACTCGATAATTACTTCCCCGCAAGAACTGCAAAGATAACGTCGCTTAGCAATGGGCAGTTTTTGCGCCGAAAAAGTGATTATGCAGTCGCCGGTGACTCATAATTGCGAAGCTTCTCGTCTCATTTTTGTGCGGGATTTGCAAGTTTTCGGACGTTTGTTCGCGTCACATTAAAATGTAACTTTCCGTCGCGACGATAAATATCCAGAGAGACGTTAAACGCGACCGTTTGGTGAGTGCACAACTCGTCTGTGTTTCGGTTTAAATTAAATCGCAATTTAACGATTCATTGATAAACTCAGAAACTTTAAACGTTTAGTGGACGTGCTTTTTGGATGGCGGCGTCGATCTTGCATCCAAACGGACGGAGCCGTGTCGGAGGAGGCGACTGTTGGGGTAAGCTCTTCAATTTCTTAAATTGCGGACTTAATATATGTCGCCGAAATAATCAACAGCTACAAATGGCGGTGCAAATCGGAACTAAATCGCACGGGGAGTGGAAAGAACGGCGTTGTTAATGGCGCGCATGTCAATGAAAAATCAAGTTGTTTCATTTCGCAATAAGAAATTAATATTACGAAAAAATTAAAAATGCTAAATGTAAAATTATCAAACATTTTTATAAGTGCAAATGCAAAATGCCTATAGTATGTAAAACAGTTCGGTTTATTATATTCTTAAAAAAATTCACCATTGAAATTTGCAAAAAAACAGCAACATCGTCAAAATTGACAGACAAATATCAAATCAACATACTACATGGAATGAAAAGTCCCGAGCCTCACAAGGAAAAACTTCCTTTACTACCTCAAATCCTTTTTTATTCGTCAGTGTACTCTCCATCTAGAGTAATACACTTGTTTCAGCGGCCCTCCAACATTTCGATGCCTTTAAAAAAAAATGATTTGTCGACGCCTTCAAAATACGCCTCCGTTTCGGCCATGACTTCAGAATCCGACGAAAATTTCTTTCCCTGAAGAAACCTTTTCACGTTTGGGAATAAATAGTAGTCGCTGGGAGCCAGATCTGGTGAATAGGGAGGGTGGCTAACTAATTGGTAGCGCAATTCGCTCAATTTGACCATCGCTTTCATCGATGAATGTGCTGGTGCGTTGTCGTGGTGGTACAGCACCTTCTTCTTTGCCATGTGAGGCAAATTATTCCTCATTCAAGCGGTCCAGTTGAGCAACGTAGTAGTCACCTGTGATTGTTCTTCCCCTTTCCAAATATTCAATCATGATTATTCCTCTTGCGTCCCAAAAAATACTTGTCATAACCTTCCCGGCCGACTGTTGTGTTTTTGGACGCTTTGGACGGCTGCTACCTGCTCCCAGCCACTCTGCAGACTCAGGAGTATAATAATAAATCCATGATTCGTCCATCGTTACAAATCGACGCAGAAAGTTTTTGTGAAACAAGGCCAAACCTCGGTCGGAATCCCCAACACGTTTCTGCTTCTGGTCCTAAGTGAGTAAACGCGACACCCATCGCGCGATCAGCTTGTTCATCCCCAAATGTTGATGCAAAATTTTGCTAACGCGTTCAGCCGATATCCCTACTTCTTCTGCTATTTCACGCAACTTCGCTTTCCGATCATTCAAAAGGATCAAATGGATTTTTTTAATGTTTTCTGGTGTGGTGGCCTCAGAGGGCCGTCCACTGCGCTCAGCGTCTTCGGTGCTAGTGCGACCACGTTTGAAGTCGGCAAACCAGCGTTTTACAGTTGCAGTCGGACGTTGGATAGCATTTATCTAACCACTCCTTGGCTTGGACAGTGTTTTTTACCATTAAAAAAACAATGTTTTATCAAAACCTGAAACTCGCCTCTTTCCATCGCTTGACACTTTCAGCTGCCATTCAAAAAGTAATTGTTATGAAATTCAAGGTGGTGCCATCTAAAGATTGGTTCTAAACAATAACATTTCGATTCAATCCTAGTAGAGATATCTCTGTGTGAGGCTCGGGACTTTTCATTCCAACTAGTAGATACAAATATGTATGAGTATGAGTAAAATGTTTGATTGGGTTCGGTTGGGTTGGGTTGGAATCAAAATTGATTTTTTTTGTAGTTAAACTTTAAATGAGAAATATGCAAAATATCAAAAATTTCCAAATTGATTAGATACAACATTTACTAAAATTAGTAAAATATTGGAACAATGTAAAAATTGTCAGAAATTGTCAAAAAATATGCGAAATTGCAGAAATACGAGTAAAATTCAAAAAAGCAAAACAATTCCCAAACGTGTGAAGCAAATGTCAAATTTCAATATTGTCAAAATTGTCCATATTCGCAATAATCGCAAAAGTTAAATTCACGAGAATAAAAATTGTAAATTGCAAAGTCAAAATTTTTTGAAATATTATAAAATTGCAATGTAAAAAATGCCAAAAATATCAAATGTCAAAATTATTAAATTTCATGAAAAAAAAACTGCGTAAAATGCAAATAATGTAGTGTTGAGCTCCGTTGGTATAATTTTGAAAATGACTATATTGTGAAAAATTTGCAACCATCAAAATTGAAAATGTCAAAATTAACTAAATTTCAAAACAGACTCGGAATGTACACTGTTTTGGATTGGGTTAGATTATAGTGAAAATTAACACAGTTTATACCTAAAATGCAAAAAAATTATAAATAATTCAAAAAATGCAACAATTGCCTATAATGTCAAATAAATATTGTAAAAGAAGAAAAGGAACTAAACTACTACTATACAGGGGTCCGCCACCACTCTGTAATTGTTCGATAGCGCCGAAATTATTCAAGATAGGAGAAAAAGGGTCATATATGAATTCTTGGAAAACAAATGTTTCATAACCTAAAATTACTTTTAAATATACAGCATATGTCCCTGGCGGCAACTCACTTTGTTATTTTAAAGAACACCCCATATATTGCTGCATTTTCAAATTCTACGTAAAATTCTAAAAACATTCATATAAACTACCACAGCTATAATGAGCACGGTTTTCCAGTTATCCGCAATTATGTAAAAAAATTGACACATGAAGATGAATTTAAAAAAATCAGTATCACTGGTATTTTATCATTCTGGCGTGTGAAACTTTGGGGCCGCGATCTATAAATGGTCCTTTTTATTATGACGACCGAAAAGAAAAAAAAAACATCATACAAGATGTGTGTAAAATGGGGCTCATTTCATGTACCTTAGAATTAGAATAGCTCAAATTTTCAAATGCAACACCCTATATATTATTAAATTTTTCAGTTCTGCATTGAATTCCTTGTAAAAAAAGCATACTAATGCTATCGGTTTAAAATTTATGGTTTTTGAGTTATTGGTAATTAAAATCAAATTGACAGAAATTCCCAAAAAAAAAATCACCAAGCGCAAGTATTTAGACATATTTCAACTTTTAAATGCAGATGACTTTCGAATGAGTAGAAATTTTTGTAAGTGGGCTGTGGAAAGAATAGATGCCAATAATTTTTTTAATTTGGTGTTGTTTTCCGAGGAATCGACATTTCATAAAAATGGACATGTGAATCGACATAATATGCATTATTATTCTGACGAAAACCGACATATCACGAGACATGTAGATACACAACATCGGTGGAGCATCAATGTATGGACTGGTATATTGGGCGAAAGAATTATTGGACCACATTTGTTCGGAGGTTCATTGACTGGTGCCATCTATCTAAATTCTCCTCCCCATTTCTGTGTACCTGTCAGAGATTTTTTATATCAGCAATATTGGGATATTGCCTATAGGTGGATTGGTCTTGGAGGGCCCATCCCTTGGCCACCGAGATCACGAGACTTAACCAAACCGGATTATTTTCTTTGGGGATTCGTAAAAAACATTGTGTACAGCATACCACCAACGACCAGAGAAGACATGATGGCTAAAATAAGAGAGGCATTCACAATGATAGCTGCAGATATGTTGGGAAATGTGAATAGGTGTTTTCACGATCGCGCCCTATTATGTATAGAGCTGAATACCCGTCATTTTGAACATTTAATTAATTAATAAAGGTTCTATAATTATTAAGTATATTAGTTTATAAATTATTTATTCATATTATCATTATGTAGTATTATTTAAAAATAAATGAAATAAACCTAGAAAATATAATCCAATGTATTCAAAAAGAAAAGTTTCATTTTACAAAATTAGGAAGTTGATAGTTAAAATTATTATTATTCCATTCTTAAGTTTCGTAAAATGGCCGCCGTTTAAGAAACGTCAAATGAAATTTTCTTCTAATACTATTTGTGAATGATATGAATAGTTCACATTAAAATATGTCTAAATATTTGCGCTTGGTGATTGTTTTTTTAATTTCTGTCAATTTGCTTTTAATTATCAATAACTCAAAAACTATAAATTTTAAATCGATAGCAATAGTATGCTTTTTTACAAGGAATTTAATGCTAACTGACAAATTTAATAATAATATATAGGGTGTTGCATTTTAAAATTTTGAGCTATTCTAATTCTAAGGTACATGAAATTAGCCCCATTTTACACACACCCAGTATGATGTTTTTCTTGCATCTTTTTTCTTTCATCTTAATATAAAGGACCAATTATAGATCGCGACCCCAAATTTTCACACTCCAGCTTCATAAAATACCACCGATACAGATTTTTTTAAATTCATCTTCATGTGTCATTTTTTTACATAATTAGCTGTAGTAGAATTTGAAAATAGCAAATATATGGGGTGTTCTATTTAAAATAACAAAGTGAGTTGCTGCCAGGGACATATGGAACAGGCTGTATATTTGAAAATAATTTTAGGTTATGAAACATTTGTTTTAAAAGAATTCTTATATGACCCTTTTTTCCTATCTTGAATAATTTCGGCGCTATCGAACAATTACAGAGTGGTGGCGGACCCTGTATATTATTATTACTTTGAAAATTTGAAAACTTTTTAAAATGCAAAATGTAATTGTAAAGAATGTCAAAATATCAACGAAAATAATATAAAATTAAATAAATTGGGGGCAAAAAGGATCAAAATCGGCAACACGTTAAAAACTAATATTTATATACTAAATATTTAAAGTAAAAAAAGTAAAAAAAAATATTGTTAAAAAACAATAGTTAAATTGGATTTGGCATATTTTTTTTTAAATAGACAAGAATGCAAAAACAACCGAAATCGGAAACACATTGAAATATATCAATGTTTAAAATCCAAAGAAACAGAAAATAAATAAAAAAAACGACATTTTGAAAGAAAAACAAAATTAGCAATAGATCGGTTGGGTTGGGATAAATGTTTGAAATTTGTGAATCATCGAAATAGACAAAAATGCATGTTAAAAAATATCAATAACGTAAAAATTCAAAAAATCGTGAAAGTGTGAAATTTGTGGCAGAAGTTAAAATGTAAAAAACGACCAAAAAAGTATCAAAATAGAAAAAATATATATAAAATAATACATGGTACTTATCTTGTATCATGAGCAGTCAGTCGTTGAATAAAACACTTTTAGCAATATTAAAGTTTATTGCGACACCTTATTGCAAAAAAAGGTGTCGCAATAAACTTTAATATTGCTAAAAGTGTTTTATTCAACGACTGACTGCTCATGATACAAGATAAGTACCATTTTAAGTGATTTACAGTCGAGAATTTGTACAATAATTAAAATAATACATAATATGTGAAGTTTGTTGACACTTTTTGCATCGTTGACTATCATTTTTAAAACTTTTTAAACTTTTCTTTTTCAATTTTCTCATTATTCCAATTCTTCATAATTTTAATCAATTTTATTTGGGCTTTTTTATATTTTAAACAATTTCACAAATTAGTCATGTTTCCATTTTCGTTAAATTTGAACAGTTTTTAGAATATTTATTTAACATTTTGGGTAACTGTTTTAGATTTTGTAATGTATACTATTTATTTAGTAATTTTGACTCAAATATATTTTTTTAATTTTGGAAATAAAAAGAAATCACTAGGGAACAGGTCTGGTAAATATGCGGGATGTTCAAACAATTCAAATCCTGCGTTCAGAATAGCGCTCATTGCAACACGGCTTTTGTGAACAGGACCGTTGTCTTGATGGCACGGAATTCCTTTGCTCAATCTTGAAATTAAGTTGCCATAGCAGGAGCCAGTTATTGCAAACCCCCTAAAAAGGGCAATTTTTTGCAAAAATTTTCTGAATTGGTAGTAGATATTTGTTTAGGAAATTTATGGCCGCAACTTTACCAGCGGATGACAAAACACGAAATTTGCGGGGTGGCGGAGAACCTCGGCGATGCCACTCCATACTTTGTTGCTTCGACTCAGGATTGAAGCAACAAAGGATCGAGCCCACGTTTCATCAATAGTGATGACTAAGAAAGATATTCATCGGGATCTGCTAAAATTTGCTAAACTAGCTTCAGAATGCAATACTCTAGAACGTTTCTGATCAGGTGTCAACATTCGTGTGACCCAACGTGCAGACAACTTTTAGAGACCCACAATATTTGTTAAAATATTTTCTGTTGTACCATAAGAAAATTCAACTATCCAGCGAATGGCCAGTCGTCTATGTGTCATTACTAAAGACCGAAATAAAATAGTATAAAATATGCGCATATTTATGCACAAAGATCTGTAAAAACATGCACTAATTTCATACAAATATGCATTATTTTCAAACAAGTTTCTTTGGGATGATATAAAAGTTTTTTTATTTAAACAGCTATAAAATTTATAAAATAATATGTATTTTTTAAAGCATTAGCATTATAAAAATAATGGTTCAAATCAGTAATACATACTAATCATCTAATTACAAATATTGTACATGTTTCGTTAACGTCTCGCTGTCTATTGTTTATTAATTATAATAATTATTATTATTATAACTAATTATAAGATGTTTTTCAATATTTTCTATTGAAAAATTCTTCCTTCTATCACACAAAATATGTTTACAGCTAGAAAAACTCCTCTCTACAACTATAGATGTTACAGGAGGAACTAATTAAATCTGGAGTTAAATTTACGTCATCAACATTGAAATCTGTATTCAGAGTTTTTGCCACTTTTGATAATAAAATATAGCTAGTATTTCTATCTAAAACCTGCTTAAATTTGTTGGGTATAATTTCACCAATTTGTCCTGGTATTTTATTTACGCATGCTTTGAATTGTTCAACTAATTCAACAGACTTAATTAATGGCATTTCTTGCGTTTCCAAACTTAAAATCATCTGACCTATAAATTCATAATATTGTATTGAATAAATGCTAGTTCAATGACCAATGAATTGCTTGATATTTTAATAGCAATACTAGTTTCGTTGGCGAAATCCATTACTAATTCCTTTAATTCCAACATTTTTTGGCATAAAAAATGTTTGAAGCCAAGTACCCCACCGCGTAATGACTGGTTCCGGTGGTAGAAGAACATCGGGTAACTTTTCTTTATATAGCCCAGTCAAATTAGTCAGAAATTTCACGTGAAGTTACATTAATTCCGCACAGCAATTTGTTTTGCAATCGTTAGGGGTCCCTCTGGTAGTCAAAATCTCGATTTTCGACCGCCTAGAGGGTGTGTGTTAGCCGCCACTTTGATTTTTCCAAAATTGGGTTTTTGGCAAATAACTCGGTCATTTTTTGATCATGAATTCGTCGTAAGTGACGGCTTCCTGAATTGCCGTTTCCGACGATGAACGGATCTGCTTCTCCTGGTGCCAACTGTACAGCGATATCGGCATGTTGCAAAGTTTTTGTGACAAGGTTGATGAGTACAGCCTTGCTGACCATATTTGACCATAGAAGTTGAAAATAAGCAAAGTACAGTACATTTTCAGAAGAATGCATTTTTCTTGATAACTCGAGAAATATCGATTTTACAAAAAAATTATATCATCAAAATTATAGAAAATTTGATTTTCTACAACTTTTCATGTTGCATTTTTCACCTAAATCCCAAAAATGTCCGAGTTATTTGCCAAAAACCCATTTTTGGAAAAATCAAAATGGCGGCTAACGCACACCCTCTGGCGGTCGAAAATCGAGATTTAGACTACCAGAGGGACCCCCTAAAGTTTGCAAAAAAAATTGCTGCGCGGAATTAATGTAACTTCAAATTCTAATTTGACTGGGCTAATATATTTGAACTCTGAATGGAGACTATTTTTTAACATTACTAACTAATGAATTGGAGTCCCGAAATTGATTTCTGATTTCTTCTGCCATTCTGTTTAAACCCTGTCCTAAACACGTCACATGAATTAAATTAGGATACATGATTTTAAGCTGCTGGCCTGCTTTAACCATATAGGCTGCTGCATGAGAGAGCATTACTAAAATTTTTTCGGTCGGTACAATTTCCGGAAGAAAAAAAATCATTGTTAGTTTTTTCCAATTGATTACAAACAATTAAATACTATTTACTAGAACTTGAATTATTTAAAACACTAACAAATTAGCAATATATCGTCCGCAAGAATCGGTAGTATCGTCGACTATAAAAAAATAGAAGATATAAGAAATTAAAAATATATTAATATATAATATTAATATAAAAATATGCAAAAAATAATATGCGTCAATCAACTACAAATAATGTAATTCGTGTAAATGCTAAAGGATTTTGTTGTAGCAAAAATAGTAAGCGATATGCAAATTTCATAAATTCCTGTCTCTAGTCATTACCATATCGTGTATACGATTAAAATTAGTCGCTAGTTGTCCAGCACCCTTCGCATGTTCACATGTTTGTCTCCCCAGCTTAAGTTCTCGAGACATATTTTTAACCATTTGCTAAAAAACAGCACCCCCACCTAATACAACTAACATATCTTCATGAATTTCTTTTGGCGACAACCCTTTTTCTTCTGCAAGTATTTTATAACTGCACTAGCCTGTAATTTTTCCATTTTTAGAATTTCTCTAAACTTGTGTACTTAAATTCAAAATTATTTGAACGGGTAACAAGCGACAAACCTACAATTGAACAAACGTAACAACAAATGATTATTACATCAACCTGTTAAATTGATTCAACGTCACTGAACGCCTACTATGTCAGGGACGCTAAATAATGATCTACCCTCGTATATGGGTTTTGGGTTTGCTTGTTCGCCTTAATTGCAAACCAGTGCAATTCACCCAGCCCAACCCAACTCAGCCCAACCAAATCCAACGCATTGCAGTTAAACACAATAAAAAAAGCAGTTGCTATTTTTTCTTGGGTTTTGTTTTTTTTCTTGCTTCGTTTCGTTCGTAACCCAATTTGAGTAAATATGTAGTGACTGAAATATGTAGTTGAACGAAATTTGTAAAGAACGCAACCAAATCCTATGAACTCAGCAGTGCACAGCAATATGCAGATCCATCTTGAAAAAAATTAAGTATGTTTAGTTTTGATCCCGGTAGCTATTTCATTAAATTGTGTTTCTATTGCAGTGCAGGACATTAAACTTCGTTCTTATGAATTTTGAGTTCATCTCAAACTTGACTGACTTGATTTGTGTTCACCACAGATTTATTTTCAGTGTACGACTTCGCCCCCTTAACTTAGATTGGTTTTACATACATTTTTCAGTTGTTTCAGCTGCCATTACTCCAGATTCTCACATGAAATAGTATTGCAATTTTTCAGAAACGTCATCATTTTCATGTTCGGTTGTGTTTTCTATAAATGCGTGCTAACAATTATTCATAAATACAGTGTGTTTCACTTAAGAGTGTAACACCCTCATATCTTTTTTTGTTTTTAGTCCAATTTTAGTAATTGTTTTTCCCAAACGTAGAATACTTATTGCTCTATTTACTCCCAAAAAACCAAAGCAAGCTTTAAATGCAAAGCAACCTGCGATGGCAAAATAAACGGCAAAAATCAAGAAATCACTTTAGGGATTTTGTTATCCAAAAATTTTACTACTGATAATTGATCAGAATTGCCCAAAAACCCTAAATCAAAAATTTTATGAAAATTAAAAATGTTAAAATTTCCGAAAAGTCCGTAAATACTTATTATTAGCTGCGCCGAAAACAGTATGCTGTGAAAATTTTGTTTGAAATAAATAATAATATTTACCGAATTCGAATTATATTTGAAGAAAATTTTAACATTTTTAATGTTCATGAAGTTTTGGATTTAGGGTTTTTGGACAATTCTAAACAATTATTATTACTAGTAAATTTTTCCATAAAAAAACTTAAAGTGATTTCTTGATTTTTTACATTTATTTTGCCATCGCTGGCTGCTTTGCATTTAAAGAACACAATTGGTTTGTTGGGAGTAAATAGAGCGATAAGTATTCTAAGTTTGGGAAAAAATTACTAAAATTGGACTAAAAATAAAAAAAAGATATGATGGTGTTACACTCTTAAGGGAAACACACTGTATATGTAATTCCTTAATTTTTTTTACATTTCCTTGAGCCGCAATGTTTTTCCTAGTTGGTATGAAATAAAATTTTCATTTGAGACTTGAAGAAGGTCTTAAGATTTAATTTGCCATAATCATAAATCCTTTTATCCTTTTCCACAATATAATTTTATTGGTATGAATATAAAGTCTATAAATGCATATAAACAAAGATGGCAACCAACTCTTATACTGCCAAATAATAATATTAAAATTTTGCAAACTGATTACAAATGGTATCCTATAGCAATTCACAAAATGGCACAATCCCATAATTTGAATTTATTAACTTAAACCTGTTTCGAAAACAAAAATTCAATTAGTAGATTTATTTCAAATTTTAGTTAACGATTTTGATTAGAGACTTGGAGAATAGTTTCAAATAGAATTTGTTTAAATATAGAAATAAATAATAAGTAGTTAAACAATTCAAAGATTTTAAAACTTGAACGGAACTTCAGCCCATTTCAAAATAAATATTTAGAATAAAAAAGCCTTTATTGGTATAACTATTTTCAATACACGATGTTCCTCACTATCTTCTCCCGGCTCTTCCTTACCCATTCTCATCCCCCGCCTGCATTTCCCTTACTGTCCTTCTCCTGTTCTCCTTCAATTCCTTTAGCATTGCCAAGAGTCTCCCCCTCTTCGTTCTCCCCCATGCTTCTTCTCAAATCGTCTTCTCATCTTTCTTCATTTTTACTTCATTACATCCTCTCACCCAGTACTACAATTTATTTTCGCCTTCGCACAGAATTCGCATTTCCTGTACTCCTCATTCATCCAGTACTTGTTTGTCTTTTCCCGTTTCCACACTTGTACTTTGCAATTATTCTTAGTTCTCCTCCATCCACTTTTATTTTGTTGTATTTTGCCTTCCTTATTTTGCCCTCTCTTTCTTGAGCTTCCACTTGTCTCCATCTATCTATTATCTTTCTTTCCACTTGTTTCCCCTCTCTTCTTCTCCTCTTTACTTTTTTCTCTGATATTCCTGCATTTTACAGCAGCTTTCTCCTTCCTACTTCCCACTTAGATATTTTCTTCCTCCTACCATCCCTGCTTCTTATTTCCTGTATTGCCATCCTTCCCAAACTTTGCTCCGCCCCTTCTCTCTTTGCCAACTCATACCCCAACACCGTACGCCCTGCTTAGACAGCGATCCTGTCGCCCCCAGTTGCATGCCTTACAATGCACTATGGCGTTGATTTCTCCATTGCCAGTGTTCTTTTTATTTGCCTCTGCTGGATTCATTTTATTTTTTTGCAATCTCTCCAACTCCTCACTTCCACTACATTACTATGCTTTTTACACATGCGTTCCATATTTTTCTTGTTTCTTTGAAGCTCCCACCCCTGTTTCCCCATAAGCATTTCTTCTGCCCCTCCCGCCTTCTTGCAGATATGTGCTATGTGTCCCTCGTTACTATTCTTGTCCCTATTTTGAATATTGTAGATTTGAGACTGAAAAAGTTGTTCAAGTGTCTGATGAAAATTATTTCATTTAGTGATCATACCTTGGAAATTGAATTTGAACTTGGTGAACGATGGTAGACAACTACATTTGAGATCCTGATGTAGATCTATGAGTTTGAGACATTTGCATAAAATTTGTTTAAATGTAGGATAAACAAATAAATAAAAGATTTTGTTTAAGATGCAAATAATTTGATTTGAAACTTGCTCATTAATTTCAACTTAGAGGAATTCAATTAACATTATGACAAATTATCACAAAATCAGTCGAAAAATTTTGGACTTGAAGAAGATCTCACAAAATCCGACCATTCCTAATCTCACAGCCGATGCTCACAGTAGTAATTCACTGGAATCATTGAAATCGACACACAGCGGAGCGACCAAATGAAACCACGCGGCGCGCGCGTCGATTCCGCGAAATATCCGACGCGCCGATGAATTATGGAGGCGGAGGCGAAAAAACGCGCCGGACCGCACGTTCGCGGGAAATCGGACCCGATAAATTATCCAGATCGCGTCGGAAGTTTCGTGCGTTTGCTAAACGTCGATGCAGATCCGTAGCGGACGCGAGACGCGGGGAAAATGCAGAAATGTCGATTATTACAATAACATGAATAATGCATCGCAAATTTTACGGCGGGGCCGATCGCGTCGTCCGCAGCAAATGAAACAATGAAGTGTACCGTTGGCATTAAAGGTAATGAGCCGTTGCCTTTTTTGGTCGCGTCGGTCGCCCCGGACGGTGTCGCATTAAGATCTCGCGTTAACCCTTCGGATCCTGGTACTGAGAATTGGTATTTATTGCTTGCGACTTGTTTACGATGGACGTCACCAATGTCTATATTACAAATTTTACAAGTACATAGTTTTATATGTCATGTCATGCCGTAGTTTTAAAATACAATAGCATAAAAATATTTTTTCACAATAACATTTAAAAAAGTCAATGAAATTAAAACTTTGAATGCTAGCAAAATATTTTATTGTTGAAACGAGGCGATCAGCTCAGTTTTGACGAACCTCTTAATATCTTAATGCGATGCAAATTTATTGTCATTTTGGTTACGGAAGAGTAAATATTACACCATTCATTGACCAAAAAAGCGAATAAGCAATTGGAAAAGGAACACTAGCACTGTTGAGATAAAAATAACTAAAAAATACACAAAATTACTCAAAGTAATAGAAATTTGCAACACGCACACAATTTTGATATTTTTCTTTCGTGTAATATTTATTAAATTAACTTACTGCGACATATTCCAATGTTTTCAGTTCCATTTGAAAAAAAATGGTTGAAATCAAATCGAAAAATTACAAAGTGTTATGGAGAACACAGTCAAGTAGTTGCATAAAAATAATTGCAGTTCATTTGGAAATAAAAAAAAGAAGAAAAAACCAAGCGAGAAAATGAACAAAACATGAACAGTTCGAAATGAAATAAAAATTAAATAACAAAAAAATGCATACAAAGAAACAAAGAACTGTAAAACTTCAGTGTCTTTAATTTTTGAAACAAAAATTGAATTGAATAATAATAAAAAAATAAAAGTCTAATTAAATTGAACACAAAAAACCAAACAAGGAACAAATGAAATTAAAATAAACAACGTATCAAGTAAAAGAAATAAATTCAAAACAAATAAAAGCAAAAATTAATTACATTTCACTGCGAATTAAAACGTTCGTGACCACGAAAATAAATGAAATGAATAAATGGTTGAGCGTGAATGTAATAAAATGAATTAACACAAGAAAAATAAATGGAGCCAAGCAAGCAGAAAGTTGCGATAAAAATGATCCATGCATTTAGGGGGGGGGGGGGGGGGGGGGGGCAATTGATTGGTAAAATAGGATCATTAAGACTAAAGATGAAGCAAAAAATCTACATCGACATTAATATAAGATGGCGGTCGTTTGCTTCGTAATCAAGCAATCATCCAGCAAATGACATTTTAACACCAGGAACCGATGCGACGTATTGCTACGCTTAAGACAGACCAATGGATACATGTCAGATATCAACTAATAAAAATAGTCACGTGTTAAAAGTTTATTTTGTTGGGTTGGTGACAAACTATGCCAACGGTGAGTTTCTGACAAAATTTTACATACAATTTCTTTAACGTCTTACATTTATTCCACAATGATTGTTATTTCTTCTTTGTGCTGATGTTTAACTAAAATGTTCATTTTAAAGTTATTAAAATGAATATTAATTTTTATACATTTTGTCTTTTTGTCATAATTGATAGCAATCCCTCGTTTCATATGCAGACAATTGGCATTTAAAAATGTTTCTGATTGAATGAATCTGGTCGGATTGTATGGTCGTCTGATGAGCACAGAAGGGCGAAATTTTGTGCCCAAAGCCAATGAAAGTCTCCAACAATTCTTATGAAGTTAATACGATTAGCATTTTAGTGCATCCGCAGATGTATTAGGAAAGTTTAATATTAATTTACATGGAGTTTAAAAGTAGGCATCACCACTAATTTTTAAACCATGCCACTCAATAATCTGGAGCACAATACAATACAGGTGACGGTGCTCGTTATACTGCAGTAGTGCAACTTGCACACAATTATACGAAACCCTTTGAGAAGATTAATTTTAAATCAACAATTACATCTACATTTTTCAAAGACTCCAACAAATTATCTTATAGATAAATTGACAGCCCAGTCGTTTTCACAGCTTTGACAATCTGTTACGTGAATAAACAATGTCTTTTTTTCTCATCAGTCTCCATTAGCACTCTTTCTTTCTTTATTTACAACAGTTTGCATAGGTGTCAATAGATTTATTGAAATACAGTTTCACTTTTTTCATACATATCCTTCATTTCAATCCACTACTGTGGATACGTCCTACAAATAAATTAGCTGCCTCGCTAGGAGAGGACATTGCAACATTTCATAACACAGTTTCATTCATTACGACAACGTTGAAACAGTTTAATTATTTATACAGTATATTGAGTGAAGTGTGAGCTAGTCATATAATTTATGAGAGGCTGTTAATGTGAAAATGTGTTTTATTGTAGTGGACCACTCGTTGTCTAAAGTAATAAATATTAAATAATATATTAATATATAACTACATGTCCTTACATTTTCACGACTTTGACAATCTATTATATAAATAAATTGGGTGTATCACGGTTTTCATTAGTGTTTTTAAAAATAAACATAAAGTTAATTTCAACCCTATTCAACATGAACATAAAATTATTATAAATGTGTACCGCGAATATAAACAATTTTAGAATTATAGTATGATGTATTTCTGTCTGGCGACGAAATGGACATCTTCTTGATTGAGTTGGGTTGGATTTTAAGCAACTTTATAAAAATAGAATGGACTGTATTGGGTTTTGAAAATGTTGACATTTTATTTTATAAAAATGGAATGGGTGGATTTTAGGCAATTTTATAAAAAATAGAATCGGTTGGGTTGGGTCGGATTTTAGGCAATTTTATAAAACTAGAATGGGTTGGGTTGGGTTGGATTTGATTGTAGGCATTTTTTTTTTAAATGGATTTGGTTGGGTTGGTTGGGGTATGTTCAGTTGGATTCTATGCAATTTTATAAAAATAAAATCAATTGGATTAGGTTTGGTTGGATTTTAGACAATTTCATAAAAATAGAACGGATTGACTTGGGGTATGTTGGATTGGAGCGAGTTGCGTTGCGTTTTAGGCAATATTATTTATTATGGACTGGTTGGATATTAGGCAGTGTTACAATGGATTGGATCGGATTAAGTTGGGTTGGATATTAAGTAATTTTATAGCAATAGAATGAATTAAATTTGTGGCAATTTTACAAAAATAGAACGGAATCGGTTGGGTTCTATTGAATTGGATTTTGGTAATTTGACATTTCATGCAATTTTATGAAAATAAAATTTTGGCACTCTTGCAATTTAATAAAAATACAATGGATTGTGTTGGGTTTAAAAAATGTTGACATTTAAGCAATTTTATAATTATGAGCTATTACTATTATTTGCGTTGAAATTTATTTTCACTTTTTTTTAATTAAACCTATCGATTAAATCCAACACAACACATACTCGAAGTGTTTTAACTTTATTACAACATTTTCAATGATATAACAGATAAAACACAACCGAATTAACAGAGTTTGTGAAAATGTGACAAAATGTATAAATTGTCAGACTTTCATAAAATATAAAATTATCAAAATACTAAAATTTACGATTCAAAATTTGCATTTGTTTTGATTATCAACAATGGTTTGGGATGGGTAAAAAATCGCTTCTGAATATAAAGCAAGATACACATGCGTTCATACAGATGTTGAACGGATTAGCTTTCGTTTGTAGTTGAAATCGACACATTCTGAACACGAGAGGCTACTTAACCTTTGAGCTATTGTTGTAATAATTGTACAAATTAAACACGTTGACAACAAATACAGTCTGTTTTAAAAGAAGCTAGACTCGATGTACTTTGATTGATGACCCCCATTTATACCGAGGCGTTTTATAAGTTCTGTAATAATTAGTGCAAACTAACAGCCATGCCATATTACAAAATGAATAAAAGCGAATGAAAAACAGAACAGCTACGTGAAAATAAAATAACAGAAACTGCAATAAAAAATAATAATGAAAACAGAAACGTTGTGTGGTTCGTTTGAATTTTGATTTTGGTAACAAACTCGAAAAAAACAAACTACGTATAAAGTAATTATAAATATAAAAAAAATTAAACGAAAAAAGCAATTCAAAAAATAACATAAAAATTTTAAAATAGTCAAAAAATTTCATTAAAAAGTAGAGACATTAAGATGAATGGAAATTATAACAACAGGTAAATGCAATCTTATTATAAATAATAATTATATTGTACATTTTGATATAAAATCAACTAAAAACCTAACCAAACGAATAAAAACAACCAAAAGTGAATGGGACTAAAAATAAAATAAAATTAACCGATTAAAATTATAATTAACTAACGAATTATGATTGAACAAAATCTACCAAAAAGGATAAAAAAAAACACATGTATTGAAATAGAAAGAAAAATTTAATAGAAAACGAAAATCAACATAAGATTTCGTATAAACAAAAGGAAAAAGTAAAAAACTAAAGAAATAATAAAATAAGAGCTTCAACCAGCTCGACATCAAAATGCAAATAAATATATTGAAACGCACTTCTTGGAAATGTGAACAAAATTACAATAATAACGAAATAAATACAAAGAAAAGAACAATACAACCGGAGAAAACATGCGACCAAAAATTATTACATTTTGATTCATGTAACTACTACTCAAATTTTCCATTTTTTTTTTAAATTTTCATAAATTTTCTTTTCCACTTTTTTCGAATAAAAAAATCATATTTTCCGTTTTTTTCAAAATTTAATTTTTTTTTTCTTATTCGAGTATCTTTCTCCAATTTTCTTTCCACCTTTACGACTTTGTTAAAATTTGTTAAAAGTTTGTAAAAAATCAAATTTTGAGGCGAAGAAGCCACAAAATCTGCGGTACAAGTTAGAGTCTGAGTAAATTTATTGCTGTATCAAATTCACAAAAAATATATGTGTGGGTAATAGCGCCATCTGGATGTGAATTCCCACAAACTCGTGCAAATAAATTTCAACAGATCTATTAGGTGGTGACAACTGGTTCGCTCTCGTCAGAAAACCACATGGAAGCATGCAAGCATGAGTATTGTTGCTCACACCAGTTGATTCATATTCAGCTGATGTATGAGTGGTAGTCTGGTGAGCACAAATCGAGCGATGTAGCTTTTCATCACCTAATACATCCATTGAAATTTATTTTCAAGAAAGAGATCTTTAGTATCGACGTCTGCGGAGTAGTTGCAACACTGGACAGTACCGGCATAGTCGGTAGATGCAGACCACTGGAATTACGTAGCAGCGCGAAAGTGTGGCCATCGTATTAGAACCATCTCGGTGGCGCTGCTACCCAGACACAAACTTTTTGCCACAAATGCTTGCATGAGTTGATGTACCTTCAGCGGATGTATATGTGATAGCCTGATGAGCTCAGAAAAGAGAAACAGCTTGATACATCTGTTGAAATTATTTTTCAAAAACCACGACATTAAATCTATTTCCTTTCTTTCAGTTTGTGTTCTAATGTATACTAAATTATATAAATGTCCCTAACGCTGTGTCGCATTGAATAAATTACTCAGATAATTCAGATGCTTTGTTGTCCTTTACGAAGCTACTTATGATTTGTAATTGGTGCCATTCTTTTTCATTTTTTCTTTTCCAGGCTATTTTTATTTATTGCTACGCAATAAATAAAAATATTTATTGCGTAGCAATGTAGAATTTGCGCAAACGAAAATGAAGAGAAAACAAAGCGAAATAAAATCAAATAATAGTAAAACATTTTATAAATTTACACTTTTATGAGTAATTTTTTTCCACAAAACCCATTGCAACAATTGCGGCCGGAATCCAAAGTACAAACGCCGCCAGGTAGCAAATCGACGAGTTAACTCCGCCGAATTACTTATCTCCCATCTTCAATTATCCTCGCCCGTTCGAAGCGAAAGAGTTTCGAAAATTCGAAAATAAATCCGGGGCTAATCGCCCAAATACGTAACCGACACCCTTAAGTGAGCGCCGACGGTGCCGAGCGGCCCTCCGGCCGCAATTGCCGCGCACAATGGTCGCATTTAACCTTCTCTTCCTTAAGACTCTCTCGAGTGCCCGGACAGTTGTACAAACGGAGGCCCCGCCGGCCCGACGATTGTTTTCCAATTTCGCCAAAGCGCCAACCGATTCGGAAACATTTAATCCCGTTTCCGAGCGGCCATTGTGCCTATTGCGAAATTAAGTCCGCCGGAGACAGTCGCATTTAACCGTCTGTTGCCCGCTCCTCGTCCTAATGTGGGAATTTGCCCGGGCAGTGGATTACTCGAAATTTTGCGCCGGGATGGTTCGCTTTGAGGCGTTGCGTTGCCGCGTATGAGTTGCTAAGTGCCGAGTCCGGGAATAATTAAAGCGTAGTGCATTTTACGTTAAAATTTTCGTCAACGAGATTAAACTGTTGATTAAGAATACCTTTTTTGTACCACGCTCGTTGAACTACCCCAAGAAACGAGTAATTATACAATCTATGGCATAGTGAATGTGGCGGAAATGTATAACATTGAAGTTTTAGGCATAAATTTTATATTAGAGTAAAATTTATATACAACGATAAATGCAACCATAATTCTGCAAACCAGATAATTGTGCATTGAAACCAGCCTTTATACTCATAATTCTGTGTAAAGCTCAATGCAGAAACCGAGAAACCAAACACCTACTCTTACATTTCCGTAAATCTCAATGCAGATACTAAATCCAACTCAACCCAACCAAATATATTAGCAATTTAGCAGAAACTTGATTGGAGCTTTACGCAGAAATATTAGAATTAAATTTATATGCATGAATAATTGTGCAAAAGAGATTACTTTGCATTGAAACCTGCCTTCACGCACTTAATTCTCCTTAAAGCTTTCTTCATATATCGATAAATAAAATCTGCTTAGATTTCAATACCAATACTGAACCTAACCCAACCTAATTGAGTAACATTGGACATTTATATGCAGCGACAATCATTGACATCCATAATTGTGTAAACGAGCATTTATGCTCTTAATTCTGCGAAAAGCTCACTGGCAATACCGAAAAAGCAAACCTGATTTTTTAAATCTGAGCAAAGACCAATATAAATACTGAACCCAACACAACACAACACAACTTCGTCCAAGATATTGCCAATTTGGCAGAAACTTGATAAAATTAGAGCTTTACGCAGCCATTCAATATTGTAATTAAATTTATACGCAACGATAATCATGGACATCCATAATTGAGCGAAAGAGATTATTGTACATTGAAACCAGCCTTTCTACTCTTAATTCTGTGTAAAGCTTAGTATACCGACAAACTAAAGCTTTACTAAATCTATGTGAATCTCAATGCAGAAATTACGAAACCAAACATTTACTCTTAAATTTGGGTAGATTTCAATACAGATACTAAACCCAATCCTATACAATTTATTGCCAATTTGGCAGAAACTTGATAAAATTAGAGCTTTACGCAGACATTCAATATTGTAATTAAATTTATATGCAACGATAATCATGGACATCATAAATTGAGCCAAAGAGATTGTTGTACATTGAAACCACCCTTTCTACTCTTAATTCTGTGTAAAGCTTAGTATACCGACAAACTAAAGCTTTACTAAATATGTGTGAATCTCAATGCAGACATTAGGAAACCAAACCTTTACTCCTAAATTTGCGTACATTTCAATAGAGATACTGAACCCAATCCTATACAATTTATTGCCAATTTGGCAGAAACTTGATAACATTAGAGCTTTACGCAGAACTTGACGGAAATTTAATAACAGTTGAGCTTTACGCAAAAACCCAATATTACAATTTACGAGTATATGGAACGATAAAATAATTTTATGTAAATGAAAGCATTGCTTACAGGAGCGGATAACCCAGATTTCATACTCACGTAACGCTTAGACTAGGCTTAGGCAGAAACTAATAGGAATCGCAGACTTTAGCTTAATTTCCAATTTAAAAAAAATGTAGATATAAAAATTTCGAAGAGAGAATTTCTGAATTCAGTATACTTTTTCACATGTTTGGTAAGTTCAGTTGTAACAGCAGCTGTATTGGGTGATATAACGGCTTACGAAAACACAGAATTACAATCTTTGAGGCGCACCTTGTGAAAAAATGATATACTTGAAAATGTGTTTAGAAAAATATAAACAATGATACAAAGGGGCTGTATAATGTGAGATATACACAGAGCTTTACGCAGAATTGCATTTTCAAAGGAATGGTTCGAAACTGGAATGGAATGGAACTTTGCACTATCGGTAGTGCGTTCACACAAATCTGCGTAAAGCTCGACAGGTGACTTATGTATATTTTTAATTTTTGAAATTGTTTTAAACTGTTTTCATAGTGCACAAGTTATAACATTTTTATATGACTGTATATTTTAAAGTTGCATGAAATGGTAACAATTTTGATCACAAAGATTGAGGTCATTTTTTTATCATTCACAGTAAGTTGAGCACTTAGTAGTGCACAAGTTTCAAACATTTTGACATGACTCTATATTTTAAAGTAATTTTTTAAAGCCGTTTCATATAATTTATCGTTCGTACAATAGGTTCAGCAGTACACAAGTTATATATTTTTTACATCACTATAACGTTGTATGAAATCTGAGCTTTAGACAGAACTGAATTTTTTTAGTCCACATTTCTTATAATTTATAGTTCGTATAACAGGTTTAGTACTGTATAAGTTATATTTTTACATGACGACTATGGCGTTGTATGAATTTTTTTAGTCCACATTTCTTATAATTTATAGTTCGTATAACAGGTTTAGTACTGTATAAGTTATATTTTTACATGACGACTATGGCGTTGTATGAAACCAGGGCTATAGACACAATCGATTTTTTTTGAAACCCACAGATTGAGATCATTTCTGATAATTCATCGTTGACAGAACAGTTTTAGTATTGCACAGGTTATATCCTTTTTACATGATTGTTTATGAAATCGGAGCTTATTGAGATAATTTCTTATCATTCATATTTCGTTGAACACTAAGTAGTACGCAAGTTATAATTTTTTTATTTGACTGTCTATTTCAACGTTCTATGCAATCAGAGCTTTAGACAGAATCGCAATTTTTTGAAGTCCTCGTTTTGAGTTCATTTTTTATAAATCACGGTTCCCAGAACAGTTTTAGTGGTGCACAGGTTATAACATTTTTGCATGACTATTTAATTTAACGAGGTATGAAATCAGAGCTTTAGATAGAATTTTTTGAAGCCCATAGATTGATGTAATTTTTTATCATTCATAGTTCGTTGAACACTTAGTAGTTCGCAACTTACAATTTTTTACATGACTATATTACTACGTTGTATGCAATCAGAGCTTTAGACAGAATTGCAATTTTTGAAACCCACAGATTGAGATCATTTATTATAGTTCATGGTTCTCAGGACAGATTTAATAGTGCACAGGTTATAGCATATTTACATGACTGTTTATTTTAACGAGGTATGAAATCAGAACTTTATATACAATTTTTGAAGCCCACATATTGAGGTAATTTCTTATCATTCATAGTTTGTTGAACACTTAGTAGTGCGCAAGTTACAATTTTGTTACATGGCTATATTTCGACGTTGTATGCAATCAGAGCTTTAGACAGATTCCCAATTTTTTCAGCCCACATTTTGAGTTCATTTCTTATAATTTATTGCTCACAGAACAATTTTAGTAGTGCACAAGTTATAAAATGTTTACATGTTTACTTTAACGAGGTATGAAATCAGAACTTTAGATAGACTAATAATTTGTTATCATTCATAGTTCGTTGAATACTTTTGAATATTTTTACATATCATTTATTATAGTTCATGGTTCTCAGGACAGATTTAATAGTGCACAGGTTATAGCATATTTACATGACTGTTTATTTTAACGAGGTATGAAATCAGAACTTTATATACAATTTTTGAAGCCCACATATTGAGGTAATTTCTTATCATTCATAGTTTGTTGAACACTTAGTAGTGCGCAAGTTACAATTTTGTTACATGGCTATATTTCGACGTTGTATGCAATCAGAGCTTTAGACAGATTCCCAATTTTTTCAGCCCACATTTTGAGTTCATTTCTTATAATTTATTGCTCACAGAACAATTTTAGTAGTGCACAAGTTATAAAATGTTTACATGTTTACTTTAACGAGGTATGAAATCAGAACTTTAGATAGACTAATAATTTGTTATCATTCATAGTTCGTTGAATACTTTTGAATATTTTTACATATTAACAAATACAAAATTCAGAATGACGTAAGGGTTGGAGATAGAAACAATTCGATTCTTACGATGGATATAATAATTCCAAACATAAGAACTCCATCATAATAATCAGTAAAATTGTATGTGCGTTTCGAAATAGGAATTGCACAAAATACCCCCAATACAAAGACTATATTGAATCAAAAAGTATTATAACTGTGACGTTAAGGACATTCCTCTCACCACACAGGCATATGCAAACAAATCGAGGACAGGGCAGTTTAGAAAGAAAACAAAAGAAGAAAAGGATTTAGAAAAAAAGCAACGTAAAACCAATAGTAAAGCTATGAAAATTCGAAAAAATCGTTGATCAATAGAAGCAACCAAGCAGGCAAATATGCTAAACTAAGCGATGAAGATGCAAAAAGGCTATGTTGTATAACGCCGCTCAAATGGCTATGCTGTGTCTGAATAGATGTCAAGAAAAAATTTGTAAACAAACCTATAAATGAGGTACAGTAACGACCAAAATTCTGCCACCTTTGCTCTTTTTTACAACATATCCATCTCACAACATATACATTGCTTTAATCATTAGTATGTGATGTATGTAGCATGTATTGAAAGATATGTAGACGTATAACATTTATATTTCTTTAACGAAAATAACATTTTATGAGAGAAAAATAGAAAAAATAACACTTATCAACGCAAAATCAACTAATTTTGATTAAAATATATTAATATTTGGTTGTATAGCCCTTTGCTTTTATAACAGCCTGGCACCTTCTTGGCGTGGACTTGATTAAGTTTCTCAATCACCGAAGCTGGAATCTGGTATCAGGCTGCTTCCAATTGCTGAAATTTTTCATTAGGGTTTTTGGCTTTTATATTTTTTAATCGACGATGCAACTCGTCCCAGATGTTCTCAATTGGATTTAAACCTGAAAGGTGAAACCAGTTCTTCACTGCACCCGCTGAATGTTTCGGATCGTTGTCCCGTTAAAAAATGAATCTGCGACCAAAACTGTCGCGAGCAGAAGGAAGCAAAACATCTTCCAGAATGCTCATGTACATTTCCTTATTCATTATGCCATCAATTCGATGGAGAGGACCAACTCCTTGAGCACTAAAACAACCCCATACCATCAACTTGCTTCCACCATGTTTGACGGTCGGAAGTAAGTAGCGTGTGCCAATAGGGCATCGTACGTAAGCTGGACCATCAGCTCCAAATAGCGAAAATTTCGATTTATGGCTCCATATAATGTTTTTCCACTGATCTACAGTCCACTCTGCAATGCACTTGCAAATTCTACAAGTGAGTGGTTTTTTAACGGGGCGGCGTCCATTGAGTCTCACAGCTTGTAAACGACGTCGAACTCTCCGAATGGAAGGAAGCACTTCTATTCCGATGGATAATTCACGAGTAATGTCGAGAGTTGTCACGAGAAAGACAACAATATTTCAATCCACCTATTTTGATGTTAACCTTCATTCCCTGCTGCCGTCCACGTACAATTGCTTTTTGTTGTTCTTTTCCGATATTTTTGGACCCGTAAATCCATACCATTATTGATAGATTTTTTTACAAGAATCCAAGAAGTGACAGAATTTTAGCCGCTACTGTCAGTCGTTGGTACCGTGGACAATTGCCATAGTGAGTGAAAGTCAAACGTCCACAAAATTGGAGGAAAATTTGCTTTTGTTTGACACCTACTTTTTAATGTTTTATGAGTTGATTGCCGTTTAGTTTGTTTGATTTGCTCTAATAGTGTTTTTCACAATTTAAAGATTTTGTGTTCACCCAAAAATAAATTTGACAAGAGAACATTTTACGATTTTAAATTATCATTAGCGCCTAAACAATATGAAGATCGGCTTAGAAATGCATTTGGCGAAGAAGCCCTATCTAAGGCAGCAATTTAAAATTGGTTCATAGAATTCAAAAGAGGTCGGTTTTTTCTTAGTGATGAATTTCGCGAAGGACGCCCAAGAACTGCTGTTACTGATGAGAATATTGCCGCTATTCGAGCAATGCTTGAGGAAGATCGACGGACATCTTATGAATTTATTCGAGCGACATTGGTATGAGTCAAATCCAAAACATTTTACATCAACAGTTAGACGTGAGAGAACTTTGTTGTGGATGGATTCCACATAAACTGACTCATGATCAAAAAGAACAACGCATTGAATGGTGTAGGAAAACTCTGGAAAAATTCCAAATATCATCACTGGTGATGAATCTTGGATTTATTTGTTATGATCCCGAAAAGAAAAGTCAATCTGCTCAATGGGTCTTTCGAACAGAACCGAAGCCTAAAAAAGTCCGACCAACTCGCAGTGCTGGTAAGAAGATGATTGCTAGTTTTTTTTTCTAAAACGGGTCAAATTGCTACTTTAGCATTAGAAGATAGACGTACCGTTACTGCCTATTGGTACACAAATGTCTGTTTACCACAAATTTTTGAAAAAGTCCGTGAAAAACATCCAAAAGGAAAAATAATTTTACATCATGACAACGCATCGTCGCATACAGCATGGATCCTCCACCATACAGCCCTGACCTAGCACCTTGTGATTTCTTCTTGTTTCCAAAAATTAAGTATAAACTGTATTATAAAAACCTAGTTTCTGAAGTGTCTCAAGGAGAGTGGCATTATTGCTATAATGACTGGTTTCATCGAATGCAAAAATGTTAAAGGGAATATTTTGAGAGCAATAAAATCTTAAAATTAAAAAAAAAATTAATCCTTGTTTAATTTTCTAGAAATTTTCAGTGCATGAAAATACATGACCGTACATGACCGTTTACTTTAACTTGGTATAAAATCACAGCTTTCGACAGAATTGTTTGAATCACACAGTTTGTTGTGTATTCTTTGAAATTTTACCGTTAATATGGGGCTAGATTGACTTGGGTTGTGCAAGCTGGAGGTTGGGTTGAGTTGAGGGTGGCCATTAAAAATTAGATTGTGTTAAGTTGGATTGGGGTCAGTTAGATTGAGTTTATCATTATTCTTAGAATAATAATCTTGATTGTCCAACAGAATATTCCAGTTACTGGACAAATACAAAAAAAGAGAAAAGTACAAAGAGGTACAAACGAAATGAAGAGGAAAGAACAGCGCATACCATAACTGTATGCAATAGATGAAGGCGTGTTGGTATCCTATCCCAACCGTATCACCACATGAGTACATTCGATGCATAGTTGCTGCAAGATTTCCTTTGACAATTTGTCGATCATTTAATGATTCCACATTATTTTCAGGGGCTCCAAAAATTGATACGTTTTATTAATTTACGTCCAACGCCATTCCGGATTTCCTGAATAGTTGAGACGTGAAATCTGAAGGAAAACATTAGGGGATGAAACTATGATAACAGTTATGGCTGTCGCAAGAAGCATACGAAACTAATTACTCACTCTCGTAAAATATTTTTATAAGTTTTCCGATCCCGTTAGATGCCACAAGACAAAATTCTAGTTTAGAATATCTGCGCACGTTTCGACCAAACGCAGAGCGTAATAACTCCAACTGTATATGTCGATGGGTTTTTTTTTTATTCGCCGAGAACATAAACCAACATTTCCATAGGCAAGCGACCAAGTCGGCAGCATGCGACCACGTCGGTGGGCCGTCTACATCGCCCGTGGACCGATTCCTCCTATCGGCGTGTTTGAACGCGAACGCGCTAATAGTAAATTCTAATTAAAAGTGGCCGCTTACATCGGAGGTGTTGTTCATACATTACGGATTACATGACGGGCGACGGATGTCGTCGTTATTTAGCCGGCGGTTTCGTGCACGACGCGAGCGCTGTTCGCCGTTTTTCAACTTGTCCGCGTCCGCGCTCCGTCATTTGTCACTGTCGTGTCTCGCGAAGCTCGCGGATCAAAGATGCCCTTTTTTGCGCGCGTCCTACCGGCTAATTTAAGGCGCTGTCGATGTACGACGCTCCGGGGAAAAAACCGTACATCGACAGCGAAAAATCCGAGAGACGTGCGCTTGTTCGGTGGTTCGACTTTAATTACCTCGACGCAGAGCGCGATTGTCTTAAACCGATGGGAAAGTCGTTAACGTTGCGTTACAGGTACGATCTGCGCTAATCTGTGATTGAAAACGTCGGTAAAGTCATACCTCAGTTACACTAAGTCGACGGACGTGGACTTCTGGCAGAAATGCCTCGGACACGCAAGCGATAACGGCGGATTTAAAAGAAGGTTTAAATGCACCGGGGCTTAAATAAAATTTTTACTGTTATTGGTCGTAAAACAATTAACTGTACAATACCTATAAATTTAAATGCCCATTACCAAGAGACTTTAGCAAATCTAAATACGTATTTCAACAACTAATTTGCCATATTAAGCAGAAATAAAGTTTTTAATTTAGTAGGTTCTAGCTGACGTATAAACCTGTGGACATCTCACAGTGAAAAATGTTGTTGAATTGTTGAAAGCTTTGACATTTTCGGCAATTCTAAAACTCCTAAATTTTTATTTAAGGTTGGCGCGAGCGAAGTTTGATTTTTTTGAATAATTGAATATTATATTTGAAATTTGGAAAATTATTTGTTTTATTTTTTAATAAATTTTGGAAATATATTTTGGAAATATTTGAATTATTGCAATAACATATTTTGATATTTTATTTTCATATCAGTAGTAGAAGCTTCGGCAATTGTAACAATGAATTCAATTTCGCTCGAAAATCACATTAAAACATTAAAAATCCACTATGAAAATCGTGGATCTGTAAAAGCTACATTTCGTAAAATTCGTGATATTTTCGAATTCGGTCGATAAATTTGAGTCGACTGACACGCTACATAATGTGCAAACACTAACCGGGTCGTTCAAGTGAAAACATCGACACTTTCAAGAATTGGGGCTATCCACATCCACATGGCGAATTTTGCGTGAGGATTTGGCTTCGAAGCCTTACAAGATGCAACTGGTGCATGAATTGAAGCTGGCCGACCATTCAATTCGCCGTAGTTTTGCTGAACTGGTTCAAGAACAACCAGTGGTTTTCCTGCAAAAATATTTTTTTTCAGGCGAAGCCCATTTTCATTTGTCTGGATACGTCAATAAACAAAATTGCTGCATTTGGGCTCCTGAAAATACAAGAGTAATTAATTGTTGACAAGCCTTTGCATGCTGAACGTGTGAGGCCCCAAATTTGAGCCCTGTGGGACTCCAAAAGTGGGTAAATATTGTTCTGATAAATTTTTGACATATTGCCACGGGTTGAGACATGAAATCTGAAGGAAAACGCTAGGTAATTGTTGACAAGCCTTCGCATGCTGAAGGAGTGAATGTATGATACGCTATGTGGTCTGGAGGCTTGATTGTGCCATTTTTTTTCAAAATTGGATTGATTCAACATCTGTATGTGTGATCGTGGTGGACATCTGGCCGATATCGTTTTCGATTTATAATTGCCACATCTTACTCTTTTCAATCATTTTCATCTAAATTATTTGTTTTATTTTCTTTTGAAAAGCAAAGTTCTTGTTGAAAAAGCCAATGTGTAATATTTTGATATTTTGGTACTTTGTGTATCGGCATTTTTAATTTTCTTTATTTTTTTGGTTTAGTTTTGAAAATTTCTACATATTTTGAACTTTAGAGTGTTATTTCTGTATGGGCTAGGTTGGGTTGGATTGCATTTTTAGTTTTAGAATTTTCTTTGTGGGTGGGTTGGGTTGGATTTATTAGAATTTGCCAACATTTTACTCAAAAAAAAAATGTTACAGTAACTAACAAATATTCAAAATTAGAAATAATTTTTTACCTATTTTGAATTTCATAATTTTATAATATATTTTAATATAAATTACATTTGTACGGTAACTGAAATTTATATGTCGATCTTTTATTGTACTTGTTTTACGTATTTTTTAAAATGTTACCGTTTGTTAGGCTGGGTTATGTCGGGTCAGGTTAGGTTGTTGGGTTGGGTTAGGTGGGGTTATGTTGAGAATGTTTTAATTTTAAGAAATGGTTAATGTTAGATGGGGTTAGGTTGAGAATGTTTTAGTTTTAAGAAATGGTTAATGTTAACCATTTTCTAAAATTAAAACATTCTCAGCCTAACCCCACCTAACCTAACCCAACCAAACCCAATCTAACCTGACCTAACCCAGCCTAAAATTAACAGTGAACATTAACCATTTCTTAAAATTAAAACATTATCAACCTAACCCCACCTAGCCCAACCCAACCCAACCTAACCTGACCTAATCCAGTCTAACATTAACAGTTAACATTAACCATTTCTTAAAATTAAAACATTATCAACCTAACCCCACCTAGCCCAACCCAACTCAACCTAACCTGACCTAACCCAGCCTAACATTAACCGTTTACATTAACCATTTCTTAAAATTAAAACATTCTCAACCTAACCCCATCTAACCTAATCCAACCCAACCCAACCCAACCCAACCCAACCTAACCTGACCTAACCCAGCCTAACAAACGATAACATTTTAAAGAATACGCAAAAACAATTTTGAATTTTTAAAAATTGTTATTGTAATACTTTAAAAACACAAAAAGTATAAAATTTGCAATTTTTCACGTATTACATTTTATAAAACAAAATGACTTTTTGCCCGCATGTTCAATATTTTTGAAATTTATAAAATTACGACAAATTTTGTAGGTCTTTGAAATATTTTATTATATATTGTAAAACATACAAAATCTTGTGAAATTAACGATGTCTAAATCAACATATCTTGTGTGTATCTTATAATGATTAGCATGTTTAATTTTAGCTCCCGTTTTTTGATTTATGGAGTTTTTATTTCATTTTGATTTTAAGTTAATTTCTTGTTCATTTATTTGTACCTCGTTCATTTAGTATTATTTTGCTATTTACTTTCTCCTATTGCCCTTTATTAATTTCATTTTCTTTCATATTATTTAATTTTGGACACTATTTTCTACTTTTTTATTGATTTGAATATTGGTTTACCATTCCATTAATTTCGTGTAGCTTAAATTTATTTGTTGTTGTCATTCACTTGACAGTTGTGTTTTTCGTTTTGATTAGTCGTAGTTATTTATACATATTTTGTGTTCATTGTTTCGTCGAAGACATGGCTTTAGTTCCTAAACATTATATATTTATATAAGAATTTAATTGCGACATTACCAGGTAGCAAAATTTGCATCGCTTAATTCCCCTATTTTTGGTGATCTTTACCTAAGATAGTCTCTTTGCCTTAAAGCTGAATTCTAAAAGGGTATGTTCAAATTGAATGCATTACACTGCAGGGCATGTATCAACGTCTTTATTTTACATAATCTAAATCATGGTTGCTTGTTGTTAAAGTTATAATATTATTCAACTCAATTACTCTCGACGCAACCAACATTTTCGTTCCAAAAAAAATTCTTTTAAGGCGTTTTTTTAAAATAAGTCTTGTTTATGTTAAGTTGGGTTGGGTTTCGATATAAACCCAACCAATTAACAAAATATTAACATTTAACAAAAATATATTAACGAAAAAATAAAAGCAAACAACAATCAATGATGGCGAGTCATTGTTATAGGTTGCGTTGGGTTCGGTTTCGATATCACTGACCATACATAACCTGAAAATGTATCGACTTCTCAGTTCTTGGAAAATGTCTTCAAATTTCATTGCTTATGATACTCGTGAGGGTCTTGATATGAACTTGGATTGTTGACCTAAAAACCTCAACTCTGTTTCAATGCAATATAGGTTTTGTTCACCTTTTTTTCTTTTTTATTTAACTTGCATTCAATATAACATTCGGATTTTGTGATTTTCAAATCAGGTTTTAGATAATTTTAAAACCGCCAACTCAACCTATCATGATCCAAGATAATAGTAATATTAATTATAAGAAGGGGAAACTTTGTTGCCTAAGTTACAAATATTTTTATTTCTTTTGGACCCCGTTGACCTTATTTTAAGGATGTCCAATTTTATTAAAACAACAAAAATAACTACAACAGTTGTGATCTTTTTTTTTATTTTTAGCAAAAAAGTATTTTTGTTGCGTAATAATTTTCAAGAATCGTACCTGTTTATCTTTATTGTATATTTCTAAGTTTTTTTTTTCCAATTTAAAACCAAGTATTTATTACCGCTGCTTAACAATGACTAATGTATAATCGAGGCTTAAGATGGCTTTGCCTTAAGCCTGATTCTGAAAGCTGATATGTTAAGGAGGTAAACATACTTTACAGATATAATGTTTCAATTTATTTTGATCACTTTCCTTCTTTGTAAAAAAAACTAAAATCAGAAAATTCATTTTATTTAAGTTTGAAGGTTGAATATTTTAATATAAAATTAACATTTGATATCAACTTAATCCTGAGATTTTGATTTGATATTCGGTAACCTTTTGGTAAAAAATATTTTCAAGCCAGGACATTATCATGGGCTGAAAGATCGTCGAGGAATACGAGAGTCAAGGCTGGTAAAAAGCGATAAATAACAAACAAATTTAAAGTGCAAGGAATTCTCGCTTTCTTTCTTCGAGCACCGCTTCCCGATCCAAGGCTTCAGAACTCCCTTCGAAGACAAGCTTTAACCAGCACGCAGCAAGAATAGGTGGTAGCGGTTAATTTTCAGTTATTTCAAATTACAATTTAAACCAGCATGCAGTACGAATAGGCAGACTGTCAATTAATTAAATATGTTAAATTATTATTAGCAAGTATATAAAACGAAGTTTGCATCAATTATATTTTAAACTCGGGTTGGTTTGAGTGATTTGTAATAAATACTGCCCGATTTAAAACCAACCCAACCCAACCCAACCCAACCCAACCCAACTCATCCCAATCCAAATATGTACATTTGCTGTCAAATATTTTGGGCCAACTTTTTAAGACCGATTTAATATTGAAAAATTAAATTTGAATTTGATTTCAATTTTGATTCGGTTTTGGCTTGAGTAGGACATTGGACATTGAACTTTCCGATAAATATTTTCCACAAAAATCTAACGTCATTGAGTCCTGTTATGGAATTTCATTTAGATTCACTAGATATTAATTAAATTGATAAACAAAAAATATTTTAGTATCCAATTTTTTAAATTACATGTATTTTGAATTTGGGTAATATATATACTCTCATATATAAACTTTGTTTTGTCAGGTCTTTTAGCCATTTTTTTCTAATTTTTTATTTCAATTTAATTTGAATTGGTTTCGGGGTTTCGGGGTTGGTTAGGCTTTTAATTTGTGCCCTCATCATCATGATCAGAAATCAGTAAGTTTCAAAAAAAAAACGAGTGCTTGTTTTACATTTTATTAACTTTTCAATTTAGGACAATCTGAAATTTTCGACCACATAAAATTTTGCAACTTTAGACAATTAAAAGTTTGATTTTGTTCACATTTTTGAGAAGTTTTGCGTTTTATGCACTAATGCAATAAAAAATATATAATTCAATAAAATTTTATATTTTTTTCAGAATCTGTTGGAGATGGCAGATATCAAGCCTGGTAAGTGATTTTAATTTATATACAACATATTAAGTTGCATATTTGTAAATTCTTTTTACGATCACGACACGAACTAACAAACGAACATCGTAACAAATAAAATATTCAGAAAGCACTAAAACTGTATAAAAAAAAGTATAATAAATTTTAATATTTCAAAAGTAAATGAATAAAAGTTTACTGGTATTGAGAACAATGAGAACAGGAAACCATTAAATATGAAAGAAAAATAATAATAATAAAAAGTAAAAAAAATAATAAAGCGAAAGAAATGTAGCAAATAGAATGAAAAGGAAATCATTGATGGACATTGAAAAATAAAGAATTATGTGAAAAAATACCGATTAAATTATTGTAACCACGTTTTCCATAATTAGTACAAATTGACACCAGTTCTTCCTGCACGAAATGACATTTAGTTTACTACATGAATCCATAAATTAAAATAAATAATTCGATATCTATATTTAACTATGAATCATCGCATATACAGAAATTAGTGTCCCCCCTTGTCCATAATTTCCTATTTCTTAATATATATGTATTTCACAACATAATTGAACAATAGCCCCAAATTACTCCGTAAAGCGTCCAAAATAAATTTGCCCCATACACAATCGCACCATTTTAATACGAGGCAGGGCAATCTAGATATTTCATGTCCGATTGTCCCGCGAATGCCGACACGGACGATCGCTAGATGTCACTCCTGTCGTTCTTTTTTCGTCGAGTCGCGACCGGACCGTTAATTTCCCGCATGTCCGCGCAATTGTCACTCTCTCATTCCGAGGTCCGCCGCGACGTGTACCCGATAAATTTGACGGCGAACAATCGCCTCAAACATATCTGGACGTTGTCGGGGCCTACGTGCTCGCGTTTTTCGCCCCCGTCTCCTCCTCCCGTTCGTCGCGGTCGCAGTCGAACGGTAATTAACCGTCGACTAACGAACAAGTGAAATTGACGAACGCCGATCGTTGGTATCGCTCGTAAAACTGTCGCTGAAATGTCGTACGTATTTGCGGATGTGGAAGTGGGGTTTGGAGGGAGGGGCGGGGTGTACTTTCAATATATTTGAATTTAAAATGTTTACGTTACAGGACGTATGAAAGGATTTCTTTTTTTTTAATATTATGAATGTGTCAATGATTTTTTTTTTAATTTAACTGATTTTGGGAAGCATTTTCTTGCTTGAAAAGAACAAATACACCCGCATACTTGAGACATAATTTTATTCAGCATTTGGAACATCCATCCATGTTGTATTACGATTAAACTCCAATAAATTCAGTTGCGATCGTATAGCATAACCAAGTGATTAATGTGGTGCATTGATTAATTTACATGCAGGAATTATCGTAGGCGTGTTCCATGGTTTATCTGATTCTAAGGAAAATACTGTTTTGCCGAATTAAATGAACTTTTAAATCACTTTACGCAATCGGACATTCTGTCAATTTTCATGGTAACTAAGTTTGTCATTTTCGGAAATTTTGAATTTAATTAGTCATTTTTTGTTTTCTTGAGAATTTTGCTTTTTTTGGCGTTGTTGAACTGCAGACAATTTTAGCATTTTTTTATAAATTTTATCCAATTGTTACTTTTGCAATTTACAATTCAGTTGTATAAATTTCTTCTTTCTTCAATTTGACTTGCAATGCATTGAATTTTAATACCTCCTTTTTAGTGGTCACATTAACTATTTTGACAATTTTCGCTTTTGAATAACCCAACTCAACCCCATCAAACCCAACCCTACCCAATCAAACCCAATCAAACCCAATCAAATCCAATCCAATCCAATCCGATCCGATCCGATCCGATCCGATCCGATCCGAACCGATCCTATCCGATCCGACTGTTTAATCACAAAAATACGAGTAAGCTACATTTAAAGAAAAAATACTTTGCCCAGCTGTAAGTTTAAAGCAATTTGTTATGCAAATTTATGTTTGATCGTCAATTAATTTACAAAAAATGGCTACGAAGCGTTCATTGAACCATATTTCTTAAACACTGCAAGATTTTGGAAGCCCTCAGAATTTCAGCTTTAAAATATCTTTAAGGTGCATAGTTAAAATGGACTGAGATAAATTATAAAAAAAATATGTCGACAAGTTATGAGCTCAAAATAATTGTCGATTAAAATTATTTAAAGTTAATACTCCAGATAATAATTTACGTAATTGGTCGCTTTATTCGCCTCGCACTAAGATATTTTTTTACATTGATTTTTTATATAAATTCGAACTGTGTCACACAAAACGTATAAAATTTTTAAACTGTGGTCGATTTAACTTTCGCGTTTCTAGCTCAACTCGAATGTTTATTATCGGGAAACAGTGTAATTTTCTAACACATCAATTTTTGGCCGAGTTTCTCCTCGGCCTCCCTGTTCCATTGAGGCGCACTCACGCATTCCACCCGGCCGCCCCCCTCGCCGCCGTCGTCATAATCAGCGCGAGTAGGAAGACGTCCGTGCCAGTTGTAAATTCTCTGGGAGAGAGCGAATTGCTCCGATAGTGGAGTTGCCTTGGTTACGGACGGACCCCAAGATGACCTCTCAACTGCAGATGACTTTGTGTCAGGTTCACGAGGATTGGCAACCCCGCGCACCAGCGCCCACTGGAAACGTTCCGCAGCGCGAAGGCAACCGAGCCGCGTCGCTCTCCTTCACTCTTGGCACGAATTACGTACTTAACGCTGATCGATGTTTGCGCCGCCGTGTGTACTGGAAATCTAACGCGGAAAATTCCTGCTTCATTCCTCGCTACCGTAATTATCTCGGGCGTTCTTTTGTCGGGCGCAGTAGACGCTGGATGAAATCGCCGATGTTGCAGAATTGATCGAATAATTTAGCGTTGTTGGAATGAAGGATGCTTGAAAATAAACAAGTTCCCGATGGCGGATTGGATGGGTGGCGTAAACACCTGCACGCAATTATTTTTAAACGGGACTATTTTTAAGGCTGTACACATACATTGACACACATTTACTAAAAAAATGGTTTTAAACAAACAGAAAACCACGCAGTTAAGAAACGACATTCTTTACTTTACCAGGCCACATGAAAACAAAACATATTTTTAATTTAAAGACAAATTTTACAAATGCAAAATAAATTAAATAAATGGTGAAAAGTCAATCCGCTTCCGCGTATTAAATCATAAATATCTAGACATGTACTTGTTTGTCTTCAATATATGTCAGTATCTTACAAAATCACCTCGACAATTATTTTCACACATTCACATATCGTGGAATATAAATATTGTTACATTGTGGCCATCGCATCGTATTATCCCCTCATCGTCCCCGAATAACTACTAGCCGTCATCACTAATTCAAGATGTCTGACCAACACAATTGCGTTCACAGTTTCGTTGACGTTGACGTCGTAGTTTTACTATTACCACGTAGCGGAATGTTAAACAACAGGGTCGTCATATTTGATTACGGTGTCTACTTAAACTGTACCCCATTTATAACATACATATCAGCGTAGCACGTAAAAAAATCGACACATTTCTTATGCTAATTTATTTTAGCCCTTCAAATTACTCTGTGTATACAATTATTTACAACGTCCATATGAATTGGTCGCCATAAAAAAAAAACACGAAAATGGCGACTCTTCTATTTTGCGTCAACTCAACCCAAACCAACAAATTCTTGAGATCTCAGACACGTTGAATTATCAATATTTTTTCTTCAAGTTGCAAATTATTTTGATTTACCTAACGAGCCAACCTGTGCCAACCTAATCTAGAATGAAAACTTATTGTGTTTCGTGGGGTTAAATCACTCAACCCAGCCCCGCGCATCCCAACCCAAGCCATCAAAAGATACTAATCAATGGGTTCCAAATTAATTCTCAGTGGGCGTAGTTTATTCAAACTCATTTTGGTTTAAATTTCATTAATTACTAATTATCATTATATTGCATTAATCAAAAATTAGTATTTTTGAGTCGTAAGCCTTTTCATTACATTGTTGGCTGTTAGGTTGAGTTCAACTCGACCCAACTCAACAACAAGTTCAACTCAACTCAACCCAACCCAATCCGAGTCAACCCGACTCATATGGTTGGGTTGGGTTGGGTTGAGTTGAACCCAACCCAGTCCGAGTCAACCCGACTCAACCTAACAACCAACAAAGGTTGACCTTGGTTTGGAAATGAAAAATTACTGGATTTTAGGTTTTTCTGAAGTGGGCGTTGGGCTAACCACTCAACCCAACTCAATGAAACCCAACCCAAGCTAACTTTTTTATCCTTTTTATTAATCGACTTCAAACCTAATTCTTAGTGGACGTAAGTTATCCACACTCATATTTATTTATTTTACTTTATATGAATCATTATCATGACATTTTATGAATTCATTCGTCGGATTTGAACAAGCGATCTCTTTGTTAAACGTTGTCGATCTTTGACTAGGTTGACTAATGCATCGGCGTAATTCACGATCAGAATCAGTCGTTAGTGACTAAATAAGAAATTATGTTATCCTTAAATCACTTTATAGTTAAAAGCTATTTGAAAACATTCCGCCTCGCAAACTTTCTTTTTATAAACAAAACCGAATTAACAATCAAACATGAGTTTGATATCAGTTATGGTAATATAGGGCTTGAATAGTTTTAAATTTAAAGTGTAAATCATTTAAAATAATTCCCATTTAAATTTAATTTGGTGGTAGTGTTAAAAACGAATTGTCGATCAAACATGATTACAAAAATTGTTATTGAATTTGATGTGAGGGTAATGTTTCCTATGCATAAACCTGTCCAAAAAATTTTGAACCATAAGCACGGTCATTAATAGTTGCATTTTTTAATTTAATAGGAATTACATTTTTATTTTATTTTAATAATTTTATTAGTTGTGCTTTAAATTAAATTAAATTAAATTTTTGCAGTGTTTTTGGCTACATTAAGTGTTTTACACCCCCGTAGTACATTATGCCTGAACGTGTTTGAAACTATGACAGAAACGATGCTAATGTTGGGGAGCGTTAGTGACTGGTTCAGGAAAGGTGGCTGCACCATTTCGTCAAAGATGTTAGCATTGCGCGCAGACACGATGAGCATCAGTGCCATCACACTAGTTCTCATATGTGATCACAGAGGTCTGCTTTGACCGACTAAGTCGGTACTGTCAAGACTAAAAGCGATAGTTACAAACAAATTTTGTTGAGTTCACTCAGCGCTAACTTAGTGATTCTACGGCTGCTCTATGCAGAATGAACTCTATAACAAAAAAATTATTTCATCGGATTTATCAGATACAACAGAATACAACTAATAATAGTTGTCTCAATATGTAGCAAATATTTTATATAACTTAAATATCGGCACTGGATCTTGTTCAGAACTATTAGAATTTATTGACAAGGCCAATTTGATTTCTGTAGCTTGTAAACTTGTCCGAAGCTTTGGAAGGGTTTTGAAGGAATTTCGTTCAGAACATTTGTTCTTCTGAATACTAAAAGCGCAACTTAGTTGCTACAAGTTTTCTCCGATCAGATTTGCAAAATTTATTTATTTTCTATGTTTTTGTCACTGACAATAAATCTTCGTTCGTAGGCAATCCACTTGTTAAGCCTTGATAGAATTTCTTAAGAAATTGAAGTTTTTTTTCTTCTCAAGAATTTGCATTCATTATAAATATCAGTCGGTAAAAAATATTTTTGGTAATTTATGTTTCAGTCTCCAGATGATTTAAAACTCAAAATAATTCCAAATTACTTCCAACGCTTAAAACCATATGTAAATGGGGTCTTGTTCAGAACCACTCACATTGACGGACAAGTCTGTTTAGGATTTGGAATTTAGTTTCTGTTGATTTCGTTAGCTTATAAAAGTTTTCCAAAGCTTTGAAATACGTTTGAACAAATCTTGTTAAGAACTTGTTGTTTATTTGATTGTTAAGCACTCGTCTTAATTGTGGCATCTTTTTGCCGAGCGTTTTTGCAAAATTTATGTTCTCCGCGTTGTTAATTAATTGGCACTTATTAAATACTCTACTACTCTACTACTGTTTGAGGTTGAACCCATAAAACTAGATAGTTAAGACTCAATTCTGAAACAAGCTATTCAACCTGAAAATATGTGGTCGTGGTTTTTAAACAATTAAATGTCCTTTACTTGACGTTAGATGAGTCCTCTTATTACTTTGATATTTCATTGTTTAAACAATTTTTGCCATTTTTACAAAATTTCGATAATTCTTTGTATTATTTAAATGTAAAAACAGGTGTTTGCGGTTTCGCCCTTTTCGAGCTCATCACATGATCAATGTGAGTTTTTATGTTCCTGAAAGACAGAATGACAGATGTCAGTAGCTGCCAGATTTTTTGAGTCAGATTAGGCTGGTTTTTGTTAGAAAACTTACAAGATTGGTGAAAATTTCATAAGACCAGATTACGCTCTCTGTGCCTGTTCTGATATTTAAATATTTCCTTATAAAAAAATCGCTTCGCGAGAATTTTTTCTTACAAAAAACACATTAAAGCCAATGTTTTAGAAACGGATTGACTATCAAACATGAGTTGTTTGGTATTATTTAAGTTATTATAGTAAGCCTAGTTGGCAGTGGAGTTAAAGGACTATTAAACAGTCGAAGAGGATAGATAATACAAAAAAAATCACAACGACGACAGTTGTTCCAATTAAAGAAATATATTAATTTATTTTCCTATTACAAATTATTCTAGTGGCCTTAGGTTAATTAATGGCATTGACAAAGTTGATAAGAAATGCGTTGCAGCGGTCTTCGTGAAGGACGCGGTGAAGAAGGAGACGAAGAGCGAGACGAAAAACGTGTCGAATCATCCACACATCAGTTCACCGAATCCGTCCGACGAAACGGTGCCTCCAGTTGACGTTTTTAATTGATGCATAAATCGGACAGGTGCCGCCGTCGTCGGCGCGGCGGCGCGTTTCCTTCTTCTCTCCGCCGCGCCGCGGCAATTATCAACATCGAACGTATCCGTTTCACGGGTTTCCTTAATTGGCGTCCGATGCCTTGTAGGACATCGCGTTTCGTTCTTTCGGGGCGCTCACGTCGATGTAATCTCCGGCCGCCGACCGGGTCCCTCGGTCCGTCTCTCTTCGCCTTCTTTTTCTCCCGCTCGCTCGTCAAGCCCGGCCCGAAGTGACATCCGATACACAATTAAACAAGACAAGTTGACACTTTGTGTTCGGTACCGAAACGCGACGATCCGATAACGAAAATGGCCGGCTAATTTCACGTAGGTATGTGCCGCGTATCGATGGGCTCCTCGGGCACGGCTGGCATCTGGAGCGTTTCGGGATTGAAATGTGCGCTCGATTTGAATCTAGGATCGCGACATTTCGGGCCGAATCATCGGGGGCACGCCCGAGTGGGCATAAATAAAACGGTCGGGTATGACGTGGATTTTTGTGTGTATACGTGCACGGCGATGTTATTTCGCCACCAGGTGGTGTTCGTTAATAAATTATTCATAAAATCTAAACAAATAAAGAACACTTGCTAAAGAAATTAATTTAATAGAAGGAAACACCATTTAAGCAATAACAATTATTTAAATAATGCAAAGATTATTTTATTTTCATCAATGCCATAATCATGTCCCGCAAATCATTAAATATGGTCGCAGTCAAATTTGTCTATTTGACAGTATATATGAGTTTCGGAATGAAAAGCTTTAGACCATTTAAAACGCGCGTTCAAAAGAGTATGTTACAAAGAGATCTCGCCAATTAACAATTCTATCGACATATTCAAGCACCATTGACTTTGCCAATCTATGTGTCTCATCTGCATCTCAACTATCGGTCCATTGCACCTGACCGGAACCTCACCCGAAATAGGCATTAATAACTCTAGTGATTGACACAATCGACAATATTCTTTCGAACAATTCCATTGTTCAAAATATCTCGGTGTCTCGTAATAGCCGACTGAAAGCATTGCAGACGCAGCCATCTAAAAAATGCAATTAATAAACTCTAGATTGGAAAAAATTGAAGAAAACTCAATAATCGGAATAAAATGAAACGCTGACCCATTGGAATAACCTCAAAGTCATGAACATACCAAAAGTAGAACAAATCAAAAGGTTAAAACACAGAAGAAATTGACTTTCCGTACAAATATAATCCTCAAGAAAATTAAAAAATTCTGCAAAATCCGCTGGTGGTGTGCAACCGTCTACTGAAGCGTGTATCTCGTGTTCGATAATTATCTCGAAACAGTAGTCTATTACAACTCGATTTATATAGACCACACCGCAGATTTAGTTAGTATCATGGGATAAACACTGACGACGATATAAAAGCGTAGTGGGATAAAATGGTCACCTTCGACCTTGGGCTGACCCATTAGGGTGTATCGATTTTGAGAAAAAATAAAAATTGCTATTTTTGTAAATGAGGGGTACAAAAATATGCCTTTTTATCCTAATTTGAAAGGTTTTTGCCTATTCATAAACATTTACCTTGATAAAGTGAACTAAAACCATTTTATTTCTGCTTGCTTCCTGAGCCCTAATGAATCAGTCACGTTTCTCATGAGTGTACACTAGAGTGGAGCGAATTTTTTTTTTTTATATCAATGAGCTTGGGAGCGCAAAAGTTGCTACTGTATACCAGTAGATTGTGATTAATTTTTTTACTTACTTTTTTTAACTTGAGCCAAAGCTATGAAAAGGACCACAGAAAAAAATTAGTACAGTGTCGTCGTCTTTTGAGGTGCCACAAAGGGATCCAAATTTGGTAAAATAAGGAAAATCACATTTAATTAAAATGAAGTTTGTATTTCTTTTACGGAAGATAAGCTCTAGCCTAACTCCTATAATTTTTATTTAGAACTATTAAACTAAACATAGACATATTCAACGACAGTGGCGTACATACATAAAATATATAAACTAAATTAATGAGAAACAAAAAATTTCAAAAAACGCATTTTTATCATTCAACATTTAAAATAATAAGTTTAGACTACTACATAAGTTTGTATTACGATTTCTTATTATATCGTGGCATGATAGATCTAGACATCAGCCTCGATCGAATGTAGCCATCTCTTTCTAAATCTCCTACAGCTGCTGCAGCTTCCGTCACCAAACGGACGCAGCGTTCGACGGCTTGAGTGTGACACACAAGTTTGGGAAAAGTTATCACTTCTTCGCCGTTAGTTATGTAATTTTGAATTTCGGCTGTTTTGAGTGATCTTGTTAAGGGAGGTTCAATATTTTTAAAAGACTCAGGATCTATCATCTCGTAGTATTCTTGGGCATCAAAATTTAACACGGGAACTTTAAACTGTCGTATTGAATTAGGCCTCTGTTGGTCTCTTGTACGTATTATTCGACAAAGCGCAAGTTTCCGAATATTTGGTCTTTTATCTTTAATCATAGCCAATAATAAGTTCTCCGGGTGCGCGAAATAGGCGTTTCTTTGGATAACTGGATCAACTACATCCTTCAAATGTTTTGGAAGATATCTAGTTAAGAATATGAGTTTCCACAAATGTCTTGGACCTTCCCAGCAAGCTGATTTAACTATAATACTAAACCAGACCGGTGCATACACTTTTACTACATATGTAGCTAAAATTATCAGATTTTGTGAGGGTTCGTTGGAGGAGACATATAAACGAAGTATTCGATCGAATGGCAGTTGTGAGCCAGCGGGAGTGTCGTATTGGTCCAGGTTGAATATTGGCCAGATCTTTATTACATTCACCCGATATAACAGCAAGAACCATCTTATACAGATATTTCTGATCATTTCTTAATTCCTTTAAATCAATTTCCGGCAGTGGATATCCTTCATGTCCTGCAATTGGTTTAAATTTTATAACGGGCTGAGCGCATTCTTTTAACGATTTACCAATTGGACCACCAAATGATTTAGGACCATGTGTTGCGCCGTCTAGACTAGTGAAGAGATGTCTTAGCGGAAGTTCATTTGTGTGCAGCAAGCACACAAACCAATGCAGATATTTGTTGTAATGGAGCTCTAACTTTCTTATCACACCATTTTCATAACCGGTATTGACATTTGTCCCATCACATCCTATAGCAATTAATTCTTGAGTGTCATATTTTTTCAGTAATCGGTAATGGCGTTTGAAATATTAATAGCATTTCCAGACGGAGGAGTAACATGTCCTAAGTATTCGGAATTTGGTTCGCGAAGAATGACAACATGTTCTTCAATAGTTGTTACCGGATGATATACTCCATCTTTTATAATAGTTTTTCTGGGTGGATCTTTCCTTCTATCGAAATAAACAGATCTTAGCACCTCATTTTCCCCAGAATCACACTGGAATTTACTCCGACATTTCTGTCTCTCACGTCTAATTTTACTGCGATCGATAATAGACGATGTATCGTTTACATGAACAATGCCTAAATCTTGTAATAACGCAGAAGAAACAGCAGCAGCACCACGGTCAGAAAGACCCCATCGATCACATTCACGAGCTAATGTTGGCAGAGTTTTACGCATTTCGCCATACGTGGAAATACCAGATGAAGTAGAGGGGGTGGTGGTAATATATTCAAATAAAGGCAAGTCTGAATTCATAGTCAGATCATCTAACAGACTATCACGTAACTCCACGGATGTGACTTTGTCGGGTTTGTCAAATTTCTGCATTTTAGAACTGTTGGCTTCTTGTAGGAATTGTTCTTGTTTCAGTTTTCTTTTTTCCCGTCCTTGGAGCCGTTTTGTCGTTCTGTTGTCAATATTTCCTATCATCATTTTTCTTGCAGTTCTTTGGTCTAGTAGAAACAATCTTTCCGTCACAGGAACTTTTTTGTTCTTTTCGCAAATGCACTTTTCGCAATTTTTACATTTGCATGAAGCAATGTCGAACAAAACTTTCGATGTATCTTTAAATTCTTCGGTTTTCTTTATAAAACTGGGAATATTGGATCGTTGTTTGAAAGGTTTCATAAGATTTCTGTATTTACAGTGGTAGTCACGGATTCTTTCAATAATGCGTTCAGTAGATATTATAGGTATGGACGCTTTCTTCCAAAGAGTTTCAAGAGAAGGGACGATAATTTTGACTACTTCTGAAAACGTAGGCTCCTTTAACTGATCTTCCAATTTCAAGTAGTTACGTGTAAAAATAAACTGCCTCAATATATCACCATATGTGGGTAAAACATTTTCATTGAATGGTACTCCAACTCCAAATAACGCACAGTTACTATCTTTTGCACGCGTTAAAGTTGCCATTTTATTTGGTACATTACTTGCCCTAATCTGAAACAAAAGAAATATAATTATAAAAGAAATATAATTATATAATTAAGAAAACGAAAAACTGGAAAATATGTGTGATTTTTGTGGCAAATCTTCGAAATTCAGTAATATTGTGGCACTTCAAGAAATCTGTTTGAAATTATGACATTTTTGCAGGGCGTTACTGATAGCATAAACATTTAATTTTTGGCTCAAGTTCAATCATATTTTGAACGAAACACAAATTGCTCAAGCATTGATTTTTGCGTAATTTAATTATTTTTACAATTTTTAAGGTCGCCGTGGCACCTGAAGATATAATTCGATTTATTGCAAATTCTAAGGGCACAATCAGTATACGGAGTAACAAATTTTGAAAAAAATTCAAAACGCTTAATTTTCGCTCCACCCGAGTGTACACTTTGCCAGAAGCTTCTGTTACTTGATTCACACGCACCTTTCTATGGACTGTCCATTACATGGCCACTTTGGAACTTGCATTGGCTCTCAAACTTTCCTATTTCTGATATTTTGAGTTTATACGTAAATGGAGGTTCATATACTTTTACTTTATCTGACCAGTCTATTATTTCTAAAAGTGAAGTTGAATTTAAATTTACTGCAGGTGTTATCCTAGGCGGAACAGATAGATCTCCTAGTGTATTATCATCTTCATTCCTTAATTCAATTATCTTCTGGATAAATCCTATTTGCAGTTGTTAACCACCGAGAGTGGCTTACTGGATCAATTTCTAATAGTATCAGTTAGAAGTGTATCAGTCCTTATGGCCTGAGTTGACTTGTAACCATAAGCCTTATCTGTAGAGAGATCTTTGACAATATCGTCACTCAATGGAGCCAAAGGCTCAGGAAAGATTAATCTAACAAATGAGGGATTGATTTCAAGTTCAGTTGCAGTATCAAGCATGTTGCCAATCGTCCCACTCCACTTGTTGTTGGGCAAAGTTTTTCCATCAACTCTGTGATCAAGTGCCGCAGAGGTTACTCATTACAATGAAGAGCATATTCAGTTTTGCCTCAACATGACTCGTCCTTGGCAACCAGTGTTTACATTGGTTGAATCACCACCATTAGCCTGCAAAATGTTATCAATGCTGTTTTACTTTCAGAAATCGAGGTCAGCAGGCTTTCTTTTCGTTAAATCTTTGTGTTTAGTGAAATGGCAGAGATACCTTCCTCTAGCTCACTGCAAACAGTCTAATGCTCTTCTTTCACAATACTTGGAAACTGATGATTTGAGTTACCTGCTTTTAACAGATTTTGTTGAAGCTTTGCATCCATCAAAGAAGATACATTCAATATTGTCTGTTTGGCATAGATCATGAAAATGCTCATTAAGTAATTTTATAACGTTTCTTGTGCCCTCTTTGTGATTGTGATCAACCACAAGTCTCATATCACCTTCTGTAATTAATCCAGCATCCAAAAAAGCAGCTGTAGCACGTGGACCAACACCATACCTAATACTGTGCGATACAACATTGCGCAATTGTAATGTATTGTAATGACTTGTTATTGAAGTAGAAGGGACATCAAAATCATCACATGGACTCTGCAAAGGGTCTTCAGGTTCTTCAGGCAAAACAATAGTTGGCTGTTCATCTTCGTCGCAGGAAATAAATTCACTTGTTGGTAACGTTAACTCTTCCTTCTTTTTCTGCTGATATTCTGAAATTTTTCTAAAATCATCTTCTTGCCTCTTCTGCTTTTTAATTTGTCTTCTGTGGTCACGTAGATCTGGGAATCCAATATGATACTGTCTAACAGAGCCAATATTCCGTCTTTGACTCTTAATAAACACTAGTCCTTTAACGGGGATCTTCATACCCTTAGACAAGAGCAGGAGATGTGGACTTCATGTTTACAGCCAGCTCCACCTGGACATGTACCCTCAAACTGAAACATAGCTTAATCTCACACTTGCAATTAAGTCTGTCAAAGAGCTTGTCTAACGTTTCTTTGAAAGCCTCTTTCACTTCCAGTTATACCAAGTGATATGTTTTTGGCCTTTTCCCAGTTTTCCTCTATTTTCTCTCGAATTTTAAATTGGTACCACAAAACAACTGTTTGCTAGCTCCCACTTTTCCCAGCACTTTTGAATAAATATCCTCTGCAACAGTAGCTGCTGGGTAATTTCTGACATTCTCTCCACTTTGAGATTTAGTAGATCTAGTAGATCTTAGTAGAAGCCCATATCTTAGAACATTACGAAAAGTTGGTAATTCCGAAGGCAGCATTTCTCGACCAGTTCCAATAAAGTTACTCATGTGAGTGGAAGTTGCCAGTCTTGTCTTTCGGTAACTGGTCATGGCTTCGAATTTTCAGATTCTGTATTCAGATTCGTATGACATTAAAATAATTAAATGAAGAAATTACAAATTAATAAAAAAAAACGCTATATATTTACGAGTAGCATAATTTTTTAATAAGAACTGTTCTTCTAAGTCAGCGAGACCTAGAAGAGCTTCCTGAAATGGCAGATGGGACTTGCCATCTTCACAATTACATGCAACTTTTCATTTCTTAGTCGTTACAGTGTGGTGTAGTTTTGAATCCACCAAACATTTTATCCATCAAACGAGCATTCTGCACCATATACAGCGCATTCTTCTAAATGGGCTTAATTTTTCACCCAGCTAATTCGTACAAATCGTTCGGACGGCTCATTATCATAGATTTCGCATTTCCGCCCCGAAGACGATCCATTAAGGGCGAAACGCAAATTTCGCGCCGGCGGGCAAAAAGGGCGCCATCTGACGCCGCCGGGACCCATTTCGGCTCTCGACGACTCCATTATGCGCGGCGGGAAGTGCGGCAATTCGAACGGCACGTGCGGAACTGCGATGCGTCCGATCGGCGCGTGTCGACATCTCATAATAATAAATAATAAATGCAAATTGTCTTATTAGATGAGCGTATATTCGATGGATGTTTAAATCAAATTCGCGTTGAAAATATTAAAGAGTGTGATGTGTGGGGCGCCCAAGCAGTGAGTAGGTGTTTGGGATCGACGTCGATAGGTTTGACGTTTGAACGGATTTTGCATCGTTCCTTCCCTTATGCCCGTATTTATAGTCGTTCCTCAAGATTTACCTCAAGGCTTCCTTACCCAAGGACGCCTTGACGCGATATCGCATTCACGTATTATAGTCCGCCCTTCGGGTATTCTCGGCTGAGTGGGACAATTATACTACTGAACGCTTCTATGTTAGGAAAATGTACGTTTTAGTGGTGTAAACTGCCTGTGTATGATGCAGTGATGCACATCAGCCGCTATTTTACGTGTAACAGAACAGATCATATCATTTTACTTGCGTCAAATACTGCGCATGTGCTGAGGTCGTCCTCAACCTTAAGGTAGCCTCCTACCTACCTTAAGTGTGAGGACGGCGTGGAATGCTCAAGGAATGTCTATAGAACGAAAATAATGCGCTGAGGGTTCCTTACCAGTAAGGAGGCCTTAAGGTACGACTATAAATACGGGCATAAGAGTCGGCTCGGTTGCTGTCGTCAGTTGCTTTGATTCAAAAGTTCAGTTGTGGATCCTCCTGGCTATGGATTATTTTTTTTCATAATTGTCGAATTATTATTCAGAAATATTCCTGATAACATAATTGTTTATAATACACAAAATATTTCACATTATTTAAAATGTTTATGCCTAACTACCTACTGTAGGGATAACAATTATTTTTACAGCACTTAGATAACACACAAAGTTTAAAATTTATATTGTATATAATTTTTAACCACAACTTACTTGACTACCAAATAATACAAATAAATTTCGTCCGTGGATAGTTAAATTGTTTTCATACACCCTGGCAGGATCGCCATGTATTAAAATAAGTATTCTTCATTATGAAAACTTTAATTATAGGTGTGTCAACGTGCAATTGTGAAGTTCAACCAACTTATACGAATAAAAGGAAAATATTGAAATAATTATTTGAAATTTGTCACGCCTAGCTATGAGATTTAAACAATTGGTTATATTAACCAGCTTGAAACATTGACATTGAGTACAGTTATGAAAATTTAAATTTGTTGATTAATTTTGATCCATTCAACTAATGGGGTGCACAACAAAAAGAAACAAACAAACTTGATTTTGTGTCGAGTAAAGAAATACAAATTTATGATAAAAGTGGGGAAGGAAGAAGTTGCAAAAATAACGGAAGGATTTAAAATTGCAGGAGAAAACAATTTCCACAATTGAGCGAGGAAAAAATTAAATCTAATTTACTAAAAACAAAACAATAGCACTGATACACAAGAAAATAAAATACAAAAAAATAAATAAATATTTCATACTTTTTATAGTTTGTAACTGTAACTATTATTACGTGGGGGGTCGCATTTCAGCATAATTGGCAACAGCTTCTAATTATAGGAAGTGGTTCGAAGCATACTATAAAAAATATATTTTTTTGCGAAGTCTTTCACGTACAACAGTCAATTTTATTTTTTCAAATGACAACTTTAATTTCTTCTTCGGAGATTTTCTGAATATTTCATATATTTTTTACTGACTACAAAGAAAATGAAAAATATATAAAATGATTAGGGGATTTTAGTAAATTATTATCATTTTAATTTTTTTATTGTTAAATTTTGTTAACTGTGAAATAATAACAAAGTGTGGTTAATGTTAATAAAATCTAATCTACGAGTAATTGTAAATTTTATTAACGTCAAACTTGGGTCATAACCTACTGCGTAAGTCAATATGATTTTTTTTATTTTCCTTATAGCAATGCAAAATATACATCAAAGTGTATTGCAATCAAAAAATAAATCTGTAATCTAAACGTTCTTGACCCCGTCGTCGTCGTCCTTTCGTTGAAATTTTGACTTCGTTGAGAATTGATGAAAATGACCCAAAATTGAGAAATCTTTCCAGTTTTCGAAAAATGACAGAGATCTACAAGAATATGAATTACTAAACTACTTCAGACAACATAACGCAGATGACTCATCAGCAAGGGTGAATTTTCAAAATCTAAAAATTCGTAAGGAAATTTGGTCGGGCGAAAGTTTTCGAATTCTAAACAATTTTTCCAAAGTTGGGGTTTATATCTCTTGACAAATGTATGAAATTTTGCTTCTGGTGCGTTTCTTCAACTTTTTACAATTTTGAAACTATTCGTGGACCATTTTGGATCATTGGTCTTGAGATTGGAGACCATGTTTGACATGACAGGCGAAGAGCAAGGGTGTAATGTTGCTATTTAGTTTGAAGCTGATAATGGAGCTCTATTAGACGGTAAGTTCGAGTGGTGATGCATAAGTGAGGTACAAAATGAAGGGGAATGGAAAGATAAATCAAGAAAAATGAGGAAGGATCAAGTGGAAAAGGAAAGTGATAGGCATGTATGGAAATGGTGATCAATTGATGTAAGGGCTGGAAAGAAAGGCAAGAGAAAGTAATGGTTTGCAAAGATAAATGGTTAAGAAATTAAAGGAATCGGAGATCAGAATTATGTACAACGTGATGCAAAGTACGATATATGTCGTTATATATGAGAAGATATATTGATGGGTATATGAAAGGACCTGTTCCATAGTCATTGCAAGATTTAGAGCAATGATTATTCATGAAGATGAAAAACGAACAATTTTTTTATATTTTTTAGGTTTTGTTTTAATTCTAAACCATTTTAGCCAAAGTTGCAGTTTATATTTATTTATTAATTTTGATAATTTTTCTGGACTTTTTGGCTTTTCGCTTTCTGGCATTTTAAACAATTTTTATTTTTGAATTTATGATGAATGACCCCCATTTCGCATACACTAATGAAGTCGATTTTTGAAATTCGTATCCACTCTTTGCAGCATATCAATCCGTATGTTGGCAATGGCGTCGCGAATGTTGTTCTTGAGGTGTGCTATGGTCCGTGGTCGATCGACATAAACCAGGGATTTCAAATAATCCCATAAAAAGAAATCGCATGGAGTCAAATCTGGAGAGCGTGCCGGCCATTGGAGATCGCCTCTGAGAGAGATGAGGCGGCCGGGGAAATGTTGTCGCAACAAATTCATTGAGTCTCGTGCTGTGTGTGCTGTTGCTCCATCTTGCTGAAACCACACGTTCCTAACGTTCATTTCTTCGAGTCTTGGAAGAAAAAATTCCTCAATCATGTTCCTGTAACGAGCTCCATTCACGGTAACTGCGCGTTCGTTTTCTTCAAAAAAATAAGGACCAATTATTCCCATTACCGACATCGCACACCAGACAGTCACTCGCTCACAATTAAGTGGCTTCTGGTGAAACTCACGTGGATTTACACCACACCAATAACGCATGTTTTGCTTGTTGACGCACCCGGAAATGTGGAAGTGAGCCTCGTCACTGAAAAAAACGACCCCGTCTTCAGGTATATTGTTAATCAGCATTTCACATGCATTTTGACTGGTAACAAAATCGCGTTCAGTTAATTCTTGCACAACAGCCAATTTATAGGGATGAAAATGAAGGTCTTCATGGAGAATTCGTCGAACAGTGGTGTCAGAAATTCCCATAGCAGCTGCGTGTTTGCGAGCAGAACGCCGGGGAGAACGCACAACTGACTGCCGCAGTCTTTCGATATTTTCCGGAGTTCTGATAGTCCGTTGAAGTCCATTTCTGGGTTTAGCGACACTTCCACACTCCCGAAATGAGTTAACCCACGACAGAATGGAATTACGGCCAGGAACGAGTCTGTGAGGAGGAATTTCAAAGCGAGCGCGGAAGGCACGTTGCGTAGCAACAATTGAGCGACCGTTAGAAAAGAAGCTCTCGACTGCGAAGGCACGCTGCTCTCTAGACCAGAGCATGATGGCTACTGACTGGCGGGAGAAACAAACTTGGGAACTTCCCCCTCCAGATGCGCCCCCTCTCGCCCCTCTACCCGCCCAACTCACCGGGCGGGAATTTTTTCAAATAAGTAAGTTTCTCTGGCGCACCCTGTACTTTGTCCTAGACTTCTATTTTCGTTAAATTGGCATGTTCGGTTCGCGGCATCATTTGATAAAAGCTCATCGATTTTTTTGTTATTTTTTAATACAAAAATTTTGTTGATCGGTTTGCCCCATACACTGATATATTGCTATGGGGACACATACATTGAAAGGTCGTTTTAAATCAGCGAGGAATTTGTATGAAGTTTGACTCTCGTCCATTGCCTGTTCTGGCTTTGCAACAAATTTCGGAGTGTATGTAAATATTCTCGTAGGGCGTAGGTTTCACACAACGAAGCGCTGAGTGTGCTATATATTGTCCGCTTTGTGCTTCCACCGTCTTATTTTTTTTGTGTGATAGATTTATGATCGTTTTTCTGGCTAAAAATATATTTTACTTGATTTTTTATTACCAGGTCGTAATTTTAATTTCACATTCTTAGAATTGTCGTTAAAACTTTGGTTATAAAAAATGTACTGGTGACAATCGCGTAGATGTAGCTGTGAGCCTTTTATTAAATAGTATTTTAGGGCTCTTTAGTGCCCACCATAGTCACCTAAATATTTTGATGAGTTGCTTTCGTGATTACTGTAGAGCCGGTGAGTATCTATCGCCGATGTTGTTGGAACCAATGAATACGAACTTGCCGCAATCTAACTTGAAATATTCCGAGTCACACACAAAAATAATTAAATCTAAATCCGTTCTTAACGGGCAGAGAGGCACTCACGAGCCCATCGAACGAACAAACTTTACGGGACCTCAGCTCCGGCTTGCGGATCCCTATTCTGAAATTGACGCGAAGGTAATCCGCCGATGCGCATCTCAATCGGCAATATCCGCCTCTTAATGTCGCCTATAAATCGGCGACGTTGTAGAACACGTACCCGAGTTATGTCGTCGTTAATGCGCGTCGCCGAAAATGGAACGAGAAAAAGCCGCGACGACATTCGCCGCGTTTACGGCGTAATTTTTTAATTGCGGACAGGTTTCTCCGTCCGCCAGTGCGTTAATTATCGTGCACGTTAACCGGCACTAACATCTTAACTTATCGCGCGGTTGCCGGCCCCACCTGTCTCCGGCAATGCGAATCGCGAAAGGCCGCCGAGCCGCCGTCGCTTTTCCCGATAATGCGGCTTTTTACGCGGACTGATCGAATCAATAAAACATCGGCGGAAGCGAGTCGTTAAAAATGTGTCAGTCGAGCGGTTTGTCTTCAATGAATGTCGCTTATTGGAAATCGCGATGACGATGATGACAATCAGTGCACCGCGAGACCTAAATGTGGTTAAATAAATAAATAATTATTATTGTGAAACAACTGGTTCGAAAAACTGGTCGAAGATTAATGAAAAACAATTAGATATGTTAAAAGCTTTCACTTAACCATTCTGGCGAAAATTCAACACCAGCCATGAATTTTCTACACGAAGAACGGTTCAGTCTGAATATCTACTTTTTTGATTATTGAACAATTCGAACAAATTCCAAGAAAATATACACATCTAACCGCTCTGATGAAAATTTAACGGCCATTTCCTCTGTACAAGGTTGAAAATTTTCAAAACGACGATAAAATAAACACCTTGTGTGATAATAGCCCTCAAGCGAACCAAAAAGTCCCAGGGCCCAAAATGAAATTCTTCAAAGTCCAGAAAAATTGATTAATAACACAATTATGTTTTAAGATAAGTTCAGTTGCTGCAAGTTTATTCTCAATTATTAACATTTCCATAAATATTTTTTTATTTCGGACAAGAATTCTTCGTCCTGTTGCTTCTAGTTTTGATTCGTATTGAGATCTAATTGTGTATGATTCAAAGCTACGAGTTGAACTACGAACTGATGAACTGATGACGATTTTGCTTTCAAATAGGAACATTTTTTTCATACTAAATAATAATAATAATAAACTTTATTTCCATCGGACTTGCAGTACAAGTGTTAAAAATTGTCAATAGAATAAACAAACTGTACGTCAGTGGACACAATAATCACAAAAAATACACTTACATAGTATAGTCATTACAAAATACATATTAAAAGGTATAAAAAATAAAAGAGGTATAATAACAATTTATAGCAATACGAGAAATACCGGGTTAGAGTACTAAGAAATATTATTCGACTGCACCAGTGCAGTTTAAATATTCCGACACTGAATAAAAACTGTTCCTCAACAGGAATGATTTGACTTTACTTCTAAATTGGCTGAAACTTGGCAACTCCTTTATTGGAACTGGGAGCTTGTTATATAACTTTAATGGCATGACCATAGGCCCATTTGCCGAGCATGACAGTTTATGCGCAGGGATACCTACATTGTAGTTCTCAGTGAATAATTTTTAATTTCACTTCTGTAATTACCAAATTGCGACTCTGACTTTATATGAGATACAGAGTTAAGGATATACAACGAGGGTACAGTTAGAATCCCTAACTCAGTAAACAAGTTCCGGCATGAATAACGAGGCGCTTTTGAGGTCATGGTGCGAATGATTTTTTTTGGAATATTAGTACTTCGGAAACACGACTACAATTACCCCAGCATATAATATTATAACTTAAAACAGATTGTACATGAGCATAATAATACATCTTCAAAAGGTGTTGATTTATATGCTTGCGAAGTTGCCATAAGACGAAGCAAACCGAAGATAACTTTTTTAACAAAGTATCTATATGATTCGTCCAGGTCAAACGTGAATCTAATGTAACACCCAGGAATTTTACGACATCAGTTTGTTTGATACTGGCATTATTCGACTTTACCAAAAGGCCAATATCAAGCTCCTTAGTAGAAAATAAAACCATATTAGTTTTGCTATTATTAAGGGTCAAACTGTTTAGTGAGCAGTATTCCTGCATGGAAGATATTAGCGAAGTTGCTTGTCTACTTAAGTTATCGATGCTTCCGGCAGATACTGATGCTGAGGTGTCATCAGCAAAAAGGACCGTGAGGTCGCTTTCCAAGGAAAGGACAATGTCATTTATATATATATATATTAAACAGCAGGGGGCGCAGCACGCTACCCTGGGGTACTCCCACAGATACCATGCCAAGTTTGTATTTATGTACTTCACCGTTGTTGATTAGAATAACTTTCTGACTTCTGCCACGAAGGTATGATTTTAACCATTCAAGTGCTAAACCACGAACACCATAAGCATATAATTTATTAGAAAGTTGGTCACGGTTAACTATATCAAAAGCACGTTTAAAGTCGAAAAATATACATGTAATACGTTTCTCGAAGTTCTTAAATATGTAGTTGCAAAGTGATAGCACAGCGTGCTGGGTCGAAAGACCCCTCCTGAACCCGAACTGATTATCAGTTAGAATTTTCTCCATATTGAGGAAATTAGTTAATCTGGCGGAATAAGCCTTTTCAAACAGTTTAGAAAACACTGATAGAATGGCAATTCCTCTATAATTTGATATTAAGGACCTGTCATCCTTTTTATGGATAGGAATAATTTGTGATTTTTTAAGGGCAGTAGGGAAAATACCCTCTTGAAAAGACAAATTTATCAGGGTCAGCAAGGGATCTAAAATACAGGTCGAAACTTTAACTAGTAGTGAACAAGGAACACCATCGTCGCCGGACGAACCCTTGGAAGCAACAGAATGTATAAATCCACGTAGTTCATCCCCGGTAAGAGGCAGTAAGAATAGGGAACGATTGTTGAAGTTTATGTCTGGTTTAGGTTTTCCTGTGGTTGGTAGACAGTTAATTAACTCATTAATTGAATTTATAAAAAAGTCATTGAATTCCTGAGCCGCATGATCATAATTACCGATAACATCACCATTGCAATTTGAGAAAGAACGTGGTAGCGCTTTAGCTTTACATGCAGAACATTGATTATTTATTATACGCCAAGCTGTTCTTGACTTATTACTAGATGAAGCCATTCTATCATCAAAGTAGTTTTTTTTTTGCTATTTCCATATGCAAGGAATGTTGTTTCTTTAACAACTTGTATCGTGTTAGCAATTCATGATCGCCCGTTTGTTTGAATGATCTGTGCAAGTCTCTAAGGAGAATACCCTCATTAATAATTGCCTTCGATACCCATGCCCTTGTAGGCATGATACGATATATCACAATAGACAATCTCGGGCTTTGCGGAGTATACATTAATATTAGTGAAAATGTTATCAATTGTAGAACTCGACTGATTTTGAATTCGAGTAAACTCACTAATTGACTTCTTTAGACCATATGACAAGTACATGTTACAAAGTTGATCCCCATGGCCATCACTCTTGCTGTTAGCAGCGAAATTTACATTAAAGTCACAGCAGAAGAATGTTGGTATGGCGGATCTGTGTACTTTCCCTAACAATGAATCAGTATTTTGTAAAAAGTAAGCAAAATCTGCCGAAGGTGACCGGTAAAAGCAACCGATCATGATTTTATTATTATTGCTTAAAAGTACTTCAGTAAGTGCGCACTCAAATAGCATTTCAACTTTAGGTGTATTTACAATTTTATTACGGAAGTTGAGGTCCTATAAGACAAAGATCGCCACACCACCACCTCTGCGGTTGGATCTACAAAAGTAGTCAGACAATTTATACCTATACAATTTAATACTGTCAATTCTGTAGCAAGAAGGACGTTGTATCCTCTAAAATTGATTCTAATTTCTAAAGTTCCTTAAGATATTTTAACCAGAATTCATCACAGGATTCTTCAGAAATTTGTATGTTGTTAAATTTAAAGATGTAAGATATGACCATCACGTCCACTGGTTCCCTTCCGACCAAGATCCTATTGAGCAAGTGTATAATATACGATTTTTAACCTTCATGCATATAACGAAATGCCTCAAAGTTAATGGCATGGATTGTAGTTAATGCACATCAAAAGGTAATTAAATCTTGAAGACAAAACAACGTTCAAGTTTTTTATCCCATTACCACGCATACTGCAGTAACTGGTTACTAAAATCTAAATTGACGACACTACTTAAGATTTTGCTAAAACTAAAATCCAAATACATTTCCGCTAGAAGATCTACATGGTAGCCAACAGATCGAAATATCATTCCCACCAATTCAAAATATTTATTAAAAACATGGCAGGAAATTATATCGAAATCGAGGAAGCCTTTGTTTTGGAGCACTTCCGAAATGAGGTAAATTATAGAATAAAACGTAACGTTTCATTGCAAACAGCACATGGATTGGATTCGAAAGAATCAGCTTGGAAGAATATTTCAGAAATTATAATAAATGCAGTTGAACATTTTTTTGAAAGAAGTCTTTGAAATAATTGTTGTAAGTTGAATACCTAGGAGAAGAAGGTAACGGTTAGGAGACCCAGCCCAACCCAACCCAATCCAACGCAACTCAACCCTACCCAACCCAGTCCGACGTAACCCAACCTAACCAAACCCAACTCAACCCAACTGGAAGATTTTAGTTGGGTCCCTCAACAATTTAGAAGAAAGCCGAAAAGGGACTCATTTTAGTGAGAAACAAGGAAATTTAAAAAAAATCAGTTGGCCAAATACCATCAATGAGAAAAGTTGATGGAGCGTGAACACAAGACAAGAATAAGTATAAATCTTTCAATATAATGAGTTATTTGTGGAAAATCTGGGTTTTTCGCTTTTTTTAATTATATTCTACGACCTACGAGCGAAAAAGGGGAACGTTACAAAAAAAAACTTAACATTTAACGAACCTAATAAATCTCTTTAGCTTATAGATAGAACGAGCTGAAAAAAATTGAAAGATGATTTTTGCTGTACGTTTACTGGTTTAAATTTTAATAGAAAATGAAGACGTAATAGAATTTTTTACCCTGCTCATATTACACGTCTTTTATTTAAAAAATAATGACCCCATCCGATTCAATCTTCAAACTTGAAGCTACCTCTCATTCATTTTTTGGGGTAGAGTGGGCAGCCCTTATACTGTTCTCCATTTTTTGTTAATTCTTCTTCTAGTCTTCAGTTAGTTGCATGCTGAATTAAAGATGTAACCATGAAATTAAACGTAAACAGTTATGGTAGAATTTCACAGTCAATCCGCTTCAGTTTTCAGGTTTTCAGTTAAATTAATCAAAATCGAACCCAACCCGAAATTTACAACTAACGACTGTAAGTATTAAGGATTTCTCGCCACGTTTGTGACGGCTCGAGGAGGATCATTAATTATGAACGATTATGAACTATAACAACTTCCTGCTATGTTTGTTTCGGCTCGAGGACGAAAATTGTTTACAAACGATGACTAAAAAAAAATTAATATTAGGACTCGAGTAATTTATTTAATTAATTTGTGACGATTTATGGTGTAAAAAGTTTCGGATGTAATCATGAAATTAAACGAAAATCAAATTTCACAATGAATCAGAAATCAAAATAATGAAATAATGATAAAACACTAATCAAACAAACGCAAATGACATTCAAAGTAATGAAACGAAACTGTGTTAAAGTACTAATAGATACATTAACGAACCATTAATTGGTTCGTTAAAATCCAAAGAAATAACTTAATTCATTAATAAAGAAGTACAATGATTGTAAAAAAAGCAGGTCGAAAAACAAACTGAAAAACTGAAATAAATGGAAGCATCGACATGTGACAGCTTATATTAAATTCCCAAACGCGGACCCCTCCACGGTGCACTTTCCGAGCCAACTTTCGCACAGAAAAAAGCTCCTTTCGCACGACAAAGATGCACGCCGGAACGGCGCGCGTAGTGGAGCGCATCTTCACGCGTCGTTGTCGAGTACAACGGGCCACTGTGCAGAGGGCGCCGGCGGCACGGCGCCTGCTCGCTTCCGCTGAAATTTCGGCGAACGCCAATCGCCGCCTTTTCGACCGACCTCGACGCCGACAGAAACGGCACGGAAACGCGATCGGCATGTTGATTGTAAACAGATCAGGACAAAGAGAAAAAAAATCTTTTTAGATAATGGTGAACATTGAAACACATAACTATAGGTCATGTCATCGTTTGGTTATTTTTTTGTATATTGGATATAAAAAAAAAGTTGAACCAGGGGAAATAAATTAGGACCGCGGGAGAAAAAGGATGTTGGTAAAAGTTAACTAGTGGGAGTTCCACAACTAATTTCAGCTTTAGCTGCATAAATTCGCTTCTGAAAATGAAATTAACATACCGAAATAATTAAAGAATTTCGACTCCATATGTTGAGCAAAGGAGTTACGTTGTTAAATATATGGTACGTTTATAGAAATATGGGAATAAATATGAATGTTTCGGCTCGAGGACGAAAATTGTTTACAAACGATGACTAAAAAAATTAATATTAGGGCTCGAGTAATTTATTTAATTAATTTGTGACGAATTTGTGGGAAGTCAAGGTCCAAGGAATTTATTCGAAAACAAAGTAGGAAGGAATAAAAAATCAAAGAAGGTATCAGTCTGAAATTAACTGACAGCTTTACTTAATGCGATATAAGTACAGTAAAAACCAGTATCTTCAAACTACCAATGATGGAAAAGTATCAGTTTGCGTTGGATAAATCAAAAACCTTGAATTTTCTAGGTTGATCAATAAATTGGCAAATGTTTGGGTTACGTTCCTTTGGATTGGCTTAGTTACAAAAATTATAACTGTCAATTGCCAAATAAGTAATAGGAACTACCAGATTGCGGTACGAATTGTCAAGGGATCACGGAGACGTGTGATAACACAAGTCAACAGGTTGAAAGTAATTATCAGTAGACACTCATACCAAACAATGAGTTACAAAAATTGTTAAAATGTGTCAGAACCGTTAGTAAAATTGATGGTGATATGAATTGTCAATAGCTAATAAAGAGGTTACCAATAGTTGGAGAAGCTTAAGTTTAATTGAAAAATTATATAGACATCAGTCTATCTTCTTGACACTTGACACAACTCAACTGTACCGAGTTTATATAAATCTGGGATATTTTCATTCATCGAATGTAAGTTGGGTTGGGTTGGGTTCAAGAAAACTCTCTACGATTGAAACAGCACGTATTATTACAAAACGAGAAGACGGCTGGTCAATTAGGATGATTTCACGACATATTTACTTGAATGAAAGTACGGTATTTGATATAAAGAAAAGGTGGGAAATTGAGATGAATATTGAAATCTGTCTCAAAGTTCTTGTACACTTGGCACACACTTCAAGAAACCTGTTTCATTGAAAAATATATTTATCTTAAAAGACTGTAAGACAAAGAAACGTAATTACATTAACAAAACCAAACCAAATGCCCCCCCCCCCGCCGAATAAATCCAAATTAAAATGTTTGCGTTTCAAGGTAAATTGAGTAAAAGAAAACTAACACGAAAGTAAAACAGTAAAATAATTACGTAAATCACACTTGGTAATACCCAACTCAAACCAAACGAAACCAAATTCAACCCAACCCAAACCAAATGAAAATGTTTGCGTTTCTAAATACTTTGAATAAAAAAAACAACCTTTATTGGCATACTATATATATACATTTCTATTGAACTATCTACATTATCATGTGCTTGCCCTTTCCCTTACGTCCCGCGGTTGCCCTCCTATTCTCTCCTTTTCTCTTTTCTTCTCCCTGCATCTCCTTATTTTTTTCATAATCGCCAATCCACCTCCTGTTTCATCCAAAGTCTTTTTCCAATTTCTCCCTTTATTTTCTCCTCCTTACTCCATTCTAACTCTTCACACTCCTCTATCCAATGTTTCCACCCATCTGTCCCCCCCTCGCAGAAATCACATTTTCTGTACCCAATATTCATCCAATATTTGTTATTTTTCTCCTCACTTCCGCACCTGAATCTCGCTATGATTCTTTCCTCCATCCCTGATCTTTCCCCTTTCAGATAATCTGGTCTTCCCCCATATGCGCAGATATCTATGTACCTTTTATTATAAATTGCCTTCCTCATTTTCCCTTCTCTTCATTGGGCTTCTACATGCTTCCATCTTTCCCCGATTTCTCCCTCCATCTCCTTCCCGTCTTCCCTTAGCCTCATTGCTTCCTTCCAATCTATCCCTGCTTTTTCGTAAAGCTTCTTCCTATCCCCCTCCCATTTTGATACTTCCTCCTTTCCCTTTTCTCTCGTCACCATCTCCCTTAACGCCATCTTACCCAACCTCTCCCCCTCCCTCCATCCACTTCCCCAGCTTATATCTAACTGCCCGTCTTCCCGCCTCTAATGCCATCTTATCCTGCCCTGTCTCCTGCAGTACTATGTATTCTGGTGTCGATCTCTCTATACCTAAAGCCTTTTTCAATTCCCCCTGCCATCTTATCTCCATACTTCTCTCTTCTTTGACGCCCCATACTTCGACCCCATACATTAGTATGCTTTTGACGCACACCTCCCATAATAATACTTTGAATAAAAGAAAGCTAATTTAAAACAATAACACCAAAATAATGACGTAAACAAAACGCAAAACAAGCCATATTCATCCCAACCCAATCCAAATAAAATTTTGTGTTTCTAGTTAAATAGACTAGGAGGAAAGTAACTAGAAATCGGCTTAGCTTATAAATCTGCCCGGGTTGGGTTTACTTTGAAGTACATAATAGATTTTGAATTTGAATTTGTTGGTGATTTGGGTTCGCGATGATTTAGGTTCTGCGATGATTCAGATTCGAACTCGTGGGCATAATTTCGCGTTGGGTTTTTCTTTCAGAAATTTAAAAACCCAATCCAAACTGAACCTGACCCAATTTGGTTGTATGCTATAAATTGTCACAAATTAAATAAATTTCTCAAGCCCTACTAATAAATTTTTATCGTCATGATTTATGTTTCTAGCGAATCTGGCTGTGAGATTGAATTTAGTATTTTTGATAAAAAAAAATCGCGAAATAGCACTTCTTATAAAATCTATTTCGAAATGACTGATAAAAAAATGAGTATAAATGGAGAACATGAGTTGCCCATATCTGTTCCTTGTTGTTGTTCGTAGAATATTTACCACAAATTGCAACAATTTCTAGACAATTATTCATAATTACCTTGATCGAGCCTTAATTGAAAGTAACTTTTGACGATGAGTGTGCTCCAGTTGGCAATATTATTACCGGGACCTTTGGCATTTCACGATTGTCCTCCTGTTTACACAATAGAATGGTTGATTTATTCTAGATGTAGATTATCGACAAGTATGGTAAACCTGAACTTCGAGATGTTGTGTATTCGTTGAGGAATTTTAGTTCATGCAAACGTTTTGGTGACTTGCATTGGCAACGGGTTTTAAATATTTATAACGTCTTCAAATGTACACAACTCGATGCCTGGGCTACACCACGTGGTGCTCATACTGCTCGAATAGAATTGTGACCTCCCGTCGCAATAATTTTTATTGATTTTTGAATAGAACGCTGATATTTATTTATTAAAGCTGAATTCATTTAATGTATTTGCGCCACGTCATCTAATGACAAATTTCATATACTTGCTTGTTCGTATCGATGGTTATTTTTGATAAAGATCCCAAAAAATGGCCTTTGACAAGCCAGAGAACATTTTGTCATTCTTCAGACAAAATAAAATATCGCATATCGTAAACTTGGGTACATCAACTAGTTCACCGTATGTGGGTCATATTATTATATGAAACTACTGCATCAGCATGACGTTGACTATTTATATCCTATGTAAGGGAGCCATAAAGAAGAGTTCGCATATTGAACCACGTGTCGACACCGCACACATACATACTACATCATTAACATTATTTAAATTTATTTTATTTGATTTATTTTATTCGCTCTTTGAGTTCATCAGCCCACCACACGTACACCCGGTGAAGGTGCGTCAAGTCATGCAAGCATCACTGACAAGAACTGAAAATTTCTGTGAGTATTAATGTCATCTAGATGTTATTAGCAATGCAATTATCTTGCAGTACGAGTGTGGTGGTAGACATCTAGATGGTGTTACTACTCACTCAAAACCTCTTCGATTTATGTTGGTATTTTCGTTTCAATAGCACATATTTATTTCAATTTGAATTTAAATATTTCATCGGAGTTTACCAACTGATTTCGCTATTTATGGTCCATTAACGCAGTTTTCATTCATTATGTTGACCAGACCAGATCCATAAAATTTCTTGAAAATTATAAATGAAATTAAAATCATTCCATTTTGTGATTCCTGCTCTTGTTATTTTGTGTAGTGATTTATTTCAATTTACTTTTAAATTTGTTTCATCCTTTTGTGTCGTCTCATTTGAATTTTCTTGAGTTTTTTTTTCGCGATATTCTTTTGCCTCAATTATTTCTTTTTGGATTTCAGGCTCGAAAGTGAAATATTCAGTGAAAACTATTCACACTAACACTTTTTCGTTGATTTTGATTTTATTTTTACGTCGTTGCACATTTTCATTTATTTTTATGTTCTTTTCTTGTTGTTGTTTGTCGTTTGTCTATCCTTGTATTCTTTAATTTATTGCGTTTCTAATTTTATTTGTTTTGATGAGTTTTGTTTGCCATTTTATACCCCGTTTTCAATTCTTATTTTTTTTTATTTCAAGTATTCCACTTCAAGTCACTTCAGTGACATTAATTGAAATTAATTCTAAGATATTTTTTTGTCACGCCATTGACATTCGTATATTTTGCAATATATTGCGTTTATTTGTTCCAGAGCTTTTTTTTTAATGCATCACAATAGTTTCTATTAATTAAGTTCTACTTTCCTTTAATTTTTATTGGTTTTATTTTGTTTTGAATTCGGCGCCTAGTGTTTTTTTTTGTGATTATTAAGATTTCGTTTACTGTTTTTAATTTCCTGTGAATGACATTTTTATTTTGAATACTTGTTCTAATTTATTTAGTTACGTTTTTATTGCATTCAATAATTTCGGCGATGTCTGCAAGCGACTAAGATTGAGGGAGGAGTCATAGATTCGTATCCGAAATGACAACAAACATTTGACTTTTTTGTTCCAACCAAAACTCCGATGGACACCGTAATCACTGCACCTCGCCATACAGGGAAAAAATTAAACTTTAACCAATGCGAACATTAGGTTCCCATTTGACACTATTTACACTTTTGTCTCATGCATCCTTTACGATGTGATTTATTTCATTCTGACCAACTCGCAAAACCGACGAATTCACATCCGCCCTTATTCATGACTTCGGTGGGAATTCTCGACTATGATCGGCAACCTTATAACACACCTATTAAAATTTCTGCAAACGTTACATTAAGTTCTGGTTGGTTTGAGTTCAAGTGCGATTGGGATAGGATTGGGATATGGAGTATCCTGTTGAATATCGTCAATATGTTTTAAAATCTTTATATATTGCGTGACTTGAATAAGTAAATGGAAATAGTTTAGTTTAAAATATGTGACGTGGTACAGTCGATAGAAATCGTCAACAAGATTTCGTTTGATTTCAGTCGACTCATCTGGAAAAAATGGAGAGATCGTCATCATTTCTAACTAACATTTTGATTCGGTTTGACCTTGAAGCCTCCGTATTTAATGCCCAGTCTATTTCTTTTTACTTATTGAAATGGCTGAAATGCTTTAGAAGCTGAATATTTATAATAAAGTTGCAATGTTTTAAATCTTCGAGGAATTTACACGTTGGGCACCAAATGGTTTTAATGTACTTATCGAACATTTCTCTTTAAATACATTGGACAATCGTGAAATGAAATTATTTGCGTGGTTATCTATTTTGGCAGTTTATAATACAACGTAGTTCCAAAGTGTTTAATAAGTTATTAAAAAGTTTATAAACCGTATTGGGTTATGGTAGGATTGACTTATTGTAGTGTTTAGGAAACTACCCTATGAATGCCGTTGCATTTAGATGATTCCCGTTATTTTGCGCTCGGTGGGTGCTTTGCAAGTGATTTGGGAACCTCTTTTGGTTATTACGATCTCAATTTATACTCTCATTATTTTTTTGTGACATGTGAGCTTTCTTTGAAGGTTTAATCCTGTTGACACAATAGAGTGATTGATTTATGAGTTACGCAAGTCGAAAAACCAATCATTTCATGTTCAAATAAAGTATCTTATTGGAGCCAGGCTTGATCGTTGCGTCACGTATTGTGATGTTCTCTTTGCAGCGTCGAGCTTGTACGAAATTCGACTACATGATGCAAACCCGTGCTCAGATAATTCACCTCGCACCTTTTATATGATTTATGGAGCCCTCTTGGTACGTTTCGTACAAAGTGCTTTCATTTTTATGAAACGCCCCGGTTTATACATCAGAATGTTTGATTTATTAGCGTTTGCTTTTTGAACGACAAGTAATAAAGCATGTACTTTTAAAATTCTTTGATTTTTTGTCGACGCGTGTTAACTACTCAGGTTTTTTTTGTTTGTTGGGCGAGTCCATTCGTTTACTAACCATTTTTGATCTCAAGTGAACTACTTGTGTACTTAAGTTATCAATTGTTGACAGTTTTTTTATCGCGTCTAATGTTTTCCGGGTCATCATGTCCTCTTAATATCAGCAACTTTGTCCACAATTACTAACTTATTCACATTGTCTGCTTTTAAAAATACGTTTTGTTTATTTTTATTCCTGTCCTTTTGATAAATGCTTTGAAGTCGCTTCAAAGTATTTAACAAGTCTGTCGACTTTATATTGATATTTAAGTCAAATTTCACTGATTTAGTTCCCAATAACGACTTTCGTCTCCACAAAAACAATCTTTTGCGTTTACGCGAAAAACCCGACCGTTGCGACTCGTCCGATTAGTTAGTATGCGTTTCGCGCGGTTCAACTCTTAACCTTCGATCCTCCCATGACGCTCGTCATCGTCAACGTTAAAGTGCGCCGTTTCCAAACAACGCCGGCGAACGCCGCGCTCCGAAAGCGGTCAAAATTAATAAATCACGAACGCAAAAACATGTTTACCGCGAGCGACAGTAACACATACGGGCAATTCCCGAGCGCTTAATATTCTCTCCAAATATCCGCGCGCACGGACGAGTCCGCCCCGCCGTAAAGGACTCACGTACGGCGATTTTTTTCGACTTCAAACGCCACACCGAAGGTCGCCGTTTTTGTTTCCATTGACGAATCCAGGAATTGCGGAATTGCCGAGCTCCGTTTGGCGTTTTACTTGGTGGAAGAAGTAATCGGAAAATAACTAACGACCTATGTGTGTTTGTTATAAATCTGATGGATTTCATAGGATGTAAAGACGTTGTCACCATTTGTCCCATCAGATCAAAATTCAAAATCATTTGCTGCATTAATATTTTTCATTGACAACGTTTTATTACTGAAAATAATTTACATTGGGTAATTAGTTGGTACGAATTGTGCAAACAATAAATACTGACTAATTCTTGCGTGAAATATTTTATTATATTTGACTACACAGAATGGCAATCATACAATCTTTTAGTTTAAATTTCGCTGCAACAAATTGTCATCTTGTCCAATGCCAATGTCCAATGTAAGCAAATGCAAACAAAAATAATTGTTTGGAAGCTAAAAGCTAAATAAAGTTTTCGTTTTAAAATCTGTTTTCCGATTTCTTAAGATTTTTGACGTTTTTACGATTTGACAATAAATTTCAGTATGTGTCTCTGGTGGTGACAGCTGTTTCGTCCTTCAGGACTCATCAGATCACAAACGATACGTCAACTGAGGTGCATGCAGTCATGCAGACACGAGTCTATAGGTCATTACCGTCCCACTTTGACCTGACATAGTAGATCTGCATCACCTGATACAGCGGTTGAAATGTATTTTCAGCTGTAGTAGTTATAAGTTTCGAGTATCACGTAGCATAAGTACGAGTACGAGTGTGGGGATAGATCGCGTTGGCACACTCACACAAACATCGTTTACTTTGTGCCAATTCTTAGGTTTTACGTTTTTGTTGATGTTTTACAATTTTTGTTTGTTTTTATAGTTTTACAATTAGTTCGATTGTAATAATTGATTTTGACGAGTTGGTGGATTTTTACTATTTGTTTTCAATTATTACGATATATGAGTTTTAATTTTTTGTTTTGCAAATGTCATGCTTTTTTTCGATTTTTGACTTTTTTACGATCATTATTTTACAGTTATGTGTGATTTTATTAATATTTAACATTATGAACATTTGGAGGGGGGGGGGGGGGGGGGGGGCGACTTTACAGTATTTTCTCAATTTATACGATTTTGACGTTTCTGGTATTTGCTTAATTTTTCATGATTTTTAGGATATTTTGTGGTTGTTGATGTTTTACGATTTTTACAATTTTCTGTCCATTTCTTTATAATTGTTGGCCTTTTTTCCTTTTTGATTTTGTTGATTGTTACGATGTTTTACGACCTTAAGGATTTTTACTCTTTTTTAATGGGTACGTTTTTTTTTTTTAAATTATGGCTTTTTTATTTTCATGTTTTGGGGAATGGGGGGAGGCGTCTAATTTTGTTATCAATTTATACGATTTTGATGTTTCTGAAATTTTATTCATTTTTGCATAATTTTTGGATATTGTATGGTCGTTGTTGAGGTTTATGGATCTTGCAATTTCTTTTCAATTTGTACGTTTTTAAAAAAAATACGATTTTTTTTTATTCTTTTTACAATTTTTGACGTTTTAGGATTTGCCAAATTTTTCACAATTTTAGGATATTTTACGTTGTTTGTGAGTTTTTGTCGATTGTTTATCATTTTAGTTTTTACAATTTTTAAGATTTTGCCAATTTTTTACAATATTTGTAATAATTTTTATGAATTTGGCGATTTTATGGACGTTTACAATTTTTTTCAATACTACATTTTATGAGTAATTTTTTATTGTGCATATTTCACAATTTTTCGCCATTTTTGACGTTTTTTAAGATTTTCTTATTTTTTAAGTTTTTTTATTTATTTTACAGTTATGTACGTTTTTATTAATATTTTATATTTTTTTGATTTTTGCTTTTTTCTAATTTTTTTTAGAAAAGTTTTATTTACAATATTTTACTTTAAGTTATTCAATTTGAGTTTTTGATTTCTTGATTTCGATTTGAATTTTTATCGCATAAACGATTTTTTTGAATTCTTGATATTTTTCTTGTATTTTTGTTAGTATTCGTTTAACTCTGCTCATATCTGATTCAAATAAGTTTGATTCGACTAAGGTCAAACTTATTTAATTAAATCCAGTTTACGAAGTTGTTCAACGTTTATATTTTTTGGGGTGCAACCCAACCCAACGCAACTCAGCTTAACATGAAACGAATTAAAAAAAAATAAAATTCGTCTGCAATGTCTCCCAATCCAACACAATTACATCCGAACCAAAGCTTGGCAAAATTAAATTAAAATTGATCTAAAAAGATGAAACAAATCTGCGCAAAATAAATTAAAACATTTAAATAAATGAACATAGAAAACGTCGAAGGGGGTTCTGATCCCCAAAATGCAAATCTTACAGGTAATTGAAACTTGAAGGTTCAAGCAAAATCAAACGTAGACAATGATATTCTACATCTAAAATGTATTTCAATCCAACCCAACAAAAAGAAAATAAAAGCGAAACTAAGCTGGCTGAAAATTTAAGCAAATGCAGCCCAACCAGCGCAACATAAAACGAATCAAAATATCGCAAACTGATCTGGCCTAAAACGTATCCTAAGCCAAAGAAATCCAAACCAAAACTGATAGATACCGGAATGAATAAAAAAAAATATCGAAGTGATTCTCTAATGGTACAATTTCAAGTTGCAATTCTGCGAAAATGTTCAACCCACAGCTAAATTAAGAAGTCATCAAAAATAATGTAAATGATGTTAATACATCTTGTAGAGCCTTGTGCGGAATTATAATCTCTACAACTTGATACAAAAAGTAATTCTATTTGCTCAAGACTCGCAAATCAATTATTCTATTGTATTTGGTAGGATTTAGATCTTCCAATCGTACACGCTTTTCAAATTCTATTTCAAGGTCAGCTCCTGAAACGAACGACAAACGACAAACAAATAAGTAAAAAAAATCTTGTATTTGAAAACTCAAATACAAGCTAATATCTTTTATTATAGGGTAAGATCCCTAATTGTTGGCACTTTAAGGAAGCATTCAACTTTGAATAAACTAAAAAAATATATCGTAGGCAACTATACATCGAATATTAATTTTTATTGATTCTATGCCATATTTTTACGTTTTTTAGAGTTAAACATGTTAGATTCGAATTTAAAAAATTCCGAATTATCATAAAAACTTTTATCGTAGCTTTTTGTTTAGCAATCTCATCTTTTATTTTTACTTTTTCTTCACAAATATTTTTGAATGCAGTTGAAGTTATTACATAAGGTATTTTTTGAGTATTTCTTTTACCAGACCTCTCTGGAGTTCTTTGCCACAACAAATAATTGCTTATATTATCATTTGGATGCGTGTCATGGTCATCCTCTTTGGTAGATATTAAAATAGGCATATCCATTATTTCTTCCTCTGTAAATCTTGTGTCTGGACCTGTTGTGGTTGGAGATATTTTCGCCTCTTGAATAGAAACTGTATTGTCTTCAATATCATGGTAACTGTCGTCTTCTGCAACCGGTAAATGTTTGCATTATCCTGAAAATCGTTGTCAGGGGCGCTGAGTGATAAGTCTATATTTTCAACAGCATTTTCTGTGAAGCAGAAAGATCGATAAATTTTATGTAATATTTGAAGGTCTTCAGAAAAACTATCTATAGTTCGTTCAAAGAAATATTTCGTAGCTCTTCAAATTTAGTAGGCCCAACCAATTCAATAAATTGATCGAAGCTCATAGATGTTGTTGGTAAGGCATCTTGCCGAGGGTCTTCGTTGGTTTGTTTTCCGAGGCACTTTGTAAAATCAATTGCGTTTACGTTCCAGGGACACAGCCCACATGCCCTAAAACCATTGGAAATACTTTCTGGTACTAAGTCGGAGATTACTTCATTTAGAATTGGAGCAAATTCTGCTCTAGTAAGTTGAGAAAATGGGTTATTTCTTCTCCCTTTCAATACACCATGCTTCCAAAGAGCCTTTAATGGTCTAAAGCAGGACACATCGGCTGGTTGGAGAATCCTGGTAGCATTAGGATATAGTGCTATCAGGATTATTTTAAGATCTGTACACAATTTGCTAAATGGGTACGTTAAATGAGTTTTGTGTCCATCAACAGACAATATAATTGGAAATACGACTTTGGATTTTACTAGAAATGGGTAGAATATATTTGCGATATATTCGAAGAAAATCTCCGACTTCATCCATCCGTTGTCGGAGATTCCTAAAATTACGAGTAATAAGGCAGTTACCCAGGTAACATTAAACAAAAAAAAATTTTCTGGCAAACACTGTTTCTTACCTATACCCCCCCATCTCTTCGGAACCCCCTCTGCAATTTGCTGTGGCATTCTTTTGTATGGATAAACGACCATGGGGGGTGTTATTATGCCTGAAGCTCCGAAAGTGAACATAACGGTAAGATTACTTTTTGCATTGCGTTTGTCCACCTCGTATACATTTTTGCAACCTTTAGGGGCTAAAACCTATCCCGTCTTTGGGCAGAGCATGAAGCGTGTTTCATCGCCGTTGAACACGCGAGTGGGGTCTTGCAATATTTCGAAAAACTGTTTCTCTTTCAAATATTGTTCAATATCATTGAACCATTTGCGAATATTAGATTCTGAAACATTGCTACTTGCGTTTGTTACAGGCTCAGGTGTCCGACTTGTTAAAATAGGATGGCGATTCATAAAACTTTGAAGCCAACGTTTGCCTGGAATATTGTCATGAAACGGGGTATTTCTAGGGTTTTCGTCCAGAAATTTTTTAACCGAGGCAACAATATCATCTTTTCTGCATGGAAAACCCTTCCGGCAGCTATCTAATATCCAGGAAACAATGACGGTTTCCTCGTCTTCAGTAAGATAAGTGTCTGGGCCATGACGATTTTTTTAAAATTTGCTGCTCAGTCTAAACTGTAATGTAGATCTGGGGATCCCAAACTTTTTGGCAACTGTCTTTTTAGGCATCCCCTGCTTTACTTCTTCCAAAGCATTTTGGATTGTCTCCTCGTCATATGATTTTAAATTTAAAGCAACTCACTTATCCAACTATTGCAACTGATACTGTCGGCAATGTAGGTATTCGTATAGTAGAAAAATGCTGTAATCTAATGGTAACAACAGTTTCTTTAGCACATGCAGTGCAAAAATTATTTAGAGACATTAAAATAGAGTGCCAACAACTAGTGTTGTGCCAACAATTGGGGATCTTACCCTATATGTTTCTGCAAAAAAAACATTTCTTTTTCATTTTTGGTTGGATTGGATTGATTAGGGTAATACATCTGCTTCCTTCTTTATGACTAAATATGATCATAATTATGATTTTTGTAAGTTGTAACAACGTATGAACACATCTTACAGTGTAGGCGACGTCAACCCTCCAATGTTGACATCATTGTGATATTTTTTTGGTAAAAACCTAAAACGTACTCGTAAAATGAGTCCCAAAGCTTTCGTTCGACTCATATACAATTTATCATATTTTCATTTGTTAATACGTTTAATTGCACCAGCAATATTTTAACGGCTACGATTTGTGAGATGCTTAGGATAACTTTCGTGGCGCTTCCATGTTTACTTACTCAAGATCAACTTGTACGCAATAATAATTGGGGTTCTGTGTCCAAACTGAAAAAAAAAATGTGAACCCTCACTATTTGCAATAACATGAAACTCGCAATCTCCTATACTGCATCCAATACATTTCCAAACAAACATCGTCGTTTGTCCAGAAAAAGCGGCGACGAAGTAATCGGAAAGTTCCCCTCCGGCGTCGATTAGACAAATGCGTGTGTGCACTTCGTCCATATACGCAACAAACATCCTCGAACAGATTGTTCGTTCTCATTGTACGGCGGGGTGCAGTCGGTACATCGCTAGGGATGACCGTACTGAAGAGAAGTCACCCTCCGTGCAACCCCAACGAGCGCGACGATCGCCAAAGTCAACAATTGATAGACGCCGGAAACCGGCCGTAAGTACGCTACCCCATCGGCCGCATGTCTAATGCCAGCGCCGTTACACCGCACTTTTTGGCGGAGCCCCCCCGTCCTCGACTTCTATTGCGGACGACATGCGATGTCGTCGTTGCGCGGGCCATTGTCATTGTAATGACGCCCGACAGAAATCACTTTACGCAATTCGATATTGAAATTAGACGGGGCGAATGTTAATAGAGATGTGGGAGGCTGAAGCACCCCGTTCCATGAAAGGGGGATTCCATTAATAAATGTTTATCGCGTACCGGTTAAATCGGTGATTATCAACTGATTATTATGGATATCGTTTGCGTCTTTGAATTGTATGTACGTGCAAAATACGGCTATACAAATAAGGAACGTTTAATTAAATTTCAGATGCGTTTTTCCTATCTTATATCTAATATCTAATTGTACCAACAAAGCTCGTTGTCAATGTGTGACGATTTGCGTAAATATCATTTTATAAAACGTTTTAAGGACTTTTCCTAGAATTCGTACTTAAAATAATATAATATAAGTAAGGTAAAATCATAGCAACTCTGTATTATGGATATATAACAATTGATACTCTACGTTAGCGAAAGGTGCTCAGTTTCGTGAAGGTTATTTAAAAAAATACGATCGCAAAGATAAAATGTTTCGTAACAAAATTTTCAACTAAATTTCAAACTAATTTGCAAAAAACATTCTATAATACGGATTGACAAACAAACATGCATTGCTTCTATTTTCATTTATTGAAATTGATAAAAATGTCAAAATAATTAACTGACGTTGGTGTTGGAGTGGTCTAAATGAAAAAATGCACAAATGAAAAAAACATTTTCAAAATTAATTCGACGCCAACTTGATGCGTGTGCGCCTTTCTAAATTTAGATAATTTGTGTATGTTTTGCTGCTCGAAATTAGAAAATAATATTTTTTTTCACAATTTTTCAATTTTCACATTTAAATAATTTCGATTATTTTGTTAATGCCGACGTTATTTAGGTCATTGCAATTGCACTTTTTATACGACTTTGTCATTTACCATGTTTTATATTTTTAGCAATTTTTAAAATGTTTATTTAGATTTCATTCCTTCCACTAAATGTCCAAACTATTAAATTCAAAACACTTATTAAGTTTTGTAAGGAATGAAACCACAGTAAAATTGACAAAACAAGAAGAAATCAAAAAATTGTAAAAAATGTAGAGTAAATGTCAAAGTTGTGTGTACCAAAAACAATTGCAAAAGTCGTCAACCTAAATTTATACAAATATAAAAAATGTCTATTGGCAAATTTATAAAGAAATAAAAAAAAATAAAAATTGATTATATCATATTTTCCAACAAAAAAACCAACCAAAATCTTGAAAAAATTAAAGGTCAAATTGCAAAATTGAAAAAATAAATCTAAACTTGTTAAGAAATTGTCGAATTTTTATCTACAATTACTGATGATAAAATATGGCATCGTTTTATTTTTATTTAGAAACTAGAAATAATCTAGAAAAGACTTGAAAAGTTAATGTACTTGTAAGTAATGCAGTAAGCGAAATTTAGTTGGCCATCTTCGAACTAGAAATATTGTAAATTTAAAACTAGAATATTTAAATTTATTTATATAAAAATCGATGAAGTTCTTGAATTATTTTTTATTAATAAATCAGATTTGATATAAAACAGTCTAGTTATTATTTATAGAAAAAAAGTTAAAAGTTTTTTTAGACCAGCAAAGATTTATTATAATAAGATCCAGAGTTTTTATATCGAGAAACAATAACGAAAATTGGTCCTATGCATTGTGGTACAGGCAATGGTCCGTACGTTTCGAAATGTGGCTATAAACTTGATCCACAGTCGGATAGAACAATGGAGGCAATGGTCGCGATACCAACCCAACCCAACCCAAAGACAACGTCTTTTATTGGGTTGGATTGGGTTGGATGGTTGAGTTGGGTTGGGCTGAGTTGGGTTGGGTTGAGTAGTTCGATTAGCTAATTTGCAACGCAATCGAACTCCAAAATTAACCAACCATTCATTTTTAGTTCACATTTGCGAAAAGCACTCTTGTGTTGGGTTGGGTTGGGATGAAGTTGGGTTGGGTTGGGTTAGGTTGATGGTAGAAAATTAGAAAATTTGTACCAATATGACTTATCAATTGGTTAATTTGGGGTAATATTAATTAAGGTACAAGTAATTGTGGAAGTCAAGGAATGTTATAATTATAAGATCGACGTAATACTCTTTTGAACATTTGTATTTTTTGTATTATGTAAATAGTAGTTATGGTAGACCTCGATCACCACTTACATCCCACAGATCTTCATAATTCAACTGGTCAATGTAGGGTGATATGATTTCCCCAACAAGTTAAGGGGGGATCCTGCTTTAGGAGACCTTAAAATAGCGTTTTTGGGGGAATTTTTTTAGGACAGAAAAAAATGAACAAGTCTAGTGAACTTTTTAGAGCATTTTATTGCATATTTGAGCATTAAAAAAATATTTCGAGAGAAAAATATTTAAACGGAACCGATTTTTATGCACATTTGTGCAACACCTTTCAATTGCAGTCTACAATCGGTGGGAAAGATGTAGCTCGTAATTTTTGTCTGAAACAAAAAAAAAACCAAAGAAAATGGTAATTCTCATATATTTTCTTCTATGTCAACTAAAAAAAACCCAAAATTTTGAAATTCAAGATTTTTCTCAGGTTTGAAAATAAATGTGCTCTTTGCAGGAAGAGAAAATCATTTCAACTTGCTAAAAAAGTTGTTTAGAATTTTTTTTTCATTAATCTTTTCAGTTCAAATCGAATAGAATGCTACTGAAGCCAAGAAAAGTTTTGTTTCGTTTTGATTGCTTGTCTAGTTTTCTCGCAATCACGCCCACCAGTTTAGAAAAATCATAAAAACGAAATCTCGAGAAAACGCGCCCTAAAGTTTACGATCAGGAAAAATGTTAATTTTCGATTACTCACGGCATATCACGTTATAATCCTACTTTAGCTCTTACGAACTCAAAATATTATTGTTTCGAACGACCGATTGAACTTTTTTCAGTACATAGTTCGGTGTTATGTGACTGCTGGGAGGGGCGCGCGCTTCGTTTGTCCGAGCGTTCGTATATGTTTTGCTCGACACCTCACTGTGTTTAGTGCTGTATCTTTCAAAATATTGCGAATTAGCCGCTTTAACTTTTTATACATATTCTTAGATATATTAGGCATAGATTTGAGCTATAAAAAATCGATTTTTTGAACCTTCTAAAGCAGGAATAGGAGTCCAGAGATTCATAGTCTATTAAACGTTGATCAAAAATGTTGAATAGATCATCAATGGATTACAAAATGTTGTCGCTTTATCATTCATTAATGATAAAGGAAAAAACGTTAAAACTTTTTTAAGATCAGTAAATATTTATTACAATGACACCTAGAATTTTTAAATCGTAGTTTTTCACGATTCAAATTAAACAATAATGAAACTTGCGCCTACACATCTTGCGGTGCAGACTAAAGTCGTTACTTTTCGAAATGTGACTATAAAGTTGATCCACAGTCAGATAGAACAATCGAGGCAATGCTCGCTATACCAACCCAACCCCATAGTCCATCGACGATTCCTTTGAGGTATATATATATATATATATATATGACAAAAAGTAATCTTGAGCTGGGCTGAGTATTTCGAATATTAGATCATATGCAATACAACTGAACCCGAAAGTTGATCAACCATTAATTTTTATTTCAAATTTGAGAAAAGCAATCTTGGAAAATTTAGATCAATGTGGTCAATTGGTTAATTTGAAATAATATTAGTTAGGTAACAAGTTATTGTTGGGGTCAAGGAATGTTATAATTAATTTATCAGTTATATTTATATAAATCGAATCAATACTATTTGGTATATTATTTATTATTTTTTGCTTACCTTTGCTTTCTTGCTATGGCAGAATACAACAACAACATATATAAGTAATAATTTTGGCAGGTCTCGATTACCACTTACATCTCATGTATTTTCACTGTTATATGTGATTAAAATGAAAAATTATAATAAACGAAAAATGTCATCTTTGCCATCGCTTAGTATTAATTTCTCGACAAATATAATATTTGAAAATTAGAAGAAGATTTTTAGAAATTGTAGCTGTACTAATTTTGGTGTTTTATAGATACATTGTGACGAAAATCTCGAAAATCACTTAACAAAAAATAACAAAAATACTTTTGAGATCTTAAGATAGACCCTTTTAAATACCCAACCCAATCCAACCCAGCGCAACCCAACCCAACCAAACTTAGCCCAATACGACCCAACACGACCCACCCTGACCCCACCCTGACCCCACCCTGACCCCACCCTGACCCCACCCAACCCAACCCAACCCAACAGTACCAAATACGACGATTCTTTGTATCAAACTTTGGCCACACCAAATTTACTACGTCATCGAATCAATCAATCGAATCAATCGAAATGGATGAAAATATTTGCAGAAATTGCGAACTTGTAAAACTACAATAATACTGAAATAATTTTTGACACTGTAATGTTTTGTTCCACATTAGATAGAAAATGAGTCGCAAACAATTATAAGAATCTGTTTGATTTAGTACGCAGGTTCCAGAAGTGGGATTCCCACCCTAGTGGGTGCTCAGAATGATTGAGTGGAGGATGAGGGGCGGGTCTGCCTCCGTATACAAGAAAAATAAAACATATTTAATAATGAATTATTTTCGTGATTTAAATTTTGCATTTTGATTCATTCTTCTGACAGGATCGCCATGTAACTAACTACGAACCTGAACTTTTGCTGGTATCAGTTCGGAAGTACTTTAAAAAATGCGTCGGGTAAAGTTTGAAATTTCAAATCAAAACATCAATTTGGTCATTGGTCACGGACTGTTAAACTTGACAGGTGTCTGATAAACGTATCTGACAACGACCGAAGTGAAACAATTATTTGTATGTATGATGCAAAAGTAATAGGAGTGTGTTCAAGGATCCAACGTTGAATTGTTTTTTCATTGAATTCGTTTAGATTAAATATTATGGAATAAATAATGCATATGATTTATTTTTATTGTTAGGAACGTACTAGAAAACTCTTAGAAATAATATTTGTAAATAAAATGTTCAAATAATCATCCATTTGCACTTAAAACAATAACCTGAAAGATTGTAAACTTTAGTATACATTACTTAATTGATATGGTGTGATTCTAGCACTTTCTGCAAAAATTACGTTCTTCATCTGTGCCGGTACTGATCAATCGAAAAGATATCAAAAACATAGTAAAGGGAACGCACGTCGTTTTGTGCCCAGATAACTGAAATCATTTAATTAGATTCATTATTAATGATCTTTTGTTGTAATTTATTTTGTAATTCTTTTTAAAATTTGTGGGGTGCAATAATCTGGGATAATGAAGATAAATACCAGTTACAGTTTGGTTGGGTTAGATTGACTGGGTTGGTTTTTTTAGATATAATTTATAATCATATCGAACAAATTCAAAGAATGTTATGATTTTTAAAACTATATTTTTTACGTCAAACGAAACTTATTTATTGTGACAAAAAATCTTTTTAATATTTTTGGCCTGTGACAATCTGGGTCGATGAATGATTGGTTCGGTTTTTTCGATATAATTTTGATTGATGTGGTGTTATTCAGATATTGCATTACGTGCCATCAGAGCAGCTTTGGTTGGTCTGGATAATTCAACCAAAAAATATCGCATACATTCTAGAAACTGTTTACTGTATAATACAATTCTATAAAGAATATTTTTTCTCGTATTGTACGAGTGTAACTCATATATATATAACAGCAGCATACATCGTTAAATGAGTATCGTGCAAATTTATTTAGGTCGTCAATAAATAAAACAAACAACACTGGTCCCAAAATAGATCCTTGTGAAAATTTGCGTTTTGAATTTTGAAATAAATTGTTCTTATTTTTTTCTCGTATCGAAAATTCAGTTTCAGTTGTCAGTTACGTTTATCAAACCTATCAACTTTGACTGTTCGTAATCAAAATCATGATCGCTGTTGGTACATATTGTGGTTGTTAACCAGGAAGGACATTTCGTACAGATTTTATAGTTTCGTAGTATTTATTAATAAAATGCTGATGTGTAGTGGTTTCAGTTCTATAAGACTCAAGGATATGAAGATAAGAAATCGTCGATGATTTTTACCTCTATCGTTCATTCATAATCGTTGATGACTGGTTGTTTCTTGCGTTTAAAAATCAATTTTACCTCCGCATAAAAACACAAAACTGGGGGAGGGGCTCCCTTCAATTTCAACATAGCCCATTTCAGTACCACCATTTCTGGGGCACCGTTTACACAACGCGAGCGTTTCGCTCCCACAATTATGACGAGAAACGATGACAGACAAGTCCTATAAATCACGGTATCTAGCGCGTCCAATCCTCTCAACAAAACGAAGCCTGCATACAAAATTGCATCTATTTTAATCACCCGAAGTCGCCGTTCCGTCGCTCGCAACGTCTGGGGCGACGCGCTGTTCCGCTCGACTGCGATGGTGATCGCGGACCCCCGCGAGTTAATTGCGGGTCGCGAGTGTGTTGTTTTGGGTGGTCCCGTAATGCAATGCCGCCGTTCCCAGCGCCAACTCGCGGCCACTCTAGCATCTCGGCCGACACCGGCTGTCTCTCCTCGGCACGGCGGCCGGCGCGGCGCGGCGGGCGAGGACGACGTTCGAGTACCTCCAGCTCCGCAGCGCAATCATCGATACGCGATTTAACGAGCGTCCGGCCGGTAATTAACGTGCGCGGCGATTAGATTGGGGCGCGCAGCTCGCGGCCCGCTAATGACGGCGTGCGTGGATTTTCAGCGCGGCGACCGTGCAATCTCGGCGTCGATAAAAATTTCGCGGAGACGGACGGAACGCGGGCGCGTCCCATTAAACGATTAGACTGTACGCAGATGGCGAAATAATTGACACGCATTCCTCCGTTCGAGATTCGGACGCTATCGCCGGTGTTATCTCGGCGCGAAGCGATAGGCGTGGCGACGTTGATACAGGGTGTTTCGTGAATCGAAGGAAATCACCTCACTTCCGGTGTAGCAGGAAACGTTAAATGTTAAATGTTCTAAATGGTCACCCATACCACCCATACTGAACAACGAGACCCATCGTTGCTAACAAAACTGAATGGAAGGAAATTAGGTCATGATTTCGATTGCTGTTTTAAATGGTCACCTATACTATTGGAGAAGAAACTGTAACGGTAGTTTTCCAAGCGAACGTGTTTTTTATTTTTCTTTACGGCGGTGTCTATGTGTTGAAAAGTGTGGAAAAGTTTGTAAAAAAGATTTGAAATTGCGATTTGAATTAGAATGAATCGAATCGAATCGAATCTAGGGCTCTTGGTGTCAAAAATGTCTTAATATAAGAACTGGATTATAAAATCCAATTTTAATGACAAATCTTTGCTAAAGGATACAACTGAAAGAAAAATGTGTTTAATTACTTCGTCAATGGGGCCAATTCTTTATATTATTACATAAGACAATTAATTCAATTTAAAATCGCTGCAATAAATCAAGTTTGTGGTTTACATTTTCCCAGAAGATTGCATGTTGAAGTCCAGATTGAACAGACGTCAAAGATTTCAAGAAGGAAGCGTTGCCATTGACGTTGCTGAAGGCACATTATTGTCTTACTTTGTGAAGTAAGACAATAATGACTGGCAACAATATTAGTTAATGAAGTATTTTATTACAAGTTACTAGTTTTTACTATTTTCCCAGCAGTTGAGTAATGAACACGATTTTCAAACAACTCAATAAATTGCAATATTAAATCCACCTAACCCAACCCAATAAAACCAAACCGAACCAAACAAAAAGCCCAACCAGACCCAACTGAACCCGACCCAACTCAACCTGACCTAGCCCAATCCAACCCAAACCAACCCAACCTTATTCAAAAAAATCCAACCCAACCCAACCCAACTCGACCCAACTGTATCAAACGCAACGCAACGCAACCCAACACAAACCCAACCCAACGCAACCAAACCCAAGAAACAAACTGTCGAATTTCTTGGTAAATTTGGTAATTTGCTGCATTTTACATGCGCAGTAGTAACGTGAGAGCAACGGAATTATGTTCTAGAGATGGCCCTGGAAGAAGGAGATAGACATACCATGAATGTGTAATTTTAATCCAATAAAATAGTTCATTTAAACTGTCACTTGTTGAAGTATTGCAAAACAGTTTTTAATGAAATTTTAACACCATTTGTGAACATGTTGCACGACGACGAAGTACAGCAAGGTTATTTCCAGCAAGATAGCGCACGTGCACACACGACTTTTGAAAACATTAGTTGTCTGAGGTAATTCTTTGGTTATCGCATCATTAGTTCAAATACAGAGACAATTTGGCCTCCGAGGTCATGTGATATCACCCCTGTGACATTTTTTTATGGCCACATTTGAAAAACACTATTTTCAAAACTCCTGTTGATGATCTAGGCGATCTACAAGAACGAATTACTAACGCAATTGAAGAAATTAATAACACTCCCTTGGATATTTCATAATGTTGTTGATTCCGTTAAATGAAGAGTTACATTGTGTAGAGATGTCAGTGGTGGCCATATAACTCATCTTATTTGATAATTACTATTGATTGTCATGATTAAATTGTATTATTTAAAATTTTATTTCCAACATAACTTACATTTTTACAGCTTTGCCTGCAGTTTGATTTAATTTAAATTTAAGTTACCGGGAAAAGGGCTGGTACACCTGTTAGTAACGGCGAGTAGTTCTATTACTCAAAATCAATCTAAGACATACGCGAAAACTTCCAAAGCCGTCCCTCAATCACAATTCCGTTGCTCACACGTTATAATTGAATGCCAAAGAAATGGTTTGCGGTTATAGTTTATTACGTATATTTTTAAAAATTTTCAAATGATGAGTAAAATATTTATTAATTATTAAAAAAAAGTCGTATTAAAAAAAATGCAGTTGTAGTTTATTAAATATTTTTATGATTTTTAAATATTTTGTAGCAAAAAAATTTTAATTTGCAAAAAAAATTATATTTTGTGCTAAAAATAATTTCTATATAAACGGCCAACTGATCTAAATTTATTCTAATTATAACAATTGTCACGGGAGGGGGCATACTTTCTTAATAATGTTCACATGATTCACCATTTGGCTAATTTAGATTTTTTTTTTTGACAGTTTAAGATATTTTAGATGATTTTGAAATTTATGACATTCTTCAAATACGACGAAAATGCAAAACAGTCAGAACGTCAAACAAATACAAACTTCACAATTTTCAATAATCCAAGGCGTGCATAGTTTGACACTTTTCGGTTGTGAACATTTTCAATGTTTTAAAAATTATGGCAAATTGATTGGGTTGGGTTGCATTTTATGCAATTTTATAAAAATATGATGGATTGTATTGGGTTTTGAAAATATTGTTGTTTCGAGAAATTTTGTGTATAACTTGAATTGTGTTCGTCGACTGAGACCTTTAAAATTTAATTGCACCGGATTTACGACGGTCATAATATTCTACAATTAAGAAAAAACGCAATCTTCATTAAAATTTAATAGGGGAATGGAACGAAAAATTTGTGTACGTCAACTTTTTGAAAATATGTGTGTTTTGCATGTTTAATATAGTCGCGTTCGTTCATATTTTATTACATGGAATCCAGTTTTACTCAACGTTGGTGAATTTGCTCAAATTTACATTAATTGTCTCCCTTAACAAAAAAAATGTTGAAACTCAAAAAAGGCAACTTTTTTTGTTTACCTCGCATCGTCGTCCCGTACATTTTACACGCGGAGATTAAAAGAATGGTACCTTTGAAAATTTTCTTGTGATTCACTGCAATCCAACAGGGTTGCGGTTAAGTAAATAGTTCTCTTAATTTAACATCAACCCGGAAATCCGTGTTTGTTTCGTCCAACCCACACAGTAGGGTTGGGTTGGGTTGGGGTTTAATTAAGATAATTGCGTTTTATAGGGTTGCGATGGATTGGAGTTAAATTAAGAGTTATCTTAATTAAATCTCAACCCAGCCCAACCCTATTGGATGCAATAAACCCTAACCCTAGTGTGTGTGAAAGTCAAAGTCAAAGAAAATGAATTCTAAATGCAAATGAACAATACAAAACTATAAAACGAATTAAAACACGAATTGTAATGGATCAAAATTACAAATGAATGGGAATTGATTAAACGAATAAATACATCTGCTGGGTTGGGTTGGGTTGGGTAGTTATACAAACATGGCTGAAAATAAAATTCAGTTAATGTGTACGTTGATGACAGCTCATGTTTGTATGACTATATGTACCTCAGCGAACTTATCGCTGGTAATCTGATGAGTCCTGAAGTACGAAACAGCTGTTATCAGCTGATACATCCGATAAAATTTATTTTCTTTTTTTTTTCTGTGATCACTTGGCATCTTGCGTGTGCGGGTATAGTATAGATGGGGTTAGTACACTCACAAATTCGTCGGAATAAATCAAAGTACAAACGTGTATTCCATGTCCTAAAGTGGAAGAAACATTTACAATGTTCAACAAATTACTCATGATAGTTGCGAAATCAATGATGAATTTGATGACAATGAATGACAAATAACAAGAAAATTATCAGAAATTAACAACACAAACCCCAACATAACTCAATTGTGTGGGTTGGACGCAAACCAACACCGACTAATTTTTCTCGATCTTTTGACTTTTTTAATGTCAACAATGATTTTTAGATTATTGCTTTCTCGACACAGACTAAAATCGAAATAAATGATAAAAACTGCAAAATTAATAAAAATGTAGAACACTCAAAGATAATGAATTCAATAAATCCAAATAAATAAATAATTAAAAAAAAACGATAAAACGAACTAAAACGCGAATTTTAATGTACAAAATTACGAATGAATATGAATTGATTGAATGAATAAAAATAATTGTATGTATCAGGTGATGGCAGCTGTTTCGTCCTTCAGGACTGATCAGATTACCAACGATACATCTGCCAGTTCGATCTAGTTATGCAAACATGACTGAAAATAAATGTCACTTGTATGTATGAGGTGTCATCAGCTGGTACACCCAAAATCTATTTTCAACAAACCGGTATTTAATGTCGACGTTTGCGGAGTAGTTACACGTCTCGGTGGTCAACGTGAATCTCTGTGATCACATAGCAGCTTGCGTGTGATGGTATAGATTGCGCTAGTATACACTCACACAAATCCTTTGTAACAAACCAAAGTGAGTAAGTCAATAAAATTTTTATGAATATGAATGAAAATTAACGCAAATTAACAACAGAATAAACAACTTAATACAAATTAATAAAAAGAACTAAAATCTTTAAAAAAATTAAACTGAAAAATTCTTTAACCCATCTATAACAATATGGATTATAATGGAAGAGAATCTCTAAATGGATACAAAACTAGTTATAATTATTAAAAATGGATCAAACTTGATGTCAATCAGTGAAACTGGTTTTAGATAAAAATGAAAAATAACGATAGACAATGAAAACGAATGAGAAGCAAGCAAAAAAATAATTCAAATTAATAAAAGTAAATTAAGAGAACTACAATATATGTAGGTAAACGGGGCTAAATGAATAAAATTGAATGGCATTTAACTGAATGGACTAAAAAATAATGAGAATGAAAAATATACTACCCCACGTATACAACAACAAGGATTATAATGGCCGAAGTGGAAGAAAATAAACAAATTTTTCGTTTTTACTTTGATTTATTCGGATGAATTTGACTCAGTGTGTACTAACGCCACATATAACAACACACCATAGCTGCTATGTGATCACAGAGGTCCACATTGACCGTCTAGACTTGTAACTACTTCTCAACCGTCGGAACGAAAGGCCGCTTTGTTGTACATGCATTTTGGCGAAGGTATCAGCTCGTGAGGGATGTTTCGTTTTCAGGACCCATCAGATCACCAACGGTACATCCACTGAGGTCCATATAGTTATGCGAACATGAACATGAACTTAATACATCAATTGGAATTTATTTTCGTCATGTTTTGAACAACTACATTCACCTGAACGGGTGTATCGTTGGCGCTCTGCTGACGAAAGCTAAAATTTATTTTCAACAAAACGGTCTTACGTGCCGATGGCTGCTAAGTAGTTACAAGTCATGACGGTATCGACTCATGCCCGGTTTCACAAATGCCAATCGGCCGTTAACAGCTTGTTAACGAATCGTCATAAGTTTGACGATTCGTTACTGAGTCTTTAATCAATCGTCAAATATTTGACGATTGATTACCTTGACAAACCGTTAAAAGAAAAATTACCATTGTTTTGGATTTCACAAGCAATAACGAGTCGTTAAAGGCTTGTTAACTAATTCGCCATTTGACAATCGTTTGTGAAACCGGGCATTAGTGTTTCAAAGTAGACCTCTGTGATCACATAGCAGCTTGAGTGTGGGTCTGTTGGCGTCTAGATTGCATTAGTACACTCAAATAAATTCCTCTTAATTTATTTAAATTAGTTTGATTTATGTTCTATAGTAGGGTTGGCCAACCTGCGGCTCGCGAGCCACATGCGGCTCTTTGAAGGATTTCATTTTTGTGCTATTATATTTAAAAACATTATTATCGTTCCTTATGTGTTTCAAAATGTCTTTTAAATTACTGACAACAAATATGAAAGACTAAGTTCAACGTTGTAACAAATTTCATTTCCGTCCAAGTTGAGGATGATATGACTCGTCGAAAACTGCGCGAACGAACATAATCGTAATCGTCCGTAATCAACCGACTCCAGACCGATTTTGAATTTGTAAACTTCATTGCAACGGACAGTTGACATTGTGCTCTGGAGGAAACAATTTGTATCACTCTTGCCACGGTTATAATTTGTAATCTGGAATTTTTAGTATGTAACACGTGTTGTTATTGTTTTAATAACACAAAACTTGTATTTTCTAAATTTCTTTATTTATTTCCAGTTCATTTAAAAATATGATGACAGAGAACGAAAATAAAAAGAAAATACATAAAATACATAAAAGAAAATACAAGCAAGAAAATAGAAGTTTTAATATTGGGAGGAGAATTTCTTTTTTATTGACAATAACGGAAAAGCATTATGTGTTATTTGTAATTCTACGATCAAAAATTTTAAAGCTAGGAAATTCCAAATTAAGATCAGATAAAGTTGCTTCTTTAAAATCAAATTTAAATAAACAACAGTCAATTTTGATGACCTTTAGCAATCACGCTAATAATGTGGCAGAAGCCAGTTTTGTTATTGTCTGGAATATTGATCGTGCGAAACGCCTGTACGGAGAGGGAGAGTTTATTAAAAAAACTTTGAAGATGTACTTAAAGTTTTAGATCCAAATAATGCAGCACTGCACACAGTTGTTTCGCAAATTGCCATATCGAGACACACAACCGAACGACGCATAACTGCAATTAATATATCTCTTGAATATAAAAACAAAAAATAATTTGAAGAACTGTATAGCATTCAGTTTAGCCCTTGACGAATCGACAGATATCACAGATCTTCCGCAATTGACAGTTTTCATACGATTTGTTTCACCTGACTTCGAAGAATTATTAGATTTAGTAGCACGTGAAGAGTCAACCCGCGGTGTCGATATTAAAAATGCATTAGGTTCCATAATTAAAACTTTTGATGTGCCTCTTAATAAACTTGTAAGCATTGCAACTGATGGAGCTCAGGCAATGCTGAGTAAAAAAAATCGGTCTTATTGAGCTTTTAGGAGATGATTCTCAAATTCCACAATTCATACCGATTCACGGCATAATTCACCGCGAACATCTTGTTACAAAATATTTAAAATATCCTGATGGTCGACAATTGAAAAATTTCCTTGAAGAATTAAATGACGAAGAACTTCCAAACGACAGTAATTTCTCTCACAGTGTACATTTAGATTTCAAACTAAATTACAACTTTTTCAAACGGACATTAAAAATAAAACATTTTGTCATTTTCCTTGAATTGAAAAAAATTGTTCCAATATTAAACAAGAAAAACTCAACGAGTATATAAAAAAACTAGAAGGAATATTGACGTATTAAACAAGAAAAACTCAACGAGTATATAAAAAAACTAGAAGGAATATTGACGGAATTCCAAAATAGACTTCAAGACTTTATTTTAAATCGTCTCTTGATTTTTCTGAAACCATGTGAAATTAACATAATTCAAAGTGAGTTTTCCATTTCCAATATAATTATGACCCAAAAAGCATCTGGAGAATTAGAATTAATAGAGATGCAAGAAGATCAAGCTCTACAATTTTAATTGTAGAGCTTGATCTAATAAGTCGACGACGATTACTGAATTTTGGAAGTTTGTACCAGAATCGAAGTATCCTGAATTAAAAAAAAACTGCTTGTCGAATCATTTCAATATTCGGAACAACGTACTTATGTGAATCATTTTATTCCACTTTAAAATCCACAAAACACCGATCAGTATTAATTAACCAGCATCTCAAAGAATTACTGAGAAGTGCTGTCACCAATTATTCATCAAATTTTAAAGAATTATCAAGAGAAGTAAAATAAATGTGTTTAATTTTTAATATTTAAATGCAATACACATATTTTGTACTTTTATTTATATTGTTATTAAATATAATTTTTGTAAAAAAAAAATTTTAATACCTTTTTTGAATACCTTTTAAATACGTATTTAATTGCGGCTCGCGAAAAATTTCAAATTTTGAAAAATGGCGCAGACTTTCAAGGAGCTTGGCCACCCCTGTTCTATAGTTATAAGCAATCTTAATTCATATGTTGGTGTTTTCATTTATGTTTGTTAATAAGTTTTCATTTTACTTCATGACAAAGTAATATCATTGACTGCTTTCATTTCCATTCATTCACAATGTATACCATGTTTCTTCAAGTTGTATTATTTAATTTATTTTCACATTCATGTTCATTTTTTTAATTTCCATTGACTCAAGGATAATTGAATATCAATTGTAAATAATTTCCATTAATTTCCTCATCCATTATAATCCATTATTTAAATTTATTAATAATTGATATTTTAATCCTGCACAAAATAATCTGTCGTCACTCGTTCATTGGATTTTGAATCATTCGTTATTTTCTTCCGTTTTCATTCTATTTTTTTTTTAATTTCCTGGTTTTCTTCAACTTTTATCCATTGCTAAAAACTTCATTTACAATTATTTTAATAATTATTTGTAATTACTTATAATTCATTCATATATACAGTACCGCCAAGCAAACAAGTCCATTGGGTAGGTGTGGTTTGGTGTCGCTGTATTTTAGAGGTATAGTCAGCGTCAATAGTACTTTGGCGGTAAATTTTAATTTACTCCTTACATTGTCTTACATAATTTAACTCCTTACATAAATTTGTTAGAACTGTTAAAACAATTTTATTTTATTTGTATTATTATTATTTTTTATAAATCACTAAATGTTATTAATTACTGCAGAAAGAAAATTTTTGTAAAAATAAACCAAAATAACAAAACATGTTTTATAAATTACAAAAAAGTGTATATTTAAAACTAATTAAACACTATCTTTTTATTAATATTAGTATACTTTGGAACACGTAGCTGTGGTGAGTTGTTGTAATGTCAACTTTTCTTTTAACATCGCATACACTTTAAAATTAAGTTACGTTAGTCTTTACGTTTTGTACGCGTCATAATGTTTATAAAATTAATAGTCGTATTGACTTCGTCACTTAACATTTTTAAAACACTTCCTTCTCGACATATGTTTCACGTGTAACCGCATCATCGTAAGAATTATTGATATTAATATATCAATATCAATATCAATCAATAATTCTCCCGACGATGCGGTTAAATGTGAAACATATGTCGAGAAGGAAATGTTAAGTGACGAAGTCAATACGACTATTAATTTTATAAACATTATGACGCGTACAAAACGTAAAGACTAATGTAACTTAATTTTAAAGTGTATGTGACGTGAAAAGAAAAGTGGACATTACAACAACTCACCATAGGTACATGTTCCAAAGTTATACTAATATTAATAAAAACGTGAACAATACGGACACCGCCAAATACAATAGATTTTTTAAAATAATTAAACACTATCGTCGTCACTAGATTCATCTTCACTGATTTCAGAATCATTTGATAAACCAGTGTTTACCATGAAACATAATCTTTCTACGGCTTCATCTAGCAACCCATTGCGTTGCCACATTTCTTCTTCTAATCGCTTAACGTGTTTGCAGTGTTGATTCCAATCTGATGGACCTATCTCTGAAAATGCATTTCTAACTAGGTTTTCAATTTCAACACCACTTTGATTCACGTTCTTCATGGCAACCTTATGTTTAGCCAACCTCCATATCAATTCTATTGGATTGAGGTCGCAATGGTAAGGTGGAAGGCGCAGTACAGTTGATCATGTTTTTTCAACAGTTCATCAATATAATATGTCCTCTTGTGATTTAATTGCTTTACTAAGCCCAATAGTTCAGCCTTTCTCATGTCGTTGGTTGTTAACACTCCTTTACTGTCCAACCTTTCCCTCATACTTGCTTTACGTGTTGCCTGTGTTGGTGGTTTGTTAATTTGTACTCCATGGTAAGGAGCATTGCCCATAACGACAATCCCATTTGGTGTCAAATTTGGAATTAGCTGTGTTTCCAACCATCTCATGAAAATATTATCGTTCATGTCATCGTGGTAATCTCCAGGCTTTTTGATTTAAAGATGAGAAGTGCATTATCAACGAAACCATACGATCCTCCTGCATGAACAATTATATATCTCTGGCCGGTTCGGTCAGTTTTATAAGCACCCAATTCGTCTTCTGCTTGCCAGCACTTATTGACTCCATATGATGGATGGATATAAGTTTCGTCTAAAAATGTCACTGGCCTCTTACTTTCTCCTAAAGCATCATTTTCCTTTATTTCTCGTAAATAGTGAGACCGCCACGCAACAATGTCGTTACGTTCCATCAATAACTTCCTTTTATTGTGGCATTTTTTGTATTTAAAGCCGATTTGTAATAAAGATTTTCTTAGTGTTTCTTTACCCCCAACGTAGCCAATCTTCTCCTTCATTTTATTAACTAAAATGTTAATCGTAGGAACTTGTTTATCTATCGTGTAAACTTCATTAACAGTTCTCTTCAAAACGCCTAAATCAAAATCATCCAAAATTATTTTGTTGGAGCCCCCACATCGTTGTTTCTTTGAAGGAGACTTCAATATCCCTCCTTCATCGGCAAGTTAACCTTCAGCCCTATAAAATAACAATAAATAAATATAATGTATATATTATTTCAGAACAATTTTAATGAAATACAAATTACCTAATTTTTGTTATGAATTTTATTGATTTCCGAGTCGCTGCCGCAGCTAGTTCTGTAGCCCTTTCCAAAAAGGGAATGTCCACACCTCGGCAGCTTTTTGTTGGTCGAAGAACTCCACGACATTTTTAATAATGTTTCTGGCTTCGGAATGAACAGTTTTTTCCCTTTACTTGCCGTAGCGATAAAAGCGTTTAGAAGAAGTGGATTCTATAAATAAATACATAAATAGCAAATACCTACAGTAGTAATAGGTAAAATATATATTTTGAGGTTATGTGAACGTTTCATTTTAAAAATACTTTAAATTATATGCCTACCTTATTGCGAATAATACGAACAAAAATATTCTTAAAAAAGACTGATTTTTAGAAAGATGAACGAAAGCAGATAAAATTAAGAAATACAAACGCGATAACCTGTCAATTTGCCAGCTACTTTCACTTTTGTCACGGAAGGTACAACGCCGGCATGAGTGATACGTATTGGCTTAAACTTTTTAAAATTAGTTGGCATATTTTCCGATGGACTTGTTTGCTTGGTCGCGCTGTATATTTACATCATTTCCTTTCCATTAACTTCATTCTTTATTGCTTGTAAATCTTGTAAATTTAATTAACCTTCGTTTATTTCCATTGATTTGCATTAATTTGATTTGTCATTAATTTCGTAACATTTTCGTTAATTTTCAATAATGTATTTCATACATTACATACCCAACCCAACCCAACCCAACCCGCCACTATTAATGTATTATTGTTAATACATTTTTATTTATCCAATTGCTTCCATCAATTCATTTTCATTTACTAAGATTAAATTTTATTAATTTTCATTCGTTAAGATATAATTTTGATCAGTTTCAATTAATCCAACCGTTCAATTAGAAGTCGTACATTATATACATATTACTTTTATCCAATTTTCTCGTACGATATATGATATGTAATTAATGTTAATTATAATAATTATAATAATAATCTATATGAATTATAGATTATTTTTTAATTTTTAGATTTCACAAAAGCCATTCGTTTAATTAATTTTCTTGAAGTAATAATTTTGCATTCTTTTGAATTCATTCGCTTCGATTTCGATCGGTATTAACATCTTTATTAATTCATTAGTAGATTAATTGTCGTTCATTTTCATTGGTTTAATTTCTATCAATTAAAATTTTTGATGCGGTCAATTCTTATTCGTTCTTTTGTATCGATTTATATTGTCCGTCATTATAACTGAATTCGGTAATTTTCAATTTTCAATTATTTTCATTTTTTAAATCAAATTTCAAATAATTTCAATGCTGCTTTCGTTTGTTTTTGGTAATTTTACGAAGTAAAAAAAAAATCTGACGAAACCACCTACTTGTCACTGTAGGAATTTGGGAATCAGAGTTAGCTTCCTTTGCTCCCTTCTTTGCTATCCGTCTGCTCGCCCTTTGCAGTATTATTAATGACCTTCTCGATTATTATTTGAGTGGGCAATTACAATAACGACACGATCGATGAGGTGCATCAAGAGGGCCTCTAAATATTCATTCCTTTGCAAAATTATCAAGGCCTCGTTAGTTTAGCAATTACGACTGACGTAGTCTCATACGAAAATCAAAAAGAAATCGAATTTGAACGACTTAAGTGACAATTTTCGATAATAACTAAATCCTCCGCATTATCTGCAAATATATTTAAGCTATCGAATATGAAAGAACAACTTCCCCATTACTTAACCGCATTGAACGCAAAGGTACTTATGTCGACTTCCAACGTCATCATTTTTAGTTGGCCGTCATCATCATTCCACAGGAACAATGGTGGTCCCGTATCGCGTCCCCGAACTATTAACATGTCCGTCTTGACAGTCGAACATTCGATCCGCAGTCGCCGGTATCTCGACGCCCGGGCGGGGAAAAAATCGTGGACGCATCTTCGGCATTCGACCGCAGGAATTCGAGTTGGTCGAACGGCGTCGGCCGTCATGAGAATATCACCGTTTCGGGTCACCTATCGCGGATCTACATCTACGAAAATTGGGGGCCCCGGCGAGAGATGCACACGCTCAGATAAGCGAAATCGAATTAACTCGTCGTTGTTTTTCTTTTTTTTTTGGTCCGTTTGGCGAGTTAAACGAGGCGGCTCTTGTAATCGTTCGAGTCGGGTAAAGGAGTCTGATTAATGTCGTCCGGCGTTAAAACTCCGAATTTTGACGAAGAAAAAGACGCGTAAATGCCACAAGATATCAATCACTGAGTTTATAAGCCAGGACATGAACTTCATCGGTGCTTTCGACTGCGCCAAGTAATGTACCGTCAACATTTATTTAAGCTCGGTTTCCGACAACCAACATTTTTTTAATTAGATCGATATACAAAATAAAACTGACATAGATTTTGTTAATTGATTTTTTTTTGTAAGTTAGCAAGAAATATGTATTACTAGCCGAAATATTGACGAAGGGGTTAGAACGGTTTATAGATAGAAGGGAGTTGAAACTAAATACTTTTAGAACAAAGCTATTGAGGTTTATTGAGGGAAACACAGATGAAATGTAAAGGGGAGAAAATAAATCAAGTGACAGGATACGTACATACATAGTGAGGGAGAACAATAATAACGAGGGACACATAGCACATATTTACAAGAAGGCGAGGGGGACCTTATGGGAAAAAAGTGGTGGGAGCTTCCAAGAAACAAGGAAAATATAGAGCGCATGCGTGAAAAGCATATTAATGTATGGAGAGAAAGTGTGGGGTTGGAGTGATTGTAAGACCAGAGACTATGAGCGAAGGGTGGGGGTCGAGGCACGGGGCGGGCAGGATTAATTGACTAAGATAGATGGAGCGGAGCAAAGTTGGGTAAGAATGGCAATAGAGGAAATAGGGAGGATAAGAAAAGGAAATATCAAAATGGGAGGAAGAAAAGGTAAAGCTGCTGGAAAAGCGAGGAATATCAGGGTACGAAGTAGCGAAGATCAAATGAGAAGGGAAACAAGTGGAAAGAGAGATAATAGATACATGTAGGCAAGTGGAAGCTCAAGAAAAATACAAAGAAAAAAATGTAGGGAGTGGAACCAAGATATTTGAAGGAAAGCAAGACAACCAGAAGAAGAGAGAATTATTGCAAGGTACAACTATGGAACGAGGAAGAGACAAACAAGTACTGGAGTACAGCAAATGCGAATTCTGTGGGGAAGGCGGAGATAAATGGGAGCACTGGATGAGAAGTTGTAAAGAAGTAAAGATGGAAGAAGAAGAAAGAATGAAATTGCAGAAGGTGAGACTCTTGGCTAAGGCAAAGGAATTGAAGGTGAAGGATGAGGGAAATGCAGACAGGAGATGATACCAAGGAAGAGAGGAAAATGGGGAGGAAGAGCCGAGAGAAGAAATACAAGGATTGAAATATAATGTATGTTTGTAATTACTAGGGTTATGCCAATAAATTTTTTTTTAATAACAAATGATATCTTTTTCTGTTGGAACTCTATATAATTTATTTACGCATTAATTTCACAGGGTGTCGTGAAATAATGCAAATATTTTTCTTTGCATTATTTGTTTATAACCATCGTCTCTGACAGATTAACCTCGGATTCTAACAGTGGATTCGGGTGGATGGTCACAACGATTATTGTCGACCTCTTCAGGATGTATCTTTTTATATAGATTTCCATTGTACCCCACTATATTTTAACTGTAGTGGACATTTAAAATCATGCACTAAATTATTGTCAACTTCGATTTTATGACAATTATCGCCCATCCCTACTGTCAAATCGTAGTCAAATTAACGATTTGACAGAGGGATGGCCGATGGGTTGGTTTGGGGCCTTCTCTTTTAGATCAAGTCGATGGAGGTGGGTGCAATACACAATCTACCTCTACTGTTCATATTACTTTTATTTTGGTTTAAATTTCAAATAATTTCACTGTTATATATTTCTTTCTTTTAATTTTTTTAATCACCTGTTCTTTATCCTCTGTAGATTTTTCTCACTTTTTTAAAATTTTATTTAATCTTATTTTCCATTTTCTTTCATTATATGCGAAGATCGGTCGAGGTGTTTTGTCGTATGTAAGTAAATAAGATTAGATAGTACCGAACCAAAAGGGGAGATATTGTAATTAGTCTCATTTACGATAGCCCTGACTAATTAGTACAACTAGGCATGCTTCTGATCCTAGTTCCGCGTTTTTTGAAACACGATAAGTACAAAAGGCCAGAAATAAAAGGATTCCGAACATAATTTTTTGTTAGATGTTTGGTAAATATTGAAACTAACACAGTAGCATATAAGGTTAAGAACGCAAGAACGTTTCAAAATTTAACAATAACAAATGTGAAGTACGGTTCCAAAAATACTCAGTAGTGGAGTGCGCCACAAAGAGGGGGTTATACCCACTCGATACCATGTGTACGAAAAACAGGTTATAAAATCACATGAAAGGTTAGACTTACGTCACCGAGATCTTATCAGGGAATCGTCCGAATCGTTTCAAAATTTATCAATAACAAATCTGAAGGTTCCAAAAATACTCAGCAGTGAAATGTGCCACAAAACAGGGGTTATACCCACTCGATATCATATGTACGAAAAATAGATTAGAAAATCACATGAAAGATTAGACTTACGTCACCGAGATCTTATCAGGGAATCGTCCAGGCTTGGAAATGGTGGAACTAGAACCGGAGGGCTCAAGTACCGGCGGTGTAGCATACATAGGTGTGCGACAATAATTAACTATGCATTATTTTGGGATTCCCTAGATCTAGATAGCATTACCCTAAACTACTACTACTAATACTACATATTTACTCGATGTGTTTTCTTAATCCGTAGTCAATACGGGGAATGCAATGCCACAATCAAGGTATTCATCAAGTTATCAAAATGAGTACCTAGTACATCAATATTTAACACCAAAATTGCGACTAGGACACAATAGTTTTATAACAAAATGTGTCGGCGTCATCGATCGATCCGTACGTTTTTAGATTCGTACAGCGAATGACATGTGCGGAATCGCTCGTCCTTTAATCGACGGCCTAAGTCTCTTTTTTTCCTTGCATACTGACAAGGATTCTTGCGTTCATGAATCAGCTATTCAACTTTTAAATTAAATGTAACACATTATTTTAAGTTTCTTTATTTTTCTGTTTTTAAATTGTGTTTTCATCTTCTTCTGCACTTTTTAAATGTCGAATTCATTATTAATTTTTAAACCCGCTTTTTAATTGTTTTGCTTTGTATATATCTTTTTGTGGTTTTAACAGCATTTGAATTGCGTGGTTATGTTTTTTGACTTTCTACTGTATTCAATTGCATATATTTAATTTTTATGTAATTCGACTTGAATTTTCTTATTATGTCTTTTGACTAAGGAAGTGGGCCATAAGGATGGAAAGTTGTCCGAAACTCTAAAATTTATTCGATTTATAGCAAACTTCGGACATGTGGGTGGAGTTGTGTTCAATTGGGTTGGGTTGGATTAGGTTGGGTTGGGTCGGGTTGGGTTGTGTTTTGTTTAGTTGAGTTCGGATGGGTTGGGTTGGATTCGTCTGGGTTGGGTTGGTCAAAGATTTGTTAGATGACAAATTGTTTGCCATACGAAAAATTGTCAAAATTAATAAAATTACTAATCCAACTAAAAATAGCGAGAAATACGAGAAAACGATGAAATTAAAAAAAAAATGCAAATTGCAATTGATTTCAGATTTCAGTTGTCCTTAAAAGGTCCATAAAATTATAAAAAAAAACATATATTACCTAATATACGAAACAGGCAACACTTCAAACTTGTCTAAAATAAAAAAATCGTTATCACAGAAAAAAATTAAAGGGACCGTCAAACATGAATAAATTATCACTACTTTCATTACAGAAAATAAAATCATAATTGTGGCAAATTTCATGACTATTTGTTCAGGGTAAACTTACACAAAAGTCAAAATTGTTGAAATTTTATAAAATGTCATAATTATTCGTTTTGCAAAGAACGTCAAGCTTATAACAAAAGCGTCACAAGAGTACAAAGAGCCACAATGCCAACATTCTTATTAATAAACATTTAACAAATTGTAAGAACGCAAAATGTCGACATTTTCTTAATTTTAAAATTATCTAAAATGTGAGTACTGTAAAAACTACTCCAATGACCAACGCCAAATGTACCAAAATTCTAAAAAGGGCAAAATTTTAAAATGTCATATCGAAATTACACTGAAGAAAAAGGGAAACAACAAAAGGAAATTAAAAATAAATAGCAAAATAAAAATGTGCTGGTGCAAATGAGAAATCCACTCGGCTTCAATCTTATTATAAGCTCGAAGGCATTAAATGCTTAAATGTTGAAAACCAAACATTTGTTGTGCAAAATTAGATTGGAACTCACCATCGCCATAGCTCGGCACCAACCCAACGACATTCTAACAGCAGAAGAAATGATACAACAAAGAAACAGTATGTATTCAACACGTAAAAAAACAGTGAAGGTGAAGGTAACATAACAACATATAAGCAAAAACTCAAAATGAAAATTATTAATAGAAAATAAGAAAATTTGTACGAAGCAACCATTACAAAAATCTAAAAATGTAAAAGTATTTAAAAGTTGTCATTAAAAACAAAATTGAATAAAATATCAACAATGTCATAATTGGCCCCAATGCCAAAGTGTCCCAGCTCGTTGAAGAAATCGTCAACAGGGCCAAAGTGTTTCCTAAGTTCCCTAAAGTTATCATTAAAGGCAAAATTGTACAAAATGGGAAAATATCAAAACTGTCATCAACAGTGGTAGGTGCCTATATTATCATAAAAAGCAAAATTGTATAAAATGTAAAAAAGTTTAAAAATTCTCGACAATTGACTACGTTGTAAATAGAATCAAAATTTGAATAAATGGACAAATCTCAAAATTGTCCACAATTCGAAAGTGTGTAAGGTGATTAAAGTTAAGGGTGGCAAAATTAAATACGACGTTAAAAAAATTAACATTGTCAACAATTCTACAGTATCTGGCGAATCATATTTGTCACTAGACAAAAATTTGATTAAAGTTGTTGGTGGGAAAATTGTATAACATTAAAAAAAATAGCATACTTGTTAGCAATTTGGCAGTGATTAAAATTGTCATTAGTACATAATTACAAAATACCAATACTTTCAACAAATCCAAAGCGTCTGAGTTGACTGAAGTTGTCATAATAGTGTAGTTTAAGTGGACTTAAGTTGTCATAAGAGACAAAATTGTGTAAAATGATAAAAATTCTAAATTGTCAACGACAAAATATCTAAACTGGCGTGGCTTAACTGGCTATTGTCATTAGAAGTAAAATGGCATTAAATGAAAAATATAAAAACTGTCAAATGTTTAAGTTGGCTGAAGTTTGGCATTTTTTTTAAAATGCCAAAGCATCTAAATTTTCGATAACTTTCGCCAAGTTATCGAAAAATTCCACAGTGTTGAAAATGGCTTAAATTCAATTAAAGTGCAAAAATGTCGAGAATGCCAAAGTATCAAAAATGATTAAAGATAAAGTTGGCATTAGAACAAAAATGTATAAAATGCAACAATTTCAATATTTTTAAGAATACCAAAGCGATGACATTGGCTGAAATTGTCGGAGAGTTTAGATTCCCTAAATTTGTCGCTAAATTAAATTAATCCAATAAAGTTTATTAATCTAAAATATCAGAATTGTGAAAAATGGCTAAATTTCCAAGAGTGCCAAGGTGTTAGAAACTGGTAAAGTTGGCATTAGAAACCAATGCAAGCCATCCTGTCAAAAAATTGAGCCATTAAACATTGCCAATCGTTAGATATGTTTCTATTAGTGAAATATTTAATATGGCTTTATTTTTCTGGGAGAAAAGGACATGATAAAATTAAATTGTAATTATAACTCATTACAACTACAATCACAATTAAGGTCGATATTTAATAAATAAACTAAGAATCAATCAAAAACTACCAAATGAATGCAAACGTCGAACATTGAAATCGAAAACGTCTTAATGTTCCATTAAACGCCACGCAAGCGTCCAAAAACGCATCGATCACCGCCGACGTCGGCCCCACAAAAAGCGGAAACAGAAATGATGTGTTCAAACAGGAAGCGCAAGACGTCACAGCGGTAGGGATGTAATTGTTGCATAACATCCTGCACCATCATCCCCGGCCGGGCTCCCCCAGCCACGCACACAAACGCGACGCATTTACGAGACAAATTTTTATGGCTTTTTCGCGTCGTTCTCCCAGAAAATGCGGAGCGGGCGCTGGCGCGCCGAATTTTGGCGCCCCGTCGGCCGGCGCGCGGCCGAGCGAGAGGGACGGAGCGAGCTGCAGGGAGCGGGCGCGTCCCGGGGAAAAAATGAGTTTCGCTCTGGCTGCGGGTTCTTAATGTACCGAATCCGTAGCTAATTGTTATTGGCCGTTTACGCCACGCGACCAGCACCGACACCACGACAATATAGAGGATTAATGACTCTCCCGGATTGCCGGATTTTTTTGCTTTATTTTTCTGTGCTTAAATTACGCCGCCGATGAAAACGTATTTAAAGCGAATGTAAATGGAACGGGGGGGGGTAATAAATTAAACCAAATCCAAATAAGTGATAATTTAATTATAAATACTATATTTTTATATCTTTATACTTTGAAAATCTAAAATTTATTAACTAAAATAATTTACTCTCAAGAAGATACGTTATTACCATCTACATCCAACACCAAAGTTTTCCAAGCCGTAGGTTATCCGGGCATGTGTACCTAAAGAAAAATGTCAGTACATTAATTTTTACTTCAATTTATGTTTCAGGGCCATCGAGAAACTATCGACATTGCCAATTCTTGTGACACTATGGCAAGTTAAGGGGGGATCCTGCTTTAGGAGGACTTAAAATATCGTTTTTGGGGGAATTTTTTTTTGGACAGAAAAAAATGAGCAAGTCTAGTGAACTTTTTAGATCATTTTATTGCATATTTGAGCATTAAAGAAAAAATATTTCGAGAGAAAAATATTTAAACGGAACCGATTTTTATGCACATTTGTGCAACACCTTTCAATTGCAGTCTACAATCGGTGGGAAAGAGGTAGCTCGTAATTTTTGTCTGAAACAAAAAAAAAACCAAAGAAAATTGTAATTCTCATATATTTTCTTCTATGTGAACTAAAAAAACCCAAAATTTTGAAATTCAAGATTTTTCTCAGGTTTGAAAATAAATGTGCTCTTTGAAGGAAGAGAAAATCATTTCAACTTGCTAAAAAAAAATTTTTTTCATTAATATTTTTAGTTCAAATCGAAGAGATTGCTACTAAAGCTAAGAAAAGTTTTGTTTCGTTTTGATTGCTTGTCTAGTGTTCTCGCAATCACGCCCACCAATTTAGAAAAATCGTAAAAACGAAAACTCGAGAAAACGCGCTCTAAAGTTTACGATCAGAAAAAATGTTAATTTTCGATTACTTACGGAATATCTCGTTATAATCCTACTATAGCACTTACGAATTCAAAATATTATTGTTTCGAACGACCGATTGAACTTTTTTCAGTACATAGTTCGGTGTTATGTGTCTGCGGGAAGGGGGGCGCGCTTCGTTTGTCCGAGCGTTCGTGCGTTCGTATATTTTTTCTCGACACCTCACTGTGTTTAGTGCTGTATCTTTCAAAATATTACGAATTAGCCGCTATAACTTTGTATACATATTCTTAGATATATTAGGCATAGATTTGAGCAATAAAAAATTTTTGAGCCTTCTAAAGCAGGATCCCCCCTTAAGTAACGTATCGATAAATTTGCACTTCCCAACTAGGTTTCATCAATTATTTTATAACTTAAATCGAAGAAATTGCTGTGTTATATGTAAACAATTACGTTTTGTTTAAGATTTCATTAAATTGCCTCTCAAACAATTTATAACAATTATAACAATTTATATTTTAAGACTTTCTTCAAGTCTCAAATCTAAATATATTTTATCTAATATTGAACTCTTTCCAGTTTCAAATGCAGTACTCATTAAAAAATGTCTGCGACTTACATACATACTACTAAAATAACTTTTACTACCCTTTTCCTTTTACTACATTTTAGTACACAGCTGAGGGTGGGCGAATTTCATAACTCGGTTGATGACAATTGTGAAAATGTCGTTTCACTTCTGGTGAACACGAGGTTTCATTTCAGGGTATTTTTTTAGAATGTTTGTGTGTTATCCAAGAAACTCTAGTTCGGGTATAAAGCACGGTGACGTACATTGCTCGTCGCAGATATTAAACTTTATGAGTCTTACGTACGCGCCATGGGTTGGGTTGAGTTGGGTTGGGTTGGGTTTGATGGGGTAGCAATAAGTTGGGTTGGGTTGTATTGGGTTGGGTTGCTTTGGATTGGGTTGCGTTGGATTGAGTTGGGTTGCTCATCGCAGATATTGAGCGTTATTAATTTTTCGTAGTCCACATGCGTGGGCCAATACGACGAAACCATAGCCACCCAATAGTTTGCAGTATATTGTCGGACTACTATTAATTGAGGAAGTCAATTGTCACGTCCGATTTTGTTAAGTTTACATTTTTGTTGTATTCGTTTTGTATTATTTTACAACCTCGACGCGTTTCTCTCACTATCGGAGTTTAATAACTTTTCTTAAATTATTTAAAATTTCAAACACATACCTGACATTTAGTGTTCGCGATCTGCGTTTTCTTCCAATGGTCAAAGCTCTTTATCTAAAGTGCACGGTAGATTCTGAGTATTAGCAACTGAACGTGAAATTGACAAATGAACGTCAAACTGACAATTAAACGTCAAACTAACAGCTATCAAATGTATTATTAACATAGGTACTTGTCAAATTGTTGAAATCAATCGTAAAATTTACAAGTTGGCTTTTCAAGTGACATTTAAGGGTTAAATTACCAACTAATTATTTGTCAATTTGACACTTCTTTATTGATTAATTTGGCGTTCAGTGGTCATTTTTAAATTTTACATTTACTTGTCACATTGACGTTTCTCTAACACTTTGTCATTTAATTGGTTCATTTGGTAGATTAAGATTTAATTCGACGTTTGCAAGTCAGTTTGACATTTTCTTGCAGTGTGTTTCCTTTAGCTGCCAGTTTAGTCATTTTTAAATACATTTGTCAATTTGACATTTAGTCCTCGCATTTTGACAATCGACTGTCAAAGATGATTTGACGTTTGTTAATTTGAAACTTGTCTGCCAATTTGACCGTTACCTGGCTGTTATTTTGACATTTAGCGGTTAATTTGAAATTTTGTTGCCGATTTGACTTTTAACTGTTAATCATTATGATCTCAAATCTAATTGTCAATTCCACGAATAAGTGAATATCAAGTTGTCGTTCGGGCATTAGTTTAAAATTTGCCCATGGTTTATCTTAGACTATTCTTTCAACTTATTATTTACTTATCGTAAATTTCGCTTTACTTTTAACTTGGTTTACGCCAGTCTTTGGTTTTCAGTTGTTTCCTGTAGAATCTTAGATGCCGTGCATTTGATATTCCCTCTTTGTGTGAAAGAGGTTATTATCGAAATGCAACAGAGGCATCGCTCGATAGTTTTGCAACGTGGCTTGTTTGCTTTGGTGGTGTTCTAGATCACTTAGCCTGTGGAAAACCTTCAAAAATATAAATATGAACTCTTGTTCAAGTCACAATTCCCATCATGTGTGATGCTTTATAAGAAAAAGTTATAAACAGCTAGTCTTTGATGGGATGCCTAATAGGTACTTGTCAATGAAGTACTATGATGATGATGACCAATTGGGGAGCAATTAAGAATTTCGAACTTTTGCAGATAGTAGATGAAATATTTTCAAGTTAGAAGGCTTCAGGTTTTGCACGTTTAATTCTTCTTTACTGGGGCACCGCAATAAACTTCATTATCGTTCAAGCAGCCTGCATTTCTATCGTTTTCCAAAATCTTCTTCATCACAGATCAACCACACTTACGAAGTTGGCTACACAAATGGATCATTTTCTAAAATTCATTCCATTAAAGTGTAACGAGAAAATTGTAATTCTTATAGCTTCACCTTTATTGAGTGCTGTAAGAAGCTATAATAACGCTCGTTTTCTATTCTATTCCAGTGAAATATGTCTTTGTATCTTTTTACCAAATATACATCATCATTGATGATTTTTCATGTATACTACAAGAAACTGTATTAGTCAATTTTCTCTCCATTATTCTACGAAATCTGCTATTTCAATGTATCTTTGTTTTAATCCTTGACTGTCACAAAGTACAGTCCAATTCATTTGTATATTCGACTACTTTCTTCTTTATGTGACGGTGTAAGGAACTGAAATAGAATAAATTTCTCAATGATTCCTGGATTTGGTTGGGTTGGGTATGGTTGGGTTTCGTCGAATTCAAAATCTGCAGAAAGATTAAAACGGTTTGATGTTATATCTTCCTTAACGAATCTATTCAGTGGATTCAAATACGACATTCGACTGAAAAAATGTTACCATTAGAGATTTTTTCACAAACCAAACCAATTTCTACCAACATTGATCCCACACCATATTCTCTTTTGGAAGTGAGCCAAGATCACAGTTCGAAATTAAAAGGGAAAAAAATTAAAGGATCATCTAATTGCTAATTTAATTTTCAATTTCTGGAGAGTCTTAGATGTCTTGGATTTGATTGGATTTAGAGATCGTTTAGGTCCATAACCCTTTATTTCAAGTCAACTTTAAAAACTTTTCAGAAATTGACATTAAGTCAACAATTTTTAAATTTCGTTGTCCATTTTGGATTAGTTTTTTTAATCAAATTTATAGATTTCATTCTCAATGTATATGTACAAAAAAAACTAGATAATTAGGGTCCATAAATCGAATGCAATCAAAAGCAATACAGTCTCAGTCTCAAATACCAATGGATTAGATTGGGTTGGGTTATACGAATAAAAAATCTTTTACTGAAAATGTACAGGAACCCATTTAACGCACAAGTATCAAAATATTTTTGTCGAACAAGAATTTATAGTAATTCAAGTAATTAAAGGTAAATAACAAAAACACCCCTACCCAATTCAACTGCAGACCCAAATCATTTCAATCCCAACCCTAAAAAAATAACCAAACCCAAACCAACATCTGCCAAGCTCACATTAAATCATCGTTTATTGAAAATCGATGACTTTTATATTTTAACAAAAGCACAAATATCACAAGCCCATTCCATCGATTCAAAATCTGATCTGGACTCTGAGTTCACTGCGATTAGCTATAATTTTAGTTCGTTGAAAAAGTTATTGTTGGGTTGGGTTCATCTACACGAAGTGAGCTAGGTACTTTCATGTACGATTATTCTCCTTAAATGCAAACATACAGAAACTCAAATGCAACCTAACCCAACCCAACCCAAACCAAACCCAAATCCTGTTTTAAAAGTGAGCTTAAATCACAAAATTAAAAGAAAGAAATTATTAAACGATCAAAACAAAATATAAATGGAAGCAAGTTGGAGGAATGGGCCAAATTAACGAACTGCAACTAATTGTTAATTTAATTATCTAGTTCTGTAAAGTCTTAGATACATTGGATTTGATTGGACTTGGTCCACAGCCGAAGTGAAGCTCAAACAGCCACCAAACTTGTTTCAAGTCAAGTTTAAAAACATTAAGTAAATAATTTTTAAATTTCGTTGCTTCTTCAATGGTTTACTTTTTATTTATTTTTTATTAACCCAATAACTATTTCCTTGGATATATTTCGCTGCATTAACGCGTTTTCTATTGATTACTCTTCGTTGTTGCGAAACTTGATCAAAATGACCTGATACATACATTGACATTATCTCCTGAGTTTTTAAATCATGTTATATCAAAATCTACGGTGCGGTCACAATGAACGTGGGCGTTAGCATCGTGTGCAGAGATGCAAATGAACGATTTTGTTATGTTTGTGTTAATATCGTATGAAAAAAATGTGCGTTGAAGTTTGGTGAGTTTTCCGAGGTTTATGTTTCTTTTTTTGTTTCAGATCTTTCAGCCCTTCATCACCGCTGACAGATTGTGTGGGACCACATCGTCGAAATGTGAGTGACTTAATATTTATTTACATACAAATTTCACCATGCAATTTAAAGAAGATGCCTGTCTCATCTTTGTGAACAATCGGTTGCACTTAAATATATACAACCGTCTCAAATAATAATAATAAAGAGTCTTTGTCCAGAATAAGGTACTCAACTTAAGCTTGAAATAATATAGATAATAAGTATAAACATAAATAATTATATATAGTGCGATATCATCAAAAAATAATAATAAATACGTAAACGTCAATATTAAATCAATTTTGTATGCGTATTAATCTTATAGATTTTGCCGTACATTAAAAAAATTGATATTATTCATAATTAAGAAGATTTTTATTAGTTTTGTTGCCACAGTCTTTGGCGTTTGTATGAAAATATGCTATAATGGTTCAAAACGTATTTTTCGTACCACTTATGACGTTTTCGAATTCATCAAAAAAGTTTTATTAACATTTTGTCGACGTTTAACACTTTGTCGACGTTTGTCTTAGTGGTTTATGTTTAGCATTTAAATTTATGGTAAATTAGATGTCTACATCGATTAAGACGTATTTAGAGAATGGCCACTCAAGTTTGAACAGTAACCCCCTGATATTTATGAAGTCGAATAATTGTAATTAACCCTTTTATTTATGTATTGCTGTATTCGATTTACATATTTAGTACTCGATGACTCAGTTCCTTAATTGAGAAGTATTCTAATAAATATTGCTATTGACTGACTTGATTGACGTCACCAGTTGTGCTGGCGATCTCCTACTGTTGCCTCTGCATGACATAACTTTTATGGTATTATTGTAATTTTTTACAGGCAAATAAAATACCTCTATAATTATTTCGGCAATATAATTCCACTCTTGATTTTTTCAGGAATGTTTCCCTTTACATATTTAATTTGCTCTCTCCATTCTTTGTCATTCCATTCCACATACCATTCCATCTGTAACTGTGTCTGTTCGAAATGTTGGATTTTCTATCATTACATGAACAGTTGACTCGAGACTATTTTAGTAGGTCCATTCTGCCCTTCTTCTTGTGGAGCCTTATTTTGTGGTCAGTGGAGCATCAACACTTTCTACGTCAGATACTTTAGGTTGGTCTTATCATTTCCTTCTATAGAGCCATTTATCATTTTTTCAATCCATTTCAACCTTCTCCGTTTTATGAACGATGCCGTTCCCTTCTTTGGGTCTTTATATCTTTCGTGGTCGCAATCTTTGACTGTTCTTATTCATATCCTCTTCGTATTTTTGCTTTCTTGTATCTGTAAAACTCACTTCAATTTTCTTCTTTCTGAATTCCTCTTTGTGCTTCCAACAACTTCGTTTCACCTTCGTGGTCAGAATCAACGTATGGACGTACATAATTTGCTCTTCTTCGTGTTATTACTTCATTATTAGTTTGTTTTCCACTTTATTATGGAAAACATAATACGTGATGTAATTCGCTGCTATATTACCTAATATTCATCTTCATATTTTCATGTTTAATTCCACCATCATTATGTGATGGTGGTCTTTCACATATTAGTTCATGTTCGAATAAAATTTACTAATTTCGTCATTGTCTTCTTCATCTGTTGGGTACACATTTATTTTCTTCAATTCTTGTTTTCCCTTAAACCCTATTCTGTTTCTTCTCGTCTTCATCTCCTCAAAACGAAATGTTGCTCATTTTTAACATCTCACACTATTAGTTCTTTGACATGAGCATTCCTTTCAATTCGTTCCATGACGGTTGACAACTCCATCCATCGTCAGCTTATATGTACTTATTTTCCTATTATCACTCCAACGTCCACTGTAAACGCACAGTCTCTTACATAATCTTGATATAATGTTTTTAACTTGTCAATCCGAACATCTCCAAGATCTCCATCAATCATTAAGGAACATACTAAGAATCTCGATTCTCACCTGCAAAGCAATCATACATTACTTTTTATTGGCATCCATGTTGATTTTCATTGAATATTAAAAAGTTTCCCTGCCAAGTACATGTACTATTGCTACAATTGCTAGTATATATACTGTGGTTGTTGTGTGTCCTTTGTTTACAAATTGGTTTTTACAATCACTTTCTTCACAGCCTTTTGGTACTCTTTATAATTTCACCAAGTTTTACTTAAGACATATCCTCAATCATCGTTGGTAGTGTTTAGCAATTTGAAATAATATTTGACCATATTGACAGTGTACTATATCAGTGTACAGTGTACTATGTTACTCACTCTGTTTAATGAAGACATCTGCGAAATTATCTGCTGTTTGCTCTACAGGTTTCTTTAAATGTTAAGTCATTCCATCGTCTCCTATTTTCTTGTTTGTGACCATTGTCCAATATTTTTTCATTTATTCGGAGTTTCTTACAAACGAATGCCTTTAGTTTGTTTAAATGCTACGTGCGGAAATGTTAATTTCGTATGTTTGTAGTCAAATGTTGTCAGAATGCTTACAAAACGCAAGATGAGCAATAGTAACTACTATTTAATCACATGGAATCAACACAGAAGAATATTCGTGCTTCCCACCGAGGACGAGTTGGTCATATAGTAACTTTCGTTCGAATATTTAGATGCACAATGATTAGGGAATTCATTCTGGGCACGTACACATTTCCATTTTGTTCTTTTGCTTTTACTCATCTCCCTCTGTAACCCTCAGTAGTTTTCGCTGTTTGTCTATAGTTGTTCAACAATATTTTTTTTCGCCTTCCTTTTGGATTTTATGTCGTCTTAAGTACATTTTAACAATTATGAATCCAACATTCGATTTTTTCTTCCTTCGAACTCAAAATTTTCTACACAATTTTTTTCGTTATCTTACAACGGCTAGTTATCTAGCCTAGTTAATTTTTTTCCGTGACTTTGTTGGTCCATCTCTTTACTTTTTTAAACACGACGCTACCAATTGCGCACCTATTCTTATTTTGTCGTACCTTAATAATTATTACATATTTTGAGTTACATTAAATTGAAGCAAATGCTTAAGCTCGATGGAACAACGCTCTATCAGCCTATTGTTCATGAAAGTAGCGCATAAATTGTTTTGGAAAATTATTCCCATATTCCTTGCATTAGAAATATTTGGAAGAATGCAATAAAATATATTTTATTTTAATTTATTAGCAAAATCATTTTTATTTCGTTATATTTTATGCCTAATTTTTCTTGTATTTAATTCCAACACAGATTTAATTAAAAAAACTTTCATCTACATGAGTTGCAATTATAATATTTATAATAATTAATTGCAATATGTGTTACATTTGTATACTGGAAATCGATATCTTAAGCTTGCTATATTTCTACTTTTCCTATGTTTAAATACATTTTTTAAATTTTGAATGAGCTAATTAGGTTTCATGTATATCTTGTTGGCGCCCCTCTTGTTCATACATTTAGTTAAGAATAAATATCTTTATCTTGTGCGGTGAATATAGCGTAGCTTCCATTGTTGGAGATCGCGATATCTTCACCCTCGACGTCCCGTCCCGTCCGAAAGATATACGCGAAAGCTGACGCGGCGCCGCTCGCCCGAAGGAGGTGGGGGCGTCACAAACAGGCGCCTGGCGTCGCGTCAACTCTCGACGCCGCTGCGAAGCGCCGCGCGCGTCCGCAAAAACAGCTAACGCCCGCGCGCCTCGCTCTTCCTTTTTGGCGTCGGCATCGGGCGCTCGTGCCGACCCGGAGTCAACAAGGACGGAGAGCCTTTCTTTCTCGTCCTCGCCGGAGAAAGCGCATACGTCGGCGGGGAGCGAGGCGACGTCGGGCGTCGCGTAAAATTAAAAGGGCCGAAATTAAGCGCCGCCGGAATGGACGCAGCGACGTCGTAACAGCGACGCCGACCGATAAAAAGAGAAGATAAAGCGAAGTGGGTTTACGGTTATGCGACGTTTGCGCGCCCATCGGGCTTAACGGTCACTCGGCGGGGATCGCAGGACGTTTAGGCCTGAGGCGCAATTAGCGTGTCCTCCATGTTAAAGATTTTCGGTCGCCGACTCCAGCTTGACGGATGAGGACGCTTCCAATTAATCTAAATACAAATCTCTAGCTGTTTAGCTTACTCGAATATTATCACCATGATTTTTTTCAATAAAATTAATATAGACCTTAGAAGATAACATACTTATAATAATTAATCGTTAAAACTGATTTTGCTGGCCAGTATTCCACAAGGAGCAGGCTGGAGAAAACATGCAATTAAATTCAACAGTTTTAGAAACATACCAAAATTATTCATGGTTATAAAAATTAAAGTAATACAACGTGAAAAAGTATGATACAACAACGACACCTAAAATACGTAATTAAGTATAATAAAAATTGCAAAAATCGAAAAGAGAAATAGAAACAGAAAACAATATCGACAAATGGCGAACAAATATAATATGAAAAAAGGATACTGCAGAAATTTTAATTAAAGAATAAAGAAGAAAATGTAAAAAAGGAAGCATGAGAAGAAAATTTGATAAACGAATTGAAAGGAATGAAAAAATGGCCCATTTAGGCCCATTTAGACAAGTGGTACAAATGAAGCTCAAACCTTGGTTTGTGTCTGAAATCAGATTACCGTTTTTGACCAATGAAAGCGGAGAATCACGGCCTGTTGTCACAGTAATTCCACGTCGTCTTATTCTCTAGGAAAACAATCTACAAGAAATCAATTTGTGCGGTATCGGTGGTTGGATTGCGTTGGGTCAGGTTTTGTTGAGTTGGGTTGGGAGTTACTGTTTTCGTCAGCAAAAACCAAAAACGATTTGAAAAAATTGATACCAACAATATTGAAAAACAAAGTTCAAGGATAACCACAAACGAAATATACTTAGTAATCTTGTTCAATCATACTGTGGATTTTAATTATTCTAATGTGTTGCGTCAAGACTGTAAAATTTAGTAAAAAGCTCATAGTCATATTTGCTACAATTGTTTAACCCATTCAATTATCTCCTTTAATGAAGGTGAAAGCAACTAGTTTTCACTTTCATTGTTTCTTGTTTGGGCATTGCTTTCATTGGCAACAATTTTGACTTTAGAAATAGTGTACTAGATTGGGTTTTAATTGGACAATTTTCTTTGATTTTGCCACTATTTAGTTTCCCTTCATTGCATTTATTTGATTTTCTTTAGCTTTCGGTTCTTGTATTCATCGTTTGTTTTAAATTCTCAAAATTTGGTTATCGTTCCTTCACTTTCTTGACATTAATTTAGTTTATTTAAGTGCGAAGATTTTGGCCAATTTCCCAATTCTTTCCATTTTGATATTTCTCGATGTCATTGGCTCGGGTAGCTTTTCGTTAAGTTGGTTTGGGTTTGGGTTGAATTATTCAGATTTCATTTTAATATTCAATTTTGTTTTATTTTGATTACGTGTCATCTCCTTCTTTAAAGTTCTTTAATCCACCGTAGCGTTTTTTTTTTTTTAATTTATTGGATTTACTTTTCGTTTGGATTCGTTTGTTCTTCATTCATTTTGTTTAATTTGGTTAGGTTTCGTTTTTTTTTTCGATTTCCTTGCTTCATTTTTTATTTCACTTTGAATATTATATTTTTAATTTGTGTTGGTTGCTTTCGTTTACGCAATTTTAACAATTTCTGCGATTTTAAAAGTATTGATTTTCTAATTATATTGAAAATAATTGCGATTGGGTCAATCTTGATATTTTTTCAGTTTAATTGGGTTGGGTTGGGTTAGCTTGAATTGAACTGCATTGGACAGAACTGCACACTTTGTTTTGTTTGTTCATTATTTTGTTTCAATTTCATTTGGTTTTGTCTTTTTTCACTTTTTTAATTTTCATTTTTTTTTCGCTTTTGCATTTCGCAATTTTTGTATACTATTACAATTTTTGCATTTTAGGCAATTTTAAATGTGTTGATATTTTTTCGATTTTATTGGCTTGGGATGAATGCACTTCATCGGAATTCTTGAATTTCTCGTGTTGGGTGTTTTGATTTTTTTCGCTTCCTTTTGTGCATCCTATCCTTTTCACTTGTTTATCCTTTGGTTTCAATTCAATAGGTGTCATTTGTTCGATTTCACTGCTTCACTTGCTTTACTTTCATCTAGTTTAATTTTGCTTGTTATTTATTTGATTTTGTTTGTGACTTTGTTTACTTTAATTTGGCTTTCGTTTTCGTTGCTACAGTTGTTTAACATTCATTCATGAAGGGATTACTTTTTATGTTCATCCCTCTTTGTTTATGTTTCGCTTTCATTCGTAACAGCTTTTGCATTTGAAAAAGTCTAGGATTTCGTAACTTGGGCAATTTTTCCAATATACGCAGTTTTTTTATGAGTTGGGGTTTTTGAATTTATTCGATTTTCTTTTATTTCAGTTATTGTGTTCGTAATTTGTTTAAAATGGATAAGATTTCGTCATCGTTGCTTCACTTGCTTGAGTTTAATTCAGGTTATTTAATCGTGTGGGTAGGTCGGTTGTGTAGGGCCGGACTAGGTCCAGTTGGGTTCGGTTGCGTTAGGTTGAACTGGGTCCATTTGGCGTCGTTGTGTTCCTTTATTATTTTATAACTTATTCGATCATGTTTCAATTTGGTTTGGTTTAGTCGTTTTCAAATTTTTGATTTTCATTTTAATTTTTCATAGCAAATTTTTGTCCATTATTACAATTTTTGCATTTCGGACAATTTTTAAAGTATATATATTTTTTTTCGATTTCATTAGCTTGGGCAGTTTTCTGTTAAGATGGGTTGGATTTGAGCTGAGCTGAATTATTTAGAATTTCATTTTAATATTCAATTTTGTTTTATTTTGATTTCGTTTCGTTTTCGTTGTTTTACTTCTCCTTCTTCGAATCTGTTTGATTAAAATGTATTAGATCGTCGTTCGTTTGGATTCGTTTGTTCTTCATTTGTTTTGTCGAGTTTTTTTGTTTTTCGTTTTGTTTCGGTCTTCACTTTTTTGATTTTCATTTTAAACTTAGCAAGCATTTGATTTAATTTCCTTTAACAGCAATTTTTATCTATTATTGCAATTTGTGCGTTTTGGACGTGCTGATATTTTTTCGATGTTATTGTTTTGGCTTGCGTTTTGCTAGGTTGGGTTATAACCCAAATTGACTATAGTCTAGTTCAATTCTTTTTGCTTTATTCGATTTAATTTTATTATAGTTGCATACGTTCCTTTTTCGATTTTAATTCGTTTATGTTTCATTTTGTTGCTTGAATTGATTCGTTTCTTCTGTGCATCCTCTCCTTCTTATCTGTTAATCATTTGGTTTAATTTGATTAAGTGTCATTCGTTCGGTTTGATTGCCTCACATCCAGTTTATTATTTTGTTTGTTTTATTTTCTATCTGTAATGAAACCACAGCGATGTTGAAAATTTTCGTTATGGGATGGGTTGAATTGGGCCAGGTTGCCCTTTTAAAAATTATCAATTTTCCATTGTTTTATCATTTTATCATTCTTGCACTTGCAGTTTTTGTTTCAATTTAATTTGCAGAATTTTGTAAAAAAAAATTAAAATTTTGCATACATTTTGAGAACGTTCATAATTTTCTCAACTTTTTTTCCGATTTTATTTGCTTAGATTGCATTTTACTAGGTTGGGTTGGTGTTGAACAATGGAATTCTTTAAAATGTATGAATATCTTTTCTTTTGCGTTCACCTGTTCGTCTTTTGATTTAAATTTATTGCGATTTTGTTACTTGCATTTTCATTAATTTTCTTTCATATTAACTTACCAAGCTATCTTCATCTGTTTGTTTTGTTTTTGTTTCGCCCTCAGGTGCAAAAACTTTTGAAATTTTGGATTTTGGACGATTAAAAGAAATTTCGTCCATTTTTATATTTTTTTTTTCAATTTCATTTCGTTGGGCTGCATTTAGTTGAGTTGAATTTTCCACGTATTTTCTTCAAGTTCCCATTTTTGTTTTACATACAGTAGGTTCGTTTTCTTCGATTGAACCGACTCAAACTCAAAATATCCAAATTCAGAAAATGTGTATTATGTACTAGTGTTATAGGAAGTTTATGACAAAAGAACCTCGTAGATCTCAAAGAAATTAAAGGCGACCGAGAATATTTGTAATTTGTTTGGAAATCGCTCAAAACGTATAGAGCTCTATAAGCATCCATCCACATTTACTACAGTATTGGTGGTGTAGTACTCTAACCATCAGACTAGTAATCCTAAGGTTCGAATCCTAGATGACTCGCTCTGAATTTTATTTCAGATTTAAAGTAGAAATGATTGTCACCGAATTAAATCAGATTACCTAAGCTGGGTCATTGTGATAAAAAGAATAACTTGGCTGCGTCTGTAGCTATTATTTCACTACCAGCAATACTTGCCTTACTCTCATATCAATTTCCTACCTGCATGACCAACACATCCATCCAACGTTCCGTTGTTCTAGAGACCAATGGACGGTACCCCCACACAGATCGATAAATTCAGATTAATTAGCGCGATAATCACCCAGATGGGGTTCCCTAGAGAACCGACGTCGCTTCCCCTTCGGCCCCGACGTACACGAAAGACATCGGCGAAGATTCCTCTTCGAGTGCGCTTCAGCGGCGATCGCGTGATCCGGCCTCGCGCCCATCCATCATATTATCTAATTGGCCTTGCCCGCGCCGACAAAGACGCCGCAAGACGTACACCTCTGCAATTGCACCCGTACGTCACTTCGATGCCGATAAATTTCTCCTTTATTGCCGCCGAAGAACATTGTAATCTCGAGGCGGGAACGCAACGAAGAAGAAGAAGAAGAAGAAGAGGGTCTTTTGGACCGCCGACAGCCGGTGATCTAGAGGGAGGCAGAGGTTAGAAATTTAGGAAGAAATACATCATAATATTATTCCAACAATTGTTTGTTTGAAAATTGTGGTTTGTTCGATATTCGCTGAAAAATAACTGGAGAGTTATTTAGACCGAATGGCGTCACCTTCGATGATTTAGATCGTCATCATTTGCGAGTTGCTATAATTTCATGTGATGTTCTACTTTTACATTGAAAATTGATTCCAAATGCGTTTAATATTTGACAATTATTACAAAAGCTATTCTATTTAAGTCAGTTTTCTTTTCCTACGAAAACTGCACGGACAGGAGTTCCAATAACCAGGTCGTGGGATTAGAGTCCTGTCCTACAGCTTATGAAGTTATCATTCCCAAAAAAACTTGTCTAAAATCCTTTAAGTTACTACAATTCGAATTAATACAAACCATCCCTAATTTTATTTGAAAATTAATTGAAGTTTTCGTACAGTGTTTTCTCTTAAAATACACTTAGTTAACTAGATTGTCTTGTTTTAAGTGGAATTACAACGGCGGTGGTTCGTTGTCATTTGGAGCATGCACGTAACGTCCTCCGTACCGGCAAACAATCCACCCATATCTCACGTGCAAACAATCGGGGAAATTTTCCGCCAAGAAAACGTCGTCGAATTCGATACATAAGTCGGAGAGAGCGTGGGACGTTTTCTCATCCCCTTACCCCTCTCGTGCTCCTTCCGCACATTTCGGTGTGTCGAACATATATCAAAGTGTCCCACGCAGCTCTTGAACAAATAGCGCGGAATCATTTCGGTGACTGCAGCTTCCCGTTGGAGCGTTTCGCCAAAGTTAGTGGCGACGCTCGCTGTGTCAATAAACAAAATTCAATTTGATTTCAATTTGGTTATCGTTATGTATATATTATGATTGTTATATGATCATTAAAATTATCACAGGAGGAAATATTTTAGTCCTACCATAAGTTTTGAAGCACTAAAACTTCAATAAATTCAAATAACTATTTTCCAAGTGATTTCAGATCATGTTACAGTTATGAAATTATTTAAACCTATGAAATATTTTAACTTTATCATAAATTCAAACGTTTATAAATAACGCACCAAAATATCAGAGACAAAAAAATGTTATGCACCGAGAAGGAGTTAGCAGGAAGTTGGTCGAATATAAATCCTATACGTAAAATCAACTGTCGAAGGAAAAATGAATAGAATCATATGGGGGATAATTCAATAACAACTTCAAAACAGTTATAATTAAATAACTCGGTTAATTGTCGAAGAGTAAATCATGTGTATAATTCAAGTGTATCGTTACAATAAATAATTTATCTGTTCAAAGTGCCTAATAGACCTAATGAGTTTTGTGTGATTCCGGATGTCTATCCAATCTATTGTGAGTTCAGAAACGAAAGTGCGAAACTCGTAATTAAAACTATAAGAAATTCCACAAAATCCGGATTATATAAAATAGGCAAACGTGTTTTTGACGTGAGGCACAAAGTACACAAGTCAAATTCATCGTCATAAATTATTTGTAATCAAAACACATAAAATTTGCGACTCAACCCAAACGTGCTTTGAACATAATAAAGCCACACCCATTACAACAATCTTGCTACAAGTAATACAAGCATAATCCGAACCCAACCCAACCCAACCTTCCTTCTTTCACAACAAACTTTAATAAATTAAAAATATGGAGAAAGGAAAGACAGGAAGACATGGAGTGGAGAAAGAATGTAGAATTGGAATGGAGGAAAGAAAAAGAGGAGGCAAACGAGAGAATAAAAAACTAGAAGAAAAAGTAGAATTAATGGAAAAAAGGATAGAAGAAATAATATTATAATAAGGGGGCTAGAGGTAGAAAAAGGCAGAGAAAAAGAACAAGTGACACAATGGATAAATAAAGAATTGCAGGCCGAGGTGAGGATAGATGACGCGTACAAGATGGGGGGAAAGGGGAAGGAGATAATACTAGCGAAAATGACAACAGAAATGGACAAAGAAGAGGTGATGATGAAAAAGGCGAAGCTGGCAGGTAAGAAGATATTCATTGACAATGACTTAACAGAAAAGGAAAGGGAAATACAGAGGGAGATATGGAAATACGCTGTGGGGGAGAGAGAACAAGGCAAAAGGGTAAGGATGGGCTACAGGAAACTGTACGTGGACAATAAATGTCTGGTGTGGGAGGAAGAGACTAAGACACTAAGGCAAAAAAAAATAAGGAAGAGGGGGACATGGGGGCAGGGGATGAAGATCTGGTCAGTAGAGATATTGCGTGGAGGGAGAAATCAATGGAAGAAGAGATGGGAGACGGAGGGAAGGGAAGAAAGGAGAGGACAGAGAGGATGGAAAAACGGTCTATTGGCAAGTTGCTGGAATGTAGCGGGACTAGAGAAGTGGCTGAAAGGGGAATGAAAGATGATCTGAGAGAATATATAGAAAAATACTTCATAGGATGGACAGAAACGTGGATGAATGGTAAGACGTGGAAGAGATGTAAGGTAAATATCCCGGAAGGGTACAGATGGATTTGTCTGGGAGCGGTGAGAGACAAAAAGAGGAGGGATATATGAATGCAAGGACGGGAAAAGTAATGGCACTGGAGGGTTGGAGGGGTCTAGTTGGGAGTACAGGAAATGCGAATTCTGTGTGGAAGGCGATGATAAATGGGAGCACTGGATGAGAGGCTGCAAAGAAGTGAAGATGGAGGAAGTGGAGAAGGGGGATGGAGGAGATTGGAAAAGAACCATGGGGGAGAACGGAGAGGGTGTCAGATTCTTGACAAAGTTAAGGGAATTGAAGGAGAACAGGAGAAGGGTGGTGAGGGAAATGCAGGCAGGAGACGACACCTAGGAAGAGAGATGTGGAGCGAGAAGAAGAGCCAGGAGAAAATAACATATACATATACTATACTAGGTTACTAGGTACGAAACAGGATGTAGGAAAACAGATATGTCAATAAAGGTTTTTTTTTTATTAAAAATAAAACATTTCATAACATTTCTATATTTAAGAGTTATTACAAATTAACCCCACCCCCGCATGCCGTTGCGTTCCCCACTGAAGGTGTGATTTTGCTTCCTCGGAAATGTTACTTGATTTATGATCAATATAATTTCCAACCACTTCCTAAAGTGATAGATGTTTGGGGCAACAATTTAATCCCTCTCTCTGGAAGTTCATTATTTTTTCTGTCTGGGGAATATTTAGATGCAGCTGCATTCTTAGGGCCACGTTATGTGTTAACCTGTACAAAATCGGTCGTCTTGATCGATTAGTTGAACGTTCAAAGTTATTTTGGTATCAACCCAACCCTGACTGAACTAACTTAAGATAAATATTTGGTACTTGGTATAATTCAAGATAGTTAAGATGGTTGAGTTCAATTTCGTTGACTTCGGGCAAGCCCAAAATGCATTTCAAGGTATGAGCTTGCGCCATAATACAACTGCATCGGTTGGTTGCTTTAGGTTAGGCTTGCATCTAAAAACGTTTCAGTTATATGTATTTAGTAGATACGGTTGATATGGGCTGGCACCAAAATACTTTTCTGCGAAGGTGTGGGCTTGCGCAGAATCATATTGATTCTTAAATGATTTGGTTTGGCTTTGGTTGACTTGCGCTAAAATGCTTGACCAATTTGCCCCAAAATCAATTAGGAAAGTTCAAGAATATAATCTTCTGCGAATGTATGGGCTTGAGGCAAAATGGTAATGAATCTTAAATTATCTGGTTTAGGTTGGTCTAGGCTTGCGCTGTAATGTTTGACCAGTTTTGCGCGAGACCAGAATTTCATAGATTGAAGTGATTTGGTCTTTCCCCAAAACTAAATGAGGAAAATTAAATAAGATATTTTTCTGCGAATGTGTATATTTGCGTCAAAATAACACTGATTTAGATTACTTGGTTTTGGGTTTAGTTGGGCTTGCGCTGAAATGCTTAACCAGTTCGGCGCGAGCCCAGAAAGTTGGGTTGATGAGCGTGCATTAAATTCATGATATTTTTGAGACACACTCAACTTAATGTTGATATTTTAGGGCAACCCAATTATGTCTAAACTGAAGTGTCTCGACATATTTTGCCGATATTCAGAAGTTGGGTTGAGTCAAGTTGGTTTAACGTGTAGTTTTCAGATATTCACAGGAAACTTCTTATTATTATATAGTATTCCGAGTATAACAAATTTTGCGCCAAATGGAAACCTGGATTAAGTTGTGTTTACTTGACTGAATGCATACTATCATTTGATAGATGTTCAACAATTGAAATTTGATAGGATGGTTGAAGAATTCAGAACAAAATTGTTTATGTTTCAAAATTAACAGTTTTACTCAGTAATTAATTGGTCTAGGTTGGTTTAAGTTGGGTTTCAAGCTTAGAGAAAAGTTTTTTCGATTCACTAAATATTGGTCTTGGTGGAATGTGTACTTACTGAATTTCTGCAAACAGTTTTTTAAAAACAAGTTTACAGTAATTCATAAAAAACATTGTAAAAATCATTTTTTTTATTCCTAGTAAATAATATATTTGTGAGAATTCAGCAGGCGAGTTGGGTAATTAAAGGTTCATTTGCGGGACGCTGATTTGTTTGAGTATGTATTTAAAAAACATTTGCATTTTTTTTTCTTTAAAAATGTATGTTTTCAAAATATTAGTTTATTATTATTAATGAGTTGGATTGGGTTGTGTTTCACGAATTGTTGATGCAATTTAGCAACTGGGTTGGATGTATTGAAGACACATTACGCCGGTATGATTTTATTGAACGCCCACTTACAAACCCATTTGGAGAAATTTGCAGAAATTTTATTCCACGATTTTATTTAAAAACTTAATTATTTATTTTTATTTAACGGCGAGTTGGTTTGGGTTGAAGTGGTTTAATTCTCACCAACCTCATCAACCTAACCCATGTATGAGTTGAGCTTGCGACTAAAATAAAATTGGAGAGTTCAAGGTAGTTTTTACTTTGTTGGCTTGGTAATCGATCTGAAATTGGTTGGCTGGTGTTGCGCTAGAATGACTTTACAGTTCGGCGCAAGCCCAACTTCACGATTGTTTGGTATTTTCGCGCAAGCCAATATTTTATGTTCAGACTAGATTGAAGTGTTCGAACATATTTCGACACAAGCCCAACCCAACTAAATCGATTTAAGATTGATTGGTTCTTGTAGAACTCGAGCTATTTTTGCACAAGCCCTCACCAAGCCAACGGCCATTTGTTAGTATTAGTTGGAGAATTGTACAAAAATGTCAATCTTAATAATTTGGTTGGTTTGGATTGGGTTGTGTTGGGTTGGGTTGGGTTGGCGCTAAAATGCTTGAACAGTTTAAAATAGTTTCAGCACAAGCCCAACATGTCGCAGATTAGATTGATTTGGACTTGCACAATAATTCCAATCAATCTTCACTAGGTTAGATTTTTACGTACGCCAGTTCAGCCTATTTTGAGACACAATCAACTTACTTATTTAGTTGTTTAAGATAAGTACAAACTAGAGTGAAGTTGGCCTAGTCACAACCTTTGGGTTTTGACTTTAACATCTTCATCTTGAAACCCACCGAAATGGAATTTGCAACGAAACCCAAATTTTTAATCTGCACGTAATTATTTTTCACGTCGTTTCATACATTTCATTTCGTTGAGTTTCAATAATATTTCTGAATGTAACTGGGTTACTCGGCTTCTTAGCATTTAGTGTAAAATGTTAGGGAAAAATAATATATTCAATAAAAAACAAAGTCTCAATCAAAACGTACCACAAAGATCAAGAAATGTCATACTTTGTACAGTTGCTTAGAAAGTAGATTGAGAAATATGACACTACGACAAGTTAAATAACAACCTTGTTCTCATTAATTGCGCCCACCGCAGCATTTTTTATATTGAAAACAAAGACACGCTTTCAGATTCAATTAAATAAACCAAGACTCTTCATAAAATATCATATGAATTAAAAGGATATTTCCTCATACAACAAAACGTCAGGAATTAAAGCAAAGACATCGAACAACACTGACCCTAGCCTCTGAGGTTCTTGCAAAATAACTCTTTAGGATCATTAAAAGTTTGTAATATAAATACGTGGATAAGCAAAAATTTATATTCATGTTAAATATCGGAAGAAACAAAACTAGTAGGTTCGAAGGCGTAGTGGAAATGTATTAAATTTTGTGATATTAGAACTTAAATGCATTGAATTTCTTTTAGTATTTCTCTTCATCCTGTCCCCGAACTTTTTCCATATTTTTCGATTATATTACAAAGTTCTTGACTTTAGTTGTTTGTAAGCCTCATAACTTTCTTTCATTTTCTTATTTAGGTATTTCTGCTTTTGCCTATTAGACAAGTAGCAACTGACAACTTTTGACAATTGTTTTTTGCATTTTTCATAATTTTGATAATGTTTTCGTACCTTTTATTTTATACCTTGTATATTTCTTACAAACGTTATTGCATTTTTGAAGTTGAATTAGAATTTTCCAAATGTTTTGAGATTACAATTTTGTTTATTTTTGCAGTTCAGACAACGTCTCGCATATGTGAAAGAATGTTGTATTTTTTATTGTTATTTTTCGCAATTATTAGCATTTTCATAACTTTTTAAGAACTGGTACTTTTGGCAATTCCTGCAATTGTAATTTTTTTGCATTTTTTGAAAAATACCGTCACAAAATTGTCAAAGTAAAAATGTAAATAACATGAACATCAAATTGAGAACAATTGAACAAAGATTTTAAAGCTCATCTTTATCACGATTGTCCAGAAAGCTGCCTACAACAACACTAGAAAAATTACTCCTGTAAGTACACGAGTTAATTCTACTTTAGAAATAAATGAAATTATCAAGGAGAAATATGAAAAAGAAGAGGGTGGCAGCAATTCAGAGATCCAGCAGACCAAACTATGCTAAACAACAAAACACAGAAACCTAAAGAGAACCCATACCCATACTTAAATAAGTTCCCTTCTGCAGAACCTGTCAGCAGATGAAAAAAGTATTATTCTCTCTGGAAAGTAAAATGTATGATTAAGAGATCATTTAATCATTTATGTTAGATAAAAATAATTCAAGATAATCAGTAACAGCAATGCAAGTTCAATAAAAACACCAGACACCGATATATTTTTGTTGGATTAATTAGTTATTTATCGAGGAGAATTGGGATGGGTTGGAGTGACATTCAATACGTCTGTGGACGGAAATACTACAGTCACTTTGATTATATACATTGGTAGAGGTGCGTTTGAACCATGAAGAATTCTGATCAGATCCAATAGGTCAATGGAATCCTTTGTCATAGTGAACAATTTTCAATGTTGAAAAAATTGAACGATTTGATTTGTATCGATGAAAATAAAATAAAGTTATGGTGACCATGTCGAAGCCAGTAAAATAAAATAAAATAGATTACTGATCTTCTTGAACAGAAAAGGGATCTAAAGGAAGGTTGTGAAAGTTAAGAGAAAATCTAGAGTGGAATTGGAGCCAATGGAAAATTAAATCCAAGAACGTTAAGAATGCGTCCCTTTGTATTATAATAAAATTTATTATCACATCCCATTTTGGTCGGTGCTTTAATTTGTTCCACTCGGCTTCAACGACTTCGGATCAATAAACAGCACCTTTCCTAGTAAATTGTCAGCCGAGCTCAATAATGTATAAGCATTTTTACGTGGTATATAATTAAATGCCACCGTAACTACCTATATCTACAACCACTTAGTCGCAAACTAGAAATTACGTCATTTCCGAAAGTACACGATGACGCATAACAAAACACTCGTTACGACGTTAAACTTGGAAAAATCGCCTCCTCGACCAATTGTCCACATTAACTAGTTTAATAGCAAGTTGAGTTCCATCCGCGATAAAAGTTTCATATCGTAATTCGGTGACGACGTACTTGCGTCGAAAAACAGCCGGAGTAAGCAGAACTGGATCAACAAGCGCCGGCTGGGGGGATGCGCGGTTCGAACGGCGAAAAAAAGAACAAACGGGCAAACAAATGCATGCGAAATGTTTAGCGTCGAGCGGCGAAGATGCCTGAACAGTTGGTGAAACATTGTAAAGTCAAATGTGCCATTGTAAATCTTCGGTCTGTCCGCCCTCCCGCTTTATTTGACATGAGGGAAAATTAAATTCTGCGACAGAAACACAGACGCGCGCCGGCGGAGGGGTCGGTTTGGGATATTATTGAAACAGACACTCGTGCGTCCCCGGATTTATATCGCGCGATTTTCGCGAGAATGCGCGCCCGTTTCTCTATTTATTGAATTCCGGGCGTGTTTGTCGTGAGTGATGATATTTTTGCGCGAGGCGCGCGTGGCTCGTCGCCGATCAAATTCTATTGCATTTTTTCGCGTTTTATGGCCGGCTGTCCGCCGGGGACGAAAATGATTGATGCCTCGTATTTTCCATGCTTTTGTACGAGATATTGCTAACGAGTTACACGCATGCGATTATTGGACGTGTGTGTCATTGAGTTGGACGAATGTTTATTTATTTATTTTATGGAGAATTATAGAAAATAGAAACAACACACAGTCTCTAAACTACAATCTGAAAATCAAGAAATCCCACGATAACATTTTTATTGGCTTGTCGTTTTTATTAATTGGGATTTCATTTTTAATTCCATTAATTAATTAGTTCTATTGTTAGGGTAGGAACTCGCTAAGAACGTCAATTAGAAAATGTTTTTAAGTGTTAATAAAAAATGAAGTTGTTAATTGTGGTGTCAATCGTGCATTAAAATGCCATGAACATTACTTGAACAGGTTGTGTGCAGTAAGTGAGAGTAGGTGTGTGTGTGACTAATGTGAATGGCTATATATATGAATGAATAAGAAAATTATCTTCTAGATAATTTCCGTCGTTTGATTTATCCCTTAAAGCATTGCAGTAGAACAAAATGACCATTCTGTTCGAAATCCTCAATTCTGACTGATCTTCACTTACGTGAACTTACATTGACAGCAGCTTTCTTATTATATATTTTTTGAATTTTGCCAAAATTGGTTATGACATTGGCTGATTTTATTGCACGTTTTGTCTCCTTCATTGTGATGCTGACCATGTTTGACTGCCATCTCTGTCATCAATATTTTCTCTAATTGCCTCCTCCCCATTCTATACTCCACAAATCATTGTAAATAATATTCAGCCTGAAATCATTCTTTCTAAATTTTTTTTATTAGACATACGTTTAATATGAGCTTTTTCTAATATCAGTCGTTTTAATAAATTGTGTTCCACATCCAAAGCTTCCAAAACTTTAACGTCCAAATCAAAATTATGGCTTAAAATGAAATGATGCTCCACTGGTGCAGTTTTTGATTTGATCAATGTAGACTCCACTGCAGTGTTTACAATTTATTTTGTAAATTACGGTGGACCTTAAAAGTAAAGGACTTTTATTTTTTATTTATGTTATGAAAATGATATTCGCCTTAATGAGTTGGTAAGTCTTGCGTTATATTTTTTTGTATCATATTCCCAACTAACTGCTTCCCTCTTCGATTTTTATTCCATAATCTCATAATCTCAATCTTTTGAAATACTTTGCATTTTTTGTAAAAAAATAAAAATTTATAAGAAATCTCCAATTGACAAGTAGACAGTAAAAATTGTAAAAAAAATTTGGTTGCACGTTTTTTTTTTTGCAGAAAACAATTTTATAAAATTACAAGCTTGACATTTCTCAAAATTTGCATTTTTTATTTTGCTACATTACTGGACCCGACCCAACAAAAATCCAAAAAATTAAAATCACTGAATAAGCATAAGCAAACATATGCAATAAAAATCCAAAAAAGCTTTGACATTTTTAAACTTTGGTTCACGATAACAAAATAATACTTTTTGCGGAAAATAATTAGACAAAATATAAACATTGACATTTTTTAATATTTGCATTTTTAGCCTTTTTTGATTCTTCACAATCTTTCATTTTTTTATTTTTGCAATACTTTTTTTGGCAGAAAACAAATTAGAGAAAAATATATAAAACTTTGACTTTGACATTTTTTAGAATTAGTATTTTTCATTTTGCTACATTCCTGGACTCGACCCAGCCCAACCCAAACGAAAAAAACAATTGAATATTCTGCATGTTTTGTGCAAAAAATATAAATATATGAAAAAAACCCAGATCCCGAACAGACTAAAAACCAGTAAAAAATTTCAAAAAGTTCTAAAAAAATTCATGAGTTTGGCATTTTTAACTTATTCGATTTTCTATTTTTTTCTTAATTTATTATGGCATTGGGTTTTGCTATAGAGTTTTATTTCACCGTTTTTTCACAATTGTGACAATTGTTACATTTTTCGGAATCTTTATCACTAGGGTTCAGTCCTATGTTTTGTGTTTGCTGTTGCTAAATTTTATTTATTTGGATCGATTGCATTTTTTTCTTGGTCGTTTCTTTGATTGTAGTCTGTTTTGGATTCCGTTCATATCTGAGCTGGGCTGGCTTGGATTTGGTTGAGTTGGGTTGTTCTGAGTTTGCTGTTGCCGAATTTAATTTATTCGGATCGATTACGATTTTTTGTTGGTTGTTTCTTTGATGGTTGCATTTTTGGTTTCTGCTCATGTTTTTTCGAGATGGGTTGGGTTAGGTTGGATTTGGTTGGGTTGGGTTGGGTTGGGTTGGGTTGGGTTGGGTTGGGTTGGGTTGGGTTGGGTTGGGTTGGGTTGGGTTGGGTTGGGTTGGGTTGGGTTGGGTTGGGTTGGGTTGGGTTGGGTTGGGTTGGGTTGGGTTGGGTTGGGTTGGGTTGGGTTGGGTTGGGTTGGGTTGGGTTGGGTTGGGTTGGGTTGGGTTGGGTTGGGTTGGGTTGGGTTGGGTTGGGTTGGGTTGGGTTGGGTTGGGTTGGGTTGGGTTGGGTTGGGTTGGGTTGGGTTGGGTTGGGTTGGGTTGGGTTGGGTTGGGTTGGGTTGGGTTGGGTTGGGTTGGGTTGGGTTGGGTTGGGTTGGGTTGGGTTGGGTTGGGTTGGGTTGGGTTGGGTTGGGTTGGATTCGGTTGGGTTGGTCTTATTACTTTGTATTTGCTGTTGCTCAATATTATTTACTTGAATCGATTACAAATTTTTGCTGGCTGTTTCTTTTATTGTAGGATTTTTATCGATAAAATGGAGATTCGCCAAACATTTTTTCTTCTGTTTAAAGACGACAACAAAATAATAATCGATAAGTTTAGTCCTCGCACTAAATTCACTAAACAAATGTTGGGCAATTGCTAAAGCAAGTCAATGAAGACAGCCCAATAGACAGATTCAGTTCCCGTCCAATAATCCAACAGTCAACCGAACCCAACCCAATCCAATTCAACCAAACCCAATCCAATTCAACTCAACTAAACCGAAGAAAACATCGAAATCGTCAACGTCTATGTAAGAACAAATTTTTTGGATTAAAATTTAAACTACACTGCGTTTAAGGAAATTGGAAATTGTTCCAACGGATGTTTTATGTCTGTTCGGTTTGTCTTCGTTTTATTGCATTTGGTTTATTTCGTCCAATTGCATTAATCCTTATTGCATGGTTTGATTGGTTTTACTTTAGGGAATTGATTTTTTATTTGCGGTTGCACAGGTCAAGGGTGTCACTGGAAGGTGATTTTTTATTTGACCTTGCACACCTCAAAGGTATCAATGGAAGGTGTCACTCGTTTAAGCCATTTTTTATTTAGAATTCTTTACCCCCCCCCCCCCCCCACACACACAGAGAGATCAATTACCATGGTGATAATTTTAAATTATATTCGCATTAGTTTTGATTGGGTTGATTTGGGTTGGGTTTGTAAACTCCAACCAAGTTTAGGTCTCCAAACAAACCCAATCCAAATTGTAATACTGAAATACTTGCAAAACCACGAACCTAACCCACCACAAGCTAATCCAACCTAACTTTTAATTGCTAAACATAAAAATTATGAATATTCACAGTCAACCAAAATGCAAAAACTTTTCAAAATGTCAAAATTGTTATATTTTCTCTTTCAAGATGATGTTCACGTTTCGCTCATACGTTTGTTGTGGTGGAAATGTTGCCAGAATTGTGATAATGCCTACATTTTCAATTCCGAAATTGTCAAAAATGGCAATTTTTATACATTTCCAAATCCTAGTCAACCGAATGCTGGTCGATGAATTCGGAATTTAATACTTTTTAAAGAATCGATCTGACTTTGAAATTTTTCGTAGCACTTTGTTGCGAACAACCCCACCCCTATTTCAATTAACCAGCAGTAGAACTTCGAACGCTTCTCATCGCTTGTTTAGCATTTCAATAAAATTTAACTTTATTTGGTAGAAATTTTCAGTTTTCTAATGTATGGCGTAGTTAAGTCGTAAATGTGAATAAATTACGCTGTGATCCAGATTCATTTTGCCAATCACTAACTCATACTTAATAAATCTACGTAGTAGTAGTAGTAACTTATTACTGTTTTAACATTAAAATAACAGCAAAGCAATGCTCCAACACGACTGGTACGAAAAATATTGTGCCATACATTCTATTGGTTACCAATCTCAATGATATAATAATAATAATTTGTAAAATTAAACAATTGCCCCGTATAGTCGACCACAACGAAAATTGGTTATTCCCTAAGAATACATAGCTCGCACAATAATTTACGATTAGCTATTACAATTTTCTGTCGACAACCCTTTTCCATCTGCTGTCTCGTCAATGTCCAACGTAGCTAGAAAGCGGAATGATGCGTTGCTGAGTTGCAGTGTGCAGTGAAAACATTATTGAGAGTAGCTGGGATACTGGGTCTAAAAGTTAACAAAGAGAAAGTAAAACTTATAAATTATAAAAAATGATTTACTACCCATTGATCAGGAGTGGGAAGGTAAATAGGAAAGGTTTAATATATAAGAGTCGTCAATCCATAGCGGAAGAATGAGTTGCAGTGGGTGGTGAAAACGTTGTTGTTCTAAGTTAACCAGGAGAAGACAAAAATTCAACATGAATTAATCCTTGCTGGCGAAGATCGATGTATCGATCAGCTGAGCGAGGAAGAGGCTCTTGCCTGGGGTCTATGCTTCAAAGATCTAGTTGGACGCAAATAAATTCGAACCTAAGCAAGTGAAGTTTGCTTACGTTCTTAGTTCTTGTAGAGGTTTGAGGATAAGTCACAAGCAGGTGATATGTTCTACTCAACTGCTCAGGAAACCGAAGAATTTTTTACCCTTGATCATTGATCTCAGTCAACTCTTTAAGATTAGTTCTGCTCAATGCTGAGATATTTACCGCTCTCCACCATTCACCCGCACGATAATGGAATCGAACTTGGGTCCTCTCCGCCAGCGCTTCCTCGATCTAACGGAACCCGCGCATCAGCCACCCGAAACAATCGACTACTTGTGTTTATTAAACGGCGCGAAGAGGCGCGGCGGGGGCGCCGGGGGACCGGGCGGAGACGGCGGTGGTCCGCTCAGATGGTCTTGCGTCATGTATTTATCGTTCTAATATTTTCATGGAACGTTTTGTTCGCTTTGCCCGTGGAGATGAAAGGGCCGCCCGACCTGGTAGGAGGTCCCCGTGCACGGTCTCGTAAATCAAATGGCGAGTTACCGCCGTACATGTGCGCCCCGGTGTACACTCGCGCCGCGAAGAGCGAGCCGGGACGAGAACGTCGCGTTCATTCATAACGGGGCCGGATTTTCGGCGGGTGCGGGTCGTGTGGGGTGGGTAGCTACCGTTCGGCGACGTCGATGTGTAAACTGATGTTTCAGCTTCAATGTTAACCACGTTTTCAAGACATTTTAAACAATTTTCGTATCACGTCAATCAAGCTAGAAATACAATTAAATTTGTCCATGTATTGGTCCTAGTTGAAAAAATAAATTAATTAAATAAAACCAAGTCAAACACAATGAAAAAGATTCAATGTAGCGACGTATAGTCCTCTGGTACGTTTTGGTAATTGATAATTGAGCCCCTCTTTTTTTAATAAAAAAAAAATGACAAAGGCGAGGTTCAACCTTTGGTCACAACGTAAACCAATTAAAAACTACTATGACGGATGAGAAAATTGAAATTTTGAAATTGATGCATTTTGGAAAAATTCACATTCACTAGAATATCATAAAAGGAAACGAAACTGTACCTTAGTCGTCCAAATGTAATTAATGTCGTTCCAATGCACCTATTTATGATTATATGTACAATAGTTTATTGTTAATAAATTGAAAACAATTAATTAATTAAATGAGTGATTAATGAGTGCGCTATAAACACCTCGTTGTTTATAGATGATACAGTTGCATGGATGCATTATGAAAATTGCTGTATCTACGCGATTTATGTCACTGGCTTGACACGTTAATTGTTCTGTTCGAAATTTCGTTTCTCAACCACCTACGAATACCTTGATTTACGATTCACGTCACTTATTAAAAATTATTAACGGCACCAACTTCAAATATACATGAAATTTTGTAAGCTCTTTGAATGTATTTGCTTTGATGACGTTTAGGTATATTATTAGTGGACTTTAAATAAAATTAAGGGATATATATGTGCTCAAAGTTGCAATAATAGTGCAAGATATTGAACTTCATGTTTTTTGTCACCAGTAACCAACACTCACCCATTCTAGTACAGTGTTATCCACCTTCAGCTTCCCTTACCCCAACTTTACTCTTTTCCCTTTCCCTTCAAAAGTGTGTTTTGAATTTCTACTGAAGAAGCTTGCGTTAAAGCCTCTAAATTGTTGAAAAAGAATATATGTAAAAATTATTTTTATTTACCCCCCCCCCCACCACCACCACCACACACACACGCACACACATTTGAACAAAGTAATTTTGAAAATTTAAGTTTTTTAGAAATTTCTTCATTTCTGATCATTGACTTTTTGAATCATTGCTTTTTTGCAAATTGTTCAAATTTTGCTCCTTTTTGAATTTTTATTTTGCTATTAATTTAAATATTTTTGTCAGTTTAGCATTTGACGCAAATTTGATTTGTTTTTGTATTTTGGAATATTTACACATTTTGGGGGACTTCAAGTAGGGGTACGAAAGCTTACTTACATTCAATTTGAACTCTGATTCGATACTGGGTTCTTCTCACACCCCAAACAAGCGACATTTATCCCGCAATATTTTTTTTAATTATTGACATTTTCTATCACATTTATCATGTTTGGTAATTTTCGCAATTTTGACATATTTTTGTTGTTTCTTATATTTTTTCATTAATTTATTTTACACTTGCATTTTGATATATTTGTTTAAATTTGTGTCATTTTTGATCTGCTTGCTTGCTTTTTGACGAATTGTAATTACTTTACTATTTTGACATCGACCATTAGGTTGGGTCGGTTTGCGTTGAGTTGGGTTGGGTTGTGTTTGGTTAGATTGGGTTTGGTTGAGTCGAGTTGGGTTGGGTTGCATTGAGTTGAGTTAGGTTCAGTAGGGCTGGGTTGGCTTGGGTTTGATTGGGTTGATTTGGGTTTGGATGGGTTTAGTTTGGTTGGGTTGAATTCGCATTGTTTATATGTTATACAGTTGGCAATTTGAAAACAATGAATTTAGTGATGTATTTTTGCATTTCGAAAATGAATTTTGCATCAGTTATCATTGTTAAACAAATACATAAATGTAAATAAATGTTGTTAAAAGTTAGTTATTATTAACTAAAAAATGGCAAAAAATACTAAAAATAAGGGGCATATACTAAGGGAAAATATTATTGATTTCTTTATAAAAAAAATTATTGAAAATCAGCCAAAAAATATTTAAATAATTATTAGCAACACAAATTCAATCCTACATAGAATTTATAGAATTTATAGAAATATATTTAATTAAAAACAAATCTGTTTATTAAATTTAAAAAAAAAAATTATTTTGAGTAAAACGTGCTTTAAGGTAATTTTTTAAAAAATACAATCGCAACATATTTTAATAAAGCAGTATTTTTGTTAATTTCAATTAAAATTACTACATCTTATTGCCACCATCTCTTGCAAAAAATTGTAATTTTGATGCTGGTTTTAATTTAAAATTGAAATGGAACGATTTCGATTTTGAATATTAAAAAAAAACAAATTTCATAACCTTCCTTTTGACGTTTCAAAATTTTCTAGGTATCACTTTATCATTATCAAAATCACATGAATCACGTTAGTGAGGCGGCAAATGCATAATTCTCGACTCTGATGGTCGTTATATGGAGATTGTATACGATCTTGATATTTTACATTTTCATCTAGATTTTACTCCAATCGAAAAATTTCGAATTTCTGTATTGAATTTTGTATCTCAAGTTGTATTGTTCGTTTTAATTGAATGCAATCTGAGAACAAATTTAAATATATATATATATATATATATATATATATATATATATATATATATATATATGTGGACAAAGAATAAAAAAAAAATTACATCACTAGGCAATATGGAAACCTTCGTTCGAATGTCTGACAATCAACCTGATAAGCTCTGCGTCATTGCCTTAAATCATGAGTGAACGGCACATATTGAGATCCAAACGACTGAATCTCAGTGATTAGGACAGGCACGAGCAAGAAATTCGTGCATTTTGGTAGCCTGCGCAAGAAAGTTAAAAAATATTAATTATGTAAAGATTTAATTTTTATGTTTAATCGAGAAATACAAAGACTAGAAAATTTTTATTAGATTATGTTGGGTTGACAAAAATGGATTTTTTAAATGTACGTTTCGTGGGTTGGATTGACTTGAACAAAAGTACACCAAGATTTCATATTTTTTATTTTCTTCGACCGATCAACCAACAAAATTTAGATCAAATGGTTTTTTATTTATTCTTTTCTTTAATTTCTTCAAATCAAGTCAACTTATTTCCTCTCAATGTCTTCTGCATTTGTCTTCAACCCAACCCAACTCAACTCAATCAAATTATAATTTAACTTTCTTTCTTAATTTTTAATTAAATATTTAATGTCTTACAAAAAATAATGTGATTGGGCAACTTGTTTATTTGTATTTTATTAATTTCAAAAAGCCTTGGTGCCTGTAGGTACCTTGGTGGTGTGGTGGTCATTGGTGGGCAATTATATTTGTATCAATATTTTTTAACTTTTCACGAATTGTATTTAAGTCAACTGCTATTCTGGGTCGCCTAAGAGAAGGTTTTACTCAGGTATCGAACTATAGCATAGGTAAATCGTCCATATGCTCCTCTCTATTTAACATCGACAAAGTAGATGAACAAAATAAATACGAAAAATGAAACTAGCAAAAAAAATTGTTGAAAATCGCGAGAAATTATATAATCACTGAAAATCGGAAAAACCTTTATAAATTGTAAAAAATAAATTATAGAAATAGTGAAAATTGTAAGAGTCATTGAGAATCGTTAATCGATTTTTTTTATTTTAAATCATATGAAATTGCTGAAAATAACCATTAAAGGATCACTAAAACTGTAAATTTTGTAAAATAACTACAATTGAAACATAAAAAATCTTAAAACGGATCAGATCTTAAAAAATTTAAAAGGCCAGGAGCTTCCCATGCAACTTTTGCGGGGCATCCCAGCCTATTTTCGTTTCCACTGAAACAAATAAGTTCTTCGATTTATTTCCAAGCATCCTCCGTTCGTCAAAATTTAACTGGCGAAGGTATCCTTGGAGACCATCTACTACTTGCACTTAATTTGAATCATCTTCAATCTACAAATTGGAAAATTCAAGAATCTTAAATTCTTCGAAATTTACCAAAGAATTAAATTTGACGAAGTTGACGTTGGGTTCGTCTTTAACTAGAAATTATGACCACGCAAATTTTAAGCTAGAAACGTTGTACATATGAGAAATTTTTGCTTAAATCGGTAATCACAATTTCATTACCAATTTAAGCAAAATTGTGTGTGCAGCCCAATGTAATCAACCCAACCCAACCCAACTAAACACAAAAAAAAATTCAAATTTTATATTGGGTTTGGTTTGCTTGCGTTTCACATTAAACACTATAAATATTCGTAAAAATAAAAAAAATGAAAAATACGAAAGAACAACACACTCTTCCAAACATTTTACCTTTTCCTATTATAAACAAAACAATAATTTAGAAGAAATATAACAATTACTACACTGCTGATAAACCTGAAATTAATGAATTCAAAGAATTAAATAAACAAGTTGGGTTCGCACGTAACAAGCGAGAAATCCCCCCCCCCCGTGATTCGATATTGTATGTTTTTTCAATGTTGACTTATTGGGGCTATTTTCGACATACATTTCTGTAATGTATTGGCTAATAATCGTAAAAATATCTAGAAATTAAAACTCCCCTCCTCCTCCCCCCAACATACAAAGTGTTAAGTATTGAATTCAACAAAGTAATTTTTAGTATTATTTTTTGGTTGGTTTTTTCCTTCATTTCTGATAAGTTTGAAATCGTTGCATTTTTGTGAAAATTTTTCAAATTTTGCTCCTGTTTAAATTTTTACATTGTTATTAATTTAAATATTTTTATCTACATTTTAAACAGGTTTGGCTTTTCGCCACATTGGATTCTTTAATTTAGAATATTTACACATTTTTAACTCTTCACAATTTTTTTAATAAAAATGGATTCAATATAAATAAACTCATTTATTTATTGTCCTGGCCCAGAAAAAAAATGCCTCCCCCCCTGAATCCTTTCAATATATTTTCAATGTGGATTTGGTTGAATTTACACATCCAATGTTGGCTATATTCGATTGCTTCTGCATTGATGCTAATCACGCACTTCAATGAATATTGATTTAATAAGTTGCAAATGTGCAAAAAATAGTTTAGATTCTTAGGCGATAGTTTCTCCCTTATTGTTAGGTATAAAAGACTTGGGTGTTTTGTTAAAGAAATTCTGTGCAAAAATTGGACTGCGACTCATCGTTTGCATAGCTTGTCACAACCTGTGTAATCGTTGCAAAAGACTGGATTATTAGTTTCACAAATCCATTTATAAAAAAAATTTCTGTTTCAATTCCTATCAATCAAATGTGTAACGAGTAAGTGTATATATTTAGATTCTAGACTATAAGTCGATACCATCTGATTTTTTTTCTAAATTAGAAACAATACCAATTAATTAACAACGACGACATATTTTCCACGACAGAAACCTAATTCAAGTCCAACCAATGTAAAAAATTTCTATTTGTCGTTAGGGTAAACAATTTTGTTCCAAAGATCAAGTTTGAGCAATCAAATAATTGTTAAAAACTCTGCATCTGTGACCACCATATAACCAAGAAAAAGTCGTAGGATAGCATCCTAACAATAAGTTTAAGGAAAATGTCTGTTTGTGACATTGTTGAAGAAGTTCCCTAGAATAGTTGAATGTTCCAAATGTAAATTTGTGTGTGTCGTGGCAAAATAAATAAAATTTGTTAATAAGACATTTCAATGTTTTAATTTGAACCAACAATGTTTAATTATAATAAATGAATATTTTTTTCTTACTCAATTTTGTTTGTAAATGTATTATGGCTAAAATATTTATATATCAACATCATTTTTTAATTACCATCGTTCATAACATCTTCAAAAATATAGTTAAAGATTTTTGTATAAACTTTTTTTTTGTATCGAATGATAATAAAAATAATACGTCCACTCCGCTTTGACAATTAATAGCCCTAAATGCATTTTGATCGATTCCGTCGTCCTCTCGAGAATTTATGGCGGTTGTGCGCCGGGGGTTCTAATCAGATTTCGAGGACGCACTCGCATGATGCGATGCACACAAACACACACAGGAGAAGATCATTACGGTTTCCACAGTTGCGTCGTCGACGCGGGGGCGGCCCGGGGGAGAGGAAATGGATTAACGATCCATGACCAGTGTTGGCAAACAATGGATTTACACACGTAATCAAATGCTAAGACAACAATGGCACAGTTCGATGCCGTTATTGTCCGCGGCGTTCGTGTCGAATGACCCCGAGCGGTGCGCCGTATAGTGCGCCCATAGGCACAGCAGCGCCGGACAATGGTCACGGGGTCGTAAAGTGCCCACATTCGTACCTATAACGTCGATGAATGCGAAACGATGTTACCTAATGAAGCCGACCCCATTCCGCTTCACTTGTTTTATCGGCCAAGATGCACGCACAGTGTGCGCACATCACATAAACGTTCGAAAGTGGACAATGGGCATGGGTTATTGTTGTCGTGGTGTCGGTGCCATAAATTAAAGTTTTATCATCTTTTTATCGACGTAGAAAGCGGCTCGGCATTAAAGATCCGGGACTTCAAGTCGGACACTCGAGCGAAATATTTGTGGAAGAGAATTTCATACAACATCAAAATACTGAGAATGCAAATTTATCTTGACCATTATTTTTTGTCTACATCGAATGGCCTAAGATTTGAGAAAATTTTCCAAAATATAAAATTCATTTTGAATAACGATGGTTGTGGAAGTTGTTGGTGCGGGGGGGGGGGGGGGCTTTCATTAAAGCCACTGTTGAATAACAAGGTACACATTCCAAAAGTGGAGGATTCAATTTTACCAGCACTTCAACTGGAGATATATCACATTTCCTCCATCTCTTCTCATCGGCAGAGTTGACATACATTCCAGATATGACTCAGCATAATCGTCACTGTAATTGTCACTGTAATTATCACTGTACTGTACTGTCATTTTCAATAATTGTCTCTGTCACTGCTACTGTTACTGTCATTGTTGTCACTGTGACTATCACTGCCAATGTCACTGTCATTGTCAATGTTAGTGTCACTGTGATTGTGCCTGTCACTGTCACCGTCACGGTCACCGCTAGTGTGATTGTCACTGCCACTGTCATTATCGCTGTCACTGTCATTATCACTGTCAATGGCACTGTCATTGCTACTGTCATTACCACTATCACTATCGTTCTCATAGTCACAATTTATTTTTATTGTCGTTGTTATTATGATTGCAAATGTCATTAGTATTATCGTTGTTCGAAAATGGGAGAAAACTTGAATAATAGGGGATGGAAGTTAATGAGAAATACACGAAATGTCACAATGAAAAATGCTCAATATAAAAAAAATCGAAATTAGAGAAATAATGGTAAAATGTTAAGTAAAACCGAATCGACAAAAATTGTCGAAAATTCATATAAAATGTGAATCGACAAAATTAAATGAAATGAAAAATTCATGAAGATACATAAAAAATTGGAAAATGAAAAAATAATCGAAATTTGCAACATTTCTGGAAAGTTGCATATTAAAATAAATTTAGAAAATCTAAAAATTGCAAGAAGTTACCAAGATGTCTGAATTGTCAATAATCCAAAAAAAAATTAAAAATGTTAAACTGCCATGATTTTGATTTGATTTTCGAGAAAGTAAGTGGAAAAATTGTTAAAATGCAAAAATTAAGGGAAGTATAGAAAATTCAAATATAGCAAAAAACCAAACGTAACCCAACCCAACTCAAGATCTTAGAAAAGATATCTCTAACATTACATAAATAATAAATTATTATTTTGTTAATAAATAATAAATAAACCTTTATTGGCATAATTACAAATTAATAACACAATATAACATTTTTACATTTTGTAACATCATTTCTGTCCATTGTCCCTCCTCCTCTCCTTCACCCCTCCGGACACCTATCTCCCCTATTCTCTGTTACCTGTAACAACCAAATTTATGTTATTCACCCTCCTTTTCATCCCCTCTTCCCTATCTCCACCCCACCGCCTTTCTCACCCAGCACCTTCCTCCACTCTCTACCCCTCTCCTTCTCCTCCTTGCTCCATCCCATTCCCACGCATTCCTCCCACCAATGCTTCCAGTCATCTTTTCAGTTGTCACACGTGTCGCACTTTCTGTATTCGTTTCGCAACCAGTATTTGTTATTCTTTTCTTCGTTTCCGCATCTATATCTCGCTAAACTTCTTTCCTCTTCCCGCGTCTTCCCCCCTTCCCGATATTTTGGCCTTCTTCCGTATACTCTTATGTCTTTATACTTTTCATTGTATGTTGAGTTCCTTATCTTCCTGTTCATTTCCTGTGTTTCCACCTGTTTGAACCTCTCCACTACCTCCCTCTCGACTTATTTTGTTATTTCGTTGCGTTGGGTGCGGTTGGGTTGGGTTGATTAGATTAGGAGTTGATCGATATTTTGGATATGCACATCTGACATATAATATATCTGCGGAAAACATATTAATTCGATTAATCGGTTTACTGTCGACTACTTTAATTATTTGGAGTGAATGCTAAAATGGACTCCAATGTATTCAGAATGCCAATTTAGCACTAACTTAGCCTTTTTTACCATGATTAAGTTTATCTTAAAACTTCTATAAAAGTATCCAAGTGAATCGTTACTCTTTCGAAAAAATTGGCCATCATTTGGACTTAATTGCGAATGTTCATATTCCTAAGTCCTAAGTGCAATTAAGTATCAATAACGCTGGACGCTAGAATTGAATCCGTGGAATATTGTAAAAGTTTGTGTTAATGGATGAAATTTGGAGTTACAGATTTTTGACGTAAGCAAAACAGAATTTAACCAACAAACTGTCAAAATTGTTAAACGATCGAAAGTACAAAAAAAAATCGAGTCAAATACATTTTAAAAAATGCACAAAATACCAAACTGATTGACAAATAATAATAATAATGTCAAGAAAGTAAAATTTTCTGAAAATTGAAAAGTGACAAATTGCCAGGTATTGCAAGTATTGTCATAAATTCATAAGATATCAAATTAGGAAAAAAATTTTTTAGGCGACCGACACGAAAAATTGAAATTTCAGTCGTCAAACGCGGACGAAAAGTAATCGTTTTTCGTCCGCTTTCGTTTTTCGTCCGCAATAGGGTGGCGCCATCTACCGACAGTTACCGAAATTGTATAAAATAACCACATTGCCGTCAGTGTCAAACTGTACATCTTGTTTACATTAGTAAATACGTGTTGGTGATAGACTTTTCAACCGATTATTGGGTAATTATTGTTTATAAAGCCGAAATAACTTCGAATGTAGACAAAGAAAACATAAACATGTCTGAAGGTGTCACAAATATGTACAATTGTTCAGTTGTCATAAATGACTATGTCAATAAATTATAAGTAAATGTTGCAATAAATTTGAAAATTTTATGAGGGTCGCCTAAAAAATTTTGTGTGCACCACGGCCAAAAAGTGTTTTTTCTCGGCTACGCCTCGGTCGTAAAGAAAACTCGGACGAAAAAACAGTACTTTTTGGCCTTGGTACACAAAATACTATAATTTGCAAAATTTCAAGAATATTCAAAATGTACAAAAATTTGAAACAAATGTCGAGTTGTAACAAATTTTAAAATATGACACAAAATAAACACCACAATTTTAAAATAGTCAATCGTGCCAAAAGTAAAAACTAAAAAATTCAAAAAAGACAAAAAGTGCACCCATTTATCTAATGTGTGGAATATCCAAAGACCCCAAACAAGTCAAGATCAACAAAATTATCAACACGTCAATGATAATAAAATACAAACATTTTACAAATTTCGAATATAAAAATTGTCAAAAATGTAAATATTGTCCTAGTTTTAGTTAAATTAAAATAAATTTAGTTAATTGTTAAAAATATTGAAACGCAAGAATCTAAAAATTAACTATAATGCAGAAGAACACTGCATTTGAACTCTTGGAATATCGTTTCGTAGTTATTATTACGTAATTATGACGGTGTGCAAGTCTTTGTGTTTGTATTAATGTTTCCTAGGTTGTAACGAACTATGTAACTATTGTACCCAAAAATGGTTTGTTTGGTTGGGTAATACAAAAAGATTAAAAAAACATATGAAATTTTTTTATATTTTTTAAAAATAGCAAAATTGAATATATGCCAAAAATATCGAAATTGAAGGAACGCAAACGTAAACGTAAAAAGATTGTCTGAATACTGCAAATGTCAAAACTATGAAAATAAATCATAATTTCTGAGAATTCAAATAAAAATTAGCAAAATTTCCATAACAGTGAAAAAATTACAAAGCCTTGTCTAATATCGAAATGTCAAAAATACAACGCGAAGCGGAAAAATGTCTAAAAATTCAAATTTCTAATTATTTTAAATTGTCAACATCACCAAAATTGTTTAAGCTGAAAAACTTGGCAAAAAAGTAAAATTACCAAAAATTCAAATATATATAATTAGAGGGATAATCAAGTCAAAAGTTACATAATTCTGTAAAATGATAAAATAACAAAATGTTTTGATGATGCAAAATTGAATTAGTAGAAAAGAGATATCAAAATTTTCTAGAACGAACAATAATATAAACGAAACTGGAAATGAGACAAGAAATAAATGACAGTGGAAGTTGAACATTAACAAAATTTTCAAAAATGCTCAAATTTTTCTGTTTGTATGTCACAATCGACGAATTTGTAAATCGTGTAACAATGACAATAATTTTCGAGAATAAAAAAATTGACAAAAATTACAACATTTTGTCGAAATGGACAAAATGACGAAATATCTAAAAATCAGTATTAGAAAAAATTGATAAACTATTTTTTTATTGGGCAATCTAGAAAAATTTGCTTATAAGTAAAAATAAAAAAATTAAAAAATCAAAATGTTAACAATAAACAAACTGCTACGGTAGTTACGATAATATTGCGTGATGGTGGCCAACAAATTCAGTACATGACTGTAGACTGTTATAGATCGTTTGAGCAACGTTGATTATATTGTGGGCCCACTTTGTACCAACTTACAGGAGTTTTGTGTTCCCCAATTTCGAGCAGTAACCAATTGGCGTCGCTGTGTAACAAGTACTCGCCGAACCTCGCTGGCGTGTTGTGTAAACGCACCATAATATTATTCCTAACTCTTTATAGTAAATTTATTTTACATCGTTAATCTTATCAGAATTCTTTAATGTTAATTAAACGACGTTTCTTTACTTTATCCAACACCAATAATTTTATCCTGGAATATTTTAATCCTAATAATTTGTGATACATTGATTCTCAATCATTAATCTGAATCGAATTCTTTAATATTAAGAAAACGACGGGTCCTTCCTTTATCCAACACCGACAATTTTAGCATCGAATATAAATCGTAACTGTTTATAATAAATTGATCTCAATCATTAAGGTCTATTTATATAACACAAATGGTAACACATTTTTTATTTTTTTATTTAAAATCTGAACAAATCGTAACAACAGCAAATGACTCTTAAGGTAAATGTGGATAAATTTTGATAAATTTCCATATATTTTGAGGAGCTAATAAATTTAATCTAAGGAACGAATAAACCGAAATAGGTACAAATTTATAAGTTCTAGATAAACATAAACTAAATAATACCTATTATGTATGTAAAGAACTCGTGGAGAAATATAGAAAAATGAGTCCGTACGTATGGTTGCAATGTGGCATAACTTCATCAACCAAATTTGATGTAAAACACGTTCATCTGGAAAAGTAAAATAGATCCGCATAAAACTAAATCGAAACGGATACAGAAAGAATTATGAAATAATAGTAGATATGTGGAATTTTGATAAATTTCCATATCTTTTAAGGAGATAATAAATGTAGTTAGTGTAAGCAACGAATAAATCGCTATCTAGAAATGAAATAGGTGTAAATAAGTTGCAAAATTTAGACAAATATAAACTTAATAATAGCTAAGGAATCTTGAGAAATATAGAAAGATGAATATTCCAATAAATTGTAGATATTTGTGTTTTCCAGAATGTCTTTAGTGGCGTTGAGCATTATTATGAAAGTGTGTGCTCTTGATATTTAAGATACCACAGTTATGTCAAAAAGTATTTATATAAAGCGCACGTCTAGCGATGGCAAATGACTCATAAGGTAAATTGGGGTAAATTTGGTTAAAGTTTCATATAGCTTGAGGAAGAATTGTATACAAAAACTACTATTGACAAGGCTACTGTTTAAAACTGAAAACCAAAACCAAATTACATTTTTTTATTTAAAATAAAATATCACGTCACATGTTAACGATCAACCGAATATCGTATCAATTAGTAGAAAATGGGCGAGGCGAAGTCGATATAAGTTATGATGACGTCACTGGCTTTTAAGAAAAAAAACAACAGCTAAAACAATAACAATAATTATAATATGGTGCGAAAGTTCTCGCGGCTGAAACGCGTGCTTCTTGGTTCTCGGGTTGTGAACCGCGTTGTGGAAATGTTCCCCGAAGTGTCGCTTCGACGTTGCGTCCCATCTGGCATCTTTAGGAAGCTCTTCTAGGTCTCGCTGACTTAGAAGAACTGACGTTCGGGGTTACTCTGTCTTGCAAAACCAATTTCGATCAGATCGCCCTTTGTGAGACTATGTAAGGGACGTCAAAAGACGACCAGTTTTTAGTGTCATTTTGCCGGCTATACGCTTCACGTCGCTTTGCAAGAATATTGACAAGTAACGGTGGATGAACGTCAAATATAAAGTGAAGTGTAAATACAAGTGCATAAATTTTATCAAGAAATAAAAAAGAATAATGCACTGTCATTCGCAACTTTAAATGATTTCTATTTAATCATTTCAATGGACGAATCAACGTTATATTTAAAAAATTAAATAAAAAGAACCCTGTAATTAACCGGAATTACGAACCAAATTTTGATTGAGCAAACGTAAAATTAAAATTACAAAAACATTAATAGATTGAATAAAGTTTTGTAAAAGTAATTTATATTATATATATATAATCGTCTGTCAATTAGAAGACACTGACGTCTATGCAACATTCAATGATGACAGCTGACAGGTTCAAATCGTATCTTGGGCGCCGACAAACGCCACTTCCGAGCGTTTACACGGAAACCTGAATTCTTCGAAAATCGTTCCGATCGCCGGGGGGGAGGACGCCTTGGCGTTTCGTGCAAAATCGATTAGATGGACGCTGTCTTGCGAGACGCGCAACGGCTACCGCATCATCGCACACGCACGCGAACCTCGGCGCGATAAAACGACCGTAATTACGCGCGAAGCCGAGGCGGCCTAATGAAATCGATACCAATATGGCCGGCGGATTAATAATGCATCGGATCTCTCGACCAAAATGGTGTCCGAAATTGCACCGGCAAAAAGCGACCACGTGAAAAATTGCTCGCCGCGTTTGGAGTCATTACTTGCAGGAAGAGAACGTTTATGACCGTTTGACTCGTATTGCTAGAGCTCGTCGGAATCAAAAATAAATCGCTGGAATTGAAACCAAACCAAATAGATTTAAGTCATTTGTAACAAAATATGAACTCGTCATTTGCACAGCTCATCACTAAGAAAGGCTTTATACAGATCGACGTATATTTACACCTGGCTATCATTTTTTATTATCCTGTAATATTATAATTTATTGTGGACATCGTTTGTTATACAGCAAAAATGTCAGATGTAAAATATCACCATTTAATAATAAGAAGTAGTAATTTTATGCGCCCACGAGAGGATCTATTCATTCAGCTTCAACAGGAGCTGGGTCAAATCACTTGAAAAATAACCAAATTTTTAAAACTCGTTCTCATTTGTGAAAAGTTTCACCAACATTAACATCGTTGCAAGTTACTTACTTCTTAATAAACCATAAATAAAGATTTCGATAATAAAATTATATGTTGGGAAAAGAAACAGATAGTGTGCACTCATAAATCATACGTGACACCTCTTGTGTAGACGAGAGATCAACGATCCAATGAAGAAAGTTGGAAGCAGTGCGTCTCGAACAGTTAGTTTTTCGTTTACTTACTTTCTTCCAAATTAAAAACTAAGTTTTTTATCGGTGACAAACTTGTCGACTTGCAGAATTGTCTCTTAACTAAGAGAAGGAGGATTATTATAGGACTATTATGCCTATGCAATGGATTTAATTCCAGAATCGTTTTTATGGATAACGACTACGAATTTTTGCTCATATAAGTAATACAGATTCATAAGCATATTAATTTCAACAATTAAGAATTCTGCTTGTTGCATTTGATTGTATATTGCACTCAGTATTGGATGTATGATGTGATGATAGCTGTTTCATTCAAGAGTCATGATAGCTGTTTCATTCAGGAGTCGTCATTCACTAACGATACATCTCCTCGACACATGAAGTGATGCAAACATTATAGTTATTAGAAGTAGTATCATCATGTATACTAACGGCATCTAGACGTCAATACCATCACACTCGTGCTGCTATGTGATCACAGACGTCTGCTTTCACCGACTAAGTTGACGCTTAATTACAAGAAACTATCAGATACTTGCCAACGTTAAAACGAAAACGTGTTAGTTGCTTTGAGTGGTGACGGTTTAACGCTTCACAAATCCAATGCAATACAACACAAAACACATTTTCAAATTTTTTGGTTTAGGACTTGGGTCAAAAAAATTACGTGTCTTATCAAATATTTTTTCAACACATCTTTGCAAGTTATTTGAAATTTTTTATTTTAAAATTCTGCCATTTTGTGTAAAATGTTGCGTTCTATAACATTTTTGCAATCGAGACAATCGTAAAAAGTATAAACAAAATTAGAAGAAAAAGATCGTAAAAGTTGTCAAAAATATTAAAAATCCAATAAAATAGAATTTGTAAAAATCATAAGTGAAAGTCGTTCAAAACCGTAAAACAAAACTGATCAGAATCACGGGGTACCAAAACGTTTCAAAAATAATCTTCAAAGCATTAAAAATCGTAAAACAAAAGTAAATTTCCTAAAAATGTTTGCGATTATTTTTAACGATTACGTAAAATCGAAAAATAATAACAAATAGTAATAGGAACTGGGAGAGGCGACTTTTGTGCGTCTTTTGTGATAATTTTCTGTTGGGGTGGGTTGACCATCAATTCCAAAAAAAAATAAACTACAGCAAATATAAATTGTAACATGTCACGAAATTTTGAAACAAATATAAAAATAAAAATAATTATAATAAGTTTGGCAATAATTTTTTATTTTTGTATGATTTCTGTTCCAGCATGAAATCTTTTATGAGCATTCGATTATATTTTCTAAAAATGAACAAATCAAACAACCAATTATAACTTAAATATAATACATTTTTTTACAATTTTATCATTTTCTGTGGTGTTTGATGTTTTATATACTGTTACAATTTTGTCGCTTGACACCTTTCGCAATTTTATAAATATTACCAATTTTAAAATCGTTTGGATTTTCACCAATTCTGTAATTTTATGGCATATTTGAAACTTTAGATATTTGTAATTTATGACTTGTTCATAATCATGAGCCTTTTTTGAATTTTATTTCATAGATAATTTAGATCTTTTCGCAATATTGACATTTACGAGAACGCTATTTTAAAAATTAAAAATGTTTTTATGTGGTTTTCAAAGACAAACCAGTCAACGACAATTTTTGTAATAAATATAGCAAACTTCAAGTGAAAAGTTTGATAATTTGTTCATGAGAGACACCTACCTTATATACAATACACGTTTTTCCTTCTTGTTAGCATTCGTCACCAACCCAACCCAAGCAGTTCTGCAAAAGCAAAGTTGATCTTAAAAATAAACTACTGCGCAAAATCTGCATGCACAGTTCATACCAACTAATCATCCAATATAAATCAGTTCCCAGTAGCACATCGAACTAGTACATCACCACTTCCAAGCAATTGGGACGAACTGTGCAAATAGGGAGTACTGACTAGTGCTTCTACACCTTCACGTGTCTCTTAGTATGCATCATTTTTTTCATTTAGTGTTCTGTACATATTTTGCATAGATAATATCAGTTTGAAATATTTCATTTAATTTAATTTTGAAATTTTTACGTTTTGTTAACGCTTTTCGATAAATATTACTTTTTTGAGGAATCTCGTTAATTCCGATATTTCTTTCACAATTTTGATGTTTTTGCATTTCTTACCTTTCTAGCATTGTCGACAATTTTGTTATTTTAAACATGACTTTCTAAATTTAACACAACTCTGGGTTTCTAATTTTATTACTCATTAATGACTGACTATGTTGTGAAAAAAATGTGAAATCACTTTGTTGATGTCGATCAATGAACTATAAAAGACAGATTGGATTTGCAAAAATAATTCGACTGAGAACGATGTCGTTTCGGTCATAATGCGAACTCATATAACGTTGGGCTACTTTCTGACGTATTGTTTCTTTCAAAAGCATTGTTAAATTTTTATTTGGTTATGCTCTTCACGATGAGCTGACTTATGTAGTTGCTCATTTTTTTATTGCTACAAGTGAAACGTGTATCCTGCCTTAATTTGCTGTGATAATTTAGAATTTTTTGGAAAGGGTTGGGTTGGGTAATAAATTCATGGATTTCACTGAATTTTCCAGTTATTTTGAAGTACATATTTGGAAAGAAACCCAGCCCAACCGAAATTTCGATGCTTTAATTTCAGACGAACAAGCTTTGACAATTGAAAATGAAATGGTAAAAGTGACATTGCCTCACTGATATTAACACTGAAATAATTACGTTCAAATTATTTTTGGGATCCAACCAATCGACGAAGTTAGTGTAACACCATCATATCTTTTTTGTTTTTAGTTCAATTTTAGTAATTTTTTTTCCCCCAAACGTAGAATACTTATTGCTCTATTTACTCAAAAAAAAACCAATTGAATAAATAGAGCATATTCTACTTTTGAGAAAAAATTACTAAAATTGGACTAAAAATAAACAAGATATGAGGGTGTTACACTCTTAAATGGGACACACTGTATGTAAAATACAGCTCGTCGCCAAAGTGAAAATTAATTTAGTTAATCGACTGATAGTAAAAGGTCACTTTGAATGCTGATAACCTTGGAAAACGCCCTATCTACCGTATCCCTTACCCCAATTATAAAACATCTCGATCAATTAGACTAAAAATAAATTGGATTGGGCTGTATTGAAATTTCGAAAGTATTTTAAATTGTGTTGATTGCGTTTGAAATTCGTTGAATGAATTTGGGTTGGGTTGAAGAAGTTGATCTGAATTGAGGGTACCCGGGTACCCGGGCGTGTCCGTCAAACACATGCACTCCAACGTCGTTTATTTATATCTCAAAAAATTTGAAAAAAAATTTACGATTTTGTTTTTATCTTCAAAAAGAGTCAAATAATGGGGATCTTGAGGCCCAGGCCTATATTTCAGTCCAGAATGAGTTGGGTTGGATTGGGCTGGGTTGAAATTAGATTGGGATGGATTGGATAGGGTTGAATTGGAAGTGTAATTCAACCCTATCCAATCCATTCCAATCTAATTTCAACCCAGTCCAATCCAACCCAACTCAATCTGGACTCAAACCCAAATTTATGAAAAGACCAATTAACCCTTATGTGCACACCCGGGTACCCGGGTGCCCACCTCGTCATATTCTTGCTCATAACTCGGAGAAAAATTGGCCTGGGCCTCAAGATCCCCATTATTTGACTCTTTTTGAAGATAAAGACAAAATCGTAAATTTTTTCAAATTTTTTGAGATATAAAAAAACGACGTTGGAGTGCATGTGCTTGGCGGACACGCCCGGGTACCTTTGTACCCACTAGATGAAAAATGGCATTTCAAGTCGGGAATCAATCAATATCATTGATGAATCTGTCATTGAGGTAACAGGGATTAATAAATAAATAATTACAGTAATTTTCGAGGTATGTTAGAGTATATTTACAGTCCTCCAGGGCAATCGATTTCTCGCAAACCTAACCAGATTTTCGTCTTTTCCGGCGTTTTTTGGTCGTTTCTTTGTAACATATGTAACAAGAACCTATAATTTTTTTCCTGCCTCTATGTCTCCAGGTTGAGCTTGCCTTTCAGGAATAGTGGAAGGACCAGCCTGTGGCCTAAACCGAACGACGAAAGCTACTTTTAAATATCTTATCTTAATGAAGTAAATTGATTCCAAACGATTCCGTTCGTATGAAAATTCAGGAATCGAGAAAAATCAGTGGTGGGTACCCCGGGTGTGTAACGACGTGCCAAAGTTGGGTGTGCACATAAGGGTTAAGAAGAAACATTGTGAAAGGTGTAAAATTTTATTAGAAACAAATGCGTGCAAAAATTAAAAGACGACCGAATGAACAATTAAAAATTGATTGAATGAATTGACAGAAATTATGCTTTAACAGTAAACGTATTAAAATTGAAAAATATACACATTCATTATTAACCTAGAATGAAAGTGGATAAATGGAAAATTATCGCAAACTAAAACGAGCTACAATTAAAAACGAAAAAAAAAATAAAAATAAAAAAAAGAAACGAAGAAACAGCCAAAATGAAATAAAATGATGACAAATAATAGAAATATAACGAAACAAAATGGGAAGAAAAATAATTAGATTTGAATTGGTCCAGGTTGATGAAAAATATACTACAAATTAATATTAAACATTGTGAATATAAGCTTTTGGAAATTAAATCGTCTTCAAGAAAAAAATAACCATGAAAAATATAAATATAAATGTCAGTGGAAAAACAAAAAGAAAAATTAATGGAAATAAACACCGATAAGAAAGCACAAGATAAACGAACAAAAAAACAGCAAAGCAGCAATAAAATAAACATGAAAAAATATTAATTGGACGACCTTGAAATGAAACGTTTTGAAGGGAATATTTTACAAATTATTAAATTATTGGAATTTCAACAGCTAAATCATATAAATTTATTCCAATATTATATTTGTATAATATTTGGAAAGAATTGAAATATTTTTTTTATTAATCATCTAGATTAAATTGTTTATATTGTCATAGTCAAAATTTTAAAAAATGAGTCGAAAAATATTGCATAATAATTCTTAGACCACAAATTAATTTTTATAATTTGGAACATTTCAAATACAAAAATTGTAAAAATGTTTTTTTTTAATTTCTGCCTATGCAGTTCTGCATATTTTTCTTTGAATTTGTCTACATTGACAATTAGATAATTAAGGCAAATTATAAAAGGAGTATGCAAAAATGTTCAATTTTTACATACTCAAAAACATTTCCGCGTTTTACAAATTTTTTCGGTTTCCAAAAAGCTTGAGAGAAACTAAAAATCTTTGACTTTGACTTTTTTTTTAATGTGATTTAATTAATAGCAACTACGAAATTGTTGGGAGGAACAAAGTTCTAAAAGCTCGATAAACTGCAAGCACTAAAAAGATAATGAAAATACTTGAACTGTTAAGAAAAATAAAAAAATATATATTTAAGTTATTCATTTGACGAGTAATTTTTTTAATATATTTTTTTTATTTATAGCAACTACGAAGATGTCAGGGGTAAGTTGTAATTTTTTATTTTGGATTTTATTATAAAATTATTCTTCGATTGAATTATGTTTTGTTGTTTTTCTGGGTTGGATTGGGTTGGGTTTGGCTGCATTGGGGTGGGTTTCATTGGATTGGGTTGGGTTTAGTCGCAACTACGAAGACGTCAGTTGGGCGTAGTTTTTAACCGTTGGCACCCACAATTATTGACCTGATTTGCCAGTAGTTTTTTATAGTTTTATTATAAAATTATTCTTGGATTGATTTATGTTAGATTGGGTTGGGTTGGATTTTTTTTTTGTTAGATAAGTTTGCTTTCCAATGAGGTAGTGCTGTTAGAAACAATAGTATCCTCAACTTGAGACTTAGAAATAACAACGCAACATCAATAATTTGAAAATAAAATTTTGCAAAAAACAAAAATTAAAATGGAACACAATGGACATTTAAAAAAATCAAAAAATAATATAAACATATGCATCGAAATAATTTGGCGCCCAACGTGGGGCATGTTTATGAAATGAAGATAAAAATTAATACCTAACAGACTGTATCTGTGAATATTGGTATAAATCAAATTTATTACATAAAAAGGGGATTGTATGCGATAATTATCGTAGGCATCGCCCCAACTCACATATTTGATGAGAAGCTGACACTGCCAGTCAGACCCTCGGTCATTGCTTAAAGTCTCAGAATATTTTGAGGAATCCTCATATCCATTTTATATTATTATTACTTCCCTACAACAAAGGTCTGCGATACAAAATCAACTTTATTGCAATGTCACTCCTCTGGCATTATTTATTTATTTGAACCACAGTGCAATACATCAACAGGTTGAACATATTCAGACCTAATTCGCAATCGCGATCATTACCAATTTTATCCGTGAAATAAAATTCAAATACCTCGACTGAGATTTTAACCTAAAATTATATTAAATTATTCCACTTACTTACTGACTTGAATCACGGTAGCAGGGAAATCATAAAACTACGGATGAGTCTGCATACTAAAGTTTAAGTCATTTTTGTTTCATTTTATTAATTTGTAATTACCGTGTTGACTTCGATGCCATTTAAACGAACCACTTACCAATCGACAACGTCCATCCGACGACGCAAGACAATGGAACGTATTCCGTTCTCATTTAGGGGGAGGGTTCGCCCGCGTATCTGCACGGTCAATTTCGAATTACGCCTCTTTGCGCCGTGTACTACCGAGCGTTCGCGTACAGGGCGGGAATGCCAACGACGAAACAATTGACTTGATATATCGTCGAAATCACGGCAAACTCGATCACGAAGCCTTGCTAACAATTGTTTATTCTACTGATGATCGTTAGCGAAGGCCCGTGGGCAGATAAATTAACTACCGGCCGCTGGCCGATGATGATCGTGCCGTGGTCACTTAAACGCATTACGCCGATCTGTATTCAGCTCGGGGCAAAGGGTTCGAATCCAGATCGAGCGGCCGGCCGCTACGTAGGTTGGTATATACGTATGTACGATCGAAACGAGAGCAATAAGACAAAGTCAATCACTCGACTGGTCGCAATAACAAATAATCCAATTAAACAAGCGCGGGCATTTTTAGGAGATAACGGGCAACGTTTATACTTTCAGGGACTGAGTTTTTAATGGCTGCGAGGTTTATTATTCCCGGTTACTTGTGGTTCTAATTTACATCTAAGAACAGCGGTCTATAAATCTTAAACCTTAAAATAAAATGTATGAATATGAAATGTTTTTTCTCAAAGAATATTTCATCAAAGTATTCGATTAAAGTGCATTTCAATATCCACATTTTATATAATTCAAATTAATGTTGAAGAAGCGTAACTCAATCCTATTCAACCTATCGCAACAGTGATATCAGGAATAAAAACCGATATAAAGAAGCAAAAAAAGAAATTTTTCGAAGCATGAAAAACAATGTTGGTTTCGATATCAAACAACCCAACCCAACTAAACTCAAAGCTACCCAAAATAACCCAACCCAACAGAACTCGACAAATTCAACAACTTCTCCCATCTCTTGCATTTCTTTTCTGACTTATACATCTCAATCCTCTTTTCTTTGATTCTTCTTGTATTTGGCCAGAGTAGTTTCCCCAATTTCTCTCATTAGCTCTTTCATTGTTTCCAGTATTTCTCCAATATTTGCCCTTCAGTATCGACTTCTGGTTTTAGAAATTAAATATTTATTATAGTTCCATGGTGTTTCATTTCTTCAAACGCTGAAACACGCCGTTGGCAATTCGTTTCAGGAAATTTGTGGAATTCTTATAGGTGTCATCAACGTAGTTCTTAGTTCCTTATAAGCAAACCCAACCCAACCCAACCCAACCCAACCCAACCCAACCCAACCCAACCCAACCCAACCCAACCCAACCCAACCCAACCCAACCCAACCCAACCCAACCCAACCCAACCCAACCCAACCCAACCCAACCCAACCCAACCCAACCCAACCCAACCCAACCCAACCCAACCCAACCCAACCCAAGCCAACTCAAATCAAACCAACTCAACCCATTCCAACCCAGTCCAAGAAACCCAGCCCAACGAATATAACATAATGAAGGCAATGAAAAATAATAATGATTCAGAAAATATTATTATTAAACAAATTCACCCATCTTTCATTTCTTTTCTTACATTTTCATTCTCGTTTCTTCGATGTTTTTCTTGTATTTGCCCATTTTTATTTCATCATTTCTAGAATTTCTCCCATTACCTTTTTCCAGTATTACTCCACTTCATTATTTATTCATTGTAGTAGACCTAAGTTGGCATCGTTTAATGCTTTCTTCGAATACACGACGCTGGAAATTCGTTTCAGGACTTTGGAAAATTCTTATAGACTTATAGTCAACCCAAACCGTGAAAATTACCATCCTAAGTCAACTTAACCCAACCCAACCCAACATTATATAACATAATGAAGCTGATGTAAATTAATATATTTAAAAAAATATTAATATTAATCAAATTCGCCCATCGCTGCATTTCCTTTCTTTCGTCTTCATCCTCGTTTCGTTCATTTCTTCTTGTATTTCCCTAGACTCATTTTTCTTTCATAATTTCGTAATTTCTTTCACTAACTGTTTCATTGTTTCCAGTATTTCTCCAATCTACCCTTCATTATCGACTCATGGTTTCAGACATGGCTTAACATTGAGTTCCCCATTTTCTTTCCTCGTCTCCCTATTTCTTTCATCAGGTCTTTTACTGTTATATTTACTCAATATTTCTCCAATCTCTCCTATTTCGTTGCGCATACCTTCAGCTTGTTCCAAAGTTGCAACCCAACCCAATCCATGGACATACCATTATTATAACATAATTGACAGGTGATAATGATAACCCAACAAAACTCAACTCCAGCACAACTCACCCAATCCAACACATCCCAACCGAAACCAACCCAGTCCATTTTTTCCCCTCGTTTTTCCAATTTCTCTCATTAGCTCCTTCACTGAGTCCTGTATTTCCTCCAAGCTCTCTCCTTCATTATGGATTCAGGGTTTAAGTCAAGGCTTAGCATTCATTTTATGTATAAAACTCTGATACATGACGTTGGCAATTCATTTAACGACGTTGAGAAAACCTGTCAAAAATGTATTGGCGTCTCATAACTAATATTTTTTTGAGTTGTTAACATTTTCTGGTCGTTCTCTCAATCCATCCACTTCTTCATCCCCATTTCTTCTAGTATTCCCTCTCGCTGAGTTTCCCAATTTCATTCTTCATTTCCATATTTCCCTCATCACCTCTTTTATTCTTTCCAGTATTTCTGCAACCTCTCACATTTCAGTACATATACCTTACGCTTGTTCCAAAGATGGAAATGAGAATAAATATTGAAGTTGTTCGCCTTGACTATGTTACAAACGTAGTCAAAAGTCACTCCGATGCTCCACATGAAAGTTGTGCGAGTACGGACCTCAAAACCGTACATATTCTTCAAATAATTATTGGTTGGTTCGTCCGGCTTGTCGTTGCATCGATTCTTCTTATAGACACGTGGTTTTAGACTTAGCTTAGTGTCGTTGAACACTTGGAAATTCGTATGAGAACTTGGGGGGGGAATATTATAATTGTCCAAAAATTAACATTTTTCATAGCTTCTTGAATGAAACTTCTTGTTCCTTGTGTGGAAAAAATGACTTGGCATGTGTATGTACTAGTTACCTGGTTTATAGCGCCAATAGCCGTATAGGCTATCTAAATATCCATAGCCATTTAATGGTAGCAAGGTCAGATTGGGTTGCGTTGCATTAACTGAATGCTCAACGCACGCCAACCCGATTGGGTTCAGTTGAGTTGCATTTGATTGAATTGCGTTGCTTTGGGTTGGATTGGGTTGGGTTGATTTGCAATTGGCTGATTGGGGTTGAGTTGCATTCGGCCAGGTTGGGTCAACCTGCATTTGGTTGGGTTGGATTTAGATGCATTTGGTTGGGTTCGTTTGAGTTGAGTTGCATTTGGTTGGGTTGGGTCGAGTTCCATTTCGTTGGGTTGTGTTGATTTGCATTTAGTTGGGTTGGCTTGAGTTGCATTTGGCTGGGTTGTATTGGATCGATTTGCATTTAGTTGGTTTGGGTCGAGGGGCATTTGGTTGGGTTGGGTTGAATTGCATTTGGTTGGGTTGGGTTAAGTTCCGATGAACACTATTGGAATTTTATTGGGATATTGAGGCTTATCATTATCATTGGTACACGTTCCTATATCTGCTGTGCCAATACATACAATCGCACAAATCCTTGTGTATCAACCTCAATTCATGAGCAAATAATCCCTGCAAAATTTCCCCCAATATTTCCATTTGCTGCAAGTCCCAACGTTATCGCCAATAAAAACATTTTTTGATTTGAAAAAAAATTGGTTGTTTCATTCTATTTACTCAACTGTTATTCATATCGGGAAATCCTTCATATACAATAGAGGTATCACATGTGATTGATGAGTACCTTCCGTACGGTTATATAGGAAATGGGGCTGTGTGATCTATACCCTTACTTTGCGCCCTAATGGTTCCATGTTTTATTTTATCATACATATGTCCAAATGAATTGTGAATTGTAAATTGTGAAACATGATTAATTTTTATAAACATATATCCAAGTAGTAATTTAAACTCATTTTATTTCACAACAACAATTATTTTATTTTATAATTATTTACATTTATATTTTATTCATATTTCGTTGAGTAGAGTTGAGTTGGGCCAAAGAGCATTGGACGAGAGGCCTTAGGGCCAATTGTAAGAAAATGCTATTCAGTAGATGTGCGCCACTTGATTTGGGCTGAGAAATCAAGAAATGTGCCTTTCGTCACAACCTGACCCGATTGATTTTGTTTCATCCTACTTATTATACAACAGTGCCTGCTTGTATTTAAAAAATAACAATCTCATTACCGTTTTCAATGGTTTGCACAAACTGTATTATAAAAAAATATCGGACTAGTTACACAATTCGAGCAATCAAACTTATTAATAAATATTCCCTACCGCTTTCTACGGTACACGCCGAGTTTTATCTAACATAATTAATTAAGCACGTTCCACAATTTGGATAATTAATACACAATAAGAAAATATCTACAATAAATTACGAATTGAATAATTTCAATCCATGATTTATTTATAATATGACTATAAATAAGCTTATTTATTTTTTGTCGTTGAGACAGAGGTCATTCGGTCTTTCTTATGTCTTACCAGTACACTAAAACAAATATCTTATACACGATCAGTTATCAATCGCGCAAATTGTTATCTTCGCTTATATGAAATATGCATGTATGATCAGTTGAGTAGTTTTCATCCACCAACATGTAAAACCAGCCTTATATTTTACATAAACGTAAATTCGAACGACAGCCAACTATAAATTATTCCGATAATTTTTCTACCAGTATAGCTCACACCTAACGAACTACTTTACGTTTTATATAAACAACTTGAATATTATTATCATAAATTTTTCTCAAACTATGTGATCATTTCCTTACTATTCCCACTAATTTGTAAATTGATTAATTATCTCACCGTTTTCCACGATTTGCACAATTTATAAAATAATTAATTACTATAAAATATATTTCACTTCACTGACTGTGACTTGAAAGCTGTTGCTGGGATGGAGATGGGTTGTGTTGAGTTGAAATTCACGTAAAGGTTTTAACTGAAATTACGCCGATGAATTTGCGTTAAAAATTCAATAATATTAAAAAAAAATTATATTATCGACTATTTCAATTTTTTTGCATTTTATTCATTTTCATAATTTGACATTTGTACATGTCAAATATCAAAAGTGACAGATGTCAAATATAAAAGTGACAGATAACAAACGTCAAAATGCCAAATATCAGGACGACAAATGTGAAAATTCAGAATCAAACGTTAATTGCTACGAACGTCAAAATAAAAAATATCAAAAATAACAGATATCTGAAGTCAGATGTCGAAGGTGACAAGTGTCAAAATAACAAATGTCAACATAGGTAACTCCATAGGAAATCAAAAATGAATCAAAATAATAAAAATATGTTTCGCGCTTAATTCACCCTTGTTCTTATTACATTTCGTTTGCCTTTTTAACGCTATCATTGATAGAGTGATTGCAAAACATAGATCTTTCCTTGGAACGGCGTTGATGATAAGGAGAACGAATAATTTTGATATATTACATACATAATTCACGTTACAATGTAAACATAAGATAACATAAAATTTATTATCAGTTTATTTTAATAGTTGCTTTTTGTTTTTATATACTTACTGCTACTGCTTTCTACTCTTCTGTTCAATATTTTGGATAATATTGTTACTCCCTCCCCCATAGTAAAATTTTAGTAATTTTAACGAAAAATTGCGTTCAAATTTTATTAATTTCCAATAACGAGCTAAATATGACCGACATCCTTTGTTTGCCCGCCACACACATCAATGTGACCAGATCGAACGCTTCAAACAATGGCTCACCAAATTGACAAAGCAGATCGTCCGCGACAGCAACAATTATCAAGCAAGACAAATGACCGCTAATTATACACAATTGATATTTAACAAGTAGCAAAGTTTTAATGGCAGCGTCCGATTTCTTAACGACTACTCCGTACTTAGTCAGATGGTTTACGGGAGCCCGTCAATATTTAATTTAACAATTAAAATCCGTCCAATTATTAGTGGTGATTAGCGTGGGACGGGGCGCGGAAGGTTGGGGGGGGGGGCTTTCTTTTTTTGGCCTTATGGCGGGCGCGTACGTACGTAATCGGGAATGTTTGCAGATAAGCTCCGGGTATTAGTAATCTATATGTTTGTCGGAGCTGATTGTAATGAAGTAAAATTCGCCAATCGGATTATCGGCGTGGGGAAGGGAGTTTTGGAGAAAATCACGGTCTGCTTCGCATGATCGGGTCCGTTGCGTCAATTTCGCGAATTTTCTCATTAACATGAAAAATGCGCAAAAAATATCATAGTTGTGAAAAAAACACGGCGACTTAGAGCCCCAATAAATGATTATCGTGGATCACCAATCATGATTTTCTCGATGAGATTTACAATTTTATTTGAGTGTAAATGCATAAGTTATTAAAGACCAATAATAATAAATGTATCCGATATTACAGTGATTTGTAAAAATAATGTATAAGCACAAAAAATACTATCCCAGATATTACCGAAACAACAATATACGTAAACGATACTTCTATTTTAAAGTCGTTGCAAAATCAGGCAAGTTCCACTCGAAATTGTTACCGAAACAACCACCTCCGCCAAATTAGACACGGGTCGTACAACAAACCCGAAATAATGAACGAACATTTTTATTGAAAACATACACAAGGGTATGTGTAAATATAAGACTAAAGCAATTGTCGTTTCCATTCATTTGTTGTGAATACGTAACTCAAATTATTGTCAGAACAAGTTTATCCGTCAAATTACAATTGGGTTTGGTTGGGTTGGGTTAAAGTTTAATCGCTTTAGCAATTTCGTCATATTTTATACTAAAAAATATATAGAAACAATGCGTAAATTTCCACTCTCAAAATATTTTTTGAATTCAAATCGAAAACCTGCCTTGAAACCAAAAACGACTTTTGTTATTTTTTTCTCAAATCTTCTATTAAGAAGAATTGAAAGAATTGAAATATTCCACGATCACAAAATGTAACAATTTTAGTAAAACTCCAAATCAAAAAAGGTGCTTAAAAAAGGATCTCTGATAAATTTAACGTTTAACGAAGGATCTATTTGTAAATTTAAAAAAATGATAATTAAGGCAAAAACTAATTTTAATCATTATAAAGTGAAATTAATTATGGTAAATCAAGTCAAACGAATCCAGTGCATGAGTTGAATTTTTTGCATTTATTTTTTTAAAAATTGGTAAATTTTAATGATGACAGTCGTTTCGCTCTTTCTGATATAATCAGACCACCACATCCCCTGAATATCCATAAAATCATGATGCAAATATGAATGTACAAAAGTTTGGCGCCATCTAGACCAAAATACACCCCAGGCTGGTGCTGATATGTAATGTCAGTGGTCTGAATCGAGTGATTAAGCCGTTATTGCCCATCAGTGAGTGTGAAGGTATTGACGTCTAGATGGCGCTAATACTCACGCACAGGCTCCTCCCCATTCATGTTTGCATGAATTGACGCACCTGATGTATGTGTTATGTGTTGTGTTCTGATGAGCTGAGAGAGCGCAACAACTATCATCGCCTGATACAAGTCTGGACAATTTTGAAAATATTGTCATACTTGAAGTTTACTTTTAATTTATTTAATAAAAAATAATATAAATTATATAACACTAAGTATGTAACTAGTTTAGAAATATTAAAAAAAAGTGCCCAGGAAAATACAACTAATAACATTTTTTCTGTTTTTAATAATTTTAAAAGTTGGTGGTAATTCCGATAATTTGGTTTGCCTTTTTTTGTATTTCGCATTTAAAATAATTGTCTTATACAAGACTCACTAGGGCATACATTGCGTCCCCATTTATAATATTCTAACAAATTCTAATAAATTTCATGCAATTATGACCGAAACAATTATATCCGACAAATCATACTTGGGTGATACTCTTACGCCACTTTCACCCAACATGATCACAAAAGTGTAAATTTGATGCAAAACATATACATGAGGATGTGTGTAAATATTTTGTAAATATTTGTTGCAAATACGCAACTCAAATTATTATCGAAACAAGTTTATCCGTCAAATCAGAATTGGGGTAGGTTGGGTTGAGTTGGGTTGGCTTGGTTTGCGTTGGGTTAGGCATTAAACAAATCCCTGTAGTCTTAACAAAAAATACGATTTTTCTTTAAAAATAGAAAACAGGTTAGGGCGTTGGATCAACTTGTTATTAGTTTCTCCCAATCCAAAATTTACTTTTATTCCGAACGAAGTTCTTACTCTAGTAATGAATCAATAAATATGTAAAAATCTGCGTGTGTGTGGGTGGGGGGCTATTGGAGATCTTTGATTAACCGTTAGACATTAAAAAACTGCAATTGTTGTAAACTTTTTTAATTTGGACTACTTTGTGTCGAAATATGGAAATTCTCATTTAATCTAAATTATTTTGAAACTAGAAACCTTGCACCTTTCAGATATGTCAAAAAATACTTTACGAGCCTCTGGTACACATTAAATTTCACCCGAACCTAAAAGTTCAAACGTTAACTTTACTTGAATCCGGAAAATTATAAATTCTAGAATATTATAAATTACAATGTATATGCAAATTTCCATTAAAGTATGAAGCTAATACGTTGTTCTAGCTATCTTTTTTATGTTCTAATTCCAGCGGTTGAAACTTCCATTTTTTATTATTTTTATTTATTTCATTACATTCGCTACTGCACTGAATTTATGTCGTAAGGATTTTTACAACTCTGTTTCAAATTAGCCTTAAAATCCAGATATAACACGTTGTTGTAATTCTTGGTATTATAATGTAAATGGATTTCCACATTTGAAACTAATTTCTTTAAATAATTAATCAAACCTCCACTGTATATTGATATTGATAGTTCAGTCTTATATCTCATGGTGTTTAAATACACCATAACCAATCACCATTGACAATCAACATCATTGTTCCCATCCTATACTATCAGTTCGAATTAATTTCACAGTACTTTCCATTCTCATTTTTTCATATCTTGCGTTGGGTTGGGCTGGTTTGGGTTGAATTGCAATTTTATCAATATATAAATATATATATAAAGGATCATAAAAAATTAAATAAATTTTAGAAGTTAACAAGCAATGCAATGGTAAGCATAGAAATGTAAGCAGAATAATATTGATAATCAAAATAAACCACAAAATAATATATAGGAAGCAAGAAAACAAAATCTGCGAAATCTGTTAACAATAAAATACAAGAAACTAACGGAATCAAAAAATGTTAATTGAATGATATAGCTGTAACCCCAACCCAACCTAATACAACACAACCCAATCCAATACAACAAACACAACCAAATAGAATTAAACCAAACCCAACCCAATCCAATACAACCCAACCCAACCCAACCCAATACAACCCAACCCAATACAACCCAACCCAATACAACCCAACCCAATACAACCCAACCCAACCCAATACAACCCAACCCAACCCAACCAAACATAACCCAACCCAACACAATCCAACCAAACCAAATCCAACCTATCCAAATCCAACCTATTCCAACTCAACTGCAAGTCGAGTTTCGTTAGATTTGCTTTATCAGCGATAATGTCGTTAAAACGATAGTCAAGTGAATTTTCCCGTTATTACAAAAAAAAAATAAGTACGCTCAAACTCAACTAGTTTTAAACATCATATCAAGAATGAGATTAAAACAACGAGACATGCATTTAGAATACTTGCTAAAACGATGCAAGAGAGAATTACCGAAACAACTCTGTCCGTCGTATCAGTTTTTGTCGGTTTGGAACAGCTTTTATCGCTTGCTCAAATGTTTAATAGGTTTATTATGACTTCACAAGTGAATTATGTAAATTTGGACGTGTTTCATAATCGCCAACTGCTCAGCCTGTTTTGAAAATTCATTCAATAAACAAATAAACTGTAAATAAAAATAATTATGATGAAAATTACGTCCTTTTTTCTAAAAACAATTCATCGAGCGGGCGAGGCGCAGTTTCTGCTAACATGCATAACCCAATTACGCAGCACATTGTTTTGCTCACCGCCACAACCGACCCGCCGTTTTAATGATACGCGGAACAATCGCGAGAACCACGACCCGTTCCGGCGATTTTGCGAAAGTGTAAATTACAACGTTCGCCGGGGCACGCCACTACAACAATAACGCGGTTGACAGTTACCAACAAAAAGAACAATGACGACCGTGCATCATGTGTCCGTCAGACAGCGCAAACTATGACCGCTTATTATAACGTTGCAAGTAACCGCGCCGCCGTTAAACAATAGACGCGAACAACCACACGTAACATGCTGCCTGCCTACCGCGGTGCGAAATTATGTTATTAGACAGGTTGTGATTCCGAAGCTGCCCGGACGAAGAATCGAAATTTTGACGCGTTGCTCACGCCAATGGCAGGTGATGGTAATTTGCATCTGGGGAACGATTACGGCGCTCTCGTTAAAGGCGAACTCAAATTAGCACAATTGGACACGTACGTGAAATTAACGTTAAATGTTCGGGGAAGGAATTCACACCCATCTGTCAGCCTGCTGAAAATTCTGCAGGTCTTATATGATTATAAGAAAATTTTCATATATTGCCTATCGACAAATACTGATCGTGAATACCGTAACAAATCTATCCGTCAAAGCAAATACGGGCGGTGTTGGTATAATTGAGTAAGTATCTTCGCCATACGATGCTTTATGCGATGTTAGCAACACCGTCCACAATGACTTCATGAAACTCAATGACATAAAAAATAACAAAGTGCGATTTCCAAAACCTTTGTTTCGAACAAGTTTGAGCTGTCATAATACAAATTACTCTTCGCAAAGTTGTACTCAAATAGCTGGGAATATACTGTGCACGATTATTACCGAAACAACTCTATCCGTCATGTAATAACGGTTGTGAAATGGGTAATTACAAATTCTCTTCGAGTATCTTTACATCTTCAAACTCAATGAACCTCAAGGAAAAAGATTCGTAATCGCGTATATATCAGAGCCACTTCTGTCGACACCTTGTGCATAAATGGCCAAAGAATTAAGTGAATGTACTGTGAAATAAAGCAAAATACTACACTCCTTGAGAATATTACCGAACCAACTTTACCTGTCAAATTAGACTCGTAGCCAAAATTTAAAAGATTGTGTTACAAATTAGAGCGAAAGCATATTTTATTATGCTTGGATTGGATTGGGATTCTTTTCGGTTGGGTTCGGTTGAGTTCGGTCGGGTTCGGTTGGGTCGGTTTAAATCAAATCATAATAACAACGAACCCTGCAGCTTAATCTATAGTCAAGTGCATCGTAGTCCGTCAGTGACTTTGCCACAAATAAGAGCGAGATAACTGCTAGTAGTTATTTTTGAAATGTTCCACTAACATAATTGAAGTTTTCCACAAATCAAAAGTCAAACCAAATTCGTTTCACGAACAGATTGAGAAACACTGCTTAATATGCGTATTTTTTTTCATAATCCTTTGAAGGGAAATTTGATGTTCACGGTCATGTTGACTTAATATCTCTATAGTTAGAGATCTTATCACAACATTGATGTCGAAATGATATTTTTTCAGATCACAGATCAAGTGATGTCACTACGACTTAATTGGTTGCGACTAACTTTTATTTACAGACTACAATTGTTGGCAAATGAATTTTGATTTAGCAACCAACGGCTTTTTTAAAGACAAAAAATTCTTCACAGTCCAGTTACTAACCAACTTCAGCGCTGGCTTTTATCCCACTTACGTCTGGACTAGCTTGGGCTTAGTTACGACGTAAGCCTGCAAATTATCCCTATTTTTATCAGAATAAATTGTCGTACTAAAAAACATTTACCACTGTTCGTCGACGAGCATCCAAATATATTTCTTGTGGTATCCATTGATGTAGGTCGAAATCAATACTCCAGGTGATGTGATGTTTGTTGATTTTTTTGTTGACTATCATTAACTCTGCACGCTCATTGGGTGCTCAGAACAGTACGTAGGCATCTGCAAGTCTAGATGATTGTCTATGATGTCTGGAATTGATTGCGATTCTAATTGTCATTCTTGGTTGAACACATTCTGTGTTTATATGTTACATTCTGCTGACGCTATGACAATTAAGTATGCTACCGATTTCAATTTATTTATGTCCATGTGAGGTTTCAGTGTGAAACGAAGTAGTATAGTTTTGTATAACACAGGATATAGCAACCTATTCAGGATCACCTCAACCTTATTCTGAACCCTTTGGGTTATGTTCGGTACGTCCCCTTTATCATAACCCATCTCAGTACTGAATTTGAGAAAAATAAACTTTTCCCTTTAATTTTAGTTGGCAGTTGCATTTGGTTGGGTTGGGTTAACTAATACCCCGCTTACTGATATCAAAAGACATCTCTAACAACGTCTTCACCAGAATACCGAAACAACTATGTCCGTCGAATCTCGAATCACGGCGCTTATTACTGATAATTCAAAATTGTTGGGAAGTCCTTTTTCGAGCCACATTCATCATATGCAACTAGCGAATATGGCTAAATTGTGTTGGCGCATCATTCCGCAGCCTTTTTATTTATACGTGGGCGTTACCAGTTCAAAATTGTTGAGAAATCGTTTATGAAACCACATTCAGAACCTGCTTCCAATGCCAAGTATTATGTTTCGTTGATGCATATTTTTTTGTATTACATTCAAACTTTTTCTAAACAAATACTTAGTTAATCAATAATATATTTTTCTGTATTTTTGATTATGTTGGCGTGGATTATCGTAAGTTACTAACACGTGACTTAAATTCAATTGAATTAAAATAATGTAACTCGAACACAAATTACATTGTATAAACCTTAAATGACCGATGAATGGGTAGAATTGTCTCCTTCATAAACAGACGTATAGCGCGCAAATCGAACTCGGGAATATTACCGAAACAACTCTATCCGAAATATTGGAGATCTGAAATTGCAGAGAACTCCACAATTAAAGTTGTAAACATCTTGAACATAAATTGCATGCCATAATTGGACCAGCTTCCAATACTCCAGTTTATTTTGATTGGGTCTCTTGGTCGAATTACAACGCTGTCAACAAACGAACAATTAAATTAAATTCTTTTTTTGTATTGTATAAATATTTTTGTATTTGATTATTCAAATTTTTCAACAAAACCTATTTCATTTTGCGAACTGATCAGTTGAGTTGGGTTGGATTGGTTTGGATTCAGTTCCATTGTATTCCATCGACAATTTTGATTTTAATTTAATATTTTACGATTTAAAGGTGACAGAAAAATTATCAACATTTTAAAGAATTGGTATAGTTTGTGTTAATTTTATTTTATTCCAATGTGTAGAGAAATCACGAAGTGATTCTCGTTCGAACTTTTTTTAATTTTCACGTAAATTGTTTGAAAATATTTTTGAGTCTGATCATTCAAATTTTGGAATCATTTCGTTCTGCGAGCTGCTCGTAAAAGTTAATAAATTATGGTACTCTTTAGAAGTCTTCAGATTTTACACAATTTTTAATTTTTCACCAATAATAATAAATATTAACAACATTAGAGTCTCCTGACATAAATTATTGAAAATAAATTTCAGCGAATGTATTAATGTGCTGACAGGTATTTCGTTCTCCGTGAGCTCGTCACGTAACCACACATGCGTTCACTGAAATTCATACAAGCATGAGTGACAAAAAAATCGTACGTGAAAATTAGTCTGACGAGCTCAAAGAGAGCGAAACAGCCTTCACCACCTTAGTACATTCATGGATATTTATTTGATTATTTATTATTTTATGCATGTTGAGATGGATAGCTTGGAGCGAAACCGAAATGCCATAAAACTACGTACCGTCAATAATTGTTGAGCAAAATCACACCATATTTAATATATGTTCTTCCACGAAACGAGATCCTCCAATCCTACCAATTCAAAAGACGAACGCGAAATATAACCAACAGTGTTTTTGTTTTGTTAAATTATAAAAAATTTTAATTTGCATGTCACGGTAGTCGTAAAATCAACGTGATTTACGATATTTCTTATAAATTGTAAAAAAAGCAATTAATGTAATCCCACCAAGTAAACAAACCATAAATAAAAATGTGCAATTTTGTAGGTCGTATAATAAAGTGCGCTTATAAATCAAGGTGACAGGTCTGTTATTCAAGTGCCTGCCACAGTGTCAAGTAATATATACCAATGAAAGCGTTGGGAACAACGCGCTTGAATGGGCTTGCACATGATGAGAACTATGAGTAACCAAAATCAAGACGAGCAGTTTTATGTCCAGATGTCGAGTGTTAAGGAACCATTTATAAATTTCTAAGAACTGAGTATCCCGAAAAGGCATTAAACAAGTTAGCAGAATATTTAAAAATCCTGAATTCTAAATGGAACGAAATTAATTAATTCATAAAAGTGCTATTAAAATATATTAACATAGTTACTAATTGAAGTTTTGTAGGTCGTATAATAAAGTGCGCTTATAAATCAAGGTGACAGGTCTGTTATTCAAGTGCCTGCCACAGTGTCAAGTAATGTATACAAATGAAAGCGTTGGGAACAACTCGGTTGAATGGGGTTGGACACGACGAGAACTATGAGTAACCAAAATCAAGACGAGTACTTTTATGTCCAGATGTCGAGTGTTAATGAACCATTTATAAATTTTTAAAAACTGAGTATTCCGAAAAGGCATTAAACAAGTTAGCAGAATATTTAAAAATCCTGAATTATAAATGGAACGAAATTAATTAATTCATAAAAAGTGCTATTAAAATATATTAACATAGTTACTAATTGAAGTTGTGTAGGTCGTATAATAAAGTGCGCTTATAAATCAAGGTGACAGGTCTGTTGTTCAAGTGCCTGCTACAGTGTCAAATAATATATACCAATGAAATTCTGTCTGAAATTGGTATAACTGATGAGGAAATAGAAATGACTCGGGAAACCTATGAGATGGAAAATTATAAGATGTTATATGAATGTAGGCGTGGCAAATTGGGTGGAGGAATTTTAATTTATGTAAAGAGGCAACAATGCTGAAACTAAACGATTGAATGTTGGTGTCAACTATTGTAATGTATGGTACTTTGCTGGCGAAAATAGGCCACAGCAAAAGCATAAGACATTTCATTATCGAACTTGTACAATTTCTTACCGAACAATAAAGATACAAGCTTGGTAATCATTGAGGATAGAGAGTATAAGGAGGGAGAGAATAAGGAGAATAAGGAGGGAGGGAGAATAGCTTGGGGAAAAGGGTAGTGGAGGAAATGGAGAGGAGAGAAAGGAGGGGAAAAGATCTATCAGATTGGTAATTAGCAAGAGTAAGACTATAAAGAAGGCGGCGATGACGGTGGGGGAGGCAGAAGGGAGGGGAGGTGGGTAGGTGGGTGGTGGGTCCATTTCTCTTCCAATTTGGAAGAGAAATGGAAACAAGGGGATGCACAGGAGAGAGAGGAGAAGATAAGAAGGGCAAGATATAATGAAACATATAAAGAATTGCAAGTAAAAGCATGGAAGCCAAAGTAATTAGGAGGAGGCAAAACAGCAGAAGAAGAGAAGACGGTTGCCAGTTGTAGATGCGAAAACGAGGAGAGGGCAAATAAATATTGGACGGGGGAGGTGTATAGTGGATGCGAAGTATGCGGAAAAGAATGGGACGAGTGGAAACATTGGTGGGAAGAATGCGAAGAAATGGAGTGGGGAGAGGAGGAAGAGAGGACGGGCAAAGATTGGAGAGGGATATTGGGAGAGGAAGGAGCAGGACTAGAGCTATTAAGAACGTTAAAGGAAAAGAGAGTAGAAGGTAGGAAAAGGAGGGTGATGGAAATGGCTTAAAGTTTGTTATGTTGCATAACATAAGGGATGAGGCAGAAGGCAGAGAAAGGCTGGAGAGGATAGGAGCAAGAAAGAGAGGGGGAAGAGGAGAACCCTCACATAAGGGTACGTTGGGGGGGTTCGCAGAGTGCTGTTGTACAAACAAAAATATCAGATGAAAACAAAAAAAGCTCAGAATGAACTAGAGCAACGCTAAAATATAATAAACTACTAAATAAAAATGGCGACAAATACATATACATTGTTGGAATAATTGGATGTGGTCCAAAATTAAAGAAATATTGGATGGGGTTGGGTTGGGTTTGGTTGGGTTGCTGACTTTTTAACGAACAGGAAAAGTGTTAGATCAAAGCTGCGATCATGTGTTGTTGTCTATGATTTTGTTGAAATAGTTCGTCGCCAGACTGTTAACAAATTAGCTGAAATAGACAATATAAGAATGGTAGACATAAAGGAATTCGCAGAACTATTCCGATAACATATTCAACAAGTTATTAATGGCTAACTAGGAGTGAGGAGAATCCCCAAGGGTCTGCATACAAGCAATGGCATTTGATATAATTAATCACAACAAGTTCTAGGAAATCCTAGAAGGGGTGGGGATGAGAAGCAAGTTAAAAAAATGGCACCGTGCTTATCCAACGGATCGTGCATCTGTTCCAAAAGTTGAGGAAAGGAGGTACATGTGCAAAGAGGCGTCCCACAGGGCAGAATGTTGGGACCGATGTTGTTCTTGCTATATGAAAACGATGTGAGTCAATGCTTCGAAAACTGCAAATGATGGTCTTACGCCGGTGATTTTGTGTATTTTGCAACAAAGATACCTTTCTATTTTTCTTTTTGGTAAATAAAACATTTCATCAAAGTCCACGAACGAATTCTAAAAAATCTATTAGAATTTCACTGTGGGAATACAAAGGTCCCAATGATTCTAAGTTGCTCATTCAATAATAATATTCTTCGCCGGATTGGACTAGCTTTCGACTAATAATTGTAATCTTAGTAAATAAATTACAAAAATTATGTAGAACCCCAGTATCTAAATTTTGTTTCGTACCCTAATTATATTCGTCCATAATTAATTTCACTGTTTTAATTTGTCGTTAATTTGTAATCTCAAACTCCGCTACAACGATTTCAAACATAATGGTGTTTTTTAAATGATTTAAATTTTAGTTTGCTCAATACACGTTGGATGCCGAGTATTATGATGTTTTAATTATGCAAGATATTTGAGATTATTTCGAAGTGTACTTAGTAATAATTACTTAAATTTTTCACATAACCTGAAACGACACAACTCGCAATTTATTTCTCTTATCTCCGCTGCTACATTCACGTGCGCTGTCATAAACCTGTCGATATAAACATTTTTTCTCTATTTTCTCGAAAATTAATGCAACCAATTAATTTAATTTCAAGAATTCGAATGCAAATTGCCGCTCGTTTCCAACCGCAAAAACACATGTAAGTGTCGATTTACTTGGCGATAGTTTCAAAATTAATTATATTAGCAATCGCGTTCGTAATTAATTGCACGATGTCTTAATTAATAGCCGCCAAGTTGGCCGTTATTAAAATTGCACGTTTGTGTCGTTTCAATCCTCATTAATAATGTTAGACTAATTTTGCTTTATGACGTGGAGTTGGTACGCTGGCGGAGTTCTCAGGATAAAAACTTGAAGAGTTGGTGGCACGATTCGCCTTGATTTTGTTAATTTTGTTTGTCGATGTATCTAATTTGTTTATTAAAATTATTAATGAGCGTTGGATAGGGATTTTCTACGATAAAAATATATAAAATGAAAATTTAAATCAAAGTAGTTGATAATAAATATAGTTGTAGTTGATAATAAATATTCCAGCCAGAAACATTAATTCCAAACATAAAAGACTACTAACTAAGTCCTGGAACGATGAGTTTCCCTCATCTACGTTTATTATCGTGCATAACAGACTTGTGGAATTTAACAAGTTTCCTCATTTATTCAGTAAAAGCAAAGTGATTTACTACATTTTTTGGAAACGTGTAAAACCAACAATTAATTAGGTGAAAGATACAAATGACGTAAATGAAATGACAAATAATCGTTAACGATGCAATTAATTTACGAATTACTCATCTTGTACAATGGTAAAAGTGGTAAAATTTTGGTCACATTGGACAAATGAAAATGAAAATTTGACAGTTTCGGATATAAGCAAAGTTTTAGATTCTGCGTAAAGCTCTATTCGTAAACGATGTAAATCTATATCAAATGATTAACAACTATTATCTAGAAATCGTAATTACGAAAGCTCTGAGTTGGAAGCTTTTGAGTGTTTGTTAAAATACTCTCATGATGCTTGTCTTGAATTTTAATATGTAGTTGTAATGCTACCAAGCACAGCTTAGACACTTAATGCCCTAAAGGAATTTTCTGTAGTAAGAGCTTTTCACAGAATTGCGTTTTTGAAAAAATTCTTATAAACATCGAACATTTCATTCAGTCGCAACTAAAAATGTCCTAAACGAATTTTCTGTAGTAAGAGCTTTCAAAACTAATTGAAAATAATTAAAGGAACTAAAAATAAAATAATTTGACAATCGAGCTTTACACAGAATTGCCAGGATGTACCACAAATCTCTAATGATTCAAACTTTCAAATTCTATTTTAACCCATCTCAACCCAACCATTTCACAAAGTTTATACCAAAAAATGCAATTATCCATAAAGCTCACCTTTCATACGTCGTTATATTTACATTTAATTAAGCTTTTATTGGAAAATCTATTTTGTGAACGTGCTGCGAAACATTTTTTAATTAAATTGTGAAAATTCATAAATAATTTCATTACTCTTGTCCAAAAGTTGAATTTAAATCACGAAACAATCACTGCATGAAAAAAGTTCGAAATTTTTACAAATTGTTTCGATTATATTTAGTCCTGAAAGATATATTACCAATATGATAATTGGTCAATATGAGAGCTGTTAATTACCAAAATTAAATGTAAATGAACAAGTCAAATATTACGCTGCGAGCTTTATGCATAATCACGTGAGTTTGGATATTTGTTTTCGTGCATAATTATCGATTTTGGCCGGCATGATTTTCATTACGATTGACATGCCTCCAAATTATCTCCGGTGAGAATCATTGTTTCGCTGGAATTCTATATTTCTGCGTAAAGCTCAAATATTAAAAACATTTCTGCCTATTTGCTGCTTCATTGTATAATTAATAATTAGAGCTTTTTGTGTTGCAGAGTGAATGTGAAAATAAAAACAACATTTTCTGCGTTACAAGCTTTTTTACGAAGCTTTCAATATAATATTGTACATACATATAATATTGTACATACTCCATTGTATGAAATGGTGGAAATTGTAAAATCGCATAAGGTACGACCATTTGTAAAAATTATGCGTTCAAGAAACAATTCTGCGTAAAGCTCACATGTCTTACCTCCCTTATATTACATCATATGAAAGCTCGCGTATGACTTCCGATAGAATAAACGTACATTTCATTAGCATATATTGGCAATTTATTCAAATTAAATATAAATTAACAAGAGAAAATTTATGTGTTGAGCTTTATGCAGAATCATTACTATGAATACTTGTCGCTTTGCAAACTTGGCGACTTCTTCATCCCTCGTCTTGATGGGCACTACGATGACACCTTGAAAATGATCTAACCTATACTTCTATAAGCACATCGAAGTTTCAACAGAATTTTGTAATCCTGCGTAAATATTAATTAAAGTTGAGTAATGTTAAGGGAAATGTGTGAAACAGGTTGCTGGAGACTGGATGTTAAGTTGGCACGTTTGTTGTTATTGACAGATGACATGAAAATAAAAACAACATTTTCTGCGTTACAAGCTTTTTTACGAAGCTTCCGATATGATATTGTATATAATAGGATTAATGCAGAATTTATGCGAATGCGTAATCCTGCGTAGGAGCAGCCTCTTAGTCTCAACAGCGATTTATGTTTTTACAAGATTATTAGCTTCTGCGTAAAGCTCGGATTATAAAGAATTTATAAGAATACTCCATTGATTATTAAATGGTGGAAATTGTAAAATCGAATGAGGTACGACCATTTTCAAAATTATGCGTTCAAGAAACAATTCTGCGTAAAGCACACATTTCGCACTTCCCTTATATTACATCATTTGAAAGCTCGCATATGACTTCCGCTAGAATAAACGTACATTTCATTAGCATATATTGGCAATTTATTCAAATTAAATATAAAAAAACAAGAGAAAATTTATGTGTTGAGCTTTATGCAGAATTATTAGTACGAATATTTGTCGCTTTGCAAACTTTGCGACTTCTCCTTGCCTCGTCTTGATGGGCACTTACGATGACACCTTGAGAATGATCTAACCTATACTTCTATAAGCACATCGAAGTTTCAACAGAATTTTGTATTTCTGCGTAAATATTAATTAAAGTTGAGTAATGTTAAGGGAAATGTGTGAAACAGGTTGCTGGAGACTGGATGTTAAGTTGGCACGTTTGTTGTTATTGACAGATGACATGAAAATAAAAACAACATTTTCTGCGTTACAAGCTTTTTAGGAAGCTTCCAATATGACATAGTATATAATAGGATTAATGCAGAATTGGCGCGAATGTGTAATCCTGCGTGCGGGCAGCGTCGTAGTCTCAACAGCGATTTATGTTTCTCACTTGATTATTCGTTTCTGCGTAAAGCTCAGATTATATGGAATTTATAAGAATACTCCATTGATTATGAAATGGTGGAAATTGTAAAATTTCATTCATTTTCAAAATTATGCGTTCAAGAAACAATTCTGCGTAAAGCACACATTTCGCACCTCCCTTATATTACATAATTTGAAAGCTCGTGTATGACTTCCGGTAGAATAAACGTACATTTCATTAGCCTATATTGGCAATTTATTCAAATTAAATATAAATAAATAACAGAAATGTATTTATTGAGCTTTATGCAGAATTATTAGTATGAATATTTGTCGCTTTGCAAACTTGGCGACTCTTCCATTCCTCGTCTTGATGGGCACTACGATAACACCTTGAGAATGATCTACCCTATACTTTTATAAGCACATCGAAGTTTCAACAGAATTTTGTATTTCTGCGTAAATATTAATTAAAGTTGAGGAAAATTTTAGTAAGTGAACGGTGTTAATTTTTCATGATGCTTAGTTCGCCAGAATTATGCATTTCTGCGTAAAGCTCAAATGTTAATCAAGTTTCTGCCGAATTGATTGATACCTCGTCATCTATTTAATTAATTGTAATGCGTTTTGTGCTAATCAAGGAACGTGGCGATGATTAATAAATTTCTGCGTTAAGAGCTTTTGCTTGAAATCTTTAAATCATGTGCACTTTTAAATTTAATTAATTTATCGAATTGAATCAATATGGGATTTTATTGTATGTATTGAGCTTTATACAGAATTACGAGTATGGTTATGTGTTTCTACGTTAATTATATAATTATTGATTTTCCCATCTCCGTAATTTACACCAAGGACAAGTGTTCAAAATGATCTAAATTATTGATACGTAAGCATCAGCTTTGTTTTTGTTTTACCAGAATTGTGCATTGCTGTACAAAGCTCCAATATTAATAAAATTGCTGTCAAATTAATACCTCGCACCCAGTATAATTAATCGTATGCTCTAACATACAGAACGTGGTAATAGTAAACGTGTATGCAATTCTGCGTGGAATTATTTTTTTGTATTGGTTACTGAATGCGGTAATATTTAATAGATTTTATGCATTGGGAGTTTCATTATAATTAGTTAATTATCTATATCTTAATTAATCAAATTAATTAATAATAATAAACAAGGGGAATTCTGTATTGAGCTTTACGCAGAATTGCAAGCATGAAAATTTGTTTGTATCCACAATTAACAAATTTCCCATCTTCGTGATTTACATTATCACATGTATTGAAAATTATAAATAGTAAGCATCAATGTTAGAATTTCACGAAAATTATTTGTTTCTGTAGCTTTATGCAGAATTACGCTTATGCATATACGTTTCTGTGTAGAATTATTGACGTAACTCACATTTGTATGTATTTGCACTATGGCTGGGATAACCACTACATGGGATAGAAATTTTCTGTGTAAAGCTCATATAACATTTTATGAAATTTTACAACATACGTAATTTGCATAACGAATTAAATGGCTTAAATATAATTTTAATTATGCATATAAATAACATAACAACAAGTTTCATCCTAATTTATTTCTGCGTAAAGCTCGAACGTTAAGAAAATCGATCAAGTTGATGCATTTTTGTCATTAATCGTAGAATCTTTAATTCTTACAAAATGAACGTTATATAAAAAATTAATTTTAATTACAAGCTTTTTGTGAAGCAATAATTTGCAAACTTTAAATTATATCAAATTTATTTTGTATGTAGAGAAAATACACATCATATTGCCTGATGTGTTATATCAAGAAATATGAGAAGTTAATTCAAGACAACGTAAAAGAACAAAATTATGTATTGAGCTTTTTTGGCAGGATTATAAGTGTGAGTACGACCTTGGTTAGTTCCGTGATTTGCACTACTAATAATGCCTTAACAACTCTTCAGATGCACGTAAGGGTTACTTGAATCGAAGCTGTAATAAAATTATGTGTTTCTGCGTAAAGCTCAATATGAATTTCTGCCTTGTTGATATTTCACCTTCGATGTAATTAATTGCATTTGATTTTTGTGTAGATTAATATGAAAAATTTCCGTCGATCGCTTTTATTTGGGAGCTTTCAAGAGATGCATCTTCTGGATGATGAATTTTAAAAGTTCCCTAATAAATATAATTAGTCGATGCTTGAGATGTTAGTTCTTTGAAGTAAACGTAACATAGTAGAACTATTAAAATTGATTTCATCGAGCTTTTCGCAGAATTACGGGGATGAATATTTCTTTGCACAAATGACGTGGCTCAGATTTGTTATTCACATTGGTACGGCATTAAATGGTTGTAAATTATGCATGTAAACGTCACTGGCATTGACGTTACATATTTCTACGTAAAGCTCGAATATGATTAAAATTGCTAATTAATTCATATTTCGATTGTTATATCATTAATAATGTTTTTGCTTTAGAAAGTAAATCTGATAATAAAAATTAACATTCTGCGTTACGAGCTTTTCAAGAAATGATAGTTTGGAGGCAACACAATTAAAAATTCCAATTGGTGCAACAGCTGCGATTTATTGTAAGCAATCGCAGAACTTTGACGTTGTTGAAAGCTTGTAGTGAGACTTTTTGCTGGGATTTATTCTAAGTTGTGGAAGAACTTTGATGCGTAATAGAGAGCGGGCGTGGAAATTTTCTGCATTATACGCTTATTTTTGAACTTTTGTTTCTATTGCTTAAAAATTGCAATTATGGGATTTATTTCAACCGGTGGCAGGACGTGTAAACGAAACTATTAAACCTTAAAGCTAGAATATGCAGAAAATTGCAATGTATTTCATGTTAGAAAAATAACGTGACAATCAAAATTAATTTTCTTTGTTAAGAGCTTTTTGATAAAATTTTATTTGAAGACGGCAATTGAAATTTCAATGGTACAACAGTTGCTTGAGTGGTCTCAGAACATTTCTGTGACGAGAGCTTTTTGCGAAAATTTTGTTAAAAGACTTCCAGGTTAAAAATTATAATGGGTACTATGATTGCTCGGATTTTTTCTAAGTGGTGACAGGACTTTGATTGTAACAAGAACAGACGTGGAAATTTCCTGCATTAAAATCTTGTTGATGAATTATTGCTTACACTTTGATCTGTAAAATCTTCCTGTTGAACTTTTGCTTAAAAATGCTGAAAAATTGCAATGGTTGGTCAAGGGATTTATTTCAAATGGTGTGAACGAAACAAGTAAAGCTCAAAGCTCTAATTTACATAAAATTGCAAGCGAATTCATATTTGGTTTTTTTATATAATTAATCAGGTTTTGTGTTAGAAATTGAAGTCGATAATAAAAATAAATTTTCTGCGTTAAGAGCTTTCGGAGAAATTTTTGTTTACAGAAATCGCAATTAAAAATGTCCATGTTGCAACAGTTGACGTCGAAGTTTTCTGTGTAACAAGTTTTTTTGTAGTTTGCTTGAACGCTTCGCGCTTAAAAATTTCAATGGTTACGTTGGTTGTTTGGATTTATTCTAAGTGGTTGCAGAACTTCGATGTGTAATAAAAAGTAGACGTGGACGTTTTCTGCATTAAAAGCTTGTTGCCGATTTTGTGCTTGGAAAGTTCTTGATTGCAAACTTCTATGGTTGTTCCTGGGATTTATTTCAAATGGTGAGTGGGTCATATGTTTGCGAACGAAAATAGTATACCTTAAAGCTCAATTATGAATAACATTGCAATCTAATTCATATTTGTTTTTTTTTTATATAATTAATCAAGTTTTGTGTTAGAAGGTCAAGTGGATAATAAAAATTAATTTTCCGCGTTAAAAGCTTTTGGAGTAACTTTGATGTGTAATGAAAAGTAGACGTGGACGCTTTCTGCATTAAAGGCTTGTTGAGGATTTTGTTGCTTGGAAAGTACTTGATCAAAAATGTCTATGGTTGTTCGTGGGATTTATTTGAAATTGTGGTCACATGTTTGTAAACGAAATGAGTATAATGAGTATACCTTAAAGCTCAAATATGAATAACATTGCAATCTAATCAGGTTTCATGTTAGAAAGTGAAGTCGATAATAAAAACTAATTTTCTGCGTTAAGAGCTTTTGCAGAAATTTTTGTTTACAAACAATAGAATCAATAATTCCCTTATTGCAACAGTTGCTGAGATTTATTCTAAGTGGTCGCCGAACTTTGACGTGGAAATTTTCTGTGTACAAAGATTTTGTGTAATTTTGGTTAAACACTTCGCGCTTAAAAAAATCAATGGTTACGTTGGTTGCTCGGATTTATTGTAAATGGTTGCAGGACATCGATCTGTTTTCTGCTTGTTGGGTAATTTTTGCTTGGAAAGATTTTCTGTTAGAAAGTAAAGATGATAATAAAAATTAATTTTGTGTGTTACGAGCTTTTTTAGAAATCTTTGCTTGAAGCCATCGCAGTTAAAAATTCCAATTGTACAACAGTTGCTGAGGTTTATTTTAAATGATCGCAGAACTTTAACGGCGAAATTTTTTGTGTTGAAAGCTTCTCCTTGAAACTTTTGCTCGCGCTTACCAATGTCAATGGTTACGATTGTTGCTGAACGTTGATGTGTAATAAAAAGTGAACGTGGACATTTTCTGCTGTAAAAGCTTGTTGTGGAACTTTTGCTTGAAAAATTCTTGCTTAAAAATTGCAACGATTGCTGGCTGGATTTATTTCAAATGGTCACAGGATGTGCACATGAAACAAGATTTTTTTCCCCGTTTCTAATTTGCACCGTTGGAATTTCACCGCATTAGACGAAGCGCGCGTGCACCTGAGACGATTCGAAACGTCGAAACTACTTCTAAGAAGACATCAGAATCTATCATAGTCGCCGGACGCCCGGAAAAAATCGTCCCACTCGAGACAAAGATACATAAATTTGTCAGATGACGAATTTTAAAGGGCCCCCCGCGTCCCCCCGCCCTGCCGTTCTCGGAATGGCCGTGCGTATTACCAACCTCGTCCGGAAAAAATCCCATTCGACCCGAGCGCGAAAAAAAGACAATCCGAGCGCCGGAGATACGAACGCGGGGCGGGAAGCGGCGGCGGTGGTTGGATAAGCGACGTTTCGCGAAACCACCTACTAAACATATAACAGAAGCTAACTAGATTTGGACGAAATGGAAAAAATAAACGCTCGGACGACGATAAAAAAATTAACAATGACGAATAAATATTAAACGTACCTGTCCGGGCGTTGCGATGCTCGCGGGCACCGCAGTCCGTCCCTCGCCGGTCCGGGGCGCGCCGCGCGCGTTGGAGCGAGATGCACGACGGACGTGTAATTAAAAACGCGCGGGACGCGTCGTATGCTAAAGTACGTATATTATATCTTAAGTTAGGCCTCCCATGTAGAGATTCGCGTCGACCAATGGGTGATCGACGAAACCGTAAGCTTTTGTTTTAAAAAACCGTCGAAGTAGGCGGCGACAACTTGTACACTCGCCGGCGCAAGTAACTCGTTTTTAATGCCTTTAATTATAGTTTCGTGTGTCGTACGTTCGGGTTTCGTCTTTTTGCTCCGAAATTAATTTATCGTTTATGCGCGTTGTGTGCTCGGATGTTTTTTGGGACGACGGCGACCGGAACGTAAACGGGAAGAGTGTCAGAACTGTCGGTTATTGGAATTTTCCATTTCTCATTTCGTTGTCGCCATCGACGTCGTTTATATCGATAACTGGCCGCCTTCATTTGCATTGTGTGTTACATTGTTGTAGTCATTTAATGTCCCACACCCTAAATTCCAGTTGCAAAATAATTTGAACCGTTCGTTTTAATTTTGTAACGTTGGCAGTAATTACGCATTGTTATGGTTCCAATGCACTTCGTTGTTTATGCAATTAGGCCTCATAGTTTAACTGGTAAGATTGCATTTGATATAAATCTGATATTAATTTCTTGTAACAATGCAACAGTCATAAAGTTTTCTAAAATTTATTAAACTAGATTAATTGCAAAATTAGTAATAAATTCTTTGTATGTTTTAATGCATTTATTTCAATATATTTATGGCGATACGACCACAAAAAGCATGTTAAGGTATCGAACTAATAATATCAATGACTTTATTGAAATTAATTTCACAAAAAACTTAACTTCGACTAAATCCACTTAAAGTGGTTTAAATAGGTAGAAAGCAAGAAAATAAAGGAAGTTCGCATAATTTAAATTAATTATATTTAAATGAATTCAATCGACATGTATTCCCTTCAATTTACTTGAAATTAATTTCACGTAATTATATTTACCAGAATTTAATTGACTTCACTTCAATTTAATTGCATGTAATTCATATTGGTCAAATATAATTAAAGTTAGTTGGATTTAATAGGATTTAATTCGATTTAATAAAATTTAATAGAATTCAACTCAATTTAATTCGATTTAATCGAATTTCATTTTATTTTGTTTATTTAAATAAATTTGCTTAAATTTTCCTCAACACTTAGATTTAATTGAAGTTATCTGAATTTATATTAATTTCATAGAATTTAATTTAATTTAATTTGATTGGAGTTCAGTGAATTTAAATAATTTTAATCAAATTAAATGAAATTTACTTTAATTTGCACGAATGCAATTTAATGGAATATAAATGAAATTTATTGAACTAAGTTTGATTTGTTAAGATCTAATCGAATTTATTCGAATTTAGTTCAATCTGGTTTATTTACCTGAATTTAAATGATTTTTCTGGACTTCACTAAAATTTAATTAAATCTACTTTAATTAGAATTTGGTCATTGTTTAAACATCTCTATTTGTTTACATAGCTAACCTTTGTTGATCGTAATTTGATTGTATAGAGTTTAATTAATATTAATATAATTTCATTGAATTTAATTAAATTTAATTGAATTTAATTTAACATACTTCAATTGTATTTAGTTGAATTTTAATGAAATAGTTCAATTTATTTAAATGAATTTAATTTGTTCTCATTGAATTGTTAGTTAGTTGAACTTAGGTGAATTTTATTGGACATATATGAATTTTAATTGAATTTTATTGGATTTCAATGAATTTACTTAAATTTAATCGAATTTTATGAAATTTTCTTTAGTTGAATTATTTGAGTATAATTGAAAATAAATAAAATAAAATTCAACTAAGTTTGCTTTAATAATAATTGAATTTATTCAAGTTATTTACATTTAATTCAAGCTGAAGATATTTTTAGTTCGATTTAGTAGGATTCACTTGAACTAATTTAAGTTTGCTGAATTTGGAAAATTTAATTAGATTTAATTCAATTTAATTCTTAACATTTAATGGAATTTAATTAAAAGTAATTGAATTTACCTGAAGTAAGATCAGTTTAGTTGAATTCGGTTAAATGTAATCGAAGAATGTATGTACGTTCATGTGAACGTACATCAAGTTTGTTTAATATAGTTGTATTTATTTGAATATTCGTTCATTCAATGTAATCGAATTTAATCAATATAATTCAAAAATCAACTTCAATCTTATTGAAGCTGATTATAGTTTTCTAACTTGAATTTGAAGCCACTTATACTAATTGAAGTTTATTCAACTACGTTTCATTTAATTAATTCGATTTCATTGAATTCAATTCGATTTAATCGAATTTAATTAAATTCGGTTGAATTCGATTAAATTAACTTGAATCTTATTGAAGTTGATTAAAATTTTCCAGCTTGAATTTATTCGAATGCCAGTGAAGCCACTTGAAGGTTATTGAAGTTTGATTCAATTGAATTTAAATGAATTTGTCCGAAGTTACTTGCATTTTGTTGAAGTTGGCTGAATTTAGTTAAACTTAGATAATTTTATTGCGATTTAATTACACTTGGATTTAGTAGTAATTAATTCAATTAAGTTTAAGATGACACAGCACAGTCACTTTCACTTCGAATTAGTTGAACTTTGATTCAGTTGTGTATTTAGTTGAATGTGTTTGCATTTATTGAACTTAAGTGACTTAATTTCAGCAATTTTGCTGAATTTAATATATTCAGTAAATAGTGAATACTTCCTAGCTCTGGCAACATATTTTTCCACTCACTGGGTAACTTGGGTAATGTTTCTATCACCTGGTATGGCCAACCCAACCCAACCCAGACCAACCCAACACAACCCAACCCAACTAAATCTATCCCAACCCAATTCAATCCAACCCAACCCAATAAAATCCAACCCAACCCTGCCCTGGTAATGTTTGTGTGAGTATGTGTGTGTGTGTGTGTAAACGTGATGTATGAATCTATTATTTTTATTTCAGTTAAATAATACTTAAGTTATACAAATTCATTATACTATTCATAATGAGAAATTTAGGAGGAGTGGGAAACGAGAACAAGTGTAAGAAATATTTCAGGAATGAAATTTAATACAAGGAACAGCAATGAATAATAAAGGCTAATAGATTCATACATCACACACTCACACAAACATTACCAGGCGAGGGTTGGGTTGGATTTTATTGGGTTGGGTTGGGTTGAATTGGGTTGGGATAGATTTAGTTGGGTTGGGATAGATTTAGTTGGGTTGGGTTGGGTTGTGTTGGTCTGGGTTGCGTTGGGTTGGGTTGGCCATACCAGAAAAACATTACCCAAGTTACCCAGTGAGTGGAAAATACGTTGCCAGAGCTATTTTCTGAATACGCAAATTATTGCATCCTGATTAACCAGGAAAAGAAATGAAAAGCAGTATTACTCACCGGCTTACTTCCTTTCATAATGGCTGTTAAAAAATGAATTAACAGAATTGCCGGAACTACATAAAAGTTTCTAAATTAAATAAAGTCTCAAAATTCGTTAGAAATCATTCAAAAAGTCAAAGATTTCTGGTTGGAAAAGGGCGAAATTTTTGTTTCGTTCTGCACCAATTCCTGAAACTCATTTTTTATGAGTGATAAGTTGTAGTTGAAGACTCTGGATAAAACCGGGAAGTTAGTCCTGTACCGGGCCTGAATCAAACCCACCAATTAAGACCCATAACCCAACCCAACCCAGCCCAAACTTTAACAGGCCCTTTACGCAACTTTATGTCTGTTCTATTCTCTTATTTATAGTGTCCTGTTTAGATACGCTATCGTTGACATTTTTAAGAAATCGAAGATGTTTAAACAAAACTAACGATAAACGTCAAAGGCTCAAGAAAAATATAGAAAAAATATACAAAAATTCTGCGAGGATCTTCGAAGTTAGTTTACACCGTTAACTGCAATTTTTTAAATTATGTTTTTAATGATTTAAGCTTTCAAGTTTCGTGATTTACTGACAGCTAATTTTATATATAACTCGAAAATTTACATTCTGTGCAAAGCTCTCCAAATAATAGTTGTCAACCCATAATGAATCTCTTTTACTTTGTAATTGGTCGAGAACTGCATGTGGAAGCTTGCGAAGCTTCCCCAAATTGCATTGCATTGCAATTACTTGCAATTATGTGTACAGCTCTTTAGATTGGATATTAACTAAAGCTTTTCGCAGAACGAACTTTGTAGTCAATGGTATACAAGATATGCGATTTAAAACAATTTGGTAGAAATTATGAAACCATGGTAGATGCAAAGCTTCGGGTTGGCAATATTCAGCGATTGGGAAGAGTCTCGGTTAAATCGTTCTTAACCCTACCCTGGATAAAGTCGGGAATTCAAGAAAAGTCCTGCAACAGCCCCGAATCAAACCCGACCCGCCAATTAAAAGACCTATAACCCAACCCAACCCAACCAGAACTTTAACAGGTCCTCTACGTAACTTTGAACTCAACTCGAATCTAATCCTAAGCCAATCCTGTTTGTTCTATTGTCTTATTTGTAGTGTCCTTTTTTTGTTCAAATACGCAATCGTTGGTATTTTTAAGGAATCGAAAGGCATTTAAACTGAACTGAACGAAAAAAACAACTGAAAAGAAATAAAGGAAAATTAGACAAAAATTCTACAAAGCTCTTCTAAGCTAGTTTACACTGTTAACTACAAGTATAATAATTTACATTCATGCGATTTTCTTAAAACGAATAAATTAATTATGTTGTCGCTGAATTTTAATTTAATTTAATTTTAAGATCTTAAGGTTCGTGATTTACAACAGCTACCGAAAAATTAACATTCTGCGTAAAGCTCTGCACATAGTAGTAGCCAACCCATGAATGAATGAAGCTCTTTTACTTTGTAATTGGTTAAGAGCTGCATGTGAAAGCTTGTGAAGCCTCACCAAATTGCATTACTTGCAAGAATGGGTATAGCTTTTTAGATTAGGTCTTACACAGAGCTTTACACAGAACTTGGCAGTCAACTGTATATGATATATGCGATTTTAAATAATTTGACAGAAACGCAAAACGTCTGCTTGAACTCTTGCAATATTCAGCGATTGCGATTGCTAACTCTAACTCTAACTCGTCAGCATTAAGTATGTATATGGAAATGATATATTTTTTTTAATATGTTCTAAGCTCAGTTGAAACCATATACCCTGAAATTGAGCATTTTGAGAAAAATCTTGTATTAAAAACTCAATATATATGTTAAAGCTCAATTGTGGACCCCTGAAAAATCCACCCACAATGAACTTGAACATGAACGCTTCTTCAATAAGCTTAAAGACTATATTTGATTGTTTTAGAAACCAATAAAGCTTTTCTCTTTTAAGCTCAGCATAATTTGTATATAATTACTAGTAAATTTCCTGCTTCTTGATTAAATATTAACGCGATTAATCTTCATGAAAACATGAACCGAAATTTCCTACAATAAGAGCTTTCGTAATATTTCCTGTGAGATTCAGTTTATTTCAATTTTTTGTTATAAACTAATCTAGCCACAGCTACAGAGATACAGAGCTTTACACAGAATTATAAGAATTGGCGACATATCCTCACATATATCCTTTGTTCTTTTCAAAGTCGAATAAGTTTTGTATTGTATGTAGCTACTGGTACACTGTCCATGCTTACCACCTAAAAGCCATAAAAATCAACTTTATTGAAAGCTTTTCACGCAGTCGTCGATATGCGACGACTTTGTGCAAAATTTTCGTGTAAACGTTGCACGAAGCAAATCGTTCAAAATAATTAATTGCAATTAAAGTTCCCCGTTGAGCTTTACGCAGAATTATAAGAATTCACAACACGTCGTCCAATTGTCGAATTGATTCATTCAACCGCGCCCATTCCATTCGAGAACTAAAAAAATCGCAAAGCTCTGTTTTCGTACGACCTTAAAACGTGTACGTTTAATTCTTTCTGCACAAACTCCAAACTGCTGGATACTACAGTGTGGATAATTTCCTTCGATCCATTCATTCGAGCTTTTTATAAAAACGCTTACATGCGACGAAAATTCTGCGTTATTTTAGAAAGATTTGTTTAAAAGTTAAATTTGGATTAAAAATTGTTGGCGAAAGCTCTCGTGGCTGATTTTTATGAATATTTACAAACAAATTCCATCTCCTGTTTATAAGTCATTTTAAAATTTTTATTATCAATATTATAATTGGATTATATTTGGATTAGAAAAAAAAATATTTAATCGAAGCAAACAAATATTTATGCAAAATTTATATATAGAGAAAGTTGTTGCAGGTTAAACATTTTCGAATTATCTGGTTTGAAATTTTCCAAATAATTTTAGCCAGAAGTAGGAAATTCTGCGTAAAGCTTACGAATTTCTGGCAAGTTTATCACACCACATTTATAATAATTGTTAATAGATTTGATGTCAGATAATAGACGTGAAAATTAATCTAATGGAAGCTTTTAAGAATTTATCGAAAAAGATGCGTTGCACCAAATAATCAAAACGCGGAATTGCAAATCATTCATTCTATTATATTCCCCGGACTTCACTTCTGTGTTTGGAAGAGAATTTCTATGTAAAGTTTTATTATTATTATTAAATTTATTCTTATTTGTATTGTTTTTAGATTTAGAACATGTGTTGTAAATAAATATTAAGTATTTTGAGATTAAAGTCGGTTGTGGCGAAATAACTAAATTAAGGTGTAAGCATAAATCATACTCGTGTCTTAAGGATGAACTTTATAATTTTATCAAGGTTGGGTTGGAGTGGATTTTGTTGGATTGGGTTGGCAATCGTAATAGTTAAGATCGTAAATCGTTTGGTTCTATTGTAATAAACCGGACGTGGGCTAGGCGCCCAATGAGCAATCAACTCTGATAACTCATTGCATAACATCGAGATGGTTTAGTGTGCAAAGCTCATATAAAAATTTATAACTTTTTGAATGAAGTTCGAAATGCAACAACGAACAGTTCCGATGGCGACAAGCATTTAGCAAAAGTAATACCAATCGAAATTATGAATAATTATTTTTTATTGCAATTAGAAATAATATCATCCTTTAAAATTATTTTTTTTTTTCAAGTTTTTATTTAAATATTGCAAATATTGATAAATCGATATTTTTATTAAAAAAAAAAACTAGTTATTTAATAATTGGCACCTAACGACGTGGGGCAATTACACCTTTGCAAATTTCCAAGTTACGAGAACGTAACGATTACAGTCTTTTCAGTGCGGATTACGATCCCATTTACACTCGACGTTTCCTTTCGTCCGGCTTTCGTCCCGACGAACAAAAGCAAGAGACCCGCGCGTCGACGAACAAACAACAACCGGACAATCGACACACGAGCCCGGCTAACGAGTTGCAAACATTTTAAATGGGTATCATATCAATAAATCCCGGTAACAAGCATTAAGTGGTGGGATTAGACGGAGAACTGCTTGTAATAGGTAAAGAGTAATGCCCCTAATCCGCTTATAGAGGCTCTGTAATGATTCTGTGCAGTCGAATGAGGCATTAAACGCCACGTAGATGGCTGCGAACGATTGTGGCGGCTTTAGCTGTTGCCGTACACTTAAAGAGGTCGCTCGGCTGCAGCTATTTTAATTGGGAAATTCGCCCGTCGATGAAGACGTTTGAAAGAACGACCGCTATATAAGAAAAAATGATAAACTGCACTGAAAATCGTAGTTGAGATATGTCACGATTTCACAATTAAAAAGCTGTAAACGACGATTGTAGTGAATTGCAGATTCACAGCGAGATGTTAAACTAGTAAAAACCTTGTAAAATCCCAGTCAGGGTGTATTAAAGTGAATCGAAGCTTAAGATTCACTTTCAATTTAACATTGAACTTAATATTAAAAAAATTACAAAATTGTCAAAAAAATACTTATTAATACTAATTAAGTGTTTATGAGTGAGTATTAACGCCATCTAGGCGTCGATACCCCTACACTCCTGCTGCTCCGCAGTTGCAGATGTTTGCTTTGATTAACTAAGTCGGTACTGTCTAGACTTAGTCGTTACTTCGCAGCATAAATGTTAACGAATGTAATAGCTGATAACGGTCGTTTCGTCCTACAAGACTCATCAGAACGTCACACACATTTGCTGAAGGGGCGTCAAGTCATGCAAACATCAGTGACAAAGAGTTGGTTTGTGAGAGAGCTGATTTCGCAGGCGTCGACATAATTAATTGATAATAAAATAATTAATAAAAATCTATTCGACGAATATCAAAGTTTAATGGAATTGGATTGGGTTGCGTTGACAAACCAGGCAAGTTGAGGAAAGGTGGAAACACACAAAAGGCGCCATTAAAATACTGCTAAAAATATGATACGAAGAAAAAGAAACAGATAAACTGGAAAAAATGTTTCGATGAGGAGTGTGACAGCCAAGGAGAAGAAGAAAATAAGACAAGAACTACTGAATAACTAGCTTTCTTTCCCAATCCTCCATAGCACCGTTTTCTCTTAGTTATATTATGTTTTTTTTTCAATTTTTATTACTTTGATTCGTGCAACATAATTTTCGTTGAGAATACTTACCATTTAAATTACTTTAAGCATTAATTACGTGTGTATCATTTCGAAACTAATGCTGTGTAATGTATAACTTTCAATTTAAATTTTTTCGTGTGTATCATTTCTGAAACTAATCTCTCCAGTAATTTTTCGCGCCTTTTTTCTTTTATTCCGATTTATTTTGTTTTGTTTTATTTCTTCTAATATTTGGATTCCAGTGGTTGGGTTGGTTTGTTTACTTGTTCACTCCTAGCAAAGACGAAAGCTGAATGAAAAGGCTCACAAAAAAATTGAAAAAGAAGCAAAAGTTTTTGGACTGGGGATAAACCAACGAAAAACAAAATACAATGGGCGTAATGGGAATATGAGTTTGGCAAGGTAAACGATTTCATGACAAATGAAAAAGAACACAAGAATCAGGAAATAACGATAACAAGTACAGCATGCTGAAAAATTTAATGAAATCAATTAATACATCGAGAGGAATGAGGATAAGAATTTATAAATTAGTTCACGACCGATGCTTAACTTTGTTCCAAAGTTAGTACCAAAAATAAATATAATAGAGTTAGGTTGGGTTGGGTTGGGTTGGGTTGGATTTGGATTGGGTTGGATTGAGTTGGGTTGGATTGGTTTGTATTGGATCCAGTAGGGGTGAGTTGGATTGGATTGGGGTGCGAACCAACCCAATGCAACCCAACCTAATCCAACCCAACCCAACCCATTTAAATTTAGAGATAGATTAAATAACTTTTTACGATTTTTGGTGGACACGCTGAAATTTTAAGGCAAGCCAACCCAACTTAATAGGTAGGTATGTATATACCTACCTAACGTAGCAAGGATAGATTATACTTGACCAACCCAACCCAACAAAAATTCAACACGTCGCATGAATACGACCCGTATACCAACGGTTTTAGGTGTTCTGCAATGAATTCGAATCCGACGTCGGACAGTAATTTTCATTTTTCCTAATTTAGGGGATTGTATGCAAAATTTCTTAGGTATCTTAAGGGGGTGATGTTAACTATCTTCAACTTAAAAAAAGACTGAAAATTACACGTGGTGCACGTTCAGCCACGCCTACTTATTCAACTTTAAATTTATTAGATGAACTGGCGTTCGTGGAAAGTTTATTGCATTATAACTTTGTTAGAGCCTAATCCAAACGAATCCAACACATTTACATCGAAAATCCGTACAAATATATTTCTAAACTTCGATCGAACAATCACAAACTTACATTGCATCGAATTGGATTGGGTTGGGTAGTATTCAAATTGTCATAATGTTACATTGTTTTTAATTTTTCGATTTTTCAAATTTTACATTTCATTAAAAATTTTCACAATGACACCGAACTAAAAAAAATTAATGATTATAAATATAATTTGAAAGAAGGAGGAAAATTAGTTGGGTGCATTAATAATTCCACTGAAATTATTAAAATAATTTTTGTGAAACAATTGGCTGCAAAAAAATGGAAAATGTTAATAAAAATCGTTTTCTTTAACTACATCTTTGCAAACATTATTTCAAAAATTATTTCATTGGTATCACATTTTAAAATATAATACATTTGCTATTTACTGTTGTATTAATACTAGCATAGATATTTTGTATTTTGATGACCTGGCCACACCGTGGTCGGTAAAACAGAACACGCAAACATTATCAATCAAGAACCCTAGGAATATGACGCCCAATCCAGGTGATTGTAGTGATTTGAGGACAATATTTTACTGGCCAGGTTCAAGGGATTATTAGTAACGTAGGTAAACATTTAGGGGTATTCCACTTGAATTAAAAGGGGGTAGAGGTATTTAGTTCAAATTAACACTTTGAAGTAGATAATAGACTTTGGGGATTTTTAGTACCACCATTGCAATTAGCTATCAATTTACGTGCTGTGTTGGTTTGGTGTTGATTTCGAAAGTTGGATCGGGCTGGGTAAGTGTAAGTATTCAAAGGATGTCGTTGCTCCTTGCCCGCACCTTTATTTATAACGAATCATAAAATGTTTAATTTAAAGTTTTTTTTGACAATACGAATGATTTCACGTTCAATTAAAAAGTCCATGAAACAAATGAAATGTTCCGTATAAGAACTTTTCGATTTCGAGTGTCACATAAAAAGTTAATTCTGTAGTTCAAAGCTCTGCTTTTGCACACCGTTCAATTGCAACGTTTCCGCTGCAAGCGTCTATAGTATTTTTTTGTAACGCTGTTCATTTGGCATATATTGCATTTTTAAAAAAAGGTTCCGTGCAGCGATTGCATAAAAAGTTTCTTATGTATCTTAAGGAGGATGATTGTTAACTATCATCAGGTTCTAAAAATACAGGACAATAGTTAAAAATATAGTTGTTTTTAGCTAGTTTCTAAACTTGAATCGAACGTGAGGAATTGTAATCAGTCTAATGATTGTGAGTTATTTTATTATAAACAATAAGACTAAAGATTCCGCTCTAATCTTCTCGCTGTTGGATAAAACGAAATCGCTCTTTAATTTAATTGTGACGAATTCAAACACTCAGGAAGGCTCTGAGTGATTTTTAGGCATATGTTAGCTTCATTTTACAGCAACTTTAATTTGTCATGTTTGCCTTTTTACATCTTATTTGCTGTTCATTTGCTAATAATACTTTCAATTGAACATACTTTGTTAAAGTACGTTGGGTTGGATTGGTTTGGATTGGGTTGGATTCAGTTGGGGTGAGTTGGATTGTATTAGGGTGCAAATCAACCCAATACAACCCAACCAAATCCAACCCAACCCACTCCATTTAAATTTAGAGATAGATTAAATAACTTTTTACGATTTTTGGTGGACACGCTGAAATTTTAAGGCAAGCCAGTAAATACCTACCTAACGCAGCAAGGGTAGATTATACTTGACCAACCCAACCCAACAAAAATTCAATGCGTCGCACGGATACGACCCGTATACCAACGGTTCAGGTTTTAGGTGTTGTGCAAGGAATCACCGGTTTGAATCCGACGTCGGACAGTAATTTTCATTTTTCCTAATTTAAGGGATTGGATGCAATATTAAAAATAAGAGGGTGATGTTAACTATCTTCAAGTTAAAAAAGACTGGAAATGAAAATGAAAATTCAGCCACACCGACGTATTCAACTTTAAGTTTATTAGGCGAACTGGCGTTCTTGGAAAGTTTATTGCATTATAACTTTGCTAGAGCCCAATTCAAACGAACCCAACAAATGTACATACGAAGATCCATACAAATATATTTCTAACCTTCGATCGAACGAACACAAACTTATATTGCATCGAATTGAATTGGGTTGGGTAGTATTCAAATTGTCCTAGTGTTACATTTTTTTTATTTTACATTTTTTCAATTTTACATTTCTTAAAAATTTTCAATTTTTCTAAAAAAAATCATTTGTTCTAGAAACTGAACAAAAAAAAAGACTATAAATACAATTTGAAAGAAAAAGGAAAATTAGTTGGGTACATGTACATGTAATTGCATTATTATTGTATTTGATTCTGCCGAAATTATTAAAATAATATTTGTGAAATACTTGGCTAAAACAAATTTAAATATGTTAATAAACGTCGTTTTTCTTTAATTGAATCTTTTACAAACATTATTTCAAGAATTATTTCCTTAGTTATCACATTTTAAAATATAAGATATTTGCTACTTACCATTGTATTGAATACTAGCATAGATATTATGTAATTTCATGACGTAGCCACTCCGTGGTCGGTAAAACAGAACACTAGAACATTATCGATAATCCAAAATCCTAGAAATATGAGGCCCAGCCCACTTGATAGTGGTTGTAGTGGTTTAAGAGCAATATTTTACCGGACAGGTTCAAGGGATTATTACTGACGTATCGTAGGTAAACATTTATGGGGTACGCCACTTGTATTAAATGGGCGTATGGGTATTTAATTTACGTCAATAATACATTCAAATTAATACTTTAAAGTAGATAATAGACTTTGTGGGTTTGCTTAGTAACATCATTGCAATTAGCTATCAATTTACGTTCTGTATCATTTGGCGACGTCATATGGTTATATTTGTTTATATGTTTAGCTATGAAATAATCAGTTAGGTTATGTTGGGTTAGGTTGGGTTCGGTTGGGTTAGCTTGGGTTAGCTTGAGTTAGCTTGGGTTAGGTTGGGCTGCTTTGGGTTGTGTTAGGTTGCGCTGGGTTGTGTTGGGTTGGGTTAGGTTACATTGATTTGGATTTGGTAAGTTTAAGTGTTGATTTCAAGTTGGGTTAGGCTGGGTAAGTGTATGGGTTCAAATGATGTCGTTGCTGCTTGCCTGGGTATTAAATTTAAAAATCAACTGGGAAACAAACGAGAATTCTGCGAGAAGATCCTGAAGTTGAAGTTTTAAATTGCACCTTTATTTATAACGAATCATAAAATGTTTAATTTAAAGTTTTTTTGGCAATATGAATACGAATTCGTGCAAAAATTTCGCATTCAGATAAAGTTCAGTAATCGATTAGCGAATTTTTTTGTCTGTCAAACAATTATAAACCGAAGGTTCAGCCAAACTAACGGGAACGAGGAGAATTTTCGTTATACGTTTTACAACGATTGTGTAAACGTTACGTTCCAAGTACAGCAACTTAACTCGAACATGAGGAATTGTAATCAGTCTAATGATTGTGAATTAATTTATTATATATAAGTAGAATAGAGATTTACCGATAGTGTTGTCGGTATTCGATACTACGAATCGTCGAAGAATTTGAACTGTCAAGTGTGAGGTTAATTAGAGGTTGCAGGCAAATTGAATTTGTCATATTTGCATTTCACATCTTCTTATTCGTTGTTACATCAATTGCTTATAATACGTTCAATACGTTTAATACATTAATTGACAACCTTGATACAATAAATCCAATGTATGATGTTTTTGTATTAGGTTGGGATGGCTTTCTTACAAATTATTGCATTAAAACTGCTGGAGATCAATCCAAGCGAACCCAACAAATTTGCATACAAAAATACGTACAAGAATATTTCTAAACCTCGATCAAACGAACCTAAACTTGTATGGCTTCGAATTGGATTTGGTTTGGTAGTGTTCAATTATCACAATGTCATATTATTTACAAATTTGTACAAATTTAATTTTTTTTTTAATTTACAATTTTTTTTCAAATATTCACAATTTTTTTTAGTTTTATAATTTTTTTCAATTTACTATATTTTTACAAATTTTAGATTTCTTTAAAATTTTTCAAATATTACATACTTTCAAGTTAAAAAATAAAATTTTTTCAATTTTTAGTCTTGAAAAAAATGGAAAATTTGTTATTTCAAACACAAACCAAACGAACCCAACAAAGCATTCGACAAAAAAATCATTCTCCGATCTAGCGCACGCAGTTGTAGATTTGATCAGAATTATTAGGGCCAGGTTACTGTCAATTGGTGGTGATGTGTGAAAAGTTCCTGAAACTCAAACGCAAAGAGCAATCCGTCAAACACTTAAGCCATAGATTATTTCAGAATTTGGATCTGAAATTTAATTGGGAGAGTCCGAATAGGTTGGGTTGGGTTGAGTTGGGTTGAGTTGGGTTGAGTTGGGTTGGATCGGGTTGGGTTGGATTGGACTGGGTTGGGTTGAGTTGAGCAGATAGAAACACAACCCAACCCAATCAACAGCATTTGAATTTTATTCACGAATCGACGTTTAGTTTAAAATTGAAATAGACAACAGTCTCATCGTAAACCGATGATCTAAATCTAAATCAAAATTTTTGTTAAATTTCAAGCTATGCATAAATTGCTCGGCAAGATTTTTTTAAATTTGTTTCAACGATCTCCCATCAATCACATCCCAATAAACGCACCAGTCCCTCCTTCGAAACATTCCACAGCGCCCCAAACAAATAATTCCCAACCGCAACCGTCGCGAATTTCCGCGATTCAAAAAATCTGTTCATCTCAACCCCGACTTAGTCACGGGGGCGCCCCAAGGACGACGGAAACACGACGAGGGTCAAACCGACGCAAATAAGGGTAAACATTCGATCCGATTACACTTCTAATAGCGAGCGTCCTCCGATTCCGCGCAGATACGGCCGTCAATAGTCGCACTTTTCGACTCTTCTCGGACGTCTGTGCGAATTTGTTTTATTGGCGGGGTGGTGCGCGACCATGGAAAATTGCCCCGGACGTCGCCGTAAATCACCCGCTCCTTACTCGGACCGGGGACGTCCAGATAACCGCTATTAATTCGGGTTATAAATATTTTAGTTGCGCATTCGACGCGCTCGAGGGGGTCGCTGTTTAGATTAATATTGCGACCGATCCGTGTCGATCTCGTTGACGCGATTGGCGACGCCGGTTTTAATTGCGTTGCGATCGTTCGATGAGGTGGTGTATGAGATTTCGAATCAATATTGGGTTTTTGTTTGGATTTGTCATTTCGCATGATGAAAATAATAATAATACAGGATCTGAATAAACTAAGCTATTCATATTTTCGATTTTAAAAATCTTTTTGACGCACGCAAATAAAATTTTCCCTGGTTCAATTAAATCTCATGTAATTTTAATGCACGATTAACATCAATAAATATCTTAACGTGCACTCTAGCAAAATCGTCCGCACTTCGTCTGCGTCGGTGTCGTTTTCGACGATGAGTTGTAAGTAAGACGAGTTTATTTATCGAGTGCGCACCGAAAGCAATGAATGGCGGCTCCGACGGTACAAGAACGAGTCGCAAAGAATGCCGTAAATAAGGCGATTTGGCCCCGCGAACGTCGGGCGGCGATCGTTACCGACGTCCGCAACGTGTTAATTGATATTTCTAATTGCCCGTTTGCGCGTCCGAATTCCGTTTACGGCGGCCGCAATGCGACCGAACCGGATCGCACCGCATGCGGCGATCGCATAGAAATCGCGACATTTCTTATTACGAATGGATTACTTATCACCATCGCGAATTGCTGCGGAGGACAGTTGTGTACCTCCAGCTTTTATGCGAAAACCAAAACATCGCCAGAACTCTTTACATTGCCAACTGCGTTAATTTAACTGCAATGTAAACGAATGAAAATCGCAGGACGTAAGTTATGAATTACTACTGAATAAAAAAACATCGAAAGTGTTTACACTTGTTTTGATGTCTCAACCGTTGAATTTTTTTTATATCGCTTTCAAAATATGAGTAATTATGTCTTTGCGTAATTCACAAACTTATCGAATCTATTGTTCTTTACCATCGCCAAATGTGCACTATTTGATTGCGTCGGCAGGTTGTGTAGGTTCTCGAGTTTGACTCCAAATAATTCAGCTCAAATAAAAATATTTTCCGGAATATTTGTCATCCGCATAAATTTTTAAATAATTTAATTCGATTACCATTCTGGGCTAATTTTAACCCCAAGATTCACTTAATTTTTATCGATTTATTTTTAAACGTATTTCAGATTATCATTGGGATTGACTGGTCACCTTATACTTGATGAATTTTTTTTTTATAGTAATAGAAAAATAAAACTCGCTGAATTTGAACTAGATTTGTTTCAGGCATACGTTGGTTGCTATGACTAATTCTTCATTTTGATTGATTGATTTGATTAAGATGACAGCTAAAGTGTGCTTCGAAATTTCATCTCCGAGAGGGAGATGAAATTTCGAATGCTTCCACATGCTTCGCATCTCTTATACTCCTCTCCCATACAATACTTGTTCCTTATCTCCTCGTTTCCGTAGCTAAATCTAGCTATTAATCTTTACTCGGCGACTCTTTTTCTTCCTCCCTGATATTCCGGCGTCTTACCGTGCACCTGCAACTCTTTGTATATTCCATTGCATCTCGTTCTCCCTATATTCCCTTCCCTCTCCTGGGGATCCACCTGAGACCACCGCTCTACTAATTCTCTCTACACATATCACCCTCCTTTTCTTCTCCTTTCCACCGACATCCCCGCCTGCTTGAACAGTCGTATTCTTGCCACCTCCTAACTCGATAATTCTCACACCCTTCGCTTCCTCTTCTTCAGTTCCTCCATCACCTTCTTCCCCTCTTCTTTCCCCTTCCATTCACCCCCATATAATACCTTGCCACTCTCCGCCTCCACCGCCATCCTCTCGCCTCCCGTCTCCTGCCACACTATGTAGTCAGATGTCGATTTTCCCGTTGTAACGATCTTTTTAGTTGCCCTATGTGTCCCCTCTCTACTCTTTTTCGTTCCTTGACTCCTCAGACTTCTGCTCCGTACATCATTATGCCCCTAACACACACATTCCAAATCCTAATGTCTCTTTCTCTTTCCTCTTGCTCCATAAACAGGCCTTCACAGCCTTCTTTGCCTTCTCACTAATGTCCCTTATGTTCCCATCACTGCTGTCCCTTATGTTCCTATCACTCATTACCTATTCTAAGTATACCCACTCCCTCAGCTGCTCTATTAATTATCCTTTTCATGTCACTTGCGCTTCTTTCCTACTTCCTCCTCCTTTCCTGAATATTATTATCTTCGTCTTTTTCGCCTTTAACTTCAATTCTCTCTTATCAAGGAATCCTCCTAATGTCTTTACCATCGCCTCGAATCCTTTCTCCGACTCCGCCAGAATAACTACATAGTCGGCAAAGGCCAACGATCAGATCTTTCCACTGTCCAACTTCCTCCCCATCTTGCCCTTTCTTCCAGCTGTGCAATATATATATTAAATAGTTGCGGGCTCAGCGAGCACCCCTATCTCAATCCTCTTGATGTCCAAAATCGATCCGTCAGTTTCTCTCCCGCCCTCACCTTACACATCTCCTCATTATTCTGTCCTATTCTTATCACCACTTTTGGTATCCTTGCCTTCTCCATAGCCGTCATCAGTGCGCCTCTTACCTGTCTGTTGAACCAGATATTAATGTTGCACTTTGTGAATTTTAAGATCATTTTAGATTAACATTCGTCATTTTATATTGCAAATTGTTTGCGAAGTCTGCTTGTTCCTTGATGTCCTTCAAACATATGGTCGCTAAATTGGTAAATTATTTTGCAATTGTTTCAGTTTTCTCATAGCCTCTTATAACAGTAAAAACCTATTTCAACTCTTTTAAACGATTTTTTTTACAAACAGTCGTAACATCTGTCACATCCTTCGTAGTGGGCAGCCATCTTATTTGTAGATCTTCAAATAAACAGTCGTAAATATGATATTTGTTGGAATATCTACCACAAAGTTTCAAAAGGGAACTCAAACCATATCAAAAGATATAATTTCCTTTATAAACGTCCATATCTAATTTTCTGTTTGTAAAGTTCTTCTGGACATTTTTCAAAATAAATTTATTTGTTCTCCATGATTTGTTACTGGCTACTCAAATTAGCGCATTTAAAGTCGACTCAATGTAAAAGAATGTATATTCTTTACCGTCGTACAAACTAACAATCTCCAGCCCACCTATTTATAAATTTCAACAGCCACCAACCCCATTGCCATCTCCATTGAGAGATCTAATTAATTACATCCCTGAAGTACTATAGAACTGGAAACCAATTAGTTTTCTTAACTTTTGGGAAGCGTTCTCAGCTGATTTGAAATATTGAAAAATCCGTTCGTCAAAATGCCCTCTCTACGTTCTCCATCAACCCTTTTAGTACCAATATAGCAATGGCCCAGTAAAAAACAATGATCTTGCTTAAAAAAAAAACAGTGCCGAATTCCTGAAAACGTTCATCGAATAATACGGCACACGTCTGACCATTGTAGTATAATAATGTAATATAAAATAACTAACAGTTCTCATCAGGGTCAATTAACTGTGCGGCTTAAATTCGTTTTTAAATCATGATCTTACAACTTGTTTTAACGACTTTATTCCCATTCTAATTATCTCAATCCTACTTCGCATGTTTTACACTTATATGGCACAAATATAATCCAGGGTTTACAAATACTTTTTATAAGTTGCCTAAAACTTCATTCAAAACTAAGAACAAAGACATCGGTCTTGTACATAACATTCTTACATAGCTTATACGGCTCTTATATTGACTATTAGTTCTAATTACATGTTTAGGTATCGTTCATTGAGGACAATTCATTCTAACCTAACTCAACCCAACCCAACCCAACCTTTACCAACTCCTATTTCTTTCTACATCATTTGCAATGACCAGATACTCATGTCACTTCTGGCATGAAAATTATTATGTATTATTTGCATATACATGCTACTGATTTAGTTTATTTCTTTATTCAATTTGAAACAGTCGAGATAGTGAATGACTCGGCGATATGTAGGGTAGAAAAATATAAATATAATTTTGTGATATCCTTAAAAAAATATTTAAAAAATCCCTTGTAACTGTTGAGTAAGTATTACGAGTTAGAATTAAGACTGGTATTTTATTACTCGTACATCCTCTATATTAAAGAACATAATCTTAGGCCAAGGTATTATGGACCAATTAATTAATGCCAAATTTTTCCACCTTGATGTTTGTCTTCCTCGAATTTTCGTTCCTTAGTAACTGTAACTTGGATTGGTCCCCACGATTCTTCTCCATCCTTGTACTACCTTCTTAACGTAAATTTTCTTGTTTAATTTTTTCCATGCCCTAAATATTTTTGTGATGTATTTGTTGTAGGTCTTCTAATGGTCTCAGTAAATTATCTACTTAATCCCCTTTCTCAAAAATTTTGTTTGCATGTATTTACAACGTTCTAAATCGTTCTCATCAGAACTGTTCTTCAGTTCTAAGTTTTAATTTTGTGCCTTTCCCTCTGACCACATGAATTTTATTCTAGGTACAACCCAACCTACGACAATATGAATACATAGAATAGAGAAGAAGTGTTGTTCGATACGGCAGGTCAACGTCAACGTCAACGAAGGTGTTTCATTGTATTCATTAATTTTTAAAAATCTGTTTATGTGCTTCGACGTGTAGATTTTTTCGAGGGGGACACTTAGCAGTTGTTAAGCGTCGATGATTTATTTTCGTTCGTGCGCAGAGTGGTTGGAAATTAATCTCGGGGGTTAAAATCGTTAAAGAAGTTTTGAACAAAGTTCAAAGTCGAGTCCTATGATATGTTAACGTAATTCAAAATTTAGCTCACAGTAAAGCTAGCAAGCGAAGAAAACTAATAGTTGTTAACCACTTACTATATTTAGAATAAACGAGTTTCATCGATAGTGCATTGTTATGCTTAGCCAAACGAAATCGCATCTGATTGATCATTGTTATGCACCAATGCAATTCCCTTGTTTGCCTTTGATGCTTAGATTCATATAATTATACTTTGCAAATTTAGTAATAATTAAAATTACCATCGTTAACTGCAATTATTTTTAAAAACAGTTTTTTGGCGCAGTCGGTAGGATGTCCACAATGATCGCCCATAGGTGTCTGGTTCATAGACATCCGTTTGCTACTTCGGCCGTAGCTTACGATTAATATAATTAACCAAACGTTATTCTATTTAGAAAATAAAGAAAATTGTATTTAAGTAGCATTAAGTGCTTGAGTAGTTAATTGCACGACTGTTGGTGCAGTCGCGTGTCGATGGTGATTTTTTTTCTCGTACTATCACATATTTGGCTCAGTCGGTACGATATCAATTGCGATACTTACGCCTTATGTTTAAATATATAATTGTAGTTTGTTATTTAAATGTTTGACCGAATATTTAAATTAATACCATTAACATTGTTATTTTTAACAAGAAATAAAATACGTACTATTCAATTAAAATTACCAATCATACAAATTTTCGGCGCAGTCGGTATGATTATTTGTTTACTGGCTAATTAATGATTTGTAAGCGACTTTAAATAATGCACTGGTTTTTATCGATGTACTCTGTGGAAAGTATATAGATGAACATTTGAAATTTCGGTTATTACAGAAATATTTTTGTTGGCCTTCTTTTAAAATGTAAATCAGCTTTGTCGACGAATTTATTGGAACTCGGGTATAAACGAAACCTTGAATTGAGATGGCTGAGAATTTCCATTCCAGTGAATGGTGTGATAAACGCAACACAGATTCGACATCTAAATAGTGAAACATTGTTTACATCATTTGTTCTTGTACTTCGTCTATGATCACAACGTCACACGAATTTGCCTGAAATTAAGTTGCCTTCGGCACCAATTTGAAGGAATTAGATTCAGTCGGTCACAAATTTAATTTAGTTGGGTTGGGTGGGTTTTGATATAAATCGTTTTTTATTGACAACCTAACAATTTTCTTGAAATATGTCAAGGAGGATGTCAATAAAAATCAGTTTTTGCATCAAAATGTCCATGCAATAATGTGTGCCAAGTTCATGGGCGTTCCGCCGGTAGTATTGATGTTCACACGATGAAGTTGTAGGTTAAGTTGGGTTGGGTTGATTTGAATAGTTTCAACGATTTGAATACATTAAGATATTCATTCGTAAGGACTACTTAAGAATTGTTACTTGATCCTATAATCTTTTCACATGTAACTAAAAACATAAAACGCCAATTTCTTTCTTTATTAGCTGATCTTCTATATATTTCCAAGTTAACAATTTTTGAGAAAGTAAATAACAAACCTTTTACTCTACCACGTGAAAGAAAATTATATTATTATTGGTGTAAAATTAGTATTGGTGTGTACTGTTGCATATCAGGAATGAAATACTTCTACTGCTACAACAAAATATGAACAAGGAAACAGCCATATGAAGACCTAACGCATACGGTGACACTTATCTGGTAATCTGGTTCAAGCAGCATGAACTCTCTGAATACTTCAAACCCATAAATACTTTTGATATTTGTACTCCAAGTTACCAGAACAATTAATGGCATTGCTAGAAAAGGAACATTAAAACGGATATTGTTCATATAGTCGTTACTGAAATGAGAACGAAAAAGATATTAAAACCGTTGGATAAGGAGGGTTGCAACGGTCGGAGAACATTTCAACCTAACAAATTATAGTCACCTGTCGATCAACGATTGAATTATCGATAAGTGGGCTCGCTCCTTTCAATCTTCTTGTCCATTCTTGTTCGATAATTGACGTGCTTAACAGCTAGTTATAACTTATTGTTAGTACATTTGCAATTGGCGCCACTTTCAACATCGTGGCTACATTTTCATTCAATTTTCCTTCAAATTAATTTCTTAGCGAAAAAAATTTATACGAATTAAAATTACTCTTTCCTTGCGACGCGTTCAAACGAACTCGGACCCCTCACGCGTTTCCTCCTCGAAATTTCCGAGTGCGTTGAACCCTCGCGCCATGAAAAAGAACTAATCGCGCCCTGAATGACGGCGCGGACAAAATGCGAGCGTACGCGGAAACTCTTCGGACAATGCGAGGTCATTTTAAAGCGCTTAAACATTCACCGTTGTGTCGGTTTAAGTGGTCACTTGCATCACCCTCCAGTGTGACCACTCTTTGAGACAAAAACACCCCAGTCCGTGTGTACACGGACGGAGATTGGACTTTTGCGAAAAGACCGCTCGGACGCGGCCGGGCGCACAAAATGGCGACCGCCGGGGAGCGGAAACGCAAATAGTGCATCATTTATTTAAACGACAGGCGCCGGCCACGACGTGGGAAAGAACGCGAATTAAATTTTGTGGATATTTAATTGAATTTCGATGTCCAATTGTGTAACATGTGATAAAAAATAATTTTTCCATTTTATTTATCTACTGGTATCTATTTTGTTTCCCTTGTGTTATCTGTTACGAGATGGCGTTATGGCCTTTGTTTGCAAACTTCAAAATTCCCTATAATTAAACATCGTCCAAGTTATCTATACATCAATTCTTATCTCATCCGTTTCCAACTAGAAACAGCCACTAAACAAGAACCTTCAGATTATTATTATTATTATTATTATATTCATCATAAACAAAATTTTTACATTTAATAACACTGCAGTATTCACAAATGTTTTTCTATTGCGAACACGACGATCTACTCTAACACTATTTTCGAAGGCTTCGCCAAACGTTTCAAATCAGATTCCAACATAAGAAAAAATGTACTTTAATTTTGATGCTAAAAGATATTTTGAAAAAATTTGTACCCTGTTATCGTGTTAGTTTACATTTTGAAAACCATTATAAAATATGTATTGGCAATCAAACATGATGTAATCTGCGACACATTATGTTCTTAGAGTTTTTTAAAACATGCCTTAATAATTTGGAATCAAAATTAATAAAATAAAATGTGTGAAGATATTCTCTTTACTAGGTTACCAGTGGGATAACACTGTGTGTGATTACACAGTTTTCTTTCTTTGTTTAGGTTCTTTTAGGTTTTGTTAGTTTTCTACTGAACTTAACTTAATTGCCGAAATACGTATATAGATTTATTAAGATCGAGTGTGGTAGGCTTTGTTAAATTTACTAAAAAAAGTACATTACATTAATATGAAATCGAACCAAAGCACGTTTGATGGGGCATAAGTTAGTGTAGGAAAATTGCTTATAACCCAGCGTGAACGCAATGACAAAACAGTTATTACTGAACCCTTACTTTAATGTGTGCATTTTATTTACGTTATGACTTATACTTGTCACCTAAACTCATTGCCATTTACTTAACTTTTCTGAGTAGTTTATGATTCTATTGTGTTGTTTATAGTTTGCTTAAGTTGAGTTGGGTTGGATTGGATTGGGTTGGGTTAGGTTAGGTTGCGTTAGCTGGGGTTGGGTTGTATTTGGTTGGGTTGGATTGGGTTTGGTTAAATTGGGTTGGGTTGTATTTGTTTGGGTTGGATTGGGTTTGGTTAAATTGGGTTGAGTTGGATTTGGTTGGTTTGGGTTGCAATTAGCAAGTTACAATTTAATCTTATAACCGAGTCAACCCAGCGTGGTAACAGGGGAGGGGGCTATTCGTCGGCTTGATGGAAGCGCGATAAATCGCTGCGTTTTGTACTAACAACGAAATATTTCTGGAATAACCCACCCTCGGTTTGTTATCAACCCTTAAGGAAAATTGCGTTTTGCACTAACAACGAAATATTTCTGGACTAACCCACCCTCGGTTTATTATCAACCCTTAGGGAAAATTAAGTATTATCTTGAATTTATAACAGCACCGTACCAGACAAATTTCTTACTGGAGTTTCTCATGCGAAAAACACAAGCAAGGAAGTATATCGAATTTCATCTTATATTAAAGAACATTCCAACACTGTCATAACATTCGACATAAAATCATTACACTTGGCACCGAACTATTATAGCAATTGGTACCCAACGTGGCAGGCTAGAAGTCGGGGGGGTAATCAGTTAGGATGCTGGAAGCGCAACAAGTCGGCGTCTCTCTCAACACGCCCTTTTGTGGTAGCAATGTCCTGTTTCTAGAATACCACATCCTTGGTTCATTATCAAGCCTCATTTTTTTATATTTTTAGTTGCCCTCGCAAGGGTAATTTGTTCTAATTAAATAATTAGCAAAACACCCACAGTTGTTTATTATTAACCATGAAAAGCATACTGAATAAGAGAGTGGTTTATCAACAAAACATGTGGACGATATTTTCACCATAATAGGCAAAACATTCAATGTCGAAGATTTTATAAATTCACAATACCAACACAATATCAAACAATATCAAATTTACTCACGAACTGGAAATGAATACGACCTCACCCTTCCTAGATTTAAACATAACTAAAAGTGAATACTTTTAACATAGAGGATTTTAAAAATAAAGCACAAATTAAACATACTATAGATGAAGTGAATAGCTATTTTGTGGGGGTGGCGAAGAACATAATACCATCCAGTTCGCCGAATCTTGTTTTGGGAAAAAGAGTGCCAAAAACCTTTTGTTTTTTTTTCCGACCAGCAAAGAAGAAGTTGTGAATGCTATTAAAGAACTAAACAAAACCACAGCTGTAGGGGTGGATGAAATTCCGGTGATTCTCTTGAAGCACTGTGCAGAGCAGATAGCGACACCACTGGTGCATATTGTGAATATGACTTTTGAACAGGGAACTTTTCCCAGTGCTTTGAAAGATAGTTTCATTATACCTTACTACAAAAAAGGAGAAAAAATGAACTTCATAAACTACCGCCCTATAGCCATAATTTCAAATATATCTAAAATCATAGAAAAAATAGTACACAAAAGAGTATTTGATTTTATAAAAAAATATGACATCTTAAGCACTAAACAAAATGGTTATGTAAAGGGAAGATCTACCTCCAGGGCAGTCTATCAACTGCTTGAAGACGTTGTAGCAGGCCTTTGTAATAAAGATTGGACAGCTGGTGTGCTGATGGATTTATCAACGGCTTTTGACTTTGTGCATCACCAACTCTTCTGTGAAAAGCTGCACGAAATGGGCTTTCGTGGTGTAGTGCATGAGTGGTTCAAATCGTATCTATCAAATCGGAGACAATATATTGTAACAGTTGATGCACGAGGAAAACAACTACGATCAGAGTGGCAAAGAGTTGACTATGGAGCCCCACAAGGGTCTATATTGGGACCGCTCCTTTTTATATTGTACATAAATGATCTTCCTCAGGTTACAGACAACCCGATGATTATGTTCGCTGATGACTCAAGTAGTGTCATTCGGGCTGATACAGTGGAACCCCTTGAAGATGGAACATGGTTTAGAGGCTTTAGAAAAATGGTTTTTGAACCAAAATCTTTTAGTGAATGTATCAAAGGCTCCAGCTTATTGATTTTGCAAATAGTGGTACGGAAGCTATAACTTTTAGAAACAATAAAATTGCCTTCAACAACGAAGTGTCTTTCTTGGGTTTGATTTTGGATACCAAACTGTCCTGGAAATCATGGTTTCTTGTGTCCACCGCAGACACACCTAACGAGGATGCAAAAGCAAGTGGTACATCAGTGTATTAAAATTTATAACAACCTACCGGAAACTTTGACAAACTTACCTTTGAAACAATTTAAGTATAAGTTTAAAGGATATTTATTAAATCAAGTGTTATACAAGACAGAAGACAGAAAGAAATAAAATTAGTATTATTATTATTATTATTATTATAACATCTTAACATTCGATATCCATAGAAAAAATACTCATAGATATGACTACATGCATGATAGTTCACGTTACACGAAAACAATTCCAATTCCAATTCATCTCTTGCTAGTGATTTAGGCAGTGAAGTACTAAAGTCGAGGTGGGGCAACTAAATGCCAACCAATGGGTTGGGAAAATGTTTTTCGGTTTGTAGATGGCATTAGCATTTAACGATGACATAACATGACAATGCTTTTGAGCATTTTTTAGATATTCATCCAGGTGTTGGATTTACAGCAAGAGACCATTTTGCATTCGATTCATTTTCGGATTATCGTAGGTACAATTAATAATATGCACCGCTCTTAATTAACCACCAACCAAAGATTTGGTGGCATTCTCAACCCAACCAACTGCTGAGTTGAGTATCAAAATATCTTTCCTTAAATCAGGCGCTGTTGTTGTAACGAACATGTTGGGTTTTGAGCTTAAAACAGAAAGCACGACGAGAACGATAACAATTTGTCAATTTTGGCACAAACATAACATAATGAGAATGAACCTAACCCAACCCAACCCAACCCAACCTAATATAATTTAATCGTCACCTCACCACTTCATTTTTGGGTTTGTGGACTTATGCTTATGCTTTAGTCGGTTGTAATGGAGACTATTTTGCTTTCGGTCCTCCAGCGATGTATGCGTTTGGATGCCGTTGCCTTTGCTTTGGGTTCGGTTACTCGTTTGTTTGGGTTCAGGAATTTCCAGTTATCCTTTTCCTGATTTAATTCAATTGAATATGCGTTGCCTTAGGTTATTTTGAATCGATCAACTTTGGCACAAACCCAACAGAATGAGAATACCCAACCCAATGCAACACAATGTAATTTGATCGTCGGCTGAAGCAAACCGAACTGTAATTTACTGTAATTGAGTATGCTTTGCTTCCGGTTTATTTTTAGTTGTCTGTGAGGTTGCGACATTATTTGTCAGTAAATTTTAAAGAACTTGTCACCCAACGATGCTTGCATTTTGAACCCCTTTCTGTGTTTGGTTCTTCATTTGGAAACTGGCAAGGTTTATTAGATCCGATTAAATTTGTTTTAAATGTTTTCATATCACACCGTTACGGTGACCACAAATGAAACGACTAATCTTAACTTCGTTTTTTTTTATCAACTCGTTTTATTCGTTTCAAAGCTTCCACGAGTAAACCGATTCCGTTACTTTTGTTGATACCTCATACGCAAGTGCAACTGTAACTGGTGTGATTTTTCGTACGAAAATTGCCCCGACGCAAGAAACCTCGACGATCTTTTTCCTCCCTTGCCTTCGCCGGCGATAAAACGCGACCCTCGTTACCCGCAATTAGGGCACCCGCAAGCCGGGCGTTTTAAATTCTCTACACGACTTTTGCGGATCCACGCTAATCTAAAGTCCGCACCACCAGCTCCCGGCGACGGCTCTCGCCCCTTGGGCGTCTCGCATTTGCATGGCGCCGCTACCCGGAACGAAGGGCACGGAAAAAAGGACGAAATTCGGGAGGTAGCGACGGTAAGTCGGCGGGGCTGAAAGATGGATGGATGGATCGCCTAGCGAATTTACACGTCGCGGGCACCGAGGGTTAAAAACAAGCTGCGAGATTAGCAATCGACTGTGGCGTTTAATTAAATTGTTCTTAGGGTCGGGGACGCTCGGTGATTTGAGCGAATGATTTGATGAGCAGCGCGAAAAATAACAAGGAAGTTATTTAATGATAAACTTCTATCGTCTATTTATTTCAGTTGTTTTTTTTTTTTTCGGTGGGAGATTTGTGTGGAAATTGTGCTACGAAAATGCAATTCAAGTCTAAACAGAGCTTAGTACAAAATTTGAAAATAAACACGACTTTTAAAAAAATACGATGATTTTCCATAAATTAATTTATTTTCTTCGACAATTTTTGAGCTTCGGCCGGCGATTAAGGGCTGAAACGAGGCGGGCGCAACTCCCAATGGACGATGGTAATCTGACGGTCGCTATTGATTCAGGAATTCACGCTATTGGGACTAATCTAAGGTATGCATTCCCACAAGTGCCCGTCTCGCGGTCGGCCCTGCGACGTATTAACGTTATTAATGAATTTCGGAAAGTGGTGCACATTGCGTAACGTCATCGGACGAGAAATCAAATGACTCATCCGATTTACAACGTAACGTTCACTGTTCTTTGCACAAGAAATTGTAAACTGCTTTATTTTGCTTGAGTCACGTGAAATATATGCCAGGGCGTCAATTAGGCGGGTGTGACTTGTAACGTAAATAATAAGTTGTCTCAGTGACGAAGCATTGATGATCTCAACAGTGTAACATTTTTGGTGGTGTTTCATCGTCCCTTTCGGGAGATCTTGTTCTCCAAATATCATTAGAAATTACTTCAATTTTACAGTAGAATTCCAATAATTACGACGATTTAATATTATTTGGTTTTTCGCGGAAAAAGATCCAGAACCTACTGCAAATATCACTTTGTTTGCGTCCATAATACTATTTGGAAACTCTAACGATTAACGAATGGCATTTGATTATTAATTACGATTACCTTTGTGTATATTGGGTTGTTGCCCGCGCAACCATCTAAAAAAAAATTGCATTTTATGATTTTTTTAATGTGGATCATTTAATTCGCTGTCCCAGACAACCCAACCCAACTCAATGCTATCAAACCCAATCCAACTCTACGTTCGACGATGAAAATCACTTTAGTCGTATGAAGACCTAGTAGATGTGCACGATTACAATTGTTTTCAATTATTTTCACGATTTTCATGATAATGTTCCAATGAACTCCTTGAAATAAAACCAATTTTATTTTGCACTTTTCATTTTTTAAACATCTTCGATGAAATTGTTGTGCTTGATCGTGGGTACCAACTTGAATCCCATATGGAGAACAATTCTCATTTATCTCAATCCAACGCAACGAGCAGTAATGTTATGTTTGTTCATCGATTCGTAATCTCAATCAATTTTATTTATGACAGTGAACCCGAGTCAACGACTTTAGGTTCATGATCCACCACAACCCAATCTTCAACGATCGAATTGTTAGAAATCTTCTATTTGACACAGTTCTTGAAACTCATGGTCGTGGGTGTCAAGTTGAGGAGGCATCACATTAAGTCAACAATCTACCACTGTAGAATTTTATATATCCACCAACGATTAGCAAACTTTGCAGGCGTATCATTTAAGTTTGAAAGCGAATTTTCTACAAATAAAATTTCGATCCTTATGTTTGTCTCACATGTACTCACCTGTGCATCAATGAACATTTCACGACATGAACGTAACTGTCGTAAGTTTTACGGTATGTATCGTATACCCCATGGCATTATAAAATAAATTGACGGAGACTATGGTTTTTAAATATGAAAATTACTTTATTTACAAGTCCTTTTCATCTCCCCATGGAGATTAATAAAATATTTGCATGTCATTTTTGTACTACTTTTGTCGAATTGCATTACTGTCCCCCACCATATAAAACTCGCACTGTCCGTTTCTCATCTTGACGAACCGTCGTTGTCCCGATTTTTATGGATTGGGTTGGGTTTTAAAATTCTTCGTAAAGCTCTGTTGTAGCTGGATAGGTAGTGGTTGTGTTTTGCAGTGAGCTTGACGAGAAGCTTCGGAATTTTTCTAAAAGTTCACTCCTATGGCATATTATATTATAATCTTTTTTGATTCTCAGCTGGTATGGATCGCGCTGGGTTGGGTTGAGTAGGTCTGAGCGAGGAATAAATTAAAATTGTACGTAAAGCTCTGTCCAAGGTGGTTGGGTTGGATTGTGGTTTTCCGAGAACTTAATGAAAAGCTTTAGAATTTTCTGAAATTTCTTTCTTCTCAGTTCGTACTGGATTGGGGTGGTTTAAGGCTTCATGAGGAATACTTTAAAATTCTGCGTAAAGGTTCGTTGAAGGTGGTTGGGTTGTGTTATGTTTCTCTGTGGGCTTCACGAGAAGCCTTTGAAAATTTCTGCAGTGGTTAATTTAACCGTAATTTGTCATTTCAATTTCAAATTTCAACAAGGGCTCAGTTCAGATCATTATAAATCAAGCAATGAAGCAAACTGCGCAAACGCAACACGATATAAACCCAACATTTTGTTGCTGGTGACTAACTGAGTTTTCAATTAAAAGTAAACCCAATTCGTTTCGACAGGAAGTGACGCCCATTAACGCAATTACACGCAACCGATATAATTGAAAAGAATCAACTAAATAATGAAAAGTCGTTCTCTATTTCGGAATTTCTACATAATTCATAATTTTGTCCGACTCGAAGCAATTTTCCAACGAGCTATATTCTATTAAGATGTCACAGTCATGGGATTTGCATGTTACAGTTTTTGTTCGGTTTATATCGCAAACTCTGTTCATTCCCAAAGTGACCTATCGGGTTCATGTTAATCCAATTTGACAATCTGTTCAGCTTGGAATTATTTTCGTCGCATCATCTTAGTTGGATTGGGTCAATTTCTTCGGTTTTGGCTTTTTGCTGAATTGAATTTGATTTACATTCGTTGCGTTAATTTTGCTTATGCTCAATGACGAAATCGATTAAATTATTCGTCCTAGGTCCTTGCTTCAGGTTGAATCAGATAGAATTAATTTTTTGGTCGATTTTGCCTCTATCTACGTAAAATAACCTACACGGAATAAAAAAATGATACGAATGGAAGAAAATATAATTAGACAAGAACATCGATACAGCATAAAAATTGTACTCGTCATGACCCATAAATAAGAGTAATATTCAAATATACAATAATACAAATTAAAAAAGGAAAATGAAAGGTCGAGGATGGGCTGTGTTAGGTTGGATTGGGTTGAGGTGGGTTGGGTTGGGTTGAATCGAGTTGGATTTGGCTGGGGTGCATTAAATTGCGTTGGGTTGATTTAGTTGGATTGAGTTGGGTTGATATTTTTCAACAACGATTTTTAATTCAACGTTTTAAAATTAGTTGTCTTTGTCGTCAACGTGAAGACGATTAAGTTAATTTAAGTCAAGTTAAAGATACTTAAATCGACGTCATTTTTCATTTCATTTTTCATGTTTCACACTATTTACTAAATTATAATTTATTTATATTCGTACTATTTGACTTGTTTACTAATCAAATGTAATTGTTGCAGGAACGTAAATTGTGGGAACCCAACTTAACAACAACGGTGAGTCATTTCTTTTTATAATTTTTAAAGTTTGTGCGGCCGAAATTTAACGATTCAATTTCACGCCCAATTGCCCTAATTACGCCGTTTTCCACGAGGTGGCAAAAGGGGAGGTTAATTGATAATTTAAATCGCATCAAACTTGTTTTAATTATGGTTACATTTTTCGTTATAAAAAATATTTATTTATTTGTAGGTAAATAATTTTAAAAATCTTAAGCGTCAGTAGAGATAGTCGTTGATTTATAACTCTCCCCGCTGCCAGGTTGGCGACACGCCGCTGAAGCTGGCGTTCAAAATTCTTCATAAAAATAATTACACTTGTCAATAGTATTTAGCGAGTGATTGGGATGTAAATTTAAATTTAGGCGCTAGTTCAAATGCTCGTAATTGCCGGTGTCGTGTAACGCGTTAAACGACCTCTGGGTAAAAAAGACAACTATGTTATGATTTTATCGACAACTTTAATAAAATAATTTTCGTATATCTTCTTAAATTGAAAATTTAATTCAAATAAATTATCTTTTTGTGTAACATATAGCACTTATTGTTCTCATTAACGAATAATATGAACGAAATCCAAATCGAAAGAATTTGTGCACTTTTCTATTGTTGCGCGCAATTGAGTAATAAAAGTCAAGACACTAATTTAATCTGTGTTGAACTTTTGTAGATTTATAAATGCATACAATTATTGAAACAGCGGTTAAAAGTCAATAATTCGATTTCATAAATTATATAAAATGCCAAATGTTTGTCTCGAACCATACACGGCCTACCGGACACTTTAATGACTTGGTCTCCAAAAGTTTTCATTTTAGATTACAATTGATCAATCAGTTCGTGATTGTCATAGCCGCAAATTCAGAACAGCTGTGACGTGTTTAACAACGGAGTTGTTTAATTTTATGGGAGTCTTCTTGTTCTCATAAAAGCATCAATGATTTACGATCTTCTATGTCGTTTTCATGCGACAACTCCATGAAAAGCAATGAAAATATGTAGTTGCAGTGAGGTTTTGCAGCTTTCTGTGTTCCTGATTTCTGAAGATTGGGTTTCGGTTTATGGGACTAAGTGTCCTAACGTAGCGTTTGACAACTACTTTGACATTTTTTGTATTATCTCGACATATGTTATTCTTATTATAAGTATTACCATAATATACCAAACAAACAATGGAAATGGCGTGGCCAATGATTGGTTTCGTTCATATTTAACTGGCAGGTCTCAACAAGTCTCTTGTAATATCTCTTCCTATGTTGTGTCTTCGATATGTTAGATGTTTTGTTTGGTGTACCACAGGGCTCCATTGTGGGCCCAACATTATTTAATATTTATATTAATGATTTACCCAATTGTTTCTTTGAAATGGACTGCATCTTAATTAATTATGCCGATGATAATATTTATGTTGCCGGTGCTTCTATAAACGAACTAGCCAACAACTCTCGTATTATACTTAACTTGATATCCGACTGGATGACTGCGAATAGGCTAATTATAAATGAGGAAAAGTCAGCCTATGTTCTCTTTGAAGGGGCTAACAGTTCGGTCGATAACCATATGAATCTGGGTCCCGAGGTTAATACTTGTGAATCTTCTAAAATGTTGGGAGTCATAATTGGCAAAAATCTGAAATGGTTCCCTCATATTGATAGTGTATGTATTAAACTCGCACAAAACTGTTACGCACTTAAATCTTTGTGAAAATGCTGCAATTATGAGACCTTAAGGATTTTTTACTATTCGTTTTTTTACTCCGGTATGCGCTATGTTTTGGGATTGGGATGAATTGCAACCCAACCCAACATAACGCAACGCAACCTAACCTAACCCAACCCAACTTTGAATTTCATCTCTGGTGTTTATCTTTATTGTTGAATAAATGATTTTTAGATGGATTAAGAACGTTTTGATGTTCCTGTTTGATTTTTTCGCCACGTTTTTCGGCCAGTTTAATAAAAATCGTTGGGATCAAATTTATTTCGATAAAAGGACAAATCTGCGCAAATAATTTGAAGAAAATGTGAAATAAAATGAATTTATATAAAAATGAATTATAATTCAAGTAATAATAATCTTAAGAAAAACTGAAATTGTGAAGAATAATTTAAATTAAACAAATTCTTATATCGAGTAAAATTATTAGAAAATTGATGTATTGTTTCAAAAAAGTTGCACCCCGTTGCAAATTTTTTTTTAATTTAAAATTTTTAATAATTAGACATATTTATTTTTATGTGACTATTAACTTTTTTCGGCTGCTATTTTTATTCGACGAGGTGTAAATAAATTTCATTACTATATTTGACACTAAGTTGTTTTTCTTCGAATAAATAAATTGAGCACCAAAAACTTGATCGTTAAAATTATTCCGAATGAGACACAGTTACACCTTTTAAGCGTCAATTCCACCTCCTGTCGCACAGTCCATTATGAAAATTTAAATCGCGCCTCGCCAACTCTCGAGTCGTCGGAAACGGCGACGATTATGCGCGAGAAACCCGCATTAACATTCATTACCCATTGTAAATATCGATACTCGCGCATTGCGATCAATTAACGTTGACAATTATTAAGCGAAAAGGGCCGCACCGGGCGCAGTCCCCGCCGACGCCCACACTCGCATCCAACGGCGCGGCGTGCACCAAAAAAAGACGAACAGGCGAACACAACCCGAGCATCCTCGTATAACATAATCATATTTGTCAACGGACTTGTTTATGCAAATGTTATATTTATAGCGTTGGCTTTCACGTCTCGCGCATTATTTTTATGAATGAAACGGCGCTTTCGATCTCGGCGAAGGCGACTCGACCGAACGGCCGGGCGCGTAGGGGCCGCTTCGCGCGCCCTCGCCGATTAAACGTCTTCACGTTGCGCCGGTGTGTTGGCCGGAGATCATCAGAAAACGTGGAAAGTTCAAGCGTATAAAAAATAATATTCGTGGGAGAGCGGAGGACCCCGCGTACACTTTGCCACGATACCACACTCTCGCTCGCTCGTTACGAATTTTGATGATGCGATCTTGCACTTCTTGCATAGCAAATTGACGCCGTCGCTCTGGCGATGTTTCTCCGCCACTTGTGGTTCGAACAAAAGAGATTAATCTAAATTTTTATAATGCGTCTATAAATGTTTAAGAAACGAACTATTTAGTTCGTGCTGTGATGCAAATTAAACAATAAGACGAAACACCTGTCTAATGGGAACGTTGCCAAGGCACATTTAAAACCAAGTGAACTGATACAAACATATTCGAGACAACCAATCATTAATCTTTAAATAGACTCAAAAACCTTAGACTCATTGGCGTCAATACATTGTTACAACGATATAAACACAAAATAAAAAACTAAAATAATTTAAACAAATGGTTCTCGAAACGTGTTTCTGAATCAGAACTAAAACAGTCAAAAATTTGTAACCAACACCGATAAATGTGCATCAGAACGAGTACAGGTTTCTGTGTCTGCCCTACACAATTGACAGTAACAAAGTCCAATTTAATACCAAAATGTTAAGAAGGAAGAATTGAGATAAGTCCCTGAGAATCAAGAAAGAATTGAGATAAGTCCCTGTCGGCAATTGGGTTACCCACGGGTTCACGTTTATGGCCAAGAATTATCAAGAGATTAAACTGAAAATGGCATTTTCTTCTAAATCCCCACAAAACAACATTTATGACAGTCATACCTCAACGCCTCTAAGTTTTTACGTTATCTCGAAATTCAACATTAAAAATAATCCAAGCCATCTAATAGAATTACAACCCAATCCAACAAGTCGTGATATTTCATTTTCAATTTATTTGTATTAGTTGCCTCCAACTGTGATTCAAATTGACCAAAATTGATTCAAATAATCAGAAATTTAGTGCCCAATGCGGAGCAGAGTAATACATATTATTTAAAATCTAGCCCAACCCAATGCAACCAAACCCAACCTCGATAGGGAGTCATTAGTAATGGGTAGATGAAATAGAAGGATCGTTCGAAGCCATTTGTTTTTAGTTTGAATTGTTTGCAAGTTTATAGGCAATAGAATTCTTTAGATTGGGTTTTGATTGAATTTTTGAATAATTCAATGAAATTTAGTATTATTAAGAAAAGTCAACCTTGGTTCCAAAATTTGCCAATTGGGATGGTTTGTCCACTTTATAAATTTTCATATATGTTTTATGTCCCTCGAAATGAATTAATTAATAAAATTTTTCATAAAAGCGCTACTTCTTGATTTTCTTTGTACCATAATTTTACGCGTTGAGCTGGCTGGAACTACATAATTTAAAAAAACAATTTATACATTTTCAGTTAAACTCGAATAAGGTTCTATAATGATGTTAAGTAACTTGGGGGATACCTATTTATATAGATCCCCCCCTTTTGTAATGCTTATAATGGGTTGGGTTCGATTTGGTCTTTTTTGGAAAATAATGTAATAATTTTCACATTTTTTCATTCAATTTTCATTCAGTCAATCATTTTGACGCTTAATATTTAAAAATGTTTTTTGGAATATTTCGGATTTGTCAAAATTAATATATTTTCAAGTTTTCACCACCCATTGGATTATGTTTAAAAAAAAATGAAATTGAAAAAGTAAAAAATGTAGAGAATAAAATCAAAGGAATAAAAAAGCGAAATAATAGAAAAATGCAAAAATCAAATCTAATTAATCGTGGTACATAGTTGGTAAAGGTTGTATTTTAATTCATGATTAGTTTTTAGGTTTAGATAAATCTGGTTTCAAGGACTTTTCAAAGATTTAAAAAAATGTACAATTCCGCCAAACCTAACAACAACCTAACAACATCTACAAAGATTTTTGGAAGTCAAATTTTGTTTTGTTTAATTTGGGAGATAAATGTTATTATAGAGAAATCTTCTTGCCATCGTACCGCCAACTTTTCCATGATCGTTGAAAATATTGCTTTTTTGATTTTTAAGTGGCATTTTGGACACTGTTGGGCATCGTATTAATAATTCTTTTTTTTTCTCTCAATGTGCCAGAAAATCAACATAACGGTTATTTGGGTTGAGTAACATATTTGGTTTACTGACAACAATCCCTCACCCTTTCACAATTAAAACTTGCAGCTGGAAATGGATAATTGAAGATTCCTGAACCCAAATAAACGTCTAACCCAACCCAAAGCAACCAGATGTGATCTATAGTTGGGTTTATTTGTGTCTATTACATTGAAGCAAGTAGGTTGGATTGGATTGGGCGTTGCTAGTTGGTTGGGTTTGTTTTGCACAAACCCAAGGATGCTTTTTATATATAGCTTTTTATCAATCTACAAAAAATCAACGCAACAATTAGTGGGTACATAATTGAATTGGGTCTACATACAAGAATCTGCCAACCTATTACAATTCAAAAATGAAGCTGAGGGTATTTTTGACCCAACTCAAAAAAATCTAAAACTGAGCAATTGCGTTTATAATAAACCCAACAAAATCCACAGGGCGTCCTACACCCAAATTAATGCTACGTTCAAAACTACACAAAGTCATCCGATACAATCTACAACAATGTAGATTATTAGTTTGGAATCAATTGCTCTGCTTCAAAAAATACACAAATTGAATCGTATCTAATGGCAAAAATGGCAAAGTTTCCAGATGAAAAAACCAAACCCAAAAAGAATCCAAATGCAAGCATCGTTAGGTGACTAGTTCAAAGACAACCCAAAAAAAGCGAGAGGTGAGAAGTTTACGATTAAATTCGATTGGGTTGCATTGGGTTGGGTATTCTCATTCCGTTGGGTTTGTACCAAACTTGACGAGTTGTTACTGCAGTAGTCGTATCCTTTTGATTTCTGTACTAGCTCAAAACTCCACATGTTCTTTACCTTTTCAACAACCGCGTCCCATTACTGAGGCTTTTCACACTCAACTGACAACAGTTGGTTGGGTTGGAATGGTGACGCCAAAAAATGTTCGGTTGGGCGGTTAATTCAAATTCGAAATGTTCTCTTGTTGTAAATCCGATAGCTTCGGTGAGTATCTAAACATTAATTAATGCTCAAAAGCTGATGTCATCTTCAAATCAAAAAACATTTTCCCAACCGATTCGCACACCACGCCAATAGAAAAATTTTAAATAAAATAACCGCGACGAAAATGTGGATTCGTTCGGGTTTGGGTAGGATAAATTGACTTGGATGTGGTCGCGCTTTTCTTCATTGGATACAGCTCGATAAACATGACTTTGAATTGGAATAGGTTGAGTCCCCCCTATTTTCAAAAGTAAGGATACTTTAAAACTTTTGACTGTCTTACATTTCTTTACTTGCGCCTCCTCGACTTAAAATCTAAAGTAGACAATTTTCAAAAATATTAGGCGAAAGTCCAATATCGAAACTCCAATGTATGGTAACTTCCCAGAATATTAATAAACAGAACAGAAGAAGAAGACTACCCAGATAATTTTCAGAACTCATTATTTTCAGAATCATCAGCATCAAGGAAACATCTAAATACATTAGACACGATCTGTTTTAAGTTGGAACGAAATTCAGGAACTCTAAGGTAATAATACTGAAGTGGGAGTGAAATAAAACTGCTACCTGTCAAAGTTCGCATCAATAACTGGAAGACAAAGACTTGGGAAAAAAATCAAGTGAACGATTGCGATTTGGAGATGATGCAAATTGGACATTCAAAAATCTTTCGCACATTTATTAAACCTCTCAAGCTTTCAACTCAACTCGCCTGCCTTCTTCTGTGACATTTTTGTCGTTTTCCATCCATAGTTAATTGATACAATTTTAAGAATATTTGGGTTGTGTTTAGTTCGTTGTTGATATTTGGTCGAGATTGAAATTTTGACAAGTTGTTGGCAATAGTATAGCTCCACGTTATAATTATTTTCAAATCCAAATGAGGAAACAAACAAGGACTAACCCAACACAAAGTTATCATCATCACTAAATATGTTCATCGTACTGGTTTTTTTTCGGTGACTGGGGCATTAAGCACCACGCCGTCAGCTGCCATGGAAGTGCTACTGGATCTTCCTCCTTTGCATATTTTGCTGCAAAGTGAGGCCAGGAAGGCAACATATCGATTTCATAATGCGGAGATGCAAAGGCCGCAGACATTGGCCTTCATGCGGAACAGGCTGTCGCCCGACATTGAAGCGGATGACATCCTGGGGATGAGGGCTGATACAATGTCTACAATATACAGCTTCGGACTGCCCTACAAAGTCATATTTCCATCTCGTGACCAATGGGAGCGTAACCAAGTCGCCCTGTTACAGGCAGATTCGAGCTGGTTCTCGGATGGCTCCAGAACAACTGAAGGAGCAGGAGCTGGAGTGTTCTGCCGCAAACCAAGAACTGGATTAGAGTTCAGTCTTGGTAGGTATGCATCGATCCAACAGGCAGAAGTCTATGCCATTGAAATGTGCGCACGAGAGCTATTAAAAAGCCCTCGGCAGCACAGGACGATAAAAATTTTTTCTGACAGCAGAACAGCACTGCAAGTCCTTGCCGACAATCAGTGTACACTGATGTCGGTCAGGGACTGCCGCGCAGTACTCTCTCAAGTAGGGAGAGTCAACAAGGTTAGCCTGGTCTGGATACCCGGACACGCTGGAATAGAGGGAAACGAAGCCGCCGATTCCCTGGCAAAGAGCGGGGCTAACCAAAAATTTATTGGTCCAGAACCGGCTCTTGGGATTACAAGAGCCCTGGCCAGAAGCTCGAATAAGAGCTGGATGGAGCACAAGGTACTAAAAAACTGGCAGGAATGCCAGGGAATGAGACATTCCAAGTTAGTGCTAAAGGGCCCATCTGCGGCACGAACCAGGATACTGTTAGGTTTGGGCAGGAAAGATCTGCGAACTCTGACAGCCCTGGTTACCGGACACAGCCGACTAAGGCATCATATGCATAGGCTGGGAGTGGCTGAGACCACTGAGTGCAGACTATGCTGTGAAACGGAAGAAACAGCGGAGCACGTGATGTGTGCCTGCCCCGCTGGGGACAAAATCAGGTTCACAGTCTTTGGTAAGATAAAACTGGAGCTGGGAGAACTTGACAAAATCTCACCCACTAAAATCCTACTCTATTTAAAGAGAATGGGCATGGAGGGTGAACTATAATTAGTTGTGAGCCACAATAGACCCTTGCGGTCGCAGTGGAGGGGCGACAAACGCCCCACTCAATTATAACTAAACTAAACTGGTTTTTTTATCAACAAGAAAAGTAATACACCGGTTAGTTGGGTTGATACAGAAAGGTACTATGAGCAAGAAGAACAGATAAGAGGAGTAATGATGATCTAAGAAAGGAGACAGGTATTAAATATATAAAAGAAATAATAGAATACAAAAAAATTAAATTGACTTGGACATCTAGTACGGATGCGAGAGGAGAAGCGAATTAAGGGAAAATAAAAGATTGAAATCTAAGAGAAAGTGGATAAGGTAAAATATAATTAATTAAGGAAACATCGACGCCCTGATCATTAATTAATGTGTGTAGTTTGGTTGGGTTGGGTTGGTTTGGGTTAGGTATTGATCATACGGAGTATCAGTCCTGACACAATTCAAACAAATTAGTAGTGCTACAACATACGACCCAACATGAACCGAAAGCAATTCATATCGAATTACAATAAACCCAAGAAAAAATCCACAAAACGCCGTCTAGGATAACCCGAAACTATCCAATGCAATTTATACCACGTTATTAATTTTGTTTGTTTGAGTAGAAATCAATTACGTTAGGTTATGTGTTGCAATTTAGTTGGGTTTTGCAATAAAAGTTGCAATCCTTTCCCTATGGAAATGAAAAACGTAACGTAATGATGTCCAATTATAATAACGAAAAATTAAAAGTGCATTGAATTGGGTTGGGTTGGGTTGGGTTGAGACAATTCAAACAGCCAGGGCGTTGTTGCATTCAACCTCAAAGCAAACCGAAAACAAAGTATATTTAATTATAATAAAAACAGTTCCTAAACTCAAAACCAATCATCAAAGATAACCCAAAGCAACCCAATGCAATCTACGAGAAGTTTACAATTGGGGTGGTTTCGGTTGCGTTTGGGCTGCGTATTGGAATATGGTCGCGTTTCTGTCAAAATTGCCGCTGTCGTCGTGATCTTTTGATCTATATAAGTCCAAACCCAACATGTTCTGTACCAACTTCCCACTGGAATTACAATCACCGCACAACAGGTGGTTGGGTTCAAAATAGTGACGCCATCGAACCGTGGATTTTTGGCGCTGAATTAAGGGCGGTGTTTATTATTAATGTTATCTACGATAACCAAAATAAAGCAGATGCTCGGTTGGATAGAATTGACTTAGATAAAGTGCGGATATACACATGCACCGTTTCATGACTTTGAATTAGTTTGGGTTGGGTTGGGATAACGTATCAAAGTAATTATTTCGAGTTTCTTTCATTTGTTTAGTTACCTCGCCTCCAATTTAGTACTTCACTAAGTACTCGATAGATTAGATTTCATATGATTAAATAGTTCTTACTGTTGCTGATGCCGGTAATAAGGTGGCCCCAGTTCTGTCGCACATACACTTACATAATCGATCTAGTTAATGTATGCAATATTATATATAATAATGAACTAATTTTTTGTGTGTAACCTATTTTATTTTACATTATATTACTATAGTCCTAAATCAATAATCAACGTTTGTCAACCACAAAATTGTTAAAAATTCGTAGAATATTACTAATTACTAATTTCATACTTTATCAACAATTTCAGCTACATACTCAATGCATTTGATCGCATAGCCCAATAATTTGTATGTGAAACGATTTGCATGATTTTCTCTTTTGGACGAATTCCATTTGTGAATTCGTGACATGACAAATCGTAATTTAATACAAAGGGGTACATATTCCGTGTGCGCGACGTCATCAGAAAACTTCAAGGTGGCCAGTGTTTTATTTGTCCTTCTGATTATCCTTCTTTAGTTTAATTTCTAATTCTGTTCTAAATTATTAGCTTAATAATATAAGTTGGGCCTAAAAATTAATAATATTAATTCAAGATAATACTGTCATACTTTAAATCTTAAAAATGTTGTAAAAAATCTTGTCTTATATTTACTCATTTAATATAAAAGTTTCTTCCATGTAAAAAATATCGTCAAACGATTTTTTTTATATTCTCTCCCTTAATCAATTTTAGAAAATAAAATGATCTATGATTATTGTGGAGGTACAAAATGTATGTAAAAGTTTTGCTCCTGCCGCTTATTATTGTTGAAAAATCGTTGCCACGTCAATTAAACTGCGCAGGATTTCATTTCAACCCGCATGCCTTCTCCTGCGATACTTTTTCCATTTTTCCGTCCAAAGTTAATTGATGGGTGTCGCTCTCCACTTAAACCGATTACGTCGATAACTCCGGTAAAACGTTACGACATAATAACGCGCTTCATTCGCCCCTTTTATCGTTACCTTGCGAATTCTTTTGTCCATTGTTCCGCGCACCAAATTAAACAATAATCGAGTGCGCGTCGCGCGCGCCTTCGTTTTTTTTCCTCGCTGCGGACCGAGGCGAGCGCTATCGCGGATCGCACGTCGCCGCCGACGACGAGCGCTCACGGAGAAGCGCCTCTCTCGGTGGTCCAAAATGGCGCCAAGATATGATCTAGTTCGTAGATCGTCCGCGAGATGGCCGGGAGATTTATAACTGTCCCTTTGAGAGAACGCTCACCATATAGATCCAGCGCAACGATTATCTGCGCCCCGTACGTATGACGGTCCCGCGCGCCGTTTTCTAAATTTGAATGCGATCTCGCCTTCTTCGTCGCGCTCCTTTTTCTCGTCTGCATCATCGCCGTGCCGGGATCCGCGCGGGGCCGCGTTCGCTATTAATTTTGATTTCGGTGCGGGGTTTGAATACAAATTTGAGGTTTGAGCGGGCGTTGACCGACGGTTGTGCTTCGGTGGCTGAGATCATTCGTTCTTTGTTGTTATTCATCGTCGTAGTTATTATCGTTATTTAAAAACATGCAATGTTGCAATAAATGTTAATTAAATAGTTTGCTTCAACAAAAAGGACACTGCTTGGAATCTTGGACAATCGTTTCGCTCGTTTTCGGAGCTCCAAACATAAACCCAACCCAATCCAATTCAACACAACCCAACCCAATTGCTAATTTAACAAAAAATGGCTTTGCCGATGAGCTCAGGACGAGGTTGAAACCACTGTACGAGAATGCACGTATTGTTCGTTTTACTGATTCAACCTATTTAATTAAAACCCACAGCATTTTAACCCACGAATAACATTAATATAATAATTTTCATGATTGATATGATTTATGATGATGATTTTTATTTAGGAGTCGAATTATCAACGTCGTACTAGTCGACGAAAACAAAATTAGATACGGAAGAAGAAACGCCAAGCTAATAACAAACTAAAAGTTAAAAGTAAAATAAGATGCACAAATTGTAAAAATTCAAAAAAGTTGAAAAAAATGTTAGAAATACTCAGTCGAAAAATCTATTGCAATTCCAAGAAATTAAAACAACGGAATATGGAAAGTCGTGAAAACTGACAAAATCGTTTAAAATAGGAAAAAAGTGGAAAGTAAATTGTAAAAAATTGATTCTTTTGGATCCACCTTAAAATATTCCTCCTAAGTCAACATGAACCAATAAATTATTCTGAGTTTTATGGATTGTTTGCCAATCAAAACCCAACCTAATCCACAAAATTAAGGACACAAATAAACGACCATGAAAATAAAAAAAAAAGAACACGTGTTAGTTTCACGGGGAGGGGGCAATAATTCAATTGTACAGAACTATTATACAAATGTCACGCAGTTCTATTAATCTTCATACGATACATACTAAAGATTACGCCTCTTATGTTTGTTTCGTGAAATGTGCATTGATGCACAAGTGAGAAATTTGAGAAAAACATAGTGATTTAGCTGATGTGTGAGTTTGCAAATCGTTGTAATAAAATAAATAAATAATATTATAATAAATAAAATTCTACGATTGTCATCATTGTCCGTTGTATGGGGTTTGTTGAATGAAATTGATGCCAACTCAATTAACAATGACCCAACGATCATGACTTTTAAGAATTATATTAAATAGAAGTTCCCAAGTGAAGGACACGCTAGGATCAAAGTGATTTCTAAAAATTTCATGGTTGAAGATTGGGTCCTGAACCTGAAGTCATTGAGTCGGGTTCGCTGTCATAAATGAAAGTGATGGAGACTACGAATCGATGAGGTTTTTGCGAAATGTACTGCATACTTTATTGGAAGCGAACGTTGCGGGATATTTGGTTCCAACAGGACGGGGCTGCACCTCATTTCCATAGAAGGGTAAGACGATATTTAGATCGTTGGATGCCAAACAGATGGATTGGGATAGGACTATTTTCTCAGGGGTTTTATAAAATCTCAAGTCTACCTCGAGGCTCCTACCACAAAAGAAAATATGAAAGTCAGGATTCAAGAATCTTTTATTAATATTACTCCTGAAGTCTTACAACGTGTCAAAACTAGTTTTAGACATCGGCTGGATATTTGTGTTCAACAAAATGGAAACATATTTGAACACCTTTTGTAAAGTAAACTTTTTGTAAAGTAAGCGTTTTTTGCATTTAATTATCACTTGTCATTTGTCAGAATTAAAGTTGCTATTGCTTGTTTAGAGTACATTTCATTATTTTTAGCAACAATCAGCTCACTCGATGTTAAGTGGGCCGCCTTAGCTAACCCTTGTTGCTTTTAATTAATTAACCTGATGTGACTTTTTTAAGTGTATGGGTGGAATTTGTAGTTTTGAGTCATCCAATGTACTGAAGTGACGCTAGGCTACTATGTTCAATATTACGAAAATTGTAATGGGATTGATTTTGAGAAAAAATTAAATATTTTTTTGAAATTACTCGAAAACCTGAAGCGATAGGTATGGGAATATATATCAGTCGACGCAGAATTTGATTTTGAATCGAGTGTTGGTAAATTTGATTGAAGTTGTGCGAAATTGAAAATTCACTGATAACAGCCTGTATACAAAATTATACATTGATGATCCCTTAGACCACGGATAAAAAAATACCCTCCCACCAACTACCCTCTCAGTTACATGATTTTTTGAAGCACAGTCTGCATATCTAAAATTTCACTAAAAAAATTGGAAATCAATAGTTTTCTTGAATTTTGACAAACAAGTTGAACATGGTGGGTGTTTAAACAAAGTAAATTTTATGTCACCCCCCGCAGACGAACCGCCTATGTCGGCTCAAAATATTTTTAGAATACGAACCTAGGGACACTCTATACATGTAGATAGATACTTGCCCTTTTCGAATTCGACCGTAAGGGAACTTTGTCAGATCGTTGGGACACCTGTACAAAATGATTCCAACGATATTGAGTTTATAGCCTTTCTTTTTTAAATGTAATATTCCTAAATTTTAAAGGGTACATGTATGTTCGCTTTCTATCAAATGATTCGCTAAATTGGCCTATCTTTGTTTAACCTAAATGATCTCATATGCTCATTAAACCTGACTTTAAAATGTCGGCCTGTCTGCCCTATATAATTTTTAGGACAGTCATTTTATTCTGTATATCCCCGAATTTCTGTGTTTGTCCGACTCCAATTTGTTATTCACTAGATAATGTGATGAGTTTCTTCAATTTATTCCCTAATGTTAAACTCACATGTTATCCTTGCCCATTTTTTCTCTTCAATTATATTGTTTCTAGGAAAGCTATTGATTTTTGCATTTTTAGTAATAACGTATGTTGCAAAAGTTTTGAGAATTTTACTACTTAATTTTATTAACACCAACCATATTAACGACAATATAATGTTTTGGCCTGATTTGGCTTCTAGTCATTATGCCTTGCTTACGAGAAACTGGCTAGAAAACTGGCTAGAACAACACAGGATACCTTTTGTACCAAGAAACGACAACCCTCCCAATCTTCCTCAAGCAAGACCTATCGAAACTTTTTGGGCTCAGCTGTGTACCAAAGTTTATAATAATGGCTGGGAAGCTCAAAATGAACAGCAGTTAAGAAGGAGAATAATGCTGAAGATCAGAGAAATTGATTTAGAATCTGTCCAAAATCTAATGAGGAACATTAAGAGAAAGTTGCGAGCCGTGGAAGATCATGGCCCATTAGCAGTACTTTGAAATCATTTTTAGTTTAAGAAATATTGTTATTTTCAGTTGTTCTTATTACAGATTAAATATATTATTGCAAGTTTCTTTTTTAATTTTTTTTTTAAATTCTCAAAACTTTTGCAACATACGTTACTGCATGTTCTGGTAGCCGTTTTTTTATGGCAATGTATTTTATTGTATTGAGTTCTGAAATAAAGTTAGCTTTAGTCATAGGTATGTTTAAAAAAACGCCTGAAAATCATTGAGTTTATGGCCGCGTGTTTATATAAAATTGCTTTTCTATATATTGAGAAGTCTAATTTATTATTGATCTTAATTTTTAGATCTAGGAAGTTGATACAATCCTCTGCTTGTTTTTCGATTGTACATTGTATGTGGCCGTTTATGCTATTTAGATGATGAAACCTATCTACTATCGGTGCCAAAGTAATAGTCCCCTGTGTTTGAAGACCTATATCAAAGAAACCGCTTGGCGGAAAAAATTAAATATACATTGTTACAACCGGCAATCATTTCTACGTAACATATTGTAAGTTCAGATTTTTGTGCCCCTGCGTTTAGAAGTTATCATTAGGGAAGTGCAAAAAAGCATCCGATTTTTGCGATATCTAACCGATAGCCGACTTTACAATTTTTTTTCTACTTAACCGTTCAACAAAAAAAATTGAAACGTCGACTGGACGTAATCTGATATGGTGTGCACAGAGGAGAATTTTAATTTTTTCAACATTATAAATAGTTTGGCCGCAAATTGCAATTTTTGTGATCTCTGTTATCTCCGTTACAAGATATCACACGAAAGCGAAATTTATTTCTAAGGAAATATCAACTTGTACTATATCGGAACACGTAATGAAATTTAATTGTACCCATTATTTGATTATTGGGAGCGAGATACATATTCCAATAAAGTTCGCGCATAGTTCCCCCCCGAAGGGAGCGGTGTCGGTCTAGCGCTGTGTAATCTGCCAGGGCGCTACTTCAAACTTTTTTGGATTACTTTCAGACCTCATTTATTTTATTTTTTAACAGCCTAAATAACAATTAGTCATAACGGTAATGTAAAATTTATTGTAGAAAATAGTTATAATGGACGCTTACATACATAATAAAAAATACTACAACATATCAATCTGTCCTGTACTTGACGAATGAAAATAAATATAAGAATAATAATGATAATATGTCCAAGATTAAGATCGTATAATATAAACAATAAAATAATTATACAAATATTTACGTTATAAATAATAAATACAAGTTCTACAGTTTTTTCACACGTGTGATACGTCGTAGATAAAATTACTCTTTTTGTCTATACTCAAACACAATCAATGCTTTTCGGTGACTTGTTTACGTTTCTTGCACTGTATTTATTATCATTATTTAACTCAATGTATATTCATTATCGTCTAAGTGAATGTGCAATTAAAATGTGTCATGACTGCGGTCCAGTATAAGAACGGAGGAATTCTTGACAAATCGGCATATTCATATTGTTGTTAATAGTCGTATTATTTCGGTATAAAGTCTTTGAACGAAGTGGTTGTTTGGATTGGTTCTGGTCCTATAGTTAGATTAGTATTTTGCGTAAACCTTTGAATGGCGTCGATTACGTTACCCACGAATTGAGCAGATGCAATGAGGAAAGGGAGCATCCTCGGTATCAATTTCATCAATGCATTGTTCATCATCATCATCATCATCATCATCATCATCATCACTTGACTCGTCCGACAATTCATCATCGTCACTTTCTCCTACGTTAATTATAAATGATTCCATAATTTCGTCTATAAGGTGTTCTTTTTCTATGTACGGTATATCAATTTTCTTACAATGCTCAACGCAATTCTTCCATATCTCCGTTGAAACGTCGTTCAAAGCTTCCTGACATAAATTCAATACGTCCTTTATTTTAAAAATTATTTCTTGTTGCAACTTTATTTTTCACGTATGCCCAAATTAATTCAATAGCATTAAATTCGCAATGAGCTGCAGGTAACCACAATAATTTCACATCGTCTCCTCTTTCTTGCTTTGCAATAGTTTCTAATAGTAGTACCTTTTGATAACGATCCGGCTTAGACAATAGCAACAGCTGTGGTTTAGTCAATTTTGAAAAATTAGTAATGCCATCCGGAAGTGCCACCTTGTTTTTCTCTAACCAAGCAATCATGCCATCTTTCCTCCAGGATAATGTAGGGTTCCTAAAATCAGGATCTAGCATTGTATGATAAGGAGCTTGATCTATAATAATTATTGATTATGCTGGTATTACCGACATCACGTACCCCTACCATTCCCCATAATGTTGCTTAGTCATTTCGTGATGATAATCGGCTTTTCCTTTCTTTTTTCGCCTATAAAGCATTTACTGTTTCCTTCCAAAAATCCATTCTTGCTACCATTATGCAAAATAATTACCCTTTGACCTGCACCAGATGGTCGCTTTATACCGCCTCTATAACCGTTTACTTATTGAACTCCACCTCAATAATGGTCAAAAGTATCCTTATTATCCGAGTTTACTTTTTCAATCCATCCGAACTGTCGAGCATGATTTGCACCACACCAAGTTTCGCCCGTGTAGAAGATTTCCCACCACTGATGTCTGTACCTTTGAAGAGATGTCAAGAAATTAGCTCTCTGAGCAGTTATGTGAGGGTGTTCCATTAACACTGGTTTATTATCTAATTTTCTAAATGAAAATTACATGTTTTTAACCATCGGTACAATGTTCTCTGCGAAAATTCGGGTAAATTTGGAACTTCAGTTGTAAGTTCAGAGTACAATTCTTTTACTGTCGGAAATTTCCATTGCATATAAAATTTGAATATCTTTCTCCTTATTACCCCTTGCAAAAATTCGTCACATTCGATTTTTTTCTACCAGTTTTTGGTATGAAATGATTTACTCTATCTTCTTGTGGTGACCCCAATTATTCACATTAATAGTTAGTCCATTCTTATCTTTTTCGTCTTGAAAAAACTGTCTTACATTTATTATAACTTGTTTGAATTCTCTAGTGCAATGCTTCGGCATTTTTGCATAAATAATAGTACATTGATTATAAATAAAGATATTCAGTAACTGGCAAATAAATAACATTTCGTGCTTTTATATGAATTAGTTATCATTATTTACCACATGGATATTCATTATCGTGATATTAAAAGTGACCGCATTTGTTTACTACCGGTGCAAAAATAATAATCGACTGAATTCAAAGAAACGGTTTGGCAGAAAAAATGTAAACTTTAATAATTGCACTAACAGAGCCGTGGATTTTGTTATATATAAATAATACCTTCACGCTTATTCACAAATTTAATAATTTCATTTTAATATTTATATAGTTCATAAGTGTTTGAAATTTTTAATTTAATTCCTATACAAATGTTGTATATCGTAGTGTTGGTCACGAAGCGTAGAGTCCGGTCCCGGCAGTAAATTTGCGATAAGAGATTGCGCAGTCGCCAAAAATTACGCAGACTTCATTTCACTTTAAAAATATTAAATAACGGGTACAATTAAATTTCATTACGTGTTCCGATATAGTACAAGTTGATATTTCCTTAGAAATAAATTTCGCTTTCGTGCGATATCTTGTAACGGAGATAACAGAGATCACAAAAACTGTAATTTGCGGCTAAACTATTTATAATGTTGAAAAAATTAAAATTCCCCTCTGTGCACACCATATCAGATTGCGTTCAGTCGAAGTTTCAATTTTTTTTTTGTTGAACGGTTAAGTAGAAAAAAAATTGTAAAGTCGGCTATCGGTTAGATATCGCAAAAATCGGATTGCACTTCCCTAATGATAACTTCTAAACGCAGGGGCACAAAAATCTGAACTTACAATATGTTACGTAGAAATGATTGCTGGTTGTAACAATGTATATTTTTCCGCCAATCGGTTTCTTTGATATAGGTCTTCAAACACAGGGGACTATTACTATTACACTATTACACCGATAGTAGATGTCTGTCCATACCAGACCACAAACAAATTATACCATCCACATATCTATAACATAGTTCATAAGGGTGTGTTGACTATTAAATAGTTTTTTTCTGCTAAGGAATCCATCAAAATTTCTGATATAAGTGGGGATAATGGCGAATCCATAGGTAGACATTCGTCTTGTTTATAAAAGTTGTTGTTAAATTCGAAATAATTTTGATTCAATCAATTTTCCTAATTCTAAATGATTGTTTCAAAATATTTTTGCAACTGACACTTCGTTATGATTTGCTAAAAGTTATTTTTTTGGGGCAAATCTGCGAGGATTTAAGCACAATTACGGTTTCCACTTTTTCGTTTGATCTAAAACTGTTCGCATTTTGAACAAATTTTGTTTGAAACTATTGAAAACTCTCCAGTTTCCATCACGGATCGACTATAACTTTGCGAGCCATGTAAGATTAAGTGCAAATATCTAAGGACTAGGTATGCTATAAACGATATTTTTAACTCGTTTCGTATGAAAATTTTTTCAAGGCTCCGATTTGTTCAAATAATCAAAACATGTTGTTTGTTCAAGAATCTGAGTGGCTTGTGCAAAGTTGTTCAGGTTATGTGATGTATTCTATAGTATTCTAATGTCCTGATTTTAAATTCGTTAGATATTGAAGAAATTTTGAGTCGACGTTTGTTTTGGTATGGACTGAATAGTTTTGTAATCATTTAAACGTTTTCGGTTTACACACTTCAGGAATACGATCTGTTCAAATAATGAAACAAGATAAGTATTCCAAAACCTGAGCGATATGTTCTGCGTTGTTCAGAGGTACTGTATATATAAATTCTATCACTTCTAACTTAATATCATTGAAATTACTGACATTTATTGCCCGCTTTATCGCAGTAAACGTTAGAAACATTTTCAGCGAAAAAGGTCTTCAAGTAAATATTTACTCCTTTATATTGTAAATTCTTGCCTGTTATGATTCCATTTACTTCTTTTTTTGACTAAACATAACAAAAAATCCAAAATTTAAATCAAGGAACATTTTCCTCGTGGAGTCTTTGTAGATAGCTGGCCACAGCTTTACTATTCTTATCGTCCCTATGCGACAGCTCTTTCTTGATTTTACAAATTATTCTCATCTTCCAGTGCATCTTTCAGGAAAGTCGTAATATAAAAATCAAACGTCGATAAGAACCACATCACGTCTCCTTTGAAACTGTTGATCGGACACAACCCGCTTACGTGCAAGAATCAATTCGGTCGCTCGATTATTTACAACTTCGTTAATCAATCTAAGTGACTATGAATATTTACGCACGGTCGTGAAAATAATTTCCAACCGCCGCGGCGCCGCGCCGGCCGAAATCGTGCGCGGGCCCCCCTTCTGCGGTTACGGCGTAACGATATCGTGTTAGCCAAACCGCAGATTCAACGGACGCTCCCGACGTAAAAATGCTTATTTCGGCGACGGAATCGAACGCGTACTCTGCCATTACCGAAGGCAGCCACACATAAAGGCAGTTAGTTTGATGACGGTAGTTTGCGGTTACCCGCCGCTTTCCCGATCGACGACGACGACATATGGCCGGCTGTTATGAATAAAAGTACCGTACTTTTCGGCCCGGGGAGGACCGCGTTATTAAAAATTACCTGCACGATCGCAATAGGTGGCGGGCACTGCGCAAAGTGGCGTGTTCGCACTATTGTTTCACACCGAAGGTCCGGGGACGGTTTGGCACAATGAGGCCGGATCTTTTCGCCGAAGTTGGGATAAACCGCAAAATTTTAATCTTGTTGCGTCGCGTTGGTCGTATGGTGGTAGTGAATTTAATTTAATTATCTTGTCAGTTTTTTTAGTTGTTTTCGTTAATGTTTAGTTTCAGTTAATCACTAGAGTACACATTAAAGTTAAACAGTAATTATCTTAATGTGCTCAAAGTTTACTAATGGTTTATATTCAACACATATTATAATTTCTGTTTTCATCTTCAAGATAACAGAAGGTTTGGTTGGCACTAACCATGGATAAGCGTATCCAGGTGAATGCCTTGTCCACCAACTCCAGCAAAGCGTTCGATAGAATCAATCAATCATATGCATGGCAGTCTGCTTCATTGGATTGGCTCTTACCTGTCTGAGAGGTTTTAAGCAGTCACAGTAAACAGTTTTACATCTGAATTTTCTGAAATTTTTCTGATATCCCTCAGGGGTCCTACTTGCGTCCTTTTTATCGTCTATATCAATGAAAAAATAGTAAATAATAAATTTCTTTTATTTGCTAGTGACCTTAAATGCACATCATCGTCAACGATAGCTACTGCAGCCTAATTCAGATTGACATTGACAAGCTTGTGGCACATTGTGAGAAAAACAACTCTACATAAATTTGACTAACAGAATATCTTTCAATTGCATGATAAAGAAAAATGCCATTACTTAAAATTTATAAAATTCAATTAAGTAAGTAACTATTAAATTATTATAACAATGGTTCAACTCACACACACGAATGTGTGTCAAATTGTGGATGTGGAAAAACTAAGATATCCCGACATATTACATATAAATCTTACAGATAAGAAAAATTATGGGAGTAATCGAAATAAATTTTAATTAATACTTGCGGTTTCGTATCGAAATCGAATCCCATTTATTATTGGTTTCATAATAGTGAATGCAACCTCAAAAGCGTTCTTTTGACTGCCATTGGTCGAAGTCATCACATGATGTACTGCCTACAAAATTCATTGAGTTTTTATTTAATTGAGTGAATTCGCACATATCTGAAAGTTTTGACAACAATAATAATAATAATGCACAACTTAGTTCAAAGCACTGTTCCACTACATACATGCAGAGATCTGCTTGGCTGAAAACGTCATTTGTCGTTTGATCCGAATCTAGATGGTGTTAATGTTGCTTGCAGTCAATACACGTACTGGTACGGCTTGCTGCATCTCAGCGAATGTATATGTGATATGATGAGCCGAAGTAATACAAAAATACGAAATAATGATCACAGCCCAGCAAATAGATTAATTCCTTTTTAAATCAGTTTAGTAAAATTCCAGTCATGTCGACTAGATAGGTGATTGTCTAATGTCGACACACATTCAGACAAATTTAATGGAGAATATCAAAATGAACACCGTAACCTTAAATAGTCGACCCAAGTATTACGTTTCAAATTCTAAAAAGAAGCCTAAGTCAATATTAGGTTGTTGAATTTATTTCGATATAATATCCAACCTAAAACTCTTGTTGGGATGGATTTATTGACTTTCTCAAATAATACGTCAGTCAACCCATTTTATAGCTTATAGCATATTTTTTTAGTCTTGTGTAGATTATCACTAAAGTGCTTTGATTAAAACTCAATTCAACTTAATCACCAAATACTATGACGTGGTCTATAGTTTTGTGTATACACCTGATTATATTTACTCCCAAGCAAACAGAATAAGTGTACACTGGCTTTATTAAAACGAACTAAACTGATTCCCCAACATAAGTTACGTTGCTGATTCCTTACAAAAAAATTGTTGGTCAGGTTTTAAATCAACCCAGCCTAATATCCACAACACATGGTAGTTTCGATGTTACCTATTTTATAAGTAAAGGCATACATTTTTATTAGTCTTGTGAGATTATCACTACAATGCTTTGATTAAATCTCAATCCAACCTAATGACGGAAAACCAGGTCATGGTGCTTAGTTTTGTGAAGACTCCTGGTTAGGTTTACTCCCAACAAAACATAAAACAAGTGTTACGTTTCAAATTCGAGGAAGTCTGATTTGATAGTAGGTTGTTGAGTATATTTCAATTGAATGCAGCCTAAAATAGTCATTGGGTTGGTTTGACAGTTTCAGATAATAAATCATTATGATACCTAACTTACCTAATCTAAGTTGATGTACTTTAGGTTCCTTGGGTTCCTAATCTAAAACAGTCATGGAGTTGAGTTGGTCGACATTTTCAAATCATAAGTTGGAGTCACAATATCTAACTTACCTAACCTAATTTACTGTAGATTTGAATGAAGTTCGTAACCTAAAACATTGGGTTGGATTGGTTGACAGATACCTAACTAACGTAACCTAATTGAATGTAAAGGTTGTTCCTTAGGTTCCCAACCTAAAATAGTAGTTGACACTTCAATCCAATCCAAATCAGATATTGGGTTGGGTTAGGTTGGTTCACAGTTTCGAATAATAAGCCAAAGTTTTGATTCCTAACTCACCTAAGCTAATTTAATGTAGTTTAGGGTTTTTGAGTTCCCAGCCTAAAACAGTAATTTGGTTGGGTTGATTGACACTTTCAAATGATATTTCAGTATGGTAATACCTAAATTACCTAAACTAATTTAATGTAGAGTATGTTCCTTAGGTTTCCAACCTAAAACAATGGGTAACACGTACAAATATTAAGTCAGAGTCATTGGGTTTGGTTGGGTTGGTTGACAGTTTCAAATAATATCCAATAATAATAATGAATCCAGCCTAAAATAGCCATTGGGCTGGTTGACAGTTTCAGATAATAAATCAGAATTATGATACCTAACTTACCTAACCTAAGTTGATGTAATTTAGGTTCGTTAGGTTCCTAATATAAAACAGTCATGGGTTTGAGTTGGTCGACACTTTCAAATCATATGTTGAAGTCACAATATCTAACTTACCTAACCTAATTTAATGTAGATTTGGCTGCTCAAGTGCGTAATCTAAAACATTGGGTTGTATTGGTTGACAGATACCTACATAACTATCGTAACCTAATTTAATATAAAGATTGTTCCTTAGGTTCCCAACCTAAAATAGTAGTTGACACTTACAAATAATAAATCAGAGTTGCGAATCCTAACTTACCGCACCTAATTTAATCTAAATTAGCTTCCTTAGTATTCCGATCCAAATTAGATATTGGGTTGGGTTAGGTTGGTTAACAGTTTTGATTCCTAACTCACCTAAGCTAATTTAATGTAGTTTAGGTTTTTTGAGTTCCCAGCCTAAAGCAGTCATTGGGTTGGATTGATTGACACTTTTAAATAATATGTCAGTGTTGCAATACCTAAATTACCTAACCTAATTTAATGTAGAGTATGTTCCTCAGGTTTCCAATCTAAAACGATGGGTAACACGTACAAATATTGAGTCAGAGTCATTGGGTTTGGTTGGGTTGGTTGACAGTTTCAAATAATACGTCATGTTTGTGATACCTAACTTAACGTAAGCTATTTTAATGTAGATTCGCAAATTCATTAGCTTCCCAACATAAAATAGTCACTGGGATAGATTGATTGACACTTTCAAATTATAAGTCAGAGTTGCGATACCAAACATACTTAGTCCAATTTAATCTAAATTAGATTCCTTAGGTACCCAACCTGTAGTTGACATTGGGTTGGGTTGTAAGACAGTTTCAAATGCGTCGGAATTGTAATACCAAATATAATGTAGAGTGGATTCCTTAAATTCCCAACATAAAACACTTATTGGGTTGGTTAAATAAAAAAATAAGATTCCAAGGCAGTCCTATTTAGACTGTTTTCGAATCCTGTTTTGCACACTAGGATCGAACCCTAGTTTACAATCGGTTTATATTCATATTTATTTTACTTTTAGTCAATACACTTTGCAAACGTTTAACCTTTATGTCAATAGTAAGAGTTTGTTTCACTTCCTTCAGTTTGTTTTGTTTTTATTTAATTAGTTTTCCGTATCCTACACTCTCATTATTTTTTGTAGTTTCATCATAAATAATATTTTGCGTCAACTTGCCTAAATATATGTACACACTTATAAAAATTACAAATGACCCAATACGATTCATGTCGAATTACTTAGGCATACAGAGTAGGTGTTCCACAGGGACGTCGAAAAGAACTCAATTAGAGGCCGTCGGCGAAAAATTAGCGCTTCAAGACGCCAAGTGACTCGTCCGCTCCTCATGACCAAGTCGCTTACGAAGCCAATAATTGCCGCCGATTAAGGACCAACCGCAGCGTAACGGGTCACCGTGGGTCGCGCCGCATCCGAGCCTCCTTCGATTGAGAGGTTAATTCCTAATATGTATGCATATGCATGACAAATGACTCACATCCTTCGCTCGCTCGTCCGATGCGGTAATTGTTTCGCCCAGTTTTTTCCCTTTGTTATCTCGCGGCCTTTGACTAATTGCGAACGTTCGTCGTTTGCGGTTAGACGCAGTGTCGAACCTCTAATTGTCCCAATCGTTGTGAATTACGTCAATTTTCGCATCTTTAGTCTATGTCACTTTAACAATAATAATAATACAATAATAATAAAATTTTATTTCAATTTGACTATATTTTAAATTTATAATTATCTCAGTCAAAATAAATAAAAAAATTGAATTTGAAACGATAGCCTAACTCTAACTCTAACCCTGTATGCGTTGATATGAACCCTACATGTACATGTCGTAGTATTTATCGTCAATTTTATCAACGTGCTAAAATAATCAGTATTTATTATTGACATTGCACGTCCATAATTCGACGCTTTATCCTTTGCCCTCCGCTAATTAATTACTCGGCCCCGAAAAAATTAACGGACGGTCGTCGGAGCCCCGGCACGACGCGTAAAAAACATCGGAACGTCTGTGTCCGACACGAATTCCTCAAATTAAGACAGAATACCTCAGATATGGCCGAATTCCCGCGATGTAAAATATCCAATAAATAATGCCGAAATATGTAGCAGGACGAAAGACCGATCATTTATCTTAGCGGGCGACGGTGGCGCCGTCTGGCATTTGTTTTAACCACTGGCCCGCCCTCTGTCCTATTATCATAACTATCCCACTCACGGACCTCTTCTTCATCATCTCGTGGCGAGCGGGGCCCCGATATACGGATCGGGGAAGATATCGACGACCGTTTGCTTCATTTCGCGAAAATATTTTTTTTTTCGGCGAGATAGGCGGCTGTTAGTGGCAAGGATTAAGTGACTTGCAGTCTAAGCTGCAATTTTGAAATTGTGTCACCTCTCAAGATTATTAAGTAGATTTCCATTGATTGGTCGTAAAATTGAACAAAAATTAAATAAAGGAAAATTAACTAGACTAGACATAGAAGTTATACAGTGTGTCGAGCTTTTATTTCATTGGTTTAAGGGCAATTGAAATTGATGTAAAGTAATTCTTATCATGTACATCAAACAAGCAAAATAAGTAAGAAATTTTATGTGAGATGTCAAATGGATGAGACAAATTAAATATGCAGATAATTCGATTAATTAAAAAAAAAATAATCATATAACCTTTAATACATAAATCAACTTACACTCCAATTTCAAACACACTGCATTGATAATACTTTACTATTTTTTTAATAAACGAAAATATTCGTTCTTGGAAAAAGGTCGTAAGGAAACGCATAACAGGTCCGCCGGAGAAGCTCGTATAATTTCGTCCCTAACAAGGAGTCAGTTTTGACCCGAATGACGATAGTTATAGGTTTCGTGGTGGTAGGTAGGCACCTTCATAGATTACTGTGATCATCAAAACTCGCATTAAATTCGGGAATCATCACCTGCTCCTCCGGATGTTTTTATAGTCTGCACATTTTGTGCCCCGATTGCCACCAGAAACCCAAACATAGTCCGTGTCTACGTATAGAGTTAAGTTAATTAAAGTCGTAGTTTATTGAATTTTAATATGAAATGAAAAGTATTATAGAAATGCAAGTGTTGTAGAAGTTGCAAAAGACTTATCTAGTCCCGTTAGCTAAACGTCGTTGAATTAAATAAATGAAACTATTAAACAATAAATTATTCCAATGAAATAAAATTAGAAAAGTGTTGAGGTAATGACTACCTGGGGTACGAAACCAAATGATAATAATCACCAGAGACTAGCCGTTTTCTATGTAAACCTACGTAAGGTTCAGTGATTTCAACTATTTTTGGAAAGCACTTCAATGGAAAATTCTACTGTATGAAATGTGCCAATACAAAATTTTGTGAGACGTCAAAAGAAGTTTACAAGATCTTTGAAGCTACACTCAAAATCGTTATCATTTTATTTAAAGTTAGTTTCGCATGCGAATGCAAACCAAACAAAAACGCGAAAAAACATGAACACGGGACTACGTTTCCATAGTCAAAATGGCACAATATATTTATTCATTCAAAGCAGTTGTGCATTTAATAGACTTGGGTTTGATTACGTTCAGTAGCTCGTATTTGTGATTTGCGATAATCTGCATTGAATCCACAAAAGGTCGTAACGGTGTTGCATTGGGTTGGACCAGATTAAAACGTTAATAAAGGCTTCTTAACTATGCTTGGGTTTACTATAGTAGTTTGCACTGGTTGCAAATTTGCGACAAACCCAATGCAGAATCCTGTACTAAACCTATGTTTCTAATAGCTGTGCATTGGGATGCATAAGGTATAGAAATTTAATGGTTATAGTCGCGTGGTTGGGTTTACTTTACTCTAAAGGTGAATATTGTAGGCACAAAATTAACACCAACTCAAGCAATACTATACTGAATCGCAAAGTTTCTAATAGTTGCGTTGGGTTGGACCATGTTTAGGTATTAAATTAATCGCACGTTCTTATTGCGGTTGGGTTTACTTTGGTTCGAACGAAGTTAATTCTAGCTGCAAGCGATAAACCCAATGCAACACCCAATCCAAAAATTCTAGTGGCTGCACATTGGGTTGGTTCATATTTAGAAATTAACATCAATATTACTTTCTTTACTAGTGTTGGGTTTACTTTGATTCAAAACATTGACTACAAAATCGAAAATACGACCAACCCAATCCAATACCATGTACTGATCCCAACGTTTAGATATTAAATCAATCGCAAGCGTCAGGTTTACTTTCGTTCAAAGACGCAGTTGATTCTAGCGAAATATGTAATACCCTGCACCGAACCTAACCCACCAAACGTTCTAATGACTGTGCATTGGGTTGTATCACATGTTGAGATTAAAATCTCAATATACGTTTCATTACTAGAATTGGGTTTACTTTGATTCAAAGGTGGCTACAAAATTAAATTTGCGACCAACCCTTGCACTGATCGCAAATATTCCAATCGCTGTGCAACACATGACCATTTTTGCTAAACCAGTTAGCCTGGCTTCGTACATCTCTTTCTCATCTATATCTTCTTAGTTACTTACCATTTTGTTGACGATTGCTTCCGCATTTAATTTTTATTGTCGTGTTTCTTATTCTATTACGATTATTATTATTATAACATGATTTAATAATAAAGCACAAACACAATGTGTGTAGGGAAGATTTCCAAAGCTTCGAAGAAGACCCCAACCCAATTTAACGCGAAATTTAATTTTACGTTTTAGAAAATTTTCCTTTATATTATTTAAAGGCATTGGCGGTTGGTCATCAATTCCAAACCATCAAATTTAATCACATATCTCATTGAGTGGCGTTGGGTTGGGTTTATTTTCTAGACGAACATTTTGTCAAAATAACCACGAAATGTGACTCAAAAGTCACCACGGCAATAAAATTCAGTTAAAAATATATTTTTGGGATTGGAAATGTTGAAACATTGCTGAGTACAGTGATTTAAGGAATAAGGTAGGAACATAATAAAAATAATAAAGAAGGTACTAAAAGGAAAAATTTAAATACAAGTGAAACACGCAAATAAAATCACAAATAGAAGTGATTTTCAATAGGATTGCAGTTGTCTTTGAATTTATCGGAATTACCTATAATTGGGATTCGTAGACCAAGTTGGTTGGGTTGATCTACACGTAGGCTCGTTAGATGCAAAAATACAGAGACTGAAATGCAACCCAACCCAACCCAACCCACAGCAACTTCTAAATTAAAGCATAAACTAATTGTTAATTTGATTTTCAATTTCTGTAGAATCTTAGATGCCTTGGATTTGATATTCCCTCTTTGTGTGAAAGAGGTTATTATCGAAATGCAACAGAGGCATCGCTCGATAGTTTTGCAACGTGGCTTGTTTGCTTTGGTGGTGTTCTAGATCACTTAACCTGTGGAAAACCTTCACAAACATAAATATGAACTCTGGTTCAAGTCACAATTCCCATCATGTATGATGCTTTATAAGAAAAAGTTATACGTAGCTAATCTTTGATGGGATGCCTAATAGGTACTTGTCAATGAAGTACTATGATGATGATGACCAATAGGGGAACAATTAAGAATTTCGAACTTTTCCAGATAGTAGATGAAATATTTTCAAGTTTTAGAAGCCTTCAGGTTTAGCACGTTTAATTCTTCTTTACTGGGACACCGCAATAAACTTCATTATCGTTCAAGCAGCCTGCATTTGTATCGTTTTCCAAAATCTTCTTCGTCACAAATCAACCACACTTACGAAGTTGGCTATACAAATGGATCATTTTTCTAAAATTCATTCCATTAAACTGTAACGAGAAAATTTTAAATCTTATAGCTTCATCTTTATTGAGTGCTGTAAGAAGCTGTTATAACGCTCGTTTCCTGTTCTATTCCAGTGAAATATGTCTTTGTATCTTTTTACAAAATATTCACCCTCATTGATGATTTTTCATGTATACTACAAGAAACTGTATTAGTCAATTTTCTCTCCATTATTCTACGAAATCTGCTATTTCAATGTATCTTTGTTTTAATCCACTATGTGTGCAATTCATTTGTATATTCGACTACTTTCTTCTTTATGTGACGGTGTAAGGAACTGAAATAGGATCAATTTCTCAATGATTCCTGGGTTTGGTTGGGTTGGGCATAGTTGGGTTTCGTCGAATTCAAAATCTGCAGAAAGATTGAAACGGTTTGATGTTATATCTTCCTTAACGAATCTATTCAGTTGATTCAAATACGACATTCGACTGAAAAAATGTTACCATTAAAGATTTTTTCACAAACCAAACCAAAAACCAATTTCTACCAACATTGATCCCACACCAAATTCTCTTTTGGAAGTGAGCCAAGATCACAGTTCGAAATTGAAAGGGGAAAAGATTAAAGGATCAGCTAATTGCTAATTTAATTTTCAATTTCTCGAGAGTCTTATATGTCTTGGATTTGATTGGATTTAGAGATCATTTAGGTCCATAGCCCTTTGTTTCAAGTCAACTTTAAAAACTTTACAACAAATTGACATTAAGTCAACAATTTTTAAATTTGAACATTGATCCCACACCAGATTCTCTTTTGGAAGTGAGCCAAGATCACAGTTCGAAATTAAAAAGGGAAAAAAAATAAAGGATCAGCTAATTGCTAATTTAATTTTCAATTTCTGGAGAGTCTTACATGTCTTGGATTTGATTGGATTTAGAGATCATTTAGGTCCATAGCCCTTTGTTTCAAGTCAACTTTAAAAACTTTACAACAAATTGACATTAAGTCAACAATTTTTAAATTTCGTTGTCCATTTTGGATTAGTTCTTTAATCAAATTTATAGATTTAATTCTCAATGTATATGTACAAAAAAAATCTAGATAATTAGGGTCCATAAATCAAGTAGAATGCAATCAAAAGCAATATAGTGTCTGTCTCAAATACCAATGGATTAGATTGGGTTGGGTTGAGTTTGGTTTGGTTGCAATCAAAAGCAATACAGTCTCAGTCTCAAATACCAATGGATTAGATTGGGTTGGGTTCAGTTCGGTACTCTATATGAATAAAAAATCTTTTAATTCCTGGGCATTTGAGGAACCCATGTAACGCACAAGTATCAAAATCTGAGTTCACTGCGATTAGCTATAATTTTAGTTCGTTGAAAAAGTTTATTGTTGGGTTGGGTTGATCTAAACGAAGTGAGCTAGGTACTTTCATGTACGATTATTCTCCTTAAGTGCAAAAATACAGAAACTCAAATGCAACCTAACCCAACCCAACCCAAACCAAACCCAAATCTTGTTTCAAAAGTGAGCTTAAATAACAAAATTAAAAGAAAGAAATTGTTAAAGGATCAAAACAAAGTCTAAACAGAAGCGAGTTGGAGCAATGGCCCAAATCAACGAACTACAACTAATTGTTAATTTAATTCTCAAGTTCTGTAGAGTCTTAGATACATTGGATTTGATTGGACTCATTTAAGTCCACAGCCCAAGTGGAACTCAAACAGACAATAAACTTGTTTCAAGGCAACTTTAAAAACATTACAAGAAACCAGAGATAAAATTTTCTATTTGACATTCGTCGTTGCCCATTTGGGATTCGTGTTTGAGTCAAGTTTATAAATTTTTATTTGTTGTACACTTGAATGTTGAGTTTCATCGATTGTTTGGTGCCCGATTTAATGTTTAACTCTTGAGTTTTTATTCGACTGCAACCATCTAGCGATACACGTTTTTTAAATTGTTTTACAGTTTGTTAATTTTATTTTGTAATTCGTTTCGTTTATTGGTTCTCATTTTGTTAATATTATTGACTTAGACATTTTTGCTCATTCTTAAGTTTTACCAAAGCCAAGTTTTACCCAAAACCACTTGGTTTTCGAAGCACCCACAGCCATTTAGTGATGTACAACAAAACAGACATAATTTTATGACTTTGAGAATATTTTGTTGATGCTTACACTATATTCAATCTGCTCCAGTTTCAGTTTAAAACAGAAAAAAAATATGATTTTAAACGCGTTATGGTGAAGCTTATGATAACTAGATTTAATCTACTTTAGCTTTAGTTTTTGTCGCCTGTGATTTCGTCTACAACTACGTGAAGGTGATCAGGTTTCACTCCAAGTCAACAGTTGAATTCAATTGTACATTTCATTCGTTGGGCATTTGTTTTTTATTATAATTGTGATCGGGTTGGGTTGGGTTGGATTGGTTTGGGTTAAGTTGGGTTTGATTGGGTTGCGTTGAACGTTGTTTCATATTAACTCTGTTTTGATATCATCATTTGTTTTACGTTTCAGTGGCTGTAATTGTCGTTTGTCCTTCTTTTGTTTTTCTTTAATTACGTTCTTATTCATTCTTGACAGGAATGACTAGTATGATCGAGTTTTAGTCTCAAATCGTTGCTTGAATTCAATCAACGATTTGTTGACAAATTTAATGTCAACATATATTCACAACAATTTCTCTTTGGGTGAAACGAGATTAGTGGAAGTAGGTGCATATGGCTCATAAATCAAGTTGATTGCAATCAAAAGCAATGCGGTCTCAAATACCAATGGATTCGGTTGGGTTGGATTCGATTGATGTGGTATATACAATGTGAAAAGTGTTTGGTTGAAAAAGTACATACACACAAATGTAACGTACAAACATCAAAATATTTATGTCGAACAAGAATTTGTAATGTGGTTAAAAATGAATAAATAGAAACCCAACCCAACCCAGCCAAAATCATTTCAACTCAATACAAATAAATTCCAAATTATCGCCTTCGTTAAATGGTTCCTGACCATCATCATCAAGTCATCATCCACCAAACTCACACAGAATCATCATTTAGTGGAAGTCGATGACAGTTATATTTTAACAAAATTAGACCCAGTAAAATCCAGAAAGCAAAAAGTGTACAGACCCATTTCGTTAATTGAAAATCTCATCGGATCCCAGTCTCGAACCGAATCCGATAATGCAAATCTTATTTTAACTTGGGGTGGTTTGCGTTTTAAATAAATTTGTCAAAAAAAATCAAAAAATTTTAAAGTTGCAGGAAAGTTTCAATAAATTTTAAATTAGCAAGGCATGCAAAAATTATCAAATTTTTAAATGTTGTCATTGTTGTCACAATTTTTTGGTAATTTTGAAAAAAAAATTGACAATTTGTAGAGCGGAAATTTGAACAGTCAGTTGATAATTTTTGAAAATTCTAACGTTTTTTTTGTGAGAGTAAATTCACTCTTTTTAAATGATTACAATTTGTTGATAAGTTTGGCAATTTTAGCAACTTTCTATTTTAGCAAATTACAAATTAATTTTCATAAACTAAACAAATATGTCATAGTTTTTTTTTTACTGCCATAATAATGCCATTTTATTTCGGTTTTATGTGGCAGCCTGTTCACATTAATAATAAATTTATTTAATAACTTTGTTGAAGTCATCGAGCCCGCCTGTTGCGATGGGCTAACACTGTCTTTTTAGTACGACCCTGGAGAAAATATATAGGGCCCAACGAATAACCAAAGACAAAGAGATCGATATCTCCAGATCGACCCCCGCGCGTCAAAGAATGTCATTGTTTCGTACGATTTTCCTCATGAATATTTCAGGCGCGAGTTATTACCCCGTGTGTCATAATGGCGATCTAAATCGACCGCTTCGGCTCGCTTCGAGTTAAAACCAATTTTAAATTTACAACAAACTCCGCTCTAATTTCCGGCTGAATCGTAACCCAACGCAACGTAATTGCCCCCGATATCAATTCCAGGCCGAATTAAAAACGTCAGATGTAAAAATCATCAATAAAACTGACAAGGCTATACATTAGCATCATAATATAGTTCGACATAATTTATATAATTTACTGGGCCAATATAACCATTATATGCTCATATAAAAATCATTAACAAAAAGTTTATATACTAAGTTAATGTAATGATACGCTGCGTTTCGGAAAACAAACTGTGGCGTACCCTATTATTATCTCTAGGTCCTATAGTGCGGTTCCACGTATGTGTAATTAATAGGTCATAAAAAGAAGTAATATGAAATGTATATCGAGTCTTATTTAATTGTGTGTGACGTGTAAAGCGATGCACATATTGTTGTGTTTTTTAAGTATATTCGTTTTTTATATAAAATGTAATTATTTACTAACAAAGATAAATATAAGGTATATGAAATGATTATATTTCTAATCTAAAAATGAACCAAACAAACATTTTATTTATTGCAATAATCGTGTCACGTCTGGATGCCTTAGACCCCTTTAATTTCAAATTATTTTAAATCTGAAATTCACAATAAATTTTCAGATGTTTAGTATCATAGCTGCTACGTCTTCAATACAGTTATGGTTTATATTACGTTAATAGTTATATATATATCAGGTGTGAAATCGTTTGCATCCAGACGAAGCTTCAGATGCAGCCGAACAACTATTTGGTTCGATAAAGGGACTAGAAATTACCATATTATTGAATAGTGCAAAAATGACAAAATCCGCAAACTAAATTTTGGGTTTTTTTTTTAATTTTTGATAAAAATTCAAATCAAATTAAAGAATTTTCGCGTTTATGAAAATTGAATCTTTAAGTTTTTTTTGAATTTTTGAAAAAATACAAAGGAGGTTGTAATTTTTTTGAAAAATCCTGAACAAAAAAAATATAAAAAATCCATAAATTATTCGAAAAATTAATAAATATATAAATAATTTGATTTTTGAAAATTTCAAAACTAATAAAATGGAAATAAATTTACGAAAATAAGACAATTGTTGGTTCCATTGAAAATCTAGTATTCAAGTAGTTCGTATTCAAAAATACAAAAAGTTTCGTAAAATTTTAACCAATTTGTAGGACATAAAAATGTTGATGTTTTAAAAATGCAAAAATGTAAAAATTACAAAAAAATATATTAAAAAAGTGCTACCCAATCAACAATAAACAATTCTAATAATTTCACAAACGTCGTAATTATAAATAGAAATATTCAAATATGAATGGATTTTTCACGTTTTTGAAATTCGAATTTTTTGGTTTTTTGAACTATTATTAAATCAAAAATTCACAAAAACTTTTTTAAGCCCCCAAAAAAGGTTAAATGTTTGGAAAATTAATAAAATTGTTTGTGTCGGTATTTTTATGACTGAAAATGTTGACAATTTTCAATGTGTGGAAATTTTGAAAATTGTAAGTGTCAACGTTTTTGAATTTTTGAAAATTTCAAAGCAATCGTAACAAAAATAAAACAATCAAAAAATAACAAAATAACCGTAAATAAAACAATTTTTGCGTTTTTGAAAATTGAATTTTTAGGCGTTTGGAATTTTTTTGTAATTCCCAAAATGGTCTAAATTAAAAAAAAAACAAAAATGCTTCGAAAATGAAAACAAATTAATGTTTGTTGGGTTGGGTTGGGTTAGGTTGGATTGGATTGGGTTGAGCTGTCTTCATATTTTTATCCATTGAATTTGAAATGTTTTCATTTAAATGTTGTTCAAGGAATTAACTGTATATGAATAGAAGAAAATTTGATGGGGTGCGAGGAAGAGAAAATGATTGCGAGGTTCAGGCGAGAAAGTGAGGAGGAAAATAATAAGTATAGAATGGACGACTAGTACAGGAGAAAACTGGATGGAAGAATGTGAGAAGACAGGTATGACTGAGGATGAAAATAAAAAAAGTATAGACTGGAAATGATGAGAAACGACAGACGTATTAAAACGAAGAACTGAAAAAAATTATTAGGACAGGTAGCAGGGCAGCTAGCAAACAACGGTGAATGAAATATGTGAACCTGAACCGTCTATGGTGAATCTGATCGTTTAGTTCAATCCACGTGTCATATGCTATCATTGTATCATCAGCCCCGTCCCGTCGTTGATAAAGTAAACAAGTCAATAATATACATGGTAAACAAACTGGTCCTAGTAAAGTACCTTGCGGGACTCTACAAGTGACGGTTTCATTTCATTATCTGTCAGGTCAACTTTCACATATTAGTTTCCATTTTTAAGCTTTGCAGCCTTTTTAATTCGGAATACAAGCTTTTGTCGTCCTGTCGTCAGTACAACGAAAACTAATAAAAGAGACAAGCAAGTGTCCCAGCGTGAATAACATTTAGTTTGCAATTGCATCCTGCGTTGAAAATCAACGCTGAAGCCGTATTATTGGAAATAATTTTCTATTTGTCTAGTACTTTGTGATCTTCATTTGAACTAATTTATCGTTTTTGATAAATAACAGCGAACAATAAAAATTCTATAATAAACACATCGTTGGATTAAGTAATTGATGAAATCACGGAAGAACTAAAAAAGAAAGGGACGAATGAATAATCTCGCGGTATTTACACCGTTAAAATTTTTGTATGGATTCCATTTTCCTCTTTCGGAAAGTTGTATGAACAGAATACAAAGTTCGTATACGTGAGTAACATAAATAGGAACGACATTTTTTATTTTTTGGTGGAAAGTTATAACGTAATCATATTTCATTAATTAATTACTATTAACTGTTACTACCCCACCCTAAATATGAGGGATTACAAATTAAGTTAAGCGACGTATATATTACATTATATTATATATGGAAACATTGTCATGTCAGTAACAACGCAGGTATTTAAAACGTATGCATAGTGTGCAGTGGAGAGTAAAGTTACAGACGGGCTAGCCTTGCGTCGAGTCATCGTAAAGCTTAACATAGAGCAAGGTAGGTCACCTCACTCTATGATACGCTCTACGTTTGCTCTATTATGTACGTTTCCAATAAACTACATCACATTTTGCATAAATGTTTTATTTTAACCGAACATGGAACGAAATGCTGCAACCTACGGCTTCCTAAGACACATCAAGTAGAACCCAAGCATGTCAGGGCACATCATCACAGTATGTCTTCATGGCAGATTACGCTTCTTAGTTTTTCTGACATTTATTATTGTAGATTAACCATTTTTGCATTCTCCAACTATTGTAGATTATATATTTTCTTTGATTTATTTGGCTTCAATCCAACCCTACCTAATCCGACCAACCCAACACGACCCAACACAATCCAACACAATCCAACACAACCCAACCCAACTCAACCCAATCCAACACAATCACAACTGGCACCACTTGCCTAATTTTTACAATCACTAGGAACTGATCTCTATTCGCATCTGGCCATCTGTAACTCCTTAAGTGCTTCCTTACCGTAAGCATGTGGTCTATTCGATTTTTTTTATTCCCATTTGTCAAAACCCAGGTCTCTTTGTGCATGTTCTCGTGATTGATCTGTGCTTACTATTGTCATGCAATTTTCCAGAGGAAAATTTATCGCACGCTTCTTTCCGTTCTCTTTGTTCTCCATATGTATACTTTTCCTCTCCTGTAATTTCTGCGTACTATTAATTTTTTCTTCATATTTTCACATCCCTCGTTGGGTTGGGTTGTGTCGGGTTGTGTTGTGCCGAGTTGGGTTGGGTTGTGTTGTGTCGGGTTGTGTTGTGCCGAGTTGGGTTGGGTTGTGTTGGATTGGATTGTGTTGAGTGAGTTGGGTTGGGTTCAATATTTACATCAAAAGTTTATTGAGACTAAGAGTCGAGTTGGGTTGGGTTGGGTTATGTTGGTTCGGGTTGGGTCGGGTGGGGTTGAGTTGGGTTGGATTGTGGGTTGCGTATTTACTAAGTTAATTTTCATATATTTTCTTTTGCTTCTTATCTTGTATAACATATGCCACTTGCTATAAATCCTACTCCCAATCTTCTATTGCCTATCTCACTGCTGAAGAACATATATATGATATGATATGATTTTATTCTGTTTCACTTTTTTTATGGTCATTATATCTACTCTATATTTCTTCATTATCTTCACAGAAGCTTTTACGGCTGCTTCTTTGAATGTACTCCTCAGGTTCCATACCACTTTTTTATACTATACGTCATGTATTCGATATTTCTGGTTCCTTGCAAATTTTTTGAATTTTAAGTGCTAGTAATATCCTGTTCTTATTCACTCATCGTTGCTCATTCTGTTTGTTCTTTTCCCGTTCGTCCTTTGCCTTTTTTCTTTTTGGATTTCTCTCTCTTGATGTCATATCATACAAATATCTTCTTCTGCAAAATGTGAACTTTTCTTCTCCGCTGGTACGTTTTTTCAACCAATTGGTATTTTATACGATCCTGTTGAAACTTAGAAGAATTTGCAAGGGCTATTGTATTGATAATCACCATTTGATATTTATTATTTAGAATCGGCTCTTCTGCCGTCGGAACTTATTTGTATTTTCACTTTTAGACTTGTTTCCATACATTTCGTTGAGTTCTTTAGGTTCCTTTGCGTTCATTTTTAAGTCGGACAAAATCATTTTATTCTCCTATTTGTCCTTCAACTTCAACTTTAATTTTTACTTCCATGTATCATGGAATATTTTCATCTCTTCACTATGTGAAGTATGAAGACTTCCATCAAGACACTTTGGATTTGTGTGAAATCAATTGATCTGCACATTCATACTACAAACATTTTCTGAACCCCTTTTACCAATTAAAAAAATAAATAATGTTGCGTTTACTCATCAACGTAATTTACAATAAACTCAACATTGGATATTTGAAAAATAATTTATTTATGACGAAAAATTTAAAAACTTAAGCTCGTACAAATTTCAAAATTACTTTTCGCAACTTCGAAACTCTTGACATTTTTATGTCGACATCGAAAACTCTGCAATTTGGGAACGAGCCCGTCTCCGGAGTACGCGAGCACCAAACGCATGTATTTGTACACGTATCAATATTTCGGTCCGCGCGTCCGGGGACCCCCCAGATTGAAATATGGTCGTACACAACCGGTGATTATCGCGGTGCGGCCTCCACGGATCCTCGTGATCACCTTGTTAGCGAAACCATCACTTGGCCGCCGCCGTCGCGCTATTATACCAGTGGGCCGGGGGCTATCTTCCTCCTCCTCTCCCCCCTCCGCCGCCGCCGCCGTCTTTCCCGATGCTGCGGACCCGGCGAGATTCCCGGTGCCGTGGCATGCGATACCCGTTTAATAATGGATTGTTTCATTCACTCGCGCGTCGTCTTTTTGCCGGACCTCGGCGTATGACCCGTCGCCATTCCGAGGGGTCTTCCGTGGGTGGTGCGGTCACCGCCGAAACCGTGTTATTATTGAATTACACGAGTTTTTTCGGTCGTGTAAGTGGGCGTGTCGTGGTCACTGTAGTTGAGGAATTTATTGCGGGCGCAAGTGACCTTTTTCGTTTTAATTTCGTTTATTTTTTGTGCGAATTTCGTCCGTATTGTTCTGCGACCCCCGAATCTGTCGATCGACGCTGGAATTATCGCGCAATTTTAACAAATTCATTGTAGTTAGTTTCTGACTGAAATCGCTTGTCGCTTCAGCAACTACCAGCGACACACCTCGAGGTTTCACATCTCGTTCTCGTTGGAGAAAATTTTATTCACAATCACCTACAACATTTATTATTTAGAATCGGCTTTTTTCCCGCCGGAACGTAATGAAACGGTAGAGAGTAAAATTCGGACTTGCCGGTGTTTATTACAACTGATCGTATTTATAAATTTAATGAATTTCATACGTAAATAGATTCAAATCGGCTAGTTCTGCGATTTTGTAAATAAATGTCAGCGCGTCTATTAAGGTGATGACAGATGTTTCGCTCTATCTGAGCTCATCAGACCACTACACATACATCCGCTGAAGTGCATCAAGTCATGCAAGCATGAATGATAAAGGGCGTGTGTGTGAGTATTAGCGCATGCTGTCCAGGTACTGTCCAAACTTGCAAGTCTTGACAGTACCAACTTAGTCTGTTGATAAAGACCACGGCCATTATGTAGCATTAATGGCTGCTTTTCACTATACCATATTCAATGGTAAATGTAGTATAATGAAAACGGTTGCCATTCGGTACAATTTACTTTTGATGACAGTCTATGACAATGGTTGTCAAAAAAATGCAGCGTGGCGAAATCACTTAAATACTCGCATCAAAATTGTTTTTCTTCGTTTGTCGTAGAAGAAGTACCAGTCTTGAGGGTTGTTATTAAACATAAGACCACTCGGTTTTTTCTGCTCATTCTTATCACAAAAAATATAATTTTGTTTGCCATAGCATAGAATAGTGAAAACCAGCAGTAAGAGTGTGGGAGTATTGACGTCTAGATGGCACTAATGCTCACACATAAACTCTTTGTCGATTCTGTAAATGCATACAATTGCATTGATAGCGTCTTTATTGATTCCTCCCTCCCCGTCATCTACCGCCCTATTGTTTGTTGTGCCGATACAAAAATATTAAAAAATATATATTTTCAAAAATACTTTAAAAAGTACAACATTACAAAAACTTTATTCGTCGTTGTTTTCAAAAATTTTAAGACGTTACAATACGATATCAAAATGGCAAAACAGCCCCTCCCCCCCAAATGCCCAATGCCCAATGCTGCCACTATGGTGAGTCAAAAACACAAAAAATAGAAATAGAATATTTTTCAAAAAATTTTGAATTTTAATTTTTTTATTATATTTTTTTAACTTAACGTAATTTTATTTAATTTTCTTAATTATGGCATTTAAGGCATTACAAAATACCAAATGTTAAGCGGTACACATATATTACATTATATTAAATACACAAACATTTTCATCAACTACGCATGTATTTAAAACGTATGCATAGTTTGCAGCGAACAGTAAAGTTACTAACGAGCTAGCCTTGCGTCGAGTCATCGTAGATCAGGCGACCTACCTCACTCTATCATAGACACGTGTTACGTTCGCTCTATTATGTACTTTTCCTATAAACTACACATTTTGCACAAGTGTTTTACTTCGATTAACGGAACATGGAACGAGGCCTTACGACCCACGGGTTCCTAATGCATCATTACAGTATGTTTTCATGGCAGGTTCCAAGTTTTTCTGCTTACTTATTGAAAATTAGAAAACATTTTTGTATCCTCAAACTTTTATAGATTATATATTTTCATTGATTCACATGGCTACAACCCAACCCTAACCAACCCAATCAAACCCAACTCAACCCAATCCAACACAACCCAATTGTAATTAATTATTGTGCAAATTTGTCAAATTAGTAACATTCATATAATTGCATTGACAGCGTCTTAATTGATTCCCCTCCACTACCGCCCTATTATTTGCTGTGCTGTTACAAAAATGACGAAAAATACATTTTTTCCAAAAAAATCACTTTTCTAAAATACTTTAAAAACTGCAACATTTTACAAATATTATTCGTCGATGTATTCAATGCAATACGATGTCAAAATGGCAACAAATCCCCCCCCCCCCATTCAATGCTGCAAAAAAGGCAAATAGTCAAATAAGCAAACAATACAAATACAACATTTTTCAAGGATGAAAAAAGGGAAATTTCAAAAAATTACAGACTAAAATTTGTTATTTCCTAACTGCCTACTTAATTCCACATTTTCTAAAATGTCAGTTGACACTATCAAGAATGTGAAACTGTAAAATTGTATAATTTCAAAAAATGTAAAAAAATATTAATTATAATAATAAAAAAATTAAGGGCCACCTCGTATTATTTTTCCGATTTATTTTTCTAAAAGTCTATAGCCGGGGGGGGGGGGGGGGATTAATAATTCAGCAGCTGGCCAACTATTTTTAGATATTAGCTAAATATATGTAATTTAATTTTTTCATATTTTTGGCCCCTTAAATTGTTTAGTATCTTATATTTGGCGTTTATTGACGGCGTTTTCAAAAATTTCATCGTTTTCAAAAATTCTCACGTTTCCTTTAAATGATTTCAATTTTGTACGTTTTCAGGTTGGGTTGGGTTGGGTTGGGCTGAGTTGAGTTGGGTTGGATTGGGTTGGCCTTTGAAAATTTTGTTGTTATTTCATACAAACAATATTTTTGTAATTGGCACAGTTTTTTTTATAGTTTTGTTTGGTTAGGTTTGGTTTCGTTCCACGTGTTATGTTGGGTTGGGTTTTTTTCCAATTGGGCAAATATTATTGAAACTATAAGTTGCAGCACAACCCAAACAAAGCCAACACAACCCAACCCAACCCCTATTGCGGTTAACTGGTTTCATGTACGGTGGTCAAAGTTCTAAGAAATTGCAAATATTTTAAATAGTTCATCTAGTACATGATGATCATCTAGTACATCATCATGAAAACATGAGTTGATGTTCAAGTTAGAAACGTTACCTACCGGATTACAAATAATTCTTGTGGATTGGGTTGGTGTTATATTTTTTCATGTGAATTAGAAAAGGAATCATCAAAAAAAATTAGAGACAATTAAAAAAGCAAGAAGATAAAGAAGTTAAAACATTATTTAAATAAAATTGTGAAAAATCATGAATCGTAACCAACTGAAACACTTGGATAAATAAGCAAACAAGCGGCGGAATAAAATTGTCATATTTATATAATTTTTATTTCATTTTTTAATTTTACTCTCCTCAATTATTTTTTACGAGTCGATAAATTTATATTTCGGATCATTATAGTTATTTTGCCATCGATAGTTTTTCGATATGTTAGATTAAGACTTCATGCAATTTTTTTCACAATTATCACAATTATTACAATTATTACAATTATTTTACATTTTATTGTTTTTCGAATTTTAAATCGTTTTTAGCTCCTGTTTTATATTTTTGCATCGTAGACATTATTGACAATGTAAACCATTTTTTAATTTTTTTCTAAATTATAATAAATAATTTTATAGTTTTCATCGTTCATCAACATTCTTGACAACGATGAAATTTTTAATTTTTTTGTAATTAAGGAATTTTTACAATTTCTAGTGTAGTCAAGTTCCTAAAGTATTTTTTAAAATTTTAACTATTTTTTGCATTTTTTACATGTTTACTTTTTTTACATTTTTTTCTAAATATTGAAACGAAAATTTTATATATTCACATGACAGACATTTGCAATTTGTTTTTTATACTTACTATAATTTTTAAATCACTTAAGAGTTATTTTTGAAAACACTTATTTCAAAGTTTTATTGCCCTTGATGAATGCTATTACGACTTAAAATTAAATGATAATCATTTCGTTAATATCTTTCACACGCGGATTAGGATGCATTTTTTATCAAATACAAATACTTACAGATTAATCCAAAAAGTGTCAGACGTCACAATAAGGTTGAAAGTAACAAACTGTGTTTTCTGAAGTGCACATTTTTTAACTGTATTTGGCTCTATTTGCATTTTTTAATTTGCGACATATATTTTTTGAAATTGTTTGGTAATTCCGTTTTAGAATTTTTGGCATTTGAAATATTTTGTTCAAGTTTTCTTAAATATTCATAGTTATTGCATTTGTCAACTTACGAGTTTTGTTGAACTTTAAAATTTTTATTATTTATCGCTATTAATTAACAAAAACATAATTGGCATTAAATGACTTTTCGACATTCATGTTATGTTGTAAATTTTATATATTATTACCCTATAGCATTTTTGAAACTTTTGACATTGGCAATATTTATAATTTCATTGAATCTTATTTTATGTTCAAAAATGTCGAGCGTTTCGAAAAACAAAGACACAGTAACCAATATTTTTAAAACTTTGAAATTTTTGTTTTTTTATTTCGCTTTTGTTGTATTTTTTTCAATCTTGTCGGCGTTCAAGTGCTTAGATTCAATTGATAATGTTTTTAACATTAGAAAATATTTGTTTTTTTAATTTTTTAAAAAATCCTAAAAAAACATATTTATATATTAAATTAATTTACCCGATTTACAGGATTTCATTTATTTATAAAAATGTCTGTTAATTATTTGTTTAAGTGAAATTTGTAAAATGTGGAGCTTTTGTTGTAGTTGATTTTTACGTATTCTTCTTGAAATTTTGCCTTAGGTTAGACAGGGTTGGGTTAGGTTGAGTTGGGTTGAGTTGGGTTGGGTTGAGTTGGGTTGGGTTAGGTTGGGTTAGTTTTAAGATAATTTTTTGAATTTTAAAAATACAAAAAATATAAAATTTGCAATAATTCACAAAGGGAAATAAAATGAACGTACCGTTAAAATTCTATAAAGAATTGACTTTTTTAAATTTCTGTTCACATGATCAATATTTTTGAAATTACGACATTACGACTTTCTTCTAATATTTATGTAATTTGTAAGCAATTCAAACCATTCGGTATTTGAAATATTTTATTATCCAAATAAACAAAGAGTGGTGCCCAAACCAACATATTTTGTGTGTCTTATAAAAATTAATATCATTAATTTTAACTTCAATTTATTGTTTTTTATTTAATTTTTATTTACGTTCTTATTTATTTGCATGTCATTCGTTTTGTTGGTAAATTTTGGTTATTACCCTTTATTAATTTTCCTTTCTCTAATGCTTATATTTTTTACACTATTTTTTATTGACTTGAATGTTGAGTTATACTTTTCCATTAATTTTTGGATGTCACATGGTTTACTTTAAATTTATTTATTCATTTTCATTTTTTCTCATTTTCGTGAGAGTTGTATTTTTTTAATTTTGATTAGCTGTAGTTATTTATGCATATCGTAATTTTGTTTGCGTTTGTTTTTATGAGACGAAGACTTTGAAATTGCCCACGGCTTTACTTCGTAACCATTAAATAAATAAAAATTTAATTGGGACAGTTCCACCGAGCAAAATTTGCATCGCTCAATTTCCCCATTTTTTTCGTCTGCGCCGTTAAACGGAACCGATCCAGAAGGACACATTACCCCGTTTTGTTGCGCTATTTTCGCAATTTTAATCATAAAAAGTCGCGTACGTGGAAGGACCGTCGTCGTCGATAAACCGGATATGTAAAGGACGAAAATTGCGCGGCCGCTCACGTCGCGGCAACCGAGCGCAATAAAAGCACAAAGAGACGGGGGTCCCGTATTGAATTTTTTGTGTCGTGGCGCCAGGCCGCGGATGCTTAAAATTCCGCCGGACGAGGACGAGGCGACGCGTTTGCGCGGCGGCCCGACGAGGACCGCTGCGTTTTAGGCAAATCACCTGCCGAACTCTGGTGAATCTTAATGATTGAGCGAGATAGGGGACAATTAATGAACGCCGCCTCGTCGCCGCGAGACTTGCGGGACGGCCCGAGGACGCGTCTCGTGGGAAACGGGCGGCGCGGCGCGGCGTTGAGGAATGCGGCGCGGCGACATGAGTTGGAGTCGTTCCGACAAATCCGAACACGAATGTGACGATCGCCGGCGATAAATTAGACGAAGCGTCTAGGAAACGAAATAATTTTCGTGACAACGGCGAGTAAATGTTGTTTCGTAATTTGGAATATTTTTACGTTTAGGTAAAATTGGACTTGTTGCGTTGTGTAAGAATTATCTAAATTAATTATTTAAATTCTCTAATTAAGAAAACAATGTGCTCTTTCATTTGATTATATTTTTTTGCAGAAACCAAAGTGACAAGGGTTTCGTAAATTCAATAAATTAAAAATGTCATACATGAATGTAAATATCAACGAATGATCAGGTGTTTCATCGGTCAGGACTCATCAGATTACCGATGATACATCCAGACATTTAAGCTGCTATGTGGTCATAGAGGTTTACTTTCACCGACTAAATCGGTACCGTCGAGACTTCATACTACTTCATAGCCGTCGGTACGAAATACCGCTTTGTTGACATTTCTAGTAATTTAATTTTCGTAATTTTTGTTGTTTAAAACATAGTATTTCGGACATTGATTAAAAAAAATCAATGTTATTTTTTTAAAGACTTTCAAACCTACCAAAAGAAAATATGAAACACAAACTTTAATTAGAATTTTTGGATATTTATTGAATTTTTATTCATGTTTTCTAATTAAATTAAATTAAATATTTAAATATTTAAAAATAACTGCTAGAAATGTCAACATGGAAATACTGAATTGTTGGGTTGGGTTGCGTTTCACATCTTTAGGTTCGATTAGCATTCAAATTGTTGTGTTGAATGGGTTTTTGAAGATACCGAGTTTTTTTTATATATACAGTGTGTTTCACTTAAGAGTGTAACACCCTCATATCTTTTTTATTTTGAGTCCGATTTTAGTAATTTTTTTCCCAAACGTAGAATACTTATTGCTCTATTTAATCCCAAAAACCAAAAAATCAAGAAATCACTTTAGGGATTTTTTTATCGAAAAATTTTACTAGTAATAATTGTTCAGAATTGCCCAAAAACCCTAAATCCAAAATTTCATGAAAATTAAAAATGTTAAAATTTTCTTCAAAAGCAATTCCCAATCGGTTAATATTATTTGCAGAGGTGGCTGCGCCTAAACAACAACAAATTTGAACAACTTTGACAGTTCAGGTTTTATTTCAAACAAAATTTTCACAGAATACTTTCTTCGGCGCAGCTAATAATAAGCATTTACGGACTTTTACGGAAAATTTTAACATTTTTAATTTTCATGAAATTTTGGATTTAGGGTTTATGGGCAATTCTTATCAATTATTACTAGTAAAATTTTTCGATAAAAAAATCCCTAAAGTGATTTCTTGATTTTTGCCGTTTATTTTGCCATCGCAGGTTGCTTTGCATTTAAAGAATACAATTGGTTTTTTGGGAGTAAATAGAGCAATGAGTATTCTACGTTTGGGAAAAAAAATTACTAAAATCGGACTAACAATAAAAAAGGTATGAGGGTGTTACACTCTTAAGTGAAACACACTGTATATATGAGATTATGGAAAAATTTTAAATATGATGGATTTTTAAAAATCAAAATATACCCATTCTCAAAACTACAAAAAATGATATTTTCTGATTAGAAAAATGTTTTAATATTTTAAATATTTAAATATTACAGACATTACCTAATAAAATTAAAAAAAATTTATAAATATCCAAAAATACTAATATTTGAGGTTAGTTTTTTTTTTAATTTTCTTTACATATTTGATTTTTCATAATTAGATATTAGAATTTTTTAGAAACAATGTTATCGGCACTTCGGAAATTTTGTAAAGTTAGTTTAATAATAAAAAAATCCAAACTTTCAACAACATATTTTTTTTTTCACAAATTTCACGTTACGTTCGTTTTATGATTGTTTTTTGTGAATTATTGCATTTTTCTGATGTTAAAATATTTGAATATGCAGATTTCAAAAATTCAAAAAATGTCAACCATTTCCTAAAGTTAAAATTTTGCAAAACCCAACCCAACACAAAAAATCAATAACTTCAAAAATACCTACAAAATCAAAGTTCAACAAAATCAACATTTTAGCAATTTCAGAGCTGCCGAGGATGTTTTTAAAAATTCAAAAAATGTGTAACATCCAATTATAAAATACAAATATGTAAAAATCAAACACCTATTGTTTGTTTTTTTTTAATTTCTTTACATATTTGAATATCATAATTCGATGTTATATATTTTTTGAATTTTGGCACAATTTTGTTGAAATTTGTTTGTTTACGTATTTTCCAAATTTGTTATTTCTTTTCTTTTTTTCATTTTTGATTTTTGTACTGCAAATTTTATTAGCGTTTTCTTTGTTTTCATTTAGTTCACAGAAATAGCAATCAAATTAAAATTCAAAAAATTGCCAACATTTTCAAAAGAAATGTAAAAATTTTCAAAAATACTACGCACACATTCTAAGGATGGCAAAATTTTCGATTTCGCTAAATTTTTTATTTACAAATGCTCAAAAAATGTCAAACATTAAAATTGGTAACATTTTCATATTCGCTCGATGAAAAATATTTAGAAATTTTAGAAATGCCGAAAATGTATAATTCAATAGCTTTTCTCATAATTCATAAAAGTCAAAAATTAGTGAAAAAGAAATTGTTTTATTTCGTTAGAACTTTTTGTATATTTATATTTTTGAATAATATAAATTTTCAAAAATTCAAATAATGTTCAAAAAATACCCAACATAATTTAATCACTAAAATTTAAATATTGACATAACTGAAGAAATCACACAAAATAACAAAATTATACAAACTTTGAAAATGTCGATTTTCTTCATGATTTTTTTTTGACTTAATTATTGCAATTTTTAAGTTCAGAAACCTCAAAAAATTTCAAAATACATTCTTCATATTCAATGTAATTTTATTAATGTTGACATTTTGTTTTGCATATTTTGTAAATGTTGACAATGCGTTTCAATAACATCTAAATTTGTTACTTAAAAATTCAAAAATAAAGAACAAAGAAAAAAGTACTCAAGAATGTGTCGAGATTTTTTACTTTTTAGGAATTGTTGGGAAGTTTGGGTATGTTTTGGAAACATTTCCATATTTTCGAAAATAAAACATTTTCACTTACCACCAATTACCAATAAAAAGAACATTTAAAAACTTAAATTTTCGAGTTGGGTTGGGTTTGGTTGGGTTAGATTGGGTTAGATTGGGTTGGGTTGGTTTGCGTTGCGTTTGGAGTTGGATTGGTTTGGATTGGGTTGAGATTGGTCGCGTTGGGTTGGTTTTTGTAATTTCTGGGTTGAATTGGTTAAGATTGGGTTCTAACGTTTAGAATTTTAAATAACTTTTGCACTACATTTTTTACAATTAGTGCCACCTAAAATTTAAAAAAACCATTTTTCTTTAATAATACAAAGGAAAAACTTTCAAATGAGTCAAACAATTATTATTTATTATTTTTGATTTCTTTTCTGTTTTCATTTTTGAATGTTGTACTGCAAATTTTGTTGTTTTTTTTAATTTTCATAAATTCAAAAAATACCAAACTAACTAAAATGCAAACAATTGTCAACATTTTCAAAATCAAAAGTAACCTAACACATAAAACGTAATTTCAAATATTTGAAAAATAATACAACATACGCACAAAGTACAAAAATATCAAAGTTGCATATTTCAGAATTCCAGAAAACTTTTTTACAAATACAAAGAATGTCAAACATTAAAATTTTGAGTGCATAATTTTGAAATATTCAAAAAATGTCAAACAGTAAAATTGTCAACATTTTCACAAACTATCCAACGATGAAGAAAATTTTATTTCGTTGCAATTTTTTGGTATTTTTATACTCTTGAATATATAAATCTTCAAAAAATCACATAATTCCAAATATATCGTCAAATTAAAAAAAAAGGACAATTCACTGACCAAAACATTTTCAAAAGAAGAAATTGTAATAACTGAACAAATATCAAAATTGTACACTTTCAGAAGTACTGAAATTGTCAATTTTCTTCAAAAATATTAAAATTTTCGAATATACCTCCAATTTTCAAAAATTCAGAAACCTCATACCTCAAAATATTAAAAAAACTTCATATTCATATTCAATGTAATTTTATTAATGTTGACATTTTGAACAATGGAAGTTAAAAATAAAATTAAGAACAAAAACAAAAAATACTCAAAAAATTGTCAAGATTGAATACAAATATAAATACAGGAAATAATTATATAATATAATATAATATAATTCTGTTTTTTACTTTTTATGAATTTTTTGCAAAATTTTGAATCATTTCCCTAATTTCGAAAACAAAAACATTGCCACTTTCCAATTCTCAATAATTCATTTAAATAGTTGAACATTTAAATATTTGGGTTGGGTTGGGTTTTTAAATTTTGAGGTTGGGTTGGGTTGGGTTGGTTTGTGTTGGGTTGTGTTGTGTTGGGTTCAATTCAACATTTTTGATAACTTTTGCATTACATTGTTTACAAGTTGTGTCATATACAATGTTAGAAATACATTTTCCATGTACAGGCAATACTTTGCAATGAAGTCAAAAAAAACAAAAAGTCTATAGTGGTACATTAGTCCAAAACAACAATACAAAGTGAAAAGAACATTAGACAAATAATAGAAAATAGATATTAAACATTGCAACTGCAAGACAAGAAATCAATGAATGCACGACATGAAAATACAACAAAATAAAAAAAAACCAAAAATGAAAGAAATAAAAACAATTCAAAGGAAACGAGAACAAAGGACAAAGAAGCAGAAAAGAAAATAAAGCGAAATAAACATCCAAAATAAAAACATAATAAAACGATAGATGAATAAACAAAAAATTACATATGAACCAATGACGAAGAAGCACATGGAACTGAATCGAACTAAACCTAAAGAAAAATGAAAATCAAGTTGCAAATTGGGGAGTTGTTTGAAAAACTATAATCATTTGGAAGAAATTTATAATTCATACATAATACAAAACATATTTTTTTTAATTAAATTTATGCCAGGTAACATCATAGAAAAATGTTAAAATATTAAAAATAAACTAATAGGGACAACATTATATGCACAAAAAAACAGAAATGTAAATTAAAAAATAATAAATAAAATAAAGTAAATATTATCAGGGGGTCATCTTCAATTACTGTTACTAATGACATATAAAAAATAGCTCGAGTCTCACACGAGTACATAAAGACGTATTCTTGTTTCTTCTCTTGTTTCTATTTAATTCTATTAAAATATTTGATCGTCGTTTTGTTTTAAACCACTGTTCGATTTTAATATTTAAATCTTGGTTGTTTGCATGCTTTATTTGACAGCCGTTTGTTTTAAATAATTTGCTTTCGTTTTATCATCCGTTTCATCTTAGTCATCCCATTTATTAATCTAAATAACTTCGAAGTTCCCATTCGAGTTCGTCTCGTCCCGGACGAGTCTTTACTAATGGATGTGTAAAAGTTTCGATCCGGCGACCCACGGGAGGAAAAAAGAACGATATTTCACAAAGAAAATTGACACATCGCGTCTCGCAAGTTACCTGCGGGTCGACGACGCGCGGTCCGGTCGCCCGGCCGTTTGTTTTTTCCCAAAACAAAAGCGCAGCGGGGTCCCGTCACAAATATGGCGGATCGCTGACAGCTGATTCCGCCCCTCTAATAATTTAAGGTTAGGATATATGTCAAGTGCTGGCCGGCTCTTTCGTTTAATTTGGGTGAAAAGGATGATCCGGCGCTGCCGCAGAAAAACAAATAATCGTAAATTATAAATTACGGTCGCATTTTTCCGAGGCGAGGACCATCAATTACGGCCGAAGATATTAATATTTCCTGTCTGTGGATTTGTTTGGAGGTTAGAGCTCGGCGTCGACGATGTGAAAGTTGTTCGCGGCGAATTTTGTTCGATTTTTGTGTAATAAAAAAAATTTTTGTTGAAGGTGATGCACAAGTTCGTTTTTATAATTTTTTTCAAATTGAAAAATATCAAAGACATTGTCAAAAAGTTTTAAATATCAAAATTAGTAAAAACATTTATCTAAATAAAAAACTCCAATAATTTTATTTTATCCAATGTGTTTGATATGTGTGTGGGGGAGGTGCAAAAAAAATCCAAAAATTGACAGAAATATAAAAAAACGTAAAAATTGTCCAAAAAATCTAAATTGACAAACATCAAATTTTATAAAATTGCCAGAAATTTATAAAATTGCCAGAAATGTATAAAATTTAAAACCATCAGCAATTTGAATATGTGAAGGGAAATGCAAACAATTTTATTTTATGCAATTTGTTTGAATTTTGACAAATTTTGACTTAAACAAAAACCGAAATTTATCAAATTGCAAAAAGTCACTAACTAAACTAACCAACTAACAACAGATACAAATTAATATCGTTGCGAAATAGATCACAATATCAAAAATTAAAAATTTACCAAGTAGCAAAAAAGTTACCAAACGAACTGAAACAAAATTATACAAAGTACAAAAACAGTAAAAAACTACAAAAATGGCAAAAAGATAAAAATAGATAACTAAAAAAATTGTAATGTCGCGAGTTTAAAAACTACCTGAATATATGTCAAAATCTAAAAATCAAAATGCCAACAATTTAAATTTTTCATTAAAAAAATTTGAATGTTAATTTCAATAATTTTAAAAATTCTAAAAATCAAAATGTTTAAAAATCGAATAAAATGCATCACTAAAAAAATCAACAATGCAAAATTTGTCAAAAATGTCAAAAATTCATAACGCAAAAAAATCCATTATTTCAAGTTTTGGGTTGGGGTGCATTGAGTTGTGCTTTGCATGATGTTACAAAAGAATTGTGTACCTGGTCAAAAATGCAAAAATATCAAAAAGTATAAAAAAAAGCTGAAAGTAGCCAAAACGATCTAAAACAAAATTATGAAAAATACAAAAATAGTAAAAAATGTATACAAATTGACAAAACAAATAAAATAATGAATAAAAAATGTAATCTTACAAGTTTCAAAGCTACCTGAAATAAATGTCAAAATCTGTCAAAGAAAAATAAAAAATGTCAACATTTAGTAAAAAGTAAAAAGTTATTGATCTACTTAAGAAAAATGCCAATAATTTTATTTTGTCCAATATGTTTGATATATGTGGGGGGGGGGGGGGGGGGGGGGGCAAATAATCCAAAAATTTACTAAAATAAATAAAATATAAAAAAAAAATTGCAAAAAAAATAAAATTGACAAACATAAAATTTTATAGAATTGCCAAAATTGTATAACATCATCCGCGGTATGGCAAATGTTGATTAATTCAAAAATTGTAATTTATCAATTGACAAAACATAAAAATTGATATCATTGTCAAAAATGTAAAAATAGTAAAAAATATATACAAATTGACAAAATTAAAATAATGACTAAAAAAAATGCAATCTAACGAAATTCAAAGCTACCTGAAATAAATGTCAAAATCTCTCAAATAAAAATCATAAATGTCAACATTTATCTACACGAAAAAGAAATCCAATAATTTTATTTTGTCCAATATGTTTGATATGTGCGGGAAAATAATCCAAATATTTACTAAAATATAAAAAAAACGTAAAAATTACCAAAAAAAATTTTAATTGACAAACATCAAATTTTATAGAATTGCCAAAAGTTTATAACATTATCACCAAGTATCAAAAAGACTGAAAAATGCTAAAAAATCAACAATGCAAAATTTGCTAAAATTCAAAATTTTTCAAATATCCTAAATGGAAAAACGCGTTATTTCAAGTTTTGGCTTGCGGAGTCGTGTTTTTGTGTAATTTTTCAAAAATTTTGGAAATTTAAATTTTCGAAAAAATGCAAATAATTTTAATTTTATCCGATTTATTTGAATTTTTGCAAATTGTGATTAACCCAAAAACTAACATAAACTAAACTAACTAACGGAAATCGAATTCGAGGGCTACAAAAAGTTACTAAGATATAAAATAAAGCAAAAATTGACAACAAATCAAAATTGAAAATATAATTAGAAATATTAAAATATAAAAAATATTGAAATTGAAATACTTGAAAAAGCGATAGGCAGCCGAAATAGACAAAAATTAACTAGAATGTAAAAAAAACACAATAATAAACATAAACATTTATAAAATAGATAAAAATTTGAACATTTTTAAAATTTAATAAAATCAAAATTATTGAAATTAAGTACCTGAAAAATAAGATTATTTTATCCAATACGAATTTTGACAAATTTTGACTCCGGGGCACAAAATTCAAAAACTGGATTGAAATAGAAAGAATATAAAAATTGCCAACAAACACCAACATTTATAGAATCGCAATAATTTCTCAACATCATTAAAAATTTACAAAATTTCAAAGCCACTTCAAATTTAATTATGTAGAAAAATGAAAATAAATTTATTTTATCCAGTTCGTTTTAATTTTGACAAATTTTGACTCAATACTCAAACACTTATAACACTGCACGAGGGCAGAAACATTGTCAAATTCACGAAATTTGCCTTAATTGTCAAAAAATTACAAAGAATAAAATTTTTAAAAAAAACAACAATAAATAAACAAATATCAAAGTTTGCCAAAAATTTCAACATTTAAAAAATTTTAATATATCAAAATTAGTAAAAAGTTAATCTAAGTAAAAAAATGCCAATAATTTTATATTGTCCAATATGTTTGATATTTGGGGGGGGGGGGGGGGGGGGGGGGGGAACAATTGCGAAAAATATAAATTAGAAAAAATCAAATTTTATAAAATTGACAGAAATTTATAAAATTTAAAAACCATCAGCAGTTTGAATATGTGAAGAGAAAAGCAGCTAATTTTATTTTATCCACTGTTTGAATTTTGACAAATTTTGAAAGAGTAAAAACAAAATTATGAAAAATACAAAAATACTAAAAAATAGATAATAACAAAAAAATTGTAACATCACGAGTTTAAATATTACCTGAAATAAATATCAAAATCTCTAATATAGAAAAAAATCATAAATGTCAACATTTTTAATCTTTCAAAATTATGTTAATATTATTATCAAATCTTTTAAAAATTTTGAAAAATCGATCTTTTTGAGAATAATTGGTAAATCGGGCAGATTTTGGATAAAATGCACAAATAAAAAATAATCAACAATTCAAAATTTGACACAAAGTCAAAAATTGTAAAATATCCTAAATGTAAAATCTATTATTTCAACTTTTGGGTTGGGTTGCATTGAGTTGTTTTTTGTGATTTTTCAAAAAATTTGGCTTATTTATATAGTTTTTAAAAATTATTAAAAATGCAAAAATAGCTACAACAAATTAAAATAAGGTTCAATAAGTCAATTAGTTCCTTCCTGATAACAAGAGAACAAAAATACTTCCTGTTTAACCGAAAGTGATTAAAATAATTGTTTCTTTAAATATCAAGCTGTGTTTTTATTAAATCTTGAAGCGAGAAGAAAGCAACAATAAAGACCATGAAATTCACGACGTGCATAAACAGTTTCGTTTATTTAAAAAATTCTGATCAAAAATGTCAAAATATCAAAAAGTAAAAGTTTACCAAGTATCAAAAAAAGAATACAAAAATGTTAATAGTTTCAACAAATCTCAACAACAAGGAAGACACAAGGTAATTCGATGCCCTCTTCCTGGTAACAAGATAACAAAAATACTTCCGGTTTAACAGGAAGCGATAAACATATTTGTTTTTTTAACAGCAAATAAAAAAACTATGAAATTCACAACGTACATACATTTGCAGTTTTTTTTATTTGAAGAATTATGAACTTGCAGTAAAAAATAGCATTTTAGAAATGCAAAAGTTTGAAGTGAAGCAAATTTATCTAAACAATAAACGATATATTTGATAAACAATGTACTTGATTGTAATAAATTCTAATAAAAAATAAAACTTCAAATATAACCTAAGAGGCTTTAGTTTTTCCAAGTTGGACATTTTAGACAAATTTTAATAAAATATAAAAATGGGCAAAAATTGCGAAAAAACAATTTACTAAGCATAAAAAACTCAAAGTTGAAAATACAAAAAGAACGACAATGAAATTAACAAAATTATGAAAAATACAAAATGGTAATAAAACAAAATGGAAGAATTGTCAAAAAAACACAAAATTAATAAAATTGTCAAAGTTGCAAATAACGCACAATTACACAAATAAACTAAACAAAACTAGCAATAAGTTAAAAAAAATTCAAAGTTATGCTATAAAAAATAATAGCCAGAAAAATCATTTAAGTTGGGTTGGGTTGGGTTGGGTTGGGTTGGGAATGAAATTTCAAAAATAGGTGACTACGATATTTGTGATAATTTGTGTATAATTTACATAAAGTTGTCCCATTTAAAACTACTACTACATTTTTTACATGCAGTGCATTTTAACGCAACAGTGACCTTTTAATTTCATTTAGTAAATTATCTGGTTGCGGTGACATTGACGTTACCATGTTTGATATATGAAGAAATAAAAGTGCTTTAACTGTGCTCAATTTTCTGCATTCATTCGCAACAATGTTGGCGCAGCCCGAGGCGGCGATTCCAGCGCACATCCCGAGTTAATGCATCAGATAAGTACGAACGAACTCGGTGCGCCGCAATTCGCACACCCCTATTGTTGATCGTCGCCTAATTGGCCTGTCAAAACGAAAATTAATATCGACGGCGAATCTGCGTCGTCCGCGCTGCTGCGAAAGCGCGACTTCGACGGAACGAAAAACGACGAGCGGCCATGGGAACTCGGGTAAGAGAGGCGCAATTACAATAAGCGCTGCCCGTTAACGGGGATTTACTGTGATGTGCCCGAATGCACAATAAAACCATAAATTTCCGCGCGATTATTATTAAAAAGTGGCGACGCGTCGAAAACTCGTTCCGCCGCGAGTGCGGCGGTTACTTTCGGTTTTGTGCGCCGCGATCGGTTTCGTTTTCGCTCCGTCGCTTCGCCTGTTAATTATTTTCTTCGTCGATTCTATTCGCATTTCTTAGTTTTATTAGGAATTGGTATTTTTGAATAGTTTGTCGTTGCTTCGTGATCCATGTTAAAAATTTAAGGAGAGTCAAGTACTCAAATTATATTGATATTTTATTTATCTGCGTCTTATGTTTTAAAAAAATATTGGGTGTTCCATTTAGAAAACTAAAGCCAACTTACACGCACGAATAAATAATTTGGTAGTCTTTATTGTTAGTTTCTTCGCACTTTCAAGTCTACTAAAAATATATCTTCATACTCAATATTAAAAAAAAATTATCCTCCTGGTTAAAACGATATGTTTGTTCTTTTGCTGCTAGAAGAAGTCCGATAAATTACATCGTCTCTTTCTGTATGTGTATTGAGTATGTATCAAGTATTGAAAATGATTTAATTTATTTGATTCGTTGAAGGAATCATTTTTTTATATTAATTAATTTCAAAATATTTCCAAATCTTGCAAAACTTTGAATCACAAAAACACAACTCAAGTCAATCCAACCCAACCCCGTCCAAAACTTGAACTAATGGATTTTTTGCATTTTCACAATTTTTAAATTTTCGACAAATTTGGCATTGCCGTATTTTATTAGAAAGATGTCCAAATAACCAATTATTCACAAAAAGATTTCAAATGTTTGAATTTTTTGAAATTGTTGAAAATAACAGAAAAGAAATTAGTAAAATTTGAGTCACAAAAACACAACTCAACCCAACACAACCCAACCCTGTCAAATACTTGAAATCATGGATTTTTGCACAACTCAAGTCAATCCAACCCAACCCAACCTCGTCCAAAACTTGAACTAATGATCTTTTGCATTTTCACAATTTTTAAATTTTCGACAAATTTGGCATTGCCGATTTTTTATTTACGTATTTTATTAGAAAGGTGTCCAAATAACCAATTATTCACAAAAAGATTTCAAATGTTTGAATTTTTTGAAATTGTTGAAAATAACAGAAAAGAAATTAGTAAAATTTGAGTCACAAAAACACAACTCAACCCAACACAACCCAACCCTGTCAAATACTTGAAATCATGGATTTTTGCACAACTCAAGTCAATCCAACCCAACCCAACCTCGTCCAAAACTTGAACTAATGATCTTTTGCATTTTCACAATTTTTAAATTTTCGACAAATTTGGCATTGCTGATTTTTTTATTTAGGTATTTGATTAGAAAGTTATCCAAATAACCAATTTTCACAGAAAGATTTCAAATGTTTGAATTTTTTGAAATTGTTGAAAATAACAGAAAAGAAATTAGTAAAATTTGAGTCACAAAAACACAACTCAACCCAACACAACCCAACCCTGTCCAATACTTGAAATAATGGATTTTTGCGTCTTTTATATTTTGACAATTTTCGACAAATTTGGCATTGCTGATTTTTTTAATTATGTATGTTATTCGAAAGCTACTCAAACTACAAGTCATTCCTAAAACGGTTGAGTTTTTAAATTTTTGAATTTTAAATTTCTTATAATTGTTGAAATTTGCGAAAAAGGAAAGTATAAAGTAAAGTAAAGTAAAGTAAATTTATAAGTTCATAAATTTTTCGATAGATTAAAAATGTTAATATTTTTTGTTTTTTTTTTTGTAAGGTTTTTGACATTTATTTCAGGTATTATTGAAACACGTAATATTACATTATTTAACGTCAATATCTACATTTAAAATAAATCAAAATTGTTTACTTTTTTTGGGAATTTTAGAAAATATGTCAACACTTTCAAAAAAATACATAATAAATATGAACTAACAATTTGTCAAACATAACTCAATTATAAATATTTTCTCAATTTTTTTTGTGACGTTATTAGTATTTTGATTGCATTAATAATCTAATGACATAAGTATTAAATTTTCAAAAAGAAGAAAAACTTGAAAATTAAATAATGTGAATTGTGAAGATTTTTTTATTTTTTTAATTTTTTGAATTATTGAAACTGATAAAAAATGTTGATATTTTTAAAATTTTAAACAATGTAATAATTGTTTACGTTTCCATAAATCCATTAAGGCCAAAATACCAAACATTTTGAGAATCAATTTGTTTCATTTTTACAATTTTAAACCTTAAACAAATTTGTCTTTTATTCATGAAAGTATCTACATCGTTGGGTTGGGTTGGGTTGGGTTGGGTTGGGTTGGCATTTAACATGAGATATTTTTCAGAATTTTTTAATGTACATTTTTAACATTTTTTGTATTTTTACCTTTTTTCCTAATTTTTATATTCATGTTAACGTTACTAAACAATTGTCAATTTCATTCACAATTCTCCCAAAAATGCATAACATTTTTAGAGTGTTACAAAAATAGTGCCCCTTATTTAATTTTTCTTTTATTTGTGAATTTTTCTACATTTCTTGGGTTGGGTTGACAATGTTTTCAATATTAGGAAATTATCAGAATTTTTCAATTTCAAATAATTGACTTTTTTGTATTTTCTAGCTTTTTATTATTAACTAAAATTTTTTCAACTTTAGTAATTTTTTTTAAATATTAGAAATATTATTTATTATTTTCACAAAAATCATAAAAATTAAATAATGTTATTAAATTTTAGATTTTTTGATATTTTTGAAATTTTTAAACAATGTATATGTAAACATATAATGTTGTGTATGTTTACAAAAGTCAAAAAAGCCAAAATACCAAACATTTTTAGTTTTTTTTTTAATTTATGCAGTGTCCCTATAATTAGGGTTGGGTCGGGTTGGCATTTTTTCCATAAATAAAATTTTTGGATAAATATTTTAAAGACCTTGTGTGCCTTCATTTTTATGGACATGTTAACGTTACTAAAATTTACAAATATTTAAAAAAGCAGAAAATAATTAATTGAATTTTGGTAAAAAATTTTGAGTTCGTATATTTTTGCAATTTTAACCCTTTTAAAATGTCATGAGTTTTAGAAAATAATACCCCCCCCCCCCCTTTAAATTTTCTTTTATTTCTGAATTTTTAGATTATGTTGCCAATTTTTTCAATATCAGGAAATTTTCAAAATCTTTCAATTTCACAAAATTGTCTACGTATTTTCAGATTTTTGTTTCATTTTAGTAACGAGATTTTGGTATTTTTTAACATTTTTTGTGCCTTCATTTATGAACGTGTAGACGATCTAACCAAAATGTAAAAATCAACAAATATTCACAAAAAGCACAAAATAATAAATAACACATATCTTTACATGTATTAATTTTTGTTATAATTTTGCATTTATAGAATTTTTCATTTTAATTTAACAAAACATAAAATGGCTAGTTTTTTGAATTTTAGTATTTTTTAACTATTAACATTTTTAACCGTCTTTTTTGTGGATTTAAATTTTGAATTTTGTTTTATCTTCAGGCAATTTTGAAAAATTTTACATTGGATTTGTTTAAATTTCATTCTCTACCAAAATGTCCAAAATTCGAAAGTTGCTTTTTTCATTCGCATTTTTAGAGTCCATCAAATTTTTGAAGCTTCGATTACTTTTATCGCATTGGGTTGAGTTGGATTATGTATTGATTTTGTATCCTTTTTTGATTGATTTTCGTATTTATTTATGGAAATTTTTTTTTGAATTGAATCAATTGAGCCAAAATACTTATACTTTAATATTTTTTAAGTTTGACGTTAATTTTCTACACTTTTATGTTGGGTTGGATTGACCTATTTTCTCTGTGTAAAATTTCAAGATTTTTTTGACATTATTATTAATAGATTATAATTTTGTTTGTATTAAAAATATAAAAATTGAAATTCACAAAATTACACAAAAAAAAATTCGTGCAAATACTTCACAGAAAATATTCTCGTCAGACTTAAATTTTTGTCAAATATTTAATACGAGGTATCGGATTGACTTGCGACTTTTATTAGTATTTTAATTGAGAAACTTTTAGGGTGCATATTTGCAGCTATTAGGTTCTTGTAAAACAACAATTATGTGAGACAATTTTAAAAAACGTTAGCTGGCGTGAAAGGTTCTTAGAAAATATAATTATTTAATAACTTTTTAATTATACTATCAATAATGCCATCGAAAATATTTACCAAAAAAAATCTCATTTGATCAACGTGAGAAATTCCTTATGGTATATTCGAACAAAATTTACATAGCACTTTAAATCGAACCTGACATCTGACAGCTAAATTTCCCCGGCCTCGAATTCAGTTGCGCCTCGCGATAATTACAGACGTAAGTGTCGGACTGAGGCGACGCGATTTGCGCAATCAATCATTATTAGGAGGCCACGGTGGGTCGCGGTTTCGCCCACGTTTGCATTCGTTTAAACGGCATTAACGTCAAACGTGCATGTTATTACCGCAGATTAACGTGGGCAGCCCCCTTGTCAGTACGAAAACAATAATAAAAACCGGTGGAAATCGCATCGGTTGGCCGTAGGTAGTAGCAAAAGTGCCGATCCGTCTTAAAACAAAGGCCGGCGGAGAACCTATGGCCGCCACCCACTGCGACAGACCGCTAACAAATGAAGCGCAACATGTATCCGCCAGGATGGCACCGTCGAAAACCTAACTTCACCTGGGACGCCGAATTCCATCATTTTTATTGCCATTATACGACCGGTCATTGCATATATTTTCGTTGTCGTTTTTACCAATTCGCTGTTTCCAAATGAAACAAAAGGGAACAGTCCGGTCGTTGTGTTTGTTCTAAATGTTTTATTTAATTACTCGCGTACTGTCGTATTTAAAACAAAGACTGCGTTAGTGAAAATATGAAATTGTTGATGGGTGCGACATCTGCCCTGAATTGAACGTAGATGTTAACTTTGGCCGCCATATCGTAGACGTCGCCACATGCTTATAACCTTATTGAATCAACCTACATTAGCACATATGTTAGGTTGGATCAAATGATAAAAATATCTTCGAGTAAAGTTTAAGCAAAAGCACATATTTTTTATGAGTATTTGAATCGTTTTTTTTTTAAATCTAAAATGAAGGGGGTTCATTAAAAGAATGTAGTATTGCATTGTTACAATAATTGCCTATCGATTGGATATTTAATTGGATAATATGTAAAATTAAAAATTTTTAATTTCTACAGATTAAATACGAGTATAATATAAAATCTTTGTATTGATAATTATTCGATCTTAGAAAATTTGAGGTTTTTCATTTTCAAGTTCAAAAAAATGCACAAAGGTGCCAAAACGTTGAAAATTTAATCATTGCAACCTAACACAGCGCAACCGACCACATTCGGAGTTTTGAATTTCGGAGTTTTTAATATTTATTGATATTTTACGTAAATTATTTTTCGATTTTCCATTTTAGGGTTTGGCAACTGACATTTAATAACGGGTGTTTTTGAAAATTTGGCGTCAAAGCTGGCCGTCGACCCGTCGATGTTTAACTGTCAACGAACCATCATTAATAATTTGACATCTTTATCCTATGTCTAACCGGTCTAACCTCACTTTTAATTTGCACTTTGATACACTAATTATTTGAAATTGTAAACACTATGGAGGACGTGGTATCGCACGTTGGCCCTGTTTGTCATTGCTTTTATGCAAAACTTTTGGGAGAATTTAGAGAGGTATAACTGTCCAAAACGGACAAAAATATATAGTCATACTGATGAATTTAATTTGGAGTATCATGTAAATGTAGATAACTTTAAAATTTTACATCTTAACATAAGATCCATTAGAAAGAACTTTGATGAATTGTTAATATTTTTTGAAACAATAGGTATGGAGTTTGATATTGTAGTTTTGTCGGAGACCTGGAAAGTTGATAATGTAAATGCTTATAATATTGAGGGGTTTGATGTTTATTATAATGAAAGCTACTTTAATCAGAACGACGGGACTATTGTTTATGCTAAACAAAATCTAAATGCAAATATTGAAATAATTAGAAATGTGCAGACTAAATTTATTGGGGTCACACTTGTTAAAAACGCAACTACTGTTGGATTATTAGCCGCCTACAGGCCACCATCTACTCATGTGGAAATCTTTCTGCAGGAACTGGTCGTAACGTTGCAAACTATAGAAAGACGACAAATTGAAATCTTTTCAGGCGATGTTAATATTAATATAATGAATAACAATCAAAACAGTAATGATTACTTGAATTTAATGTACGAACATGGATATGTGTCATACATTAACGAGCCTACGAGAATTTCCAATCAAACAGACTCTTGTTTAGATCATTATTTTGTAAATCACACTCATGTTCAATTAAATATTACACCTATAATACTAAGATCCTCAATCACAGATCATGATTTAATAATACTGGATATTGGAATGGATTTTTCGACAATCGCAGCTAATAAATCAACTTATAAATTAAATAACCTTGCTCTAGCTAAAGAACTTGAGGGCGAAACGTGGTCTTGTGTGTATAAATGTACTGAGTCGAATTCGGCGTGTAATTCCTTTATTAGGAAAATTCAAACTATTATAGGAAACGCTGAAGAAATAACTAGATATAAGTCGAAACATTACAAAATCAAACCATGGATAACATATGGTCTTATTACATCTGTAAAACGCAGAGACATTCTAAGAAAAAATCTCGCGAGTGATCCACTAAATGAAAACTTAATAACTGAATACAAATCATATCGAAATTTTCTTAGTAAATTGATAAGAAAAACAAAAGAAAAGCACTATCAGAAACAATTATCGGAAGCTAAGTATTGTGTAAAGGATATATGGAAGACAGTTCGACAAATCACTAACGATAAAGAGACGAAAACAAATGAAGTTCCAGGAATAATTATTAATGATTCAGGAGAAGTACTACTTGATGATGTACAAAAAGCGAACGCTTTTAATGATTTTTTTAGTAGGATTGGAGGGGAGCTTGCTGATCAAATAAAAAGAAAGAATGTGAATAATAATTATGTTGATGAAAGTTATACAGGAAGTACCGTTTTGAGTTCACTGTTTCTTTTGCCTGTGGCGGAAACCGAAATTTTACAACACATACACAAATTAAAGATCAATAGTTAACCAGGAAGCGATACTATTAAAAGCTCTTTTATAAAGAAATACAATCTAATTTTTGTCAAACCTTTAGTACATATTATTAATTTATGTTTCCAAACTGGGGAAGTGCCTGAACTTTTTAAAAACAGCCTAATTGTTCCGATATACAAGGATGGAGCAAAGGCAAATAGATCAAATTATAGGCCAATATCATTAATAAATAATTTTGCAAAGCTTTTTGCAAAATGTTTGAAAACTAGATTAATCAATCATTTATTTCAATATAATATTTTGTCAGACAGCCAATTCGGTTTTCGAGAAAATAAATGCACTGAAGCAATAATGAAATGGACTAATATTGTCTCCAATAACTTCAATAAAGGAAAAAACCATCGCTGTACTATTAGACCTAGCCAAAGCATTTGACACGGTTTCACATACCATGTTATTAAAAAAATTGCAACATTATGGTATTAGAGGACTAGCACTATCCCTCTTCACAAGTTACCTAGAGAATCGAAAGCAATCTGTTCGTATTAACGGAAAAATAAGTGATGAAAGGATCATAAAGTATGGAGTGCCTCAGGGTACCGTGCTCGGTCCATTACTATTCATAATATATATTAATGATATTAATATTGTTGGGATCAATGGAAAGATAATATCATACGCTGACGACACAGCGTCAGTGTTTGAAGCAGATACGTGGTGTAGTGTACACAAAATTGCTGTGAAAGGAGTTACATTGATAAAAGAATGGTTGGATAAAAACCTATTGACTCTTAATTTAACAAAAACACATTATATACATTTTTCTATATATTCAGAGCCTTTTACGCAAAATACAATGACATTACACTCAACCAATTGTCAACAGGGAATAAATCAATATAAATGCGAGCATCAAACAACATCGGTAAAATTAATTAAATACCTCAGAATTATTTTGGATCAACATTTGAAGTGGGATAAACACTCACAATACATTGCCATCAAAATGAGAAAGCTTTTATATAAATTTAAACAGTTAAGAGAGATTGTTTCAATAAATACACTAAAAATTGTATATGTAGCAATAATGCAATCATTACTTAATTATGGAATTTTAATCTGGGGAGCAGCATGCACTAGATGCCTAATATCAGTAATTAGGATACAAAGAAAGATTTTAAAAATTATGTTCAAGAAACCAAGAACATACCCGGCGCGCTTACTTTATACTGAAACGAAGTGCTACTCTATAAGAGAACTGTTTATTTTACAAGGTATTAAACATATAAACAAAAATCAAAAACATGTCCACAGCACCAGGGCACAAGTAAACAATAAATTAATCATCCCAGTTCGTACATAAGCATCACATTTCCTACATCGGCCCGAAGTTATACAATATGATACCGATTGATATTGCAAGAATTAAGTCTCCATACAAATTTAAACAAAGAATAAAGTCATGGATAACTATGCACTATAGTAGCATAATTTGCAAAACATTTGCATAGTTCGAATAATATTCAATTGTAAGACTAGCAACACTTTTAAGCGAGGAATGCAATGACAAGCGGAACAACGATGTATCTGTGTTTCCATAATAATTAGTACATATTAGTAAGTAAATTGTTCTAGCACACACAAGCCCGACAGGGCTCATGTGCATTGGCACTTTTAAGAATTTATATCATAAGAGAAACTGTAAATATACACGTTATATAAACGTGTCAATAAATAAATAAATACTTTAAAAAAAAAATTGTCAAAAGTTGTTACTTAAGTGACGTTTGAGTGTATGTACAAAATTGTGGTTCGTTCGCAGTTAAACATTCACGGCCAGCTAGTTTTTTATTAGTCCAATATAAATTATTCTTAATTGTAACAAAGGAAGTAACTATTATAATATCCCATTTTTGCCTTACACTGGCATTAATTTTTTTTAAGCACATTCAGCTTGTTCGATGTTTTCGAAAACACACCTTGCAATTTGTCACATGATGGGTTTCAATTAGGTGATTAGGTGAAAATTGAAATAAATTAATCTTTTAATTTGCTTGGCTTAGGTTGGGTTTTTTATGTTCGACTGGATCGGGTTGGATTGGGTTGGGATTGGTTAAGGAATTGGGGGTAAAGAAGTTTCGTCAGCGTCAATATTATTGAACACAGTTAATTTTCCTTTAATACAATGGAATTTAATACGTTTCTGTTAGGTTGGGTTGGGTTAGTGTTGGGAATATTTATTTGCAATTTATCAATAAGTTCATATTATTTATTGCGAAAAAGTACAATGTTTGCCCGGTGAACACTTACTACGTTGTTATCTGCACATTGAAAATGGAAATAAATTAATCTTTTCATTGATTTCATTCAAATTAATTTACACTTGGTTACCTTCAATCAGATTGTGTTGTGATGAACTTAAAGAAGTTTTCATTTAGAATATGTTAATAGTGAAAATTTGGTTTACATTTTGCAAATCTTAGTATTTATTGAATTATAGATTTTTTTCAAAAAATTTCATAATATGCAATAATTCGGCGAAGCCGAAACGTGGGGGGGGGGGGGGGGGGATAGTGTCACGTATGTTCAGGATTTTTTGTAATTGTTTGGTCTTAATATAAAATTGTAATTAAAAAATATATGTTTTTGGCATTTTTCAATATTTTGAAAAGTTCAACATATGCTGAAGGAACGAAACGTGGGAACAAAAGTATGTGTATTTTGAAGATTTACAAATTTTCGCATTTTTTAATAATTGAAAATATTGAATTTTTTGTACGATTGAAATTTTGACATATTTTTTACATTTTGCGAATCTTGGTATTTATTGAATTTTAGAGTTTTTTCGAAAAATGTCATAACATGCAATAATACGGCCAAGCAGATTAAAAACGGGGGGCGGGGGCGTTATATTGAGGATTTTGTAATTTTTTGTAATTTTTTGTACTTCATATAAAATTATAATTAACAAAAAAATTTCAATATTTTCAAAATCGAAATAAATTATAATTCACAAAACGAAACATGGGAACAAAAGTTTGCAATTTGGACATATTTTTTTACATTTTGCAAATTAAGGGCTAGTATCACGTATGTTCAGAATTTTTTAATTTTTTTGTACTCAAGATAAAATATATAAAATATCTTTTTTGCATTTTTCAATATTTTCAAAAGTTCAACAAATACTGAAAAATATAAATAAATTATAATTAACATTCAACGAAACATGGGAACAAATGTATCTATTTTTAACATTGTTAAAAGTTCGGCATTTTTTAATAATTGAAATGATTGTTTTTTTTAAATTTTCTAAATTTTGACTTTGTACTTCTTTGAAATTTATCAATGCGTTGACATTTCTTGGATTTCTTCAAAAACTTTTTAGTACATAAAATTAGTTCGCCAAAAACTAATTTATTGTAAAGTTTAAAATACCGAAAAATTGCAATGATTTTTTATATAGATATGTTTAGATATTTTCTTATCGTTGAAAATTGAAACACTTTTTTAAGTTTAATTTTGTTTAACATTTTGGATTTTTGAAAATGTTAACTTTTGCATTTTTTTACATTTTGGCAACATTAAATTAGCGGAATTTTTGAAATACACAAGAAAATTGAAACGTGACAGTTTTTTTTTTTTTTAATTTTTGACTATTATTTTCATTTCGATTCTTTTTAATATTTCTACTATTTTCAAATGACTTTTGATTTCATGCATTGTGTTATTATATTATAATTATAATTATCAATTTATGAAAATTTTACATTATTGTCATTTTTTGCAATTTCTAGTTTCTTAAGCCTTTCAATTATAAATATTTTAGGAATTTTTTTTATTTTAAATTTTTAATGTTCTGAATTTCTGAATTTATTCAAACTAACAACTAAAAACGATTACAATTTTAAGCATTTTTTAAATTTTAGAATTTTTTGAATTTGACATTTTTTGATATTTTTGAAATGTTTACAGTTTAAAACATCAATAGATATCAATGTTTTTATATAGATATGTTTTGGCGTTATTTATCGTTGAAAATTGTAAAATGTTTGCCAAAATTCAAAACATCCAAAAACAGTTTAATTTTTTAAACATTTTTGGATTTTTGAAAACGTTAATTTTTTACACATTTTAGCAAGATTGACATGAGCGCAATTTTGAAAGTCCACAAGAAACCAAGTATAAAACGTTACTTTTTTTATTTTTTTACGATCATTTTATTTTTGATTTTGTCAACGTTTCTATTATTTTCGATTGACTTTCCATAATGTGCGTTGGGTTGGTTGATAGAAACCACCAATTCCCAATATATATTTTTTTTGTAAATTCATAAAAAACAAAAGAAATATGTTACGAAATAAGTGATATTTTAACATTTTTGCGTTTTTTAACATTGTTTTTGGCATTTATGCTATTTTTTAATTTCTTTTCAAATATAGAATTAACAAGAATTCTCAAAAAATAAAAATCAAAGATTGATTTTTTCAATATTATGAATGCATTGACACTTCTTGAATTTCTTCAAAAACTTATGCCAAATTTCAAAATGATATTTTCGAATTAGTTGTTTTTTTTTTAGAAAATATGTAGCAAATTTTTAAAAAGTAAGTTATTGTAAAGTTTAAAACACCGAAAAAGTCAATGATTCTTTTATAAAGATATGTTTAGGCATTTTTTAATCATTGAAAATTGTAAATTCAAAACATCCAAAAAAAATTTTTTCAAGATTTTGAATTTTTGAAATGTTTTTGCAATTTTTATACAAAAGAAACTAAAATATGAAATGTGACACTTTTTTAATTTTTGACATTTATTTTATTTTCGATTTTTTTAAATATGTATCTACTATTTTCAATTGACTTCCGCTAATATGTATTGGGTTAGGTGATAGCAATTTTCAATTTATGAAAATTTTACATAGTTGACATTTTTTGTATTTTCTAGTTTCTTAACCCTTTCAATTATTACAACTAACATTTTTTTAACTTTAGTAATTTTTTTTACTTTTTAAATATTAAAAATATTTTTAGAGTTTTTTTATTGCATTCATAATCAATTTCCACAAAAAACACAAAAATTAAATAACGTTATACTTGCATTTATTGACTTTTTAAATTATTACATTTATTCAAATTTTGTATAAATCGTAAAATGATTAAAATTTGAAGGATTTTTTAAATTTTAGAATTATTTGAAATGTCAATTTTTGGAAGTTTAAACATCAAAAAATGTCAATGTTTTTTTGTATACATATATTTGGCGTTTTTTTTAATCGTTGAAAATTGTAAAATGTTTCTCAACATTCAAAACATCCAAAAATAGTTTTTTTGCGTTTAAGTTTTTTAACATTTTCGAAAATGTTAACTTTTTATATTTTTTATACATTTTAGCAAGATTGACATGAGAAATATGGGACGTGACGTTTCTTTACATTTTTGATATTTATTTTATTTACAATTTTTTTAACATTTCTATTATTGTCAATTGCCTTCCGATAATGTGCGTTGGGTTGGGTGATAGAAATTAACAATTTATGAAAATGTTACCATTTTGGTTTTTTTAGGTTCCTATATTATCACTAAAGATAAAAACATCCATGACATTTTTAAAATTTTCCGTTTTTTTGTACATTCTTTTTAGGATTTAAACAAAGCATATGCTATTTTTAAAATTTCTTTTAAACTTAGAATTATCTCAAATGAAATATCCAACCAACTTCGCACCAATTGATTTTTGTAATTTTAACATCTGACGAGTCCTGAAGGACGATACAGTGGCTCACATTTATTTTCGACGAACTGTCCTTGTCAATTGAAGCACGCCTATGCTTATGAGAAGTTAAGTAAAAAGTTTCACTTTCTTACGAAACTAAATCGTTTGGAGTCTAAAGATATCCGTGAAGGAGCCAGAGACTATGGAAAACGAGTGTCTGCACCTGCAAGCTCATTTGTCGTCGAACGATGAAGTTATTGAGTTGTCGTCACTGAAGCTATACAAATATTTATCGGAAAAAGGCTTTTTGGACATTTATCCAAAGGAATTGCGCTCCGAATGCTGTTATGTACACCAGCGTCAAACAGTGCTCACCAGAAAGGTCGTTTTCTGCGCTAAAGAGAGTGAAGAATTACTTGAAATCTACCATAGGACAGAACAGACTCAATTCACTCTCTCTAATGGACATAGATTAAGAAATAATGCAGTCAATTTGTTATTTTGCACAGAAGAAAGTTCGTCGTATGATTCTATCAATTTTATAGAATAACATAGACTGTATTATTCTGATGTTTATTAAAATCATTAAAGTCGATTAAAAATTACACGTTCTGTACTAGAGCAAGAGCTAAATTTCCAAAATAGCAGCTTCGAGATGGTGGGGTACCCAAATGTCAAGTGCCTAGGGGCCCTGGCTCTCTAAGTCCGGGCCTTTAGATATGGTTGGTAATTTCAATTAAATCTGGTTTGCAATTTATAGATCTGATTGATAGATAGCGCTGTTGGGATAAATTCAATGGAAATATCGGTAGATGTCGCGAATTCGTGACAACTCCATTCCAAAACAAAGAAAATCGATAGATGGAGTTTGCACAATCACAATCAGCTGATTGTCAATATTATCGAGGCAATATGGAAATCCATCGATTCAAACAAATCAACGATAACGAGTGAAGTGCCTTGATAAGCCCTTCCATCCCACACTGACCATCGTTCAAGATGCGTTAAAAATTCGCGCTGACAACCTTCGTAAGTCCCTCACGACGCAAAACATTTAAGGTTAAACTTCTCCGTTTCAGACGACTCATCTCGTTAACATCGCGCCGCAATTAATTGATACGATTCGTTTGCAAGGAACGAAGTGAATTTTATCGAAAATGACGGTGGCCAGCGACGGAGCCGCTATTGAAAATTTATACCCCGCGCTAACGCAATGTTTCGTTATCATAATATGCGGGTACGTTTAACATCACATTTAACGATTTAAGCCGACGTTTCAATTGCAGGTATTTCGCTGGCCGAATGAACATGATCTCGGAAACCGAATCGAAAGGAATAAACACGTTCGTCGGGACGTTCTCGCTCCCCTCGCTTATTTTCATGTCATTGGCCGAACTGGATTTGTCGGCGGTCAATTGGCTGTTCTTGCTGAGTATTTTAATCGCTAAGAGCATCGTGTTTTTCACTGTGATTATTGTGACGTTGTTGGTGGGGCGACCGGTCAATTTCGGCCGTGCGGGGATTTTTGCAATTTTCTGCACGCAAAGTAACGATTTCGCGATTGGGTACCCAATCGGTGAGTAAAATTCTTCGAAATAGTTCAATTTTTAAGCCGTCGTTGTTTACAGTCGTTGCTTTGTACAAAACCACACATCCTGAATACGCGTCGTACTTGTACCTGATGGCGCCGATTAGTCTAGCGATCTTGAACCCCATAAGTTTCGTTTTAATGGAGATTGGAAAACGACGAAACGGGGATTTATCACCGATAAGTATAAACAGCGTCGAAAGTAACGAATTATCGACGATCGGCAAGAAACGATTTAAATTGGTGGCCTCGGTGGCGAAGAGCATTTTCCTCAACCCCATCATAATGATGACGATTCTCGGAATTCTGGGCAATTTAATATTTAAGCACAACGTCCCGGTGTACTTAAGTGAAGTCTTAAAGGTACGATTCACATAATTTTTACATGAATGCCATGTTCCATTAACGTGAGATTTCAGGCATTGGGTTCGGCGTTCTCCGCATCAGCTTTGTTCCTCTTGGGGTTGCGAATGGTAGGAAAAGTGCACAAGTTAAGAGGCGCCACGTTGGTCCTTCCCGGGATCTTAATCATCGTCAAATTGTGAGTTGATCGTATCGATATGATGAAATTTTAAATCGACGGTGCGTAGGTTGGTTTTACCGTTGGTGACGAGGCAAGTCATCAATTTGCTGCACGCCGGTTACAACGAAACCGAGACGACGGATCTGAGCACGTACGGGTTTCTCTACGGAACGTTTCCGGCCGCTCCGACCGTTTTCGTGTTCGCCACGCAGTATCTCCTCGACGTCGATTTGGTGAGTCGTTGGATTTCGATTGGCGGCGATTTAATTCGGATTGATTGCAGATCGCGAGCGCCATGGTCGCTTGCACTTTCATAAGCGCTCCTTTGATGTTCGTTTCGGCGAAAATGATCACTTTGACGAAAACGGATCCCTCGGAGTACATTAAACAGTTGGATGCTTTCACTTTCGATATAAGCATCGCCGGGACCATCGCTTGCCTCTGGGTGATTTTATTGTACACGTTGACGAAGAAAGTTAACCGAGTTCCGCATAAAATAACTACGTGTTTGATTATATCGCAGGTTTGTAATTTTTTTAACAAGTGGTACGAATTAACGCATCAACTATATGAGTATTTTTGTTTGAAATGCAATTATTATGCTGACTTTTACACCTTCATCATTGCATGAAAATGTTTATTTTTTGTTTATGCCTTGCTTAGAAAATATTTTTAATTTTTCCCGTATTTTCCGCTGCTCTGTTACTAATGGGTACGTTGTGATACTTGGTGTAGTTTAACTTTCAAATCTCATCAAAATTCTTTTGATGAGAAAGGATTGTTGGGTTGGGTTGCGTTGGGATTTTTGAAAGTTTGGATTTTTTGCAATTTTTGACATTTTCTAATAAAAAGCATTTTTAGAATTATTGTTTGATTCTTTACAATTTTACCAGTTTTTTTTAAGTTTTGACATTATTTTATTCTTTCAACTCAGGTTTTGTCGTTTTTAAGTATTTTTGGATTTTTTTATGTATATATTTAATGTTTGTGCCAAATAGCACTTACATTTTATTAACGTTTTGCTGCAATTAGTTTTATTTTCAATTTTCAATTGATTTTTAGAATTTCTCTGCAATTTGTTTTTTCATTATTTTTTTATACCTTGTTTTGGCAATTTTTGTGTATTTGTGTTGGGTTGGTTAACTATTCTATAGTTTTTTTCTAATTTTAACATTTGAGTTTCTCATGCGTTTAACAAGTGCATCACAGGTTAAGTTATTGTGATGGGTAACTTTTTACGCAAATTTGTTTTTAATAACTGCCAAAAAGTTGTAGTTAAAAAAACAATTTTTACACCCACTCTTCTGCATTGTTTTTCTGTCGTATTTTAAGTTTACTTCATTTACAATTTATAATTTTTCATTACATTTTAAAACAAATTTATTTCACCATTTTTCGTGATATTCTTGTTTTTATGTTTCCAAACATTTTTAAAAAATTGCAAATTTTACAATGTCGGGTTGGGTTGGGCTTCGAATTGATGACAGTTTCGTAATTATGCCACAATTGCATAAAATACATAAATACAATTTTCGAGGATCGCTCTGAAAATTTGGTAGTTCTCACAACTTTGACGTGTTTGCCTTCTCCTAGTTGTTTTGTCAATGAAAACATTGCATACGAGGTAGTAGTTTTTCCCAATAATCAATGTGCTAAATCCTTGTCCCAACTATGTCAATGCAAAATTTCATCTTAATCAGTGGATTATTGAAATCGAACGTCACCATTTTGTTTTCAAGATGGCGGACGTAGATATGAGTTGTGAAAAATGATTTTGTATATTTCTGCGATGTCAATATTTTTCGATTTCTTTAGAGTTCTTTTTGAAATTACTTTTTTTTAAATTTTTTTTGTTTTTTTAAAAATTATTTTGGAACATGGTCTCAATTGTTTTATATGTTTGGATTCTTAATTAAATTTTCATTTTCTGCTATGTAATTGAAGTGATTTTTATCGACCAATTACGTAGCAGAAGACTGTGAAAGTATTAATGTCTAGTTGGCATTAATGCTCACACACAAACTCATTTTCACTCGCGCTTGCTTAACTTGATACAACTTCAGCGGATCTATGTGTGGTGGTCTGATGAGCTCAAATAGACCGCAATACCTGAGCAAGCTCCTTCCAAAGGGCTCTCTCTTTCGGCCCCCTCTTCAATTTGCCTTATATGTCCATCATTCAAAGTCTTTCCATTTTGCTTTAGGTAATTAAACTGTAATTTAAATGTTCTTAATGCAACCTTGTTCGATGTTTGGTTTTAAGCACTTCACCCTTCTTATCACAATGCAAAATACCTCACAAGAACCTGATCGACCCGTCTTAGCATCGGCCTCTGTCAGTAATTATACTGTCCTGTTTGTATATTGTTTGTTTTTATTGTAATCGTGTCTTGCGTAATTGGTGTCGAAAGATATATTTATTTAAAAAAATAATGTATTTGTTCAAACAGTCCTGACCCTGAAAATAAATTTCAGCGAATGTATTATTATTATCATCTGCAGCGGATCAGATGCCATCGTAATACTCCTTGTCTTGATCCTGTTGAATAAAAATCTTTGTATGTGATTACTTAACTTGTTATTGTTGATATGTATTTGTAACAAAATTAATTTTTATCCTTTATTTCACTGCACTCATCAATCGCCAACCTTAAAATAAAGTAGTTTTAGGCGACCACTCGCCTAACATTGCACTTAGTGCCCTCTGATTAATACATTTTTTAGCTGTTATCGTGCATCGGAGCGATTTTGTGGAACACCTTGGATCAGAAAGACGGCTGGGCGGGTTACGTCCAATTCTCGATATTCAGCATAGGCGTCTACAGCAGCCGGTTATGGACCGCGATATTGGCGGTCGCATTGCTATTCTTGCAGTGCAGGAGCTTGTGTTTCGTATTGAAACTGCAACCAGTATTCGTTTTAATCGGTTGGGGGTAAGTCGTAACAACGACTTACACATCCTGTTATAACAGTAATTTTGCAGCTTACCGATCCTATTATCCGTGCTCCTTCTCCTCTTCGACAAGAACAATTCGCTGCCGTACGAGCGACGAAACCCGAATTTCGTGTACGGAGTGTTCCAGGCCGTCATAGCTGTCTCTCTGTTGGTGTTGTGTTTCATTGGTAAGACATTCGAATTGTGATTATGATGAATTTAATAATAATAATGGTTTTACAGTGACCGTCGGTTGTCTGATTTTACACCAGAGGCATCGCCGGCGCTACGAACGGTACTGGAACTTGGCGCATGACGTGGCGTCGTCGTTCGATCACTCACAACCCGTCGGTGAATCGTTGAACGATGCTGTACAACAAACTAACGAATCAGGTCCTAGCCCGAGTTGCAGCTCGTCGTCGGGCAATTGCACGAACAAATGCGGAGGGTTACCGACGATCGCAGAAGGATGTTGTGAGGACAGTCCTGTCGTTGATATCGAGGACATTTTGAGTAAAAGTGGACAGTCGAGTAAATTGGTTGCGCCGCCTTCAGACGATGGGTAATTTGATTTAAATAGAATGCCATCGTGATGACAGTTTACTGTGACTTTATCAAAGTATAAAAAAGTTCAGTGGGAGCTCTGCAGATTTTTAACTATATGTCCCTGGGAATTTGAAATTTCACTTTATGATTAAAAGACACTTTAGGCCCTGTTATAAGGGACTAAAGTTAGTTAAAATTAGTAGTTTAGTCGCAGAAGTGCAATATTTTTATATATAAATCGTGAACAATTTATTGCCGCCCCTGATGAACCTCTTCATTACCTGTTGAGTGCTGCCATCACTTGAACGAAGTTTTGGTTCCTTCCAAACTTGTAATTGCTTCACAACCGATTACAGTCAATTACGTCAATTAATCGTTACAGCAATTGAGGTCCCGGATGCAATAACGCACGGAGCGCGCGAAGCTGGAAATAAGTATTGTCCAACCGATCGATATTTTGGGGAAAATTTTTTTTCGGAAAATGGATTAAACAAAAATACTATCTTGTGTAACTTTCCGCATCTTTTTTACCCGAACTATTTTTTGATCCGTCAATTAATTTGTCCAGAAAAAAATAAAATAGTGAAACGAATGGTTGTTTTAGGACAATTTTGGCTGAAAATGGAATGTGTCCCAGCGGGTTCGGTTGCGAAGGCGCCAAACGAGACGATTGTCAAGGAATACTGCAGCGGTATCAGGAACAAGTCGACGATGATATCGAACTGATCGAAGAGGAACCGGGCACACACGACCCGCAAATTTTGAAGCACATAGTTTTGCTCATTTTGCTACTTTGTTCTATGTTTGTTGTAAGTTTAATAACATTATCTATTAACATTATTTCAATACCAATGTCAGATCATTCACGCCGCATTTCATAACACCTACATTTTATGTAATATCAACTACAACATTATATAAAAATTTTAATGCAGATGTAAGCTGAGCTAAAAAATTACAATGCAGAATGCGAGCTGATTTAATGCAACTAAATAATTTTCTTCAAATAGAGAAAATGTATTACCTATTTATTCACATAAGTTGAACAAAGATAATTTATTTCATAATTTGATTAATGAATCGATTTTCTTTTTCGTAGGGTTTGGCACTGTCGGTGTGGACGTTAATCATGGAACAAATGTCCGGAATCTACATTGAGCTGTCATTCCTAGACGCCACTCTAAATTTCGGGCAAAGCATAATCGTCTTCGCCGTTTTCGGCACAGACACAAAAGAGATAGTCCTGCCGGTGTTGAAACACTGGCGGAAACTTTGGTACGGAGCCAACACCTTAATTCTCCCCAGCTGGGACGAGCTAAGCGCCGAAACAAAGCACATCAGCGATCAATTCGTGACCCATCACCTGGACAAATGTCGTCGAGACATCGCCCAAGATAAGAGGTAATGAAACATTAACACACCACTTCATAGGTTTGAGATAAAACAATTTTAGATGGCGCTTGAAAATTTACAAGAACGTTTTTCCCGGCGCGAAATTCATCGATTGGTTGATCGAGGTGGGGCTGGCGCGGGACCGAGTGGAGGCGGTGCATTACGCGAGGCACCTGATTGAGGGTAAGGTTCTCAAACACATAAACGGTGTTTATCACTTTTACGACAGAAACTTGCTCTACACGTTCAACTAATACAACGGTAGGTATCCACTATTTAATTTTAGTAAAGGATTGTGTTAGAAAAATGTACATAGCTTCCGTTTTAATGGCTTCGTAGTTTTTACAGTTCATTTTTACTTTATGTGAATAGATTAGGAAATATATTTTATATCATGAGCAAGATCAATATGTTGTGGGATGGGATCAAATGTAACTATTGTATTATGAAAATCTGCTTATCAGTTTGAAAATTGGAATTAACAAACAAACTTTTCCTAAAATGGAAAGGTTTTAAAACTTAATCGTTATAATATCGAGTTAAAATACAAACAAGTTTGGATCTGAACTCGATATTTCGACGACATACTAACTGTTTAAAAGGACGTTTAAGATTATTGCAAATATGCGAAACTCGAGTGATTATTAGGAAACTGTTTGGTTCCTTTAAGTATACGTAAAATGTGATGTGATGTGTATTTTTATTATTTTTAAAGCCTCGCTAGTGTAGCGAGTAAGTATTAATTTATTCAGCGATTTTATTATGGTTACTAATAGCGGTATTGTTAAGTGGAACATGGAACACGGGCCAAAGGTTTTTGTACATTGGAAAAATCTAAATGAGGGATTTTTATGACAGGAGTATAAAGGCACACTTCAATAATAAGATACGATTTAGGTCACATTTCATTTCCGAAATATTATCAAATTCTTTCAGGAATTCTCCAATCCATCTTCTTGGAAACACCACAAGCTTCTTTATAACTCATTAAAGATAAATGAGCAATTTTTTAATTTGTTATCCTTGTTATTGCACTGTGTCTTTATTTCGCGGTTGTGTATTGTTATTTACAGTATTTTTACGATGAAATAGTTTTTAAGTCACAATTTTAATATAACTTACGTTAATTCAAATAATTAAGATCTGGTTACCAAGTTAGGATTATGCAGTTAGTGCATATGTGATAATATATTAATTGATTTACAGAGTTAGACTTGCGTCCATTTGCACTGCCTATAGTTAAAGTTAACTAACCTATTATGATAGGAATAGGTACAACGGAGGATAAAATTTAAAACAGTGCAAATTGGGGTTAACCGTATATTTTGTTTCAAAGTTCTAGTCGTTCGATGATCGGTGCTTTATTTGCCTGTGTTATGTATCTATTTCAAATTTTAGTCCAACTCTGTAAATATTCTACTTTTCTTTGATATTTATAGATGAAAATCTCTTAATAAAACTATAATTTTGGTCTTTTATTAGTTTTTATTTACATTGATAATAATAAAAGTAAGTTAATTTTTATTTTGAATTGTTTTCAATGTAAATAAAGATGAATTGGCGTCCAAAGTAATACTTTTTATTTATATTCTCGATTAAATCCGTTTGTGCGACATCAGTAGATTAATGTAAATTTTGTGTATATAAGACAGCCAAATTATGTGCGCAAATTTTTTAACCCTCCCACCGCCCCATGGGATCCCAAGAGATTTTCGACGGTACAATCGTGCCGAGAATTCGTTGCTCTAAGCTTTAAATAGGTCGTTGTTATATAAGTCTGACCGACAATATTGATGTGTGAACTAAACGAATAAATCAAACTATTGTTCAAAAAAAAATAAATATATTTATTTACCTATTTACAAATTACAAAGTAAAAATGGGTAAGTACAAAAAAGTTACGTCTAATCGAATCATTTGTCCTTCAGCTCCGACGAAGCGTCTTTGCTTTCGTCGGTCTTTTCTTCTTTTATGTCGACGGTGCTGACGTCCTCGACGGGTTTATCATTAGGTTCTCGGCTGCTCGGTGTGGGTGTGATGGTGACGGCGACAGTCTTGTCGAAGTTTTGGCTGTAGCCGACGTCCGTGTCTTCTATGTCGATGGGTTCGGTTTTGATCTTGTCGACGGTGCACGCGGGATCTGACGATGGCGTTTCTTTTTTCGTCGGTTTGCGGTCTTCGAGGTTTTCGTAGTCGTTGTGGTAATAGCGGGGGACTTTGACGTGGGGTCTTGATTTCGTGCCTTTTCTGTATAGGACCGGGGGTGGTGACTGAAAGCGACGAATTTATTAACCAAACTCAACTTAACTAACAGTGTAGTGGTTTTTTTATTTAAAAAAAAAAAATCTGGGCTTCAATATAAAGATGAGACCACTCAGCACCCAATAAAATTTGAAATGGTTTGAAATAAAATATATCGTTGAAGAAATTACCGGTTCGTGTTCGGAGAGTTTTCGTTTCTTGACCTTCTTTGTGTAGACCTTCCTAACCTGCGACATTTCCATTGACTTGTCGGTCTCGGAACTTTCTTCGATGAAAGCCGGCTGCAGTAAAGACAACGGATCAATGGCCGAAATTATAACGGGTGGGAGTTTCGTCGGAGACTTCAGAATAACTGGTTGTTTTTTCGGAACGACCGGTTCTGGTGTGGGGGTCGTCTCAACTTTCACCGACGCGTTCGGCTGTATTTCGCCGCGGTCTTCCTCCGCTTGCGAAGATTTGGCCGTTAAACCTTTAATCTGAAAGAACAGATCGACAATTTGATTATCTAAGTTTTCAAGTTGAATAAATTATGTGCAATGTTTGTTAAATTGCAGGATTTCATCAACGACGTTTGGTTTATTATTTCACAGTGACTTCAAGCACCCCACCATGTTTGATTCAGATGAAATTTTGCATTGTTTTAGCTGAGACACCAACTTTTTAAGTATGTTGCCTTCGTCGTTCTACAAACAATCGTCGATTTGATGATTCAAATAGTTTCATATTAAAAAGTTACCTGTAATATTTCAGCCACTTTCAATAATTCCTCCAATTTATTCTGCTCTATGTGCACCTCACCGGAGTACATAAAATCGATCAAAGACTTCAGGATCCAAAAGGGAACGCTGTTCAAGAAAAGGACGGGATGTTGAGATGGCGTGATGCTGCTCAAAAGGTCGTCGAAATAAGCGCTGCACGACGACAAAATCAGCTGGAATTAAGTTCGTTACATTCAACCCGACATTCATCCAATCGTTGCTCACCCTGTGGCATTTCAAATTTTTCCCTTCGGACGTCAACGTCACGTCCACGTACTGCTCGCGCTGAAGCAATGCGGGAAACGTATTTTTCATATTGCTGTGGTGACTGTTCCATCGCAAGCACACCTCTTCGATTTCGGGCTCCGGCTCTGCGTTGGCGACCACGTTCACTTTGATTTTCCGCGGCGACTCCTGGCTGGCGTTTTCCTGCGCTTTCTCTGCAATCAAAATCGGCCCCTTTCAGTAAATTCAACCTCGTCGCCCGACTAACGCGTTTAATAAACGTCGATGTAACCTAAAAAAAGAAGGTGACTACGAAAAGCGGAAACTATAAAAATTACCTACGATTCTTCGTCCGCTGCTTCTCGACTTTGCGGGATGTATGGTCCACAATTTGCGCCACCGTCGCACGTTCGTTTCGGGGATTCCAAAGTGCTTTTGCGCGTCCCTGTTGGTGTATCTTTCGGCGAATTCTATAACCTCGGCCTTGAAGTCGTCGGAGTAATGGGTGTATTGCCCGTTCAACGCCGTCTCGGAGTTCATCTTTTGTATTATAGGTTATGGCGACGAGAGAAATCCGAATTAGCAGGTTGGTCGCACTGCGCTTCGCGAACGCGAACAGCGATCCCAAACATTTGGTCAAGTCGCGAAACAGCTGTGGCTACGTTTCACGTCGACTCGCATCGTCTTCATGCCACACTTTATTTTTACAAAAGGAATCAAAATAATTTACCTTCAGGGTCGTGGCATTCGGTTTCTAGCAACGGCGTCGCCTCCGCCAATTCTTCGAACTGCCGACACCGCGCCAAAGCCACCGAATGCGGATCGGGAATGTGGTTGTGTGGCATGTTGACCCTGGGGGCTCCGCTGCCCGTCGACACGCTCCCCTAAATCAAAAAAAAAAAAAACTAAAACGCAAACAAAACCGGCGGCGTTTTACTTTGCAGTGCAAACTACGCTGCGTGCATCGCCAGCGAATCCCCCCGGACTGCCGTTTCTTGTGCACCGTGTACATGTAACCGCGGTGGATCAATTTCATGCCGCCCTTGTTGGAGCGGATCAGTTCGAAGTTGTCGTCCATCTGTGAGCACCTGTAAGAAATTGTATTTACAAGCGCGCCGGTTCGGAACCACTGGTACAATGGCAACTAAATTTAGCACCGCCGATCGATAAGTTACCTTTTTCGTTGTGCGTTTGTGTTTGCAATTCGGGTACGTTGGGGCTTGAAAACTTCCCGTGCGTTCGAAAACGGCGACACTGCGTTCGACACTTTCGGTTTTTCGGCGTTCGTCGCGTTCTGTGCGAGTAAAAGGCGTCGAAAACGGCACCGCTTTAACCAAAATGGACCGGACACTTTGGACAGCGTTACCAAAACTGTTTTTTTAGGTTATGCGCAATCGGGAACGATGCATATGAAGTTGTCGCAATCGCCCGGGTTGTAAAAATTGTAATTGTCGCGAGTGACGGTGGTCTCGTTACGCGATGTTTTAAATCTGATCCTTGGTTCAATTGCGTGTTTATTTTATTTATTTGAATAGCCTATGGGTTATTGTTTATACGCGGAAGTTACAATGAAGTGTATGGGATGCTTAATTTAATTTAATTTAAATATATATATATATATATATATATATATATATATATATATATATATATATAAGAGGAAGATTTTAATGGGCATACACCCGCATGGACTAGAACTTAAGTTTCCTATCTGTGGCCATACTATGGAGTCACAGTCAAATTGCACAAAAAAAATATTACCCACTTCTTATGCGATAGAAACGCAGAAGTAAACAAATTATGACCCAATGATAATTCAATGCTGAAATTGTGAACCGTAGTCAGGGCCAGCGCTAATGATTGTGGTTCCCGCTGCAAACGTGCCTTTGGCTATATCGTAATAAAAAATTACAAAATGTAAACCGATTCCAGCGAATGCTCAACTTTTAATTTACTGTCAACCTATATGACTAGTTTGCTGGCTTAAACTAGAAGAATCGACGTCTAAAAATCCTTGGATATTGATTTTTATTTGTGACGCCTTTTCTTATTAGACTTGAATTGAGTTGAATTGAGAACAACGTTGTAGGGGATTATTCCAAACTTTTTTAGCCATAAAATAAAATGAGTTTGAAGTAACCCGAAATTGAATTTGACGTTTGTATTCGAAATTTTGCATTAACATAGCTGGGAAACGACCTCCATATTGAAACAAAATGGCGATGTGATCTCTCACGAACGGATGCACCGATCAAATAGACAAGAACGAGTGCACCGTTGATGCTGAAGTTATACCAGGTGTCCAAAAATGGTTTACATCTAGTATGCTTTGAAATTCCCATGTAAATTTAAATGTGCCGTACCCACGCAATGCCGTTATGCTAGTAGAGGGAGAATAACATAACCTCAATAGCCTTTGTTAATCACATTTGCTTTTAACTGTCCCGATCGAAAATATGCCTCTATAATAAGAACATTTTCTTGCAAAGTGTACATTTTATATGTTGTATTAAGAAATTTAATTAAAAATTTGAACTAAATTAGTTTACACTTTAATGACAGGTGAAAGTTGACAATTAATGAATGACAGCTATGGATAATGCAATACAAATAACAATATAGCGGAACATGAAAATTTACATGCAAGAACATTTCAGAGGTAGCTAGATGTAATTCTTTTTCGGACATACTGTATATTGACACGAACGGTGGAAAATTTTGCTTTAAGATAGCTGGGACACACCTCGTCACACCTCCGCTATAAATAGATTACCTTCATATTGTCGCAAAATACCAACATGATATTTCGCAAACGGATGCTCAAATAAAGCTGATTTTTTGATGGGTTGAGTAGGGTTGAGTTGAGGCGCGTATTTCATACATAATACAATAAAAATGTATTAAGCAAAACTTTTGCATCGATAGTTGGACTTCCAAAGTCATAAATGAAAAATTAATATATTCAAAAATGAAGGACAAAATAATTTGAAATTAAATTATGAAATTCTCATTGTTCATCAAACTAGTTCTTTTTAAATGTTTGGCAACGATGTGGTGTGTCACAGCATTTAATTTACGTTGGCCAGCATGCGATGTTTCCTTTAGTTTTCTCAAACGTCAAGTAACCTAACCTAAAACACGCATTATTTTCAAATCCCGCAGCGAATCGTCCGATTTTTTTAGTTTTACCCTAGAGATAATGGCTGAAGTTTCGGCGCAGGAACAGGAGCTGCTCGGCATAAAGCACCTCCTCTGGGGCAACGACGTGAAGCCGGACATTTTTCGTAGGTGGTCCCAAGGTGATTGTTTTTTTTCTCTCTCGTAATTAGAGGGTCGCTTGCGCGAAGTACGTGTCCGAAACCCAGACCGGCGGCGACGTCGCGATTCTTTTTCATTCCGCCCGCTCGTTCCAGGTTTTTACTTCAGCAGTTCGGAGAAGAGCGCTCTCGAACAGTTGGAGGGCGGCCCTTGTTCGATAATAGCGCCGGTGCAGGCGTTCATAATGAAAACGCTGCTGCACGACTACGAGGGCCTGAGTTTTAGGGAGATAGTAAGTGGTTTCGGCGTGAGTTACGTCGACTGATCGCTTGTGTTGCAGATGACGGAGGAGATTCAAAATAAAATCTTAGTGAACGCCGCCTGCGATATATTAAGACAGTGTAGTGACCAGAAGTATTACGTAGTTCATGTAAATAGTAAAATAGACGTTAGTGAGAGTAATTTAAACGTAAACGGGTCTTCGGATACGAAATTATTGAATCTGAAGGTTTTAAATCCGGAAAAGTTTCACGAGCTGCTTAGGATAGGCGCGTTTAGTTGCATCGAGGACGTCGAGCGATACTATAACGAAAATGTGAATTTATTGAAAGATCACTTTGGTGTCCTGTTGTTTTTATATTCTGTGATAACGACCAAGGTGAGTTCGTGTCGGTGTTTTCGTTTGATCGTTTGCAACGGGTTAATTCATTTCATTTTTAATCAAATGCATTTGCAGGGTTTAGAGTACGTTAAATTGGAGTCGGACACGACGGAGCCCCTCATCGACGAAACTTACGGCTACGGCAGCCAAAGCCTTATAAACCTGATGATAACCGGAAGGGCGGTCACGTACGTCTGGGACAACGAGCAGGACGTCGGCGGGCTTAGTAAGTCGATGCGATTCGTGCGCCGAAGTCTTTAACGCATCGTTTTAGAATTGAAGGGTTTGGACAAGCAGAGCCAGATAGGGTTCATCACGTCGATGGAGCACCTACGGTATTGCACGGTCGGATCGTTTTACAAAAACCCCGTGCATCCGATCTGGGTCCTTGGGTCGGAAACGCACCTGACCGGTAGGCAATTTAGAAATATTCTGGATAAATAATACAATGTATAAAAGTAAACCAGATTGTAATTTTAATCAAAATCTAATCTAATCATCGTCTAAAAGTTTAAAGTTTGCTGGAATAGAATTTGACGTTTTCACCTAATGAATACACCCCAACCCAATCCAACCCAACCCAACCCAACCCAACCCAACCCAACCCAATCCAACCAAACCCAACCCAATCTGACCCGACGAAAAATTCTATGAAATGTGAACGGACCCAAACCAATCCAAGCAAATTAAACCCAAATCAATGAAACATGCTTTGATTAGATAACAATAAAATAATACAATCAAATCAAACGAAAATAAACTGAAGTGTCAATAAAAGTCTCATCTAATAGTTAAAAGTTCAAAATTACTGGAATTAAATTTGGCCATTGGACCTTATGACTAACCTACCCAACGAAGAAATCCATGAAATGTAAACGAACCCAAACCAACCACATAAAATGAACTGAGAGCCATTGCAAGTAAAAAATATTTTCATTCAATTGCTAGAAATGACACCATTGAAGATAACTAAAGTAAACCCAAACGAATTCGACGATAATTGTAGCAAACTTTGCATCCTAATGACAAACAACTATTTAATACCTGAACAAAAAATTTTAAATCCATTGCCACGTGTTTGGAGTTTGATGTCTTAGTCATTTATACTTTATAGTAATTCAATTATAATAAATCAATTTAAAACATGTGTAGATATTACCCTCGTGTACCGATAATTCATAATTATTTTATGTAGTTTACGTTAAATAATTAAAAAAGTAGAAACGAATGCTTTCCTCGAAAAATATTCCAAAGGACACCTATGCTGAGGTGCTAACGGCACCCGGTGACACTAATAACTTAATTTAATTTAATTTTTTGTTTGACGTATTTTTTTTAAATTTTGCAAATTTTCTTTTACTTTCTCATTGTTTGCTCGATTGGTTTTGCTTCAGCGTTCGTTCAATATTCGATTATATTATGGCAAAGATTTCAGTGGTGGTTTGATTTACTTTGCATTTTTTATTTCCTATTTATATATTTCATATTTATATTTCTATAAAATTGTTTAAAATTTTACCATTTTTTGCAATTTTGACACTAGATCGTTTTTGGATTTTAGACAATTTCGATATTTTTAATAATTGCAATAATTTTTTAATTCTTACTACGTTTCTAGATGATTCTATAATTTTCATATTTTGCACAATTTTTGCATGTTTCACAATTTTGACAATTCTTAATTATTCACAATTTTTTCTATTTTCATATATTTGGTATTTTCAATTTTAACTTTTGTTATTTTTAGACGATTTTGTTCACAATTTTAAAATTTTTGGCGTTTTCATTTAGACTACTTTGATTTAAATGGCTTTCTACAATTCTACAATTGTGTTTGTTTTTATTTTCAATCATTCTTGAAGTTGTTTCAAGTTTGTTGACACTATATCGTTTTTGGATTTTAGACAATTTTAATAATTTTATAATTCTCACGTTGACAATAAAATTTCAAAAATGTAGACGAAATTTGGACGATGGCGTGTTGGGTTGGGTTGAGTTCAATTTGGTACCTTCGTCAATTTTGATTTCTAAATTTTTAACATTTTATCTTTCATTTTTGTTTGTTTTGATAACTTTGCTACTTTATGAATTTTAACAATTAAATATTTTTTTATAATTTCTTCAATTTTTAATTGTTTTTACTCTTGCAATTTTAATTTTAATATTTTTGATAATTTTAACACCTTTTCTTTATTTTTGTCACGTTTTTACAATTTCGACAATTTTTAATTATTCACAATTTCTATTTTTATACTTTTGACGCCCCATTTCATTGGTTAAACAACTCGTTGTTGATTCTCCAGTGCTGTTCAGCGACGATCGAAAGCTGGTCAGTCCGGAGACGAAAAGCGAGCAGGCACGACGCGTCTTTAAGAGCTTTGATCGCGACGGCAACAACTTCATCAGCGCCGACAGCTTAAAGGCTGTTTTGAAGGAGTTAGAGCTCGTCGACGAGGAAGGATAGTGAGTTGGGTTTTTTTTACGCGAAGCCCTTTACCGTTGCGATTTATTTCAGTGTTGAGATAATGCGAAGGAAATTGGATTCCGAAAATCTGGGGATTATTTTATTGAATTCTTTCATGGACGAGTTCTTTCCGAAGGAGGAGTCCTCGACGCCGGATATGTTCACCCTGGTTCACTACAACGGGCTGGCGCAGAGCAACGTCAATGGGCAGGTGAGGTCTAATCGCGGCGGTGATTACGTGACTTTTTCGTCGCACTTGAAGGTTAACTACCACGTGGGCTCGGCGATATTACTCGAGTCGACTTTGAGTTCGATCTGCGAGTCCAACCCCATGTTGACGTGCCTGCAGACTAAGTGGCCGAACATCGACATCAACTGGTGTAACAATGTAACGCCGTCGTTGAATTAACGGCAGTGAGTAACCGGTTCCGATTATATTTTTTGTATAAATGTATTAATTGCAAGGAAGGCTAGCTTTAACGGTTTTACAACTTTTTTTTAATGAGTATTGTTGATTAATTTTACAATTATTTATTATAAGTTACGACGATCATGTCAGTCGATGATTTTTCTCTTAATTTGTTATTAAATAAGGCACTGCGATTTTGTAAGTTTTTATTTATTCTGGTCGAATGGTACGTATTAAGTATTTGTGGTGCTACAGGCGGACGGTGTTCTGTTCAACAGACCTAGCTGGACAAAACCTCGACATCGATTTTTCAAGCAAGTTTGATACGTTCATTACTTTGACTTGTGAAACAAACAAATTTACATTTATAATTGTGCTAGTGTTAGCAATGTTCAGATATACTAATTCAGATATTAATATAATTAATAACATCACGAAGGTTGGTTTCAATTAATTACAATTAATTGCAACACACATATGGGTCCTTCTCTGTAAGATGCAATTTCAGGTGATAACCTTGAACATATGATTTTAATGCATTTTTATTTATTTTTATCATGTCACTCAGCACACCTTCATTTCTTGTGACTAACTGATATCCTAATTAAAAAAATTATACGTACAAATGAGATAATGATCACATAAATGATAAAATTAATAAAGAAGCTGTTAATATTTCATTACATTTATTAATAGTACAATAAATAATATTTAAAGGTAACTTATAACAAATATTATGTGTTCTGTATTAGTTTGAACTTGGGCTATTGATGTGCTAGCTACTTTTATTGGACGCCACAAATTTATCATAAAATTTGTAATATATATTTTACTCCTTATGCAACATTTCTTTTATACGGAAACAGATATTTCTTGGACATAGGAAATAATGCATAGCTCGTGAATTTAATACATTTATCTTACGAATAAATTATACAATAATACTTAAGGCCCCTTTTAATAATTTAATAATCTGTTTTCACCGTCCGTCATATGTTCTTCACTAGTGTTGTATTATTAAAGAAATGCGGCTGGGTTGATCTTTGCTCGGCCAGGTAAGGTTTCTTATCATAATTATGGTGTGGCACTAACATAAATTCCAAACATAGTTGATCTTAATTCTATAAATAAATTATCATACATAAATGATCATTCTTTAAAATACCATCAGCGACATATATTAGCATGGAAATAGTGTATTTGTTTATACCAACCTTGGTTCGGATGTTGTTGTTGTTGTTGTACTGTAAAACTTTTATTTTTTTTAGGACTTCATGTTACGGAACTGATTTTTAAGCTTTGATTAAATAACTTATCGGTCAAAGAAAATAAACTTTATCATTTGGAGCTGTTGCCTTTTGAAAACAAAGTAATTTGTTTATGAACGTGTAAGGGTTGACAACAAACATAAACTAGCAAATCATTTAAATAGTGAAAAGTATTGCCAATAAAATATGTTTAATTCTTCAACAAGTATTTTTGTAAAATTTGCATTAATTAACATAGGTAGAGCTTTTGCCTTTTTTGTACTTTTCTTTGTTATGCAATCTTCCATGGTGCAACTTTCCTATTCATATCATCTTCCAGAAAACTTTGAGTTGGAGTTGTTTACAATTACAATTTACAATTTTACTTTGGTCTCTTTTTATTCGATGTCTCCCTTTAACAATATCATGGTAATTATTTTTTGCATTGAAATGTATAATTATACTAAAATGGTTAATAAATATTTCATCCACTCCTGTTATTGCCGAACTTAATTGGTGATTTTTTTTAAAGCACTGTATTTCCAGCATTTGTAGACGCAGGTAGAGGCAAATCCAGGTTACGGTTTATCGATATATAGTCCCATCTCTTTCTTAAACTTGTCCTGTATATCTTCATTTCATTCTCTCATATTTTCATAATTTGATAAAATGACGATATAGAGGTTCTATTAGTCATCATACGCTATAATAATATCAATAAAAGTTGTATGCAGAAAATTCACAGGAACGCACATTTTTTGTGAGAAACATATAGAATTGCTTAACACTTGAAATGAAACTTTGGATATCTGCGCTTCATTCGTATAATTCTGCACAAGGCTCTAGAAGCCATGCTTTATGTCTATTTGAGTTATTGTGAATTGTTGTCGTGCTTTATATTTTATAACAAAATATTCGCAAAAAGGCGAATTATTTCATCGATGTTTTTATGAAACAAAAGCTTTTATTATTGATGCAGCTGTTACTTAATAATAATTTATGATACCTTTTATGTTGGTACATAATTGGAAAATGTATGGAGCTTTACGTAGAATTTTCACTCAGAACGCTACTGTGCTCGGAGTATTTGGTATCAGTTGCACTGTAAATGAAATAAACAATTTCTCTGAATAACTGAACTGGGGTTATTTTTATGATTTTTACTCACAATTTTAATGTTTGTGTTCTAATCATCGATTTTCATTTCTTTTAAAATGTTCCTTAACCTTTCTTTACATACCTCATCACATGCTTCCTCCATATCTCTGAATGCTAAACATATCCTCTTCTCTTCTTTTAATGCTTAATTTTCTTGAAAAATCGATAATGGGTCTTGTCTACCTGGTTTGCATTAAACAGAACACTGCGAGGCCGTCGAACAGTTGCAAGTTGTATATTGAGATGTTAAAGAGACATTTTTAAGAAAAATCACCAGCACTTACGTTTGATATTTTCAGTATTTCCCAAGGAAGAAAAGTTCATCATGATCATAAAGCGAATGTAGAAAATCGAAGTTGTCAATGCAGGTTTCATTGGAGCCTAACCTTCATTGTCGAACTATATTTTTGCTATGGTGGTTGTTCGCTGTTTTTTCGATTAATCGTGTCTTTAAGTAACTTGATCTTGTTTTAAATTTATAATTTTTCCACCCCTCAAAATTCTTCCCACACTGACAGTGGCCTCTAAAATGTCTAATATATAAAAAAAAAACATTTCAAGACAGTTTTTCCATTTTAATTAATTAAAATGAAACAATTTGGTATTCAACTCGTAACTAGTGCATTTTATTTTATCAGTTTCACTTTTATGATGCAAATTGAGGTCCCGGATGCAATAACGCACGGAGCGCGCGAAGCTGGAAATAAGTATTGTCCAACCGATCGATATTTTGGGGAATTTTTTTTTTTCGGAAAATGAATTAAACAAAAATACTATCTTGTGTAACTTTCCGCATCTTTTCTACCCGAACTATTTTTTGATCCGTCAATTAATTTGTCCATAAAAAAATAAAATAGTGAAATTTTTTCGTTCGACAATTCAATTAATTTCAATGCTTTTTAAAACTCGAATCGCGAAATCTCGGGAACTATTCGACCAAACTAGTTGAACTTTTTAATGGAACACTCTGACACTTCACTGTCGCGAATAAAGTTATTGCAATCGTCGAAATAATCATTTGTTGGATAATATTCAATAAATAATCAGTTGCGCTATGAAACCATGTTCTTTTTTTCGACTAGCGAGGAAGTTTTTCGCTATTGGTCTCGCGGCATTCTCTTTGCGATATCATTGTTCCTTAGACTGTAACGTAAATTTTGATGTATCACTTGGCGTGGTAAGTTTAAAACCTGGAAAGTTGTGGCTTTGTAAACAACAGGTTCGTTTACTGCGCACGACGCGTCAAGCGCTTCCGATCCATTCGCGCTACTTTACTGCGTTTTATTGTTGCAAGCATAGATTAATGCTCAAATTAGTTAAGTGTTTATGTGATAATCGTGATTGAAGCATACAGTTATTCTTCTATGCAAGTACGCAATCAAACATACAGCGCATATGAATGAAAAAATTGCAATACGATTACCGACTGTAAACAAAAGATTATTTTGGTCACACTCGCGATCGTATAAAGAAAAGTCGAATAATTATTATTGTTTTTATATACATTTTTTCTAACAACGAAAGAAGTACAATGAATAGTATTAACTTGTAATTATTACATCACTAAAATATTAAAAACATCTATCATTAGGGAGCAGATTCTTTTGTTTCTTCTACTTTCATTCCTGCTGGTTAGATTTTTTATGTTCACTAATTTTACTCGCCGTCTTTACTCTAACACGCATATCATCTAAATATGATGTAAAATAATTTCTACCTCCTGGAGTCAAATATCGTAGCAGTGCATTTAAATCTTTAATTTTTTCTTGTGAAATCCCTATTTGTTTAGCTTCTGCAGCATTTACAATATCGTCAAATGACACTGTGGTCTCTATTTTATAGGTAATTGGTTCGCTATCATAATCGTAGAAAACATTAATTTGACCATTAGCAAAATACTGAATTTAACTGCTTTACTGATCTTAAGTCCTTTCGGAACTTTGTATTTTTTTAAAATTAAAGATTGAAAATCTTACACCGTGCAGTCTTTCTGTTCTACAGTAGTAAATGGAGGATTTCGAGCACTTTGTAGCAAATCTATATAATCTCGTTCAGTTTCAATATGCTCGAGTATTTTTTTTTTCCGCCCGTACATCCCAAATGATAGATGTTTTTAATATTTTAGTGATGTAATAATTACAAATTAATACTATTCATTGTATTTCTTTCGTTGTTAGAAAAAATGTCTATAAAAACAATGATAATTATTCGACTTTTCCTTATACGATCGCGAGTGTGACCAACATAATCTTTTGTTTACAGCCGGTAATCGTATTGCAATTTTTTCATTCATATGCGCTGTATGTTTGATTGCGTACTTGCATAGAAGAATAACTGTATGCTTCAATCACAATTATCACATAAACACTTAAGTAATTTGAGCATTAATCTATGCTTGCAAGAATAAAACGCAGTAAAGTAGCGCGAATGGATCGGAAGCGCTTGATGCGTCGTGCGCGGTAATCGAACCTTTTGTTTACAAAGCATCAACTTTCTAGGTTTTAAACTTATCACGACAAGTGATACATCAAAATTTACGTTACAATCTAAGGAACAATGATATCGCAAAGAGAATGCCGCAGGACCAATAGCGAAAAACTTCCTCGCTAGTCGAAAAAAAAGAACATGGTTTCATAGCGCAACTGATTATTTATTGAATATTATCCAACAAATGATTATTTCGACGATTGCAATAACTTTATTCGCGACAGTGAAGTGTCACAGTGTTCCATTAAAAATTTCAACTAGTTTGGTCGAATAGTTCCCGAGATTTCGCGATTCGAGTTTTAAAAGCATTGAAATTAATTGTCTTGTCGAACGAAAAAATTTCACTATTTTATTTTTTTCTGGACAAATTAATTGACGAATCAAAAAATAGTTCGGGTAAAAAAGATGCGGAAAGTTACACAAGATAGTATTTTTGTTTAATCCATTTTCCGAAAAAAAATTTCCCGAAAATATCGATCGGTTGGACAATACTTATTTCCAGCTTCGCGCGCTCCGTGCGTTATTGCATCCGGGACCTCAATTGTCTAAGATTTAAATTCATCATCTCCACACCGTTATCAACAAGATTGCTGTAACATGGTGGGTGCATTATAAGTTAGGATTACGAAGTCAAGCGGCAGTGCCTAACCTACCATCAACATTTAACACCATACGCACCATAAAAGACTATTCTATTGATGACTCACATCACCATCTCATCGTAGTTTAAACCTGTGCCAAATACGCCACGAAAATCATTAGTCGAAAGCCAAATTCCTTGCTTACGAAAAATTAATTGCATTTCGAATCGAGTCGATTGTTAATTTCGTTTTGTTGCGTCGTCATCGCTGCCTAAACCCCAGTTGAGTTTGATTTGTTCGACGCAGCCCCTGGATAGATTCGGCTGGTTTACCTTCTTCATTTGTGATATAGTGCGATGTTTACCAGAGCTGCGATTATTTACTACCAATGTATTAAAGTATTCACACTGGGTTCGGGGACCTTTGCCTAAACGATCGTTTTCTTTAGTACAAATTGCATCATGTATATCGATTTAAATTTGAAAAATAAAATCATGTTATATTCGAAGTGTTGTTTCTTTTGTACAAAAAACTGAGATCTATTGTGCGTTGGTTGAATACAACAATCGTAATGAATATGAATAGTTCCCCTAAACAAATTCCTGATCAAATAATTAAAATTGTAAGTAATGTTAAGACAATTGAATGTTGTTTACGTATTTTTACTTGACTTGAGATAAATCGTAGGATTGTATTTGTCGTACGGCTCTTAGGTGTTGGCAGACAAGGACTGGTTTTATTTTGTAATTACATGGACATGGGCAATGGTACAGCTGAAGAAACTTACAATGGAATTTGAAAGTATCTGGTGATGGAACTTGGAGAAAACGAGAATTCAAATCACTTTATGGTGTTATAACGCTCATCGGATATTACTTTGGAAAGTCATCTGGTTGTACGAAGCATGGAAGTGGAATCTGTGAAAATGATGTTCTTGAAATCCGAGGAACTGTATGGTGTAAAATATGGCAATTGAATCGGTGATGTAGATTCGAAAACGTTCACAGCAGTTAATTTAAATCTGTGATGAACTGACAGTTGTCAAAAGTGAATGCATAGGCCATGTTCAGAAGACATGTAGAAGGCCATAATGGCAACTTTTCAGCACATGATATCCAGAGACGACAATCCACAACACGACAACTGTCCAGAGAGAGAAGGCAGCTGGTGTAAGTGGCAGCAAGCTAAAGGACTTTAAACGGAGCCTGAAGCACACCCTGCCCTATTACACCTCTACGTTCAAAAAGAAATTTTTCCAATATACGAAGATTTATCTAGAGACGATTTGCTGACGAGATGTTTGGTAGGTCATACGCAGAACGCTAATGAAAGTTTCAATTCGACCGTTTGGCAATTGGCTCCAAAGCACCTACATGCTGGCTTGAAAATAGTTGACATTGCAGCATTCTTGGCCACTGCGTTGTTTAATGAAGGAAATTCAGCCCTTCTAATGCTGATGAACGAATTAAAACTTGTGGTTGGGTCGCAGAGCTTCAATCTTGGCGATCGTCCATGGACAGCAGCTTCTAACTCCACTGTACCCAGGGAAAATGACTTGAAAAAATTACAAAGTGGACTTAAAAACTGAATGTAAAAAAATGAATAAAATAATCACCAAGTTTAAACAAATTCTGATTTTTCCTTCCCAGTTAAAAAAATTCAAAGCATAGCTGATAATATAAGCAGCAGTCAGAAATGGTTACAGATTATGCAGTCCGTTGCAAAACAAACAACACTCAGTCTAGTTCAATTTGCGAAAGACCACACATCTAATCCCCTTGCCAACTTTTCACCATATATTTTTAAACCAGAAGTTAGTGAGTCGGATTTCTTTTGCAACAGACTGTTCATATCAAACGCTGCAAGTCAAACAATTTATATAATAACCAAATTCTTAATGACCACGCTCATTATGTCTATCAAACTCCCTACAAACTATCACATTGTTTGCTTGAACATCCACACACTAATGGTGCTGTCGAATTGCGATCTTTCGTCGAAATTTCGTCGTAAGACTCGCCATTAAATCGACGAATCTGTGCGTCGGTGTTTCGAATCGAAAATCGGAGTAAGGTGCGTCATTTTTTTACCGTTGTACGTAAATTCTAATTCGCGTTTCCGTTCTAGGTATGCGTTGTCGAAATCGGAGTGGTTGGTCGGACGAGAGGTGCGAACCCGGCTTGATTTTACGCGGTACGTGTTACGTCAAATTCGTCGGTGGGTTACCGTGTCCAGGACGGAGGAAGAATTCCCCAAGGGGTAAGTGATTATTAATATATTTGCAACCTATTTCGCGTCGTTGTTTGGTCGGGTTGGCTATTTATAAGATGGCACCCCTTTTCGTCTGCACGGCAAGTCAAAGTGATTTACAGGATTTTATAGCGTCACACGTGAATGTTTTATGGTAGCTTAGTATCTAAGATTGTCAGCCGTTGATTTGGTATTAACTCATTAAAATAATTTACTGGGCTATCTCTGCAATTGCTTTAATTAGAGGAAAATTAGGGATCAAGGCTTTAAGGAATTATTCGGACCGTTATTTAATAACGAAATAACGCACTTTTTAATTAATACGAATGGAAAAAATATTTTTAAATGGAATTAATGTACAAATATGCAGCTCAGGACTCGCTAGGCCCGAGGGGAAAATGCCCCAAGTAAGTCCTGATAATTATCGTATAAAAATTGTGGGATGATGTCCAGGTCCTTGTGAATTCTGGGCATGTGGAATTTTTACCCTATCCCCCAGTTGGCCCAGCGAATATGTTTTAAACAAATACTGCCATAGAAATAATAATTATTATTTTATCCTTCGAATTTTCGTAAAATACTCAATTGCAATGCTTCCTTGTGTTTCACATGAAACAAATCAGCTAAATTAATCAAAATCCATGTTTTTTTATTCGTTAGTTTTATTTATTTTTGATGATTTGAATTGATCCCAACCATTACCTTTGCACATCACTTGTTTTAGTATTACTTTTTATCATTGATTAGTTAGTTCGTAGTTTAAGTAAATGCTCAAGCATCTGTTAAAATTAATTCCCCGCCACCGAGGCGTAACGAGACTGCTCATTATGTACGTTTTTGTTAATTTGATGAATTCTTTGGAGTTCAAATTTTTATCGTGGACATAATTGATAGATTATTACTAATTTATCACGCCGCCTACATACCCATACCATGTTGCAATCTTTGCCTAAAGCTCTTCCTCTCGGGCGATGTCTTCGCCATTTTTTAAAATTAATATCCTGCTTAGCCTGGATGCTTTTACCTAGGAATTATCATAAAACTGAAAATCTCTGTTACTTTTCGAGGTTCATTTATAAAAACGCTACGTGTTTATAAATGATTTTTTTTCGGTGTTTGACGACTTTTTAATTAAACTGAAAACATCGAATTATTTATTCTCAACGAAAATTTCTACAAAGCTAGCCATTGCGCTATTAAATCTTTTATCCTGAGTTTGGCGGCGACCAGTTCCGGAATGTCGTAAGCGCTGATGGAATACAAATCGGCGCAGTGGGAAGTTCCTGAAATACACGCAACGCGTCTTAAGTGAATTTAAAGCGAAACGAAGCTTACCATTGACGACTATGACCGGAGCCATCGGGTTGATGTCTTCCAATACTCCGATGGCGTGCCACGGATCGACCGTGCCGTGGACGGAAACGAGCTTCGTCACTTGGGGTTCGATGGAACCGTAGAACAGGTTCGTCCTTTCGATTCCTGTGTCCATGATGTCTTCGCCGTACCTGCAATCGGTTCATTGGTGACGAAAATAATGACGTGGATTAATTAAGAATGTCGATTAAAAACTGAAAAGTCCTCAAGATTTTCTTCTGAGAAAGTCAATTTAAAAATCGGTTGCATCTTGTGACGATTTCCTCAAAAATTACTTGAACCATGACAAGTACAATATTTTTGAAAGTTTGGTTGGGTTGAGTTGGTTGAAAACCAGCAATGAACGTCGTTGGAAGAAAGCGTCGACGTTTCTGTTCCATTTCCAGCAAATTTAGATATATTTGGTTGGACAGGTCGAGTTAAATTGTTGGCCCAAATTGACGAATAATAGAAATAAATTTCCGCGAAAAAGCGATGAACGACCCCAACCTAACAAAATAAAACGACGTTGGATTAACTGATGGGTTAGGCCGGGTTGGGTTGGGTTCGGTGGGGTTGTGTCATGTTGGGTTGGGTTGATTTTGGATTGGGTTCAATCCAGCAATGAATGTTGTTGGACGAAAACGTTTATTTTGCATTTTCCAGAAAATTTAGACGTATTGGGTTGGAGAAGACGAAATACTGATGAAAGACTCCCAACCCAACCATATTAAATAACGCTGGAGAATTGATGGGTGCGATAATTTTTTTTTCTTGGTCTTTTCTTTAAAGATTGTTTTACGCATTTTATCAACAAAATTTCCAGTTTGCTTGGTTTGGATTTAAGTATAGTTGAATGTACGTTTAAATGTTTACTAAAAGATAACGTTAAGAGTAAATATTCTATAATTAATTATTTATTTATTATCCTTCGAGTAAGTATCATTTTCTAACAGCAAACCTTAAACCGCCGTAACTAAGTTTCGTTACACATAAATTCGTCGCGAAATATTTTTCACTTTGGAAGGTCGTTTCCAGGTGTTATACGGAAAAGTTTGGATGGGTTTCAAAAGAAAGATAGAAAGACTTAAAAAGAATTGTGGGGAACTTGTTTATGCAATAACGCAGATAAAAATCTGTCAACAATCAATTAAAGAAAAATATGTGTGTAAAATAAAGAAAAATGGACAAAGAAATGTACCGAATGTACAATATGTGCCTTATCTTGTAGGACTACAAAGGTGCAAGAAAAACCAAATTGCTTGCAAACCAAATATAGCAACAGAAAAAACACAATTTAACTTACCCGTAAAGCTCTTCGCACATTTGCACGAACATGGGAACTCCCCACGTTCCATTCCCAAATGGTTGCTTTGGAGATGTTGATGTTTGGTAGAATCCGTACTCCGTGCATGTTTGGTAGAACCACTGGCGATCTGTCAAATTTCAAACAAAACTTTTAGCATGAAATGCAACGACTTTAAATTAACGTAAATGGTTTAACATGGGTTGTAGAATTAAAAGGGCGAAGAGTAAAGAGAGAGAGAGAGAAAAGTGAGACAAACGAATTGAGCTGTGCATGTACCTCGTTAAATATTGTCGTTGACAAATTAGTTCCGACATATTGGTTAAAATGGCCGACATTCTTTGAAAAGGTTCGAAACTGATTAATTAAAAAAAACGACAAATTTCGAATACGTAAAGGTAATATTTGCGTTTATAAACAATCAAAACGCGTGTGAACGTGTTAAAGCCAATAAGATTTTGAATACGGTGGCAACTTGAGTTAGGTTGGGTTCCTCTCGTATTTATTGAAATTTGATTGGGTTCACCACAAATCGTTCGTTTATAATGACGTTATATTTTTTTGAAATTGAAAAACGCAGTAAAATTTCAGGAGAATCCAACACAATTAACTCAGCTAATTGAGAAATCCAATAGAATGTAATAGCAACTGACATTAATAAGATTTTTTACATTTTGTTAGATTACTTGGTTAAAGTTCGATGGGTTGGGTGTGGTTCCCCATATATTTGACTAGATTGGATTGGGTTGACACAGTTTGTTGCATGTAATTGAAGACGACAATGTTTGTTGTTTGCCTAAAGACATGTAAATGTAACCCAACCCAACCCAACCCAATTAAATTAAATTAAATTAAAATTTTACTGAACCCAATGCATTTCGACCAAATTCTTCTTATTATCATTATTACTTGTATTAATGATTTTTTAACAACGATAAATGTTGGACCCATACACAAATTAAAGGTAGTTACATTTTGGTAACTCATCAAAAATTTTGGTTGAATTAGGTTAGGTTTCACTCTTACTTTCTTTGTAATTTTTCAATTTTTTAAATTTGTTAATTGGCATGTTTAAAAAATTTTTTTTTTCTATTTGGGCGATTATTAAATTTATTGTAGTCAATTTGCTACAACACCTACAATTCTGACATGTTTTGAATTTTTGAATTTTGACTTTTTGACAGTTTTACAATTTTTAAATTTTTAAGGAATTTTGATAATATTTTGGTAATGTTTGATTTAAATTATGTTGGTATTTGGCGATTTTTTAAATTTAGTTAGTTGTATTTTTATTATTTTTGGAATTTTAAAATTTTCACATTTTGATTAATATTAATAATTTATAACATAAATTGAACATTTTCTTTTATATTTTTTGAAATTTTACACTTTTCCCATTTACACATTCCCATTTTTTGAATTAGTTTGACATAATCGTTTTTTTTTCAAAAATGTTAACATTTTGGGGATTTTTATTTTTGTTTGCGCAGTTTTTCACTATTTGTTATAGATTTTCGTTGGAAAACTTAAAAATGCAATATATTTGGTTTTAAAATTTCATGCTCTTTCTAAATTCATCATAAAAATTAGAGTTTCTATTTAAAAACTTATCGCTTACGTCGTAACTCAAAAACGAAATGCGATCTTTAAGTGGTCAGAGTAAAATCTCAATTGGCCGAGCTGGAGGCTGGAGGCAAACTTGAAGGCATTTGTGAGCCGGGTCTTGGAACTCGTACGTGAAGTTTCCCACGCAAGTGCAACTGGAAACACATTCGAGACAGCAAACCCAATCCAAGCCACCTTACATTTATTTGATTTGTTTTTGCATTCAACAAGTCAGTTACGTAAAACGTAACTGACACTTATTGAATGAAAAAAACAATCGGAAAATTAAGTTTAGTAAAGAAAGTCCAACTTCTTATAAACTGAATGCTTTAGCAAATATTTTCCAGCAGTTGTCGCTTTCTTCCAGTCAATTGGTTAATTGACTGGAACAAGCAATTGTCGGAACAAAATTATTTAATTTTAGTCAGAATCTGGGTTGAGTTGGGTTGAAAATTTATTTTGCAGTGTCTAAAAAACTTTGCTGCCGCCACGGCGAAGTTTTGTATGTTTTGCCGCCTCGTCAACCCGAATGAATTAAAAATAAATAAATGAACTCAGGTCAAATTAGTCATCAACTCAAATAGATAAAATGAGGACATTCATTGAAATGCAAACCCAAGGAAACCTTAAGCTTATCTTGTTCAACTTACAAAATCACAATGCATCGGCAATTCAGTTTTACTCGTTGTCAACTCGAAATTTTCTAAACCAGCTCAGCTCAAATTAGGTACCCAAGCCGATCAACGTGGGCCACTCAAATCAATCAATCAAACATCAACGTACAGAACCACACTATGTCGTTAATTGCATTTTGCCATTTTTAACAACCCAAACAATTAAAAAAAAATTAAATCCAACCCACCACAAATTAGGTACCAACCCAAGCCAACTCAAATCTTCTAAACGCAAACCCAATGAAATACACAACGTGTCTTCTGTTGCTATGATATAGCTGTAAACCAAATCGAGTTGAAACAAAAGCAAATTAATTTTTGAAACCCTATTTTTCACAAGAAAATTCCCAATCAACAATTGTGAGCAAAATTTGATCCAGTAAATCTAAAAGTCTGAAAAACTTTCTGCGCTGATTTCTTTAAACCTCCAAGTGGTCTAGTAGTTTAAAGTTGAGTTGGATTTTGTTTCATCTCAACTATAGGATAAATTTGCAGCGATTGGAACTGTTCGATAGTCAAATTTCTAAAAATTCGTAAATGCAAATTTTCCTCCCAATCAGGGAATGTAATTTGGTGCACACATTTTTATAGTACATGTGTGAAGAATCGACGGTAGAGAACATAACGCTACGAGCTTAGGAAACCGATAAGTAAAGAAAAAAGCGACATACCATCGTATGCACATGAATGAAAGTTAGTCAAGACGCCAAGTTCTTCGTTCATAAACTATGTCTACTATGAAATTGCGCTCATACGCAGACTTCTGACATGTAGTTGATTGAGTGAATTAATTTACAATATTTTGTTACGAACTACCGAAACACACAAATCCGTTTTGACAAAATGATAGAAAACGATGATCAAGAAAAAGATCGTACGTTATCTTGAGGTCCACTAGAGTTCATTACATATGTGCGTTCACTTACATATGTCGTCAGTAAGTCCTGTATACTGATACCACTCGACGAAATAAGCCATATCGCTGATGCACCATCCACCGTAATAGGAGGCCATGAAACCTGCTAATTTATCAATCGACCGTCCCGGATACGACTCCAGCTGCCTGCACACCTGTTCCAAGTCACCCGGTTGCGCGTACTGAACGTATCCAGCGAACGGGTTCCCCAAAGAACTGAAGAAGTATCCCCTCTCCGGCTCAGTGACGTCGATCCGTTCGCACGTACTGCAATTAACACGTCACAAAGCAAGCCACTGGATCAACAGTGGTGTACATTACTTGAATATGTTGGAGACGAAAGTGATGCCTTCCTGATTCTCGAGATGTTCTTCTATCTCTGCCACCGCCTCGCGGAGGATGTTCACGCATTCCTTGGAAGCGAGTTCAAGATTGTGGCCGACCACCTCGAAATATTCTGCAAGAGAAACACGAAATGACGACACCGTTGGGTTCGGCTGAGGAGGGTTTACCGTAAAAGTCAGCAACTGCTCTCAATGGGGCGCTTGAAGCCCACGATGCGTCTATTAAATGGGGGTATTTTATCCTCATCCATGTTGCCATGGTTGCCGAATATGATCCTCCAACGATTACGACCTGTAAAACATCTTAACTTTATTGGTGTTGCATGAAATGAACGAGAACTACCTCTATGACTTATTGGGTTGACATTGTTTAACCCACTTACGTAACTAGTGCCAACGTGTTGGGTATAATAAATAAAAATGTGGAATTTCCTTACCTTGCTGTTTTCCAAACTCGGTGTCGTGCTCTTTTTGTATTCGATGAAGTAAGCCAGATCGGCTAGGGCTTGGTCGATGTTCAGGTACTGCAAGTTTTCGGTGCTTAAATCTCTGAAAATTGCAGGGTATTAATTAGCAAGTCAACGTAATTTTTTTCACGTTTCGTGCACAAGTTAAATATTAAAATATGTCATTTTAAATCTATAAGCCTGAAAATTTTCATATTTGATTGAGATACGTGCACAAAAATCTCCACAGAACGACGTTTATAAAACGCATTGAATGTTAGCGCCTGTTCGGCCATTTGCTTCTGCGACTAACATTTACATTAATAACACTAGTTAAATATAAGCTTTCATTCAAATACAATTTTACTTGATTAGAAGAACCATAGAAATTAGCAATACAAACAAAGTTTGTACCAATTCGATTGGGTTGGGTTGAAAAAAAATTACTCAAAGTAATGTAAATGTTTATTCTATTGCTTTTATCTATTAAAACGATTTGCGCCAACTCTCGATAGGGTTGAGTGCTTGATATATACCATTTGCAGAAATATGATTTCTTGTTAATTTCATTTGACACATTTTTACATGACTCAACATTTTGACGGGCGTTCGTTACGTCGACGTTGAACGAAGGCAAATAAATCAGAGATTTTTTTCTAACGCTGGCCCAGTGACTGGCCGATAAGATTCAGTTTGTGTTTGCGTGTACGATCGATGCCACGGCTTGTTGTTTTATTGCATTATTAATAATATCGAACGAGGTAGTTTTAACGAATTTACAAATTTAAATATTTGTAAAAATATGTACAGTGTTATAAAATTCCTAATATAAACATTTATAAAATGGACGTGACGTGAAGTTTAATTTTCCCCGTAAGTTTTTTTTTAATTGTTTACGAATTGTTTTGTCGGATAGAGTTGTTTCGGAAATATCCCCGAGGTTGATATTTCGGACAAAGTTCTATCCATTGTTCGGTTATTTAAGGTTTATACGATGCAATTTTTGTTCGCGTTCCATTATTTTGATTTTATTGAATTTTAAGATAAATTCTTAGGTATTGGTAGGTTCTAAGTATTGCGTAAAAACCGTACAATTTTTAATTACGAAATAAAAAGTTATCACTGTCCGTTTTTGTATGTGATGTAATTGTGTGCACACTCGACATTATAAGAATTTTTATCTGCTCCAGGTTTTTTTGGTACACTTATGCGAATTTTAAATCGCGTTTTTATTTTAGTTTTTTTTTGTACTTTGTTGTACAAGATGAGTTCTTTACCAGTTTAAATTAAGGCACTCATTTCGTGTCATAAGATAGACTACTACAGGGATTTTACTCACCTGCCACGTTACGTGAGTTATATCATTTTATTCAATAAGACGGACACGATTTGTTTACCAAATATTTGATCTACTTTAATTTAATTTTTAATGTGATTGAGGTACCAGAATGTCTATAAAAAGTCGTTCATACAATGTGTTGAAATGTTAGCGTCTATTCAGCCATTTGCTTCTGGGAATACGTTTTAATAAATGACGTAACATTAAGTAAAATGTATGATTTAATTTTCGAAAAATAAAGAAAATTAAAAGACAATTTTTGAAAAATCTAAATTATGGCGAAACGTCAACGCTTAATTAAAAAACACGCAAAATATAGATCCAATGAAATTTGTCATTTCAAAAATTTCAAAAATATTTCATAAATTCGTGGGCTATGGGGCTAAAGACTGCAATTATATAATTTAATTCAAAAAATTCCAAAGTTGTTACATAATTCAGAAATGAAAAAAAAAATGTCAAAACTGTCTAAAATGGAAAAAGTCAAAAAATAAACAAAAGTGTGAGAAAACTTGAAATATTGCAAACAAATGCAAATGCAATTAAAATGATCAAAAGTTACACAATTGTAAAAAATACAACAATTTTATTGCAAAATATTTCAAAATATCTATGAAGTTTCTAAATGTCAAGAAAATGTCGAAGTATCTGTATTACGGAGGGATTTTAAACTTGGCAAATGCCGAATGACAAAAACCTGACAAAACTGTCATCAAAGTTTCCACCTAGCTATGGGGGGGGGGGGGCAAATTGCGTAAGTAAAAATTTTCTAAATGAAATCTGGTAAAATTTCTTAATCGAGAAGCATGCATGCGTTAGTGCCGTTGCGATTTTCGTATAAATTAAATTGACAGAATTGCAAGTTTTTTGCTGGTCTGTTTCGTGACGATTTCAACAATGAAAATTAGTAGAAAATGAACGAGATGAATGCGATATCAGTTATGATGACGTCATATAACTATTAAGTAAAACATACCTACACAAAGTCACCATTGTAGAAATGGGGAAATATCCGTTAAATTTGTAAAAAATAAAGAAACCCCTAAAGGTTGGTAAAAACTTTAACAAAACCTATTTCGATAAGGTCACCATTGGTCAAACACGACAATTTTTTATGTCATTATACGCTTCACGTCGCTTGGGAAGAGATTTAATAAAAACGTTGCTAATCAACGGTGTGTTTGAAAGAAAATTGACAAGTAACGGTGTATGAACATCAAATATAAAGTGAAGTGTAAATGCAAGGGCTTAAATTTTAATAAGAAGTAAAGAAGAATAATGTAGTGTTATTCGAAATCGTTCAATACCAGGAAGCAATCATAAGTGTTTAACAAAATTAGTACTCCACCCATCTCGAAATACCAAAATCAGTTGCAAATGAAATAAAGAAGAACTTGAAAAAAATATTTCTACTTAATCATTTCACCAGACAAACCCACGATGATATTACAATTTAAATAAAAAGAACCCTGAGATTAAACGCAATTGAGAATCAAGTTTGGGTTGGGTTGTAAAATATAAATTTCCAAAACATTAATATTAATTTTTATAACATTTTTGTATCATTGTGTTTTAATGAAATAAATTTACCATAACATTTCATAGGGTATGTATATTATAATTTATAATTGTGGACGCACCTTAAACTTGCTCCATTAATATTTATTTCTTACGCGATTTAACCAATGAGAGTGGAGAATGCATTACAATTAGCGATGTTGAATTGAATCTTCAAATTTGCGAAATCGAATTCGGAATCAAATTTAATATTTATTTGTTTTAACTTTCAGCGTATCGCAAAATAAATGGAAATATTTGTTCAATTTTCGTTCGTAAATTGTAAATATGATTTTTAAAATTTTATTGGTGTTTATTTTAATTTTTATATTAACTTTCTCAATAGACATTAACGATATGTACGAAAATCAACTCCATTGTCATTGCGAACCCGAACATTTGTGCGCAGAATCGACCAAGACCATTTAATTTTTTCAACAAATCCTAAATCTTACAGTCGAACGGATTAACATAACATTTTGATATCTTTATCTTATGTATTATCTTTGATCCTTAAGTTATTTACGTCCGGCTAACGTCTAACTACGACTAAAGCTAAAACTATTTTTTGTTTGAAATAGAGATACGTACAGTTTAACGAAACTTGATATGTTTGACGACGATATGTTTTGAAAGAATTCAATGAATGAATGTTACAGCTTATTCTCCTTGCATAGATTGTCGGGTAGATTGTCAGTGTCATCGTGACTCAACGACGCATGTTGAGTTGGTTACCTATTTCAGGCAATTTTATACTTTTTTAATCAGTTCGCAGAAAAAGAAAGTGTCAGCAGTTCAATTGCGTTGGGTTTGTTGATTTCGTTGTTAAAAAAACATATTGTTGTACTGACAAATTTAAATGCGTGTTCTTAGTGAAACGTAGTTTGTTAAATTCAGTAGATTGATTGGTTGATTGAAAGTTGTGTTGGGTAAAAAAATGCCATCAACCCAACCCAGGGTAGGTTGAATGGATTGTCAAAAATGCACAGAAAAATTGTTTTAACAAATTTAAATGTTCTTCTTAGTAAAAATGGTAATTGGGTTGTATTGAGAGTCTGGAGTTCGGTTGGGTTAGGTTGGTTTAGTGGAACTGCAAACTTCACTCATAAACGCTATTTCCCTAATTCCACAAACCACACCGTCGACGCATTAATGGATTCGTCACAAAGACTGTTCATATCGAACATTCTGATCAGTTTGCATAAAATACTCACTCCGTGGGAAAACTCGTGCCGTAGTATCTGTGTTCGGTGTAGAACATGTACCCGTTGTGGTCATCGGCCATGTCGAACATCAACCCTGTCATGAGCCAGCCGGGGTCTATTTCCCACTCTCCTCCCAAGTAGATGAAAATCGGGCCACCCTCTTGAAAGAACTGACTGTTGCTCAAATATCTCTGGAAACGATTTATGTGTTACTTCGTGACTGACTAAGCCAACCCCCAAAACTTTACCATTTCCCATGTCCTAGCATCGGACGGATTGAAGTGGTCCACCCTTTGCGTTATCCATTCGAAAATAGGGGCTCGAGCCTTTGCCTTTGGCGTTCCCGGGGGCGGAATTCCGTTCCGGAATTTCTTGAAGTGCTGAGCCTGTAGCAAAAACAATTTATCGAGGATTAATACGTGAAAGATTAGGTTTTCAATTCGAGTTCATGGGGTGAAATCATGTGAACGATCTAACAAACCTCTATTCACTATATTTATAGTTATATTATAATTTAGGAATTATATCTCGCTAATTTAAACAACTGAGGCAGTTATGACCTACATTCTTGGCAAGGGATGGTGGAATGTTTACACATAGGCACATCTGTCAGTACTTATGCTCTAAATAGGATTGTGTTAATTTAAATTGTTTGAATATATTAAATTTTTACCAACGAGAAATTTTACAATAAATCTATTTATATTTGTGTCTTATTATATCATGTTTCTTCGCCCAAAAACTTCACTAGTTTTATGCACCAAATCGCAGATCAATGACAGGTTAACCAAAACCCGTTCCAAATTGCACTAAAAACACTTACATGAGCAAAAATGCAGAAGACGCAGACTAAGAGAATAATTGACCAGTTCATCTTCAGCACTAAGAGTGAATTATATATTTTTTCTCTACTTATCGACTCATCGAGTACACACTCGAAGATTGCCTATCATGGTTTGTGTTTCGCGTGTAATTTTGAATAATTCGGCAATCTTGATTGATTGAGATATCCGCATTGACGCAATTGCATCATCATGATCTTATTTTGTGTCGTAATCGGTTGCCATTTTGGAAATCCTTTTAGCACAGTACCATAAGTACCTGTTGTGAATGATCGATTGGTCCAAATTTAGGTCAAATTCTGTAGATTAGAACTAAATTAGATGTTTAAGTGGCGCGGCGCTATCGATTCAATTGGATCCATGTTTTAATGTGACGTTGAGTTGGAGTGCTCTGGTACTGACTGCTGAACAGTATTCGAAGGAGAAAGTATGACAGTTTTAAATAAACTCTAGCGTCTTCTTTCATTTCTAAGAATTCCTTTGTGAGGTTCTTTGTTTCATTTGATTTTTTTTGTGTTTATTTGTACATATTTATTAGTTAATTTGGTTTCGGTTGGGTTGGGTTGGGTATCCTATGAATACATAGAAAATATATACTACGTCAGAATTCATTGCATTTGTTAGAATAATGGAAATACTCAACGTTGTAATCGCCATCTGGACTCGAAATGCAGTAAAAATAATAATTGACGTCATATAAACACGTTGTATAGTAAAACACCACGATTCCTGGTCAAGAATCTAGGTCACATGCATTGTAATTAGCAACTGTTTGCGCATGGATGGATGGATGACCCTTGTAGATCAGCATTATAAACGACTTATTACCCAAACAAAATAAATCGTGACAGTTGTCGATTATTTATTTTCAATAACAAAGTTTACATGTCAAGCCATTGCGCGATTAGCTCTTTTATTCTGAGTTTGGCGGCCACCAATTCCGGAAGATCGGAATCGTAGATGGAATACATATCGGCGCAATGCGAAGTACCTGAAATACACACAATATATCAAAGCGAAATAAAAACGCAACAAGGCTTTACCATTGACGACTATGACCGGAGCCATCGGGTTGATGTCTTCCAACGCGCCGATGGCGTGCCACGGATCGACTGTGCCGTGAACGGAAACCAGTTTTGTCACTTGCGGTTTGATGGAACCATACAGCAAGTTAGACCTTTCGATTCCGGTGTTCAGGACGTCTTCGCCGTACCTGTGTGATATATTGGTGAAGTGAGTTACTATTTGGTAATAATTTAGTGAATACGCTACATGAAAACGTCGAATTAAAATTGGTGTATAAACTTAAATATGTCGAAGCAATTTGCTTAAAAAACTCAGTCCAACTCAACCCAAGGATGTTGAACCCAATCGTATCAAATTGCGAAATAATTGAGTCAGTTGAAGCATAATTGAACCCAGCAAATTTCTCCCGAACCATAACGATAATTGGCCAACGTTGTAAGTAGGGGTTGTTGTTAAAGAAACACCAACCCAACTCGACTCAATGCCGTTGAACCCAACTGTATCAAACTGCAAGATAATTGACTTAGTTTGTGCACAATTAAACCCAATAATAATAGCGTCTGTTCGGCCATTTGCACATAACGCTTAATAGATTGCTAGATGGAAGGTTATTCCAACAAATATTCAATTCTTTAACGGTTATTAATGTTCAAATTGCAAAGTTGGCGCTGGTAAATTTTCTATTAAACGAATGATTTTTCTATTTCAATCATTCATTTGTCTATAGTAAGTTAGGACATTTCGAGTTACAAAGCTCAACATTTAAAAATAAATCCTGCAAGACACAAATATCCACGTATCCATCAAATATGTGAGAAACATCCAAATGTATCCCGGTTTACCTTAATAGTCATTTGCTGTCGCTACATCGTATCACGGCAATGTTAAATTTCACATTTTATACCAAAACACCCAACTTAGTATATCATTACTGACATCAGGCTTTCGCCTCTTCCAGTTCATAAAGAGTTTTTTGTAATCATGAAGCAGTTGATCTCTTTCGCACTATATTAACCGCATCAGCTCAGAATTTCTTCACCAAATTATCAGCAAACAATAACTAGCTTTCTTGGCAACCGTTCTGCTATATATTTCACTCATTTTGTTGTGATTGTTTTTTGGTGAATAATTCCGATAATTTCGAGAAAATTCCTTGCTGAAAAACTCGTCTTCAAATTCTGTATGTTTTAAACATCGGCCTTTCTATCTCAAAATATTATTATTCTAAGCTTCATCGGTTCACAGTTTCTGTAAGTTAGGTCATTTCGAGTTACAAAACTCAATATTGTTAAAAAAACATCCTGTATGAGGCACCAAATATGTGAGAATCATCAAAATTTATCCCGATGTATTTTAATAGTCATTTGCATTTTACACCAAGATACCAAATATTTCCCAACACTTTTATTAAAACCCTATTAGGCGGAGTTATTGTAATTTACAGGGATAACGTGTTTGCCCAATTTGTTTCAAGACGGTCGCAATTACACCCCTAACGTTAATCATTGCATGATTTAGTCTTTACAATGTTAACATATCAGCTGGTAGTATTCGTAATAAAATCTAATGATATTCTCTCTTTCCCATCGAAGCCAACCACAACCAAAAATTAAAACTAGAAAAAAACAACCAACAGTAGAAACGAGTGTGCACCAATCAGATAAATAAAAAAAAACACATCAACTCCATAAACCACACTATTGACTGAATTTGAGATGGATCCCCATTGACGATAATTCTGTCAAGTTCGTGAATATTGTACCAAAGTGGATGTGGTTCTGTTAATTGGAAGATTTAATTAGGATTTTGTTTTTAAAGGACTCATTCAGGAAGACTAATCGAGTTCACTCAAATCTGGTCGAATCACAACTTGGTTAACATAATATAAAAAAGAAACTTTAAAATACCACCAACGATAAAAATAAGTTTGGTATAGTATCCAATTAGAAATAAATTGGAAGCAACCCAACCCAACTCAACCCGACATAACCCAACCCAACTCAACCCAACTCGATCTAACCCAACCCAACCCAACCCAACCCAACCCGACTCGACCTAACCCAATCCAACCCAACCCTATTCTAATAATATATTCCATCAGAAACATTAAAGAAGATTGAAAAATATTTATCACTTCGATGACAATTTCAGGGATGGATTCTCATTCAAAAATATTTTGAAATGAGGTTCAGTTGGTTGAGCGGTACACGTTTACTTACCCAAAAAGATCTTCGCACATTTGCACGAACATGTCAACTCCCCACGTCCCATTCCCAAATGGTTGATTTGGAGATGTTGAAGTTTGGTAGAATCCATACTCCGTGCAGGTTTGGTAGTACCACTGACGATCTGCCAAATTACAAACGAAGTAAATCACGCAATGGAATACGACCAAACTTGTTCGTCAATATATAAACCACTCAAAATGACAAATTACAAACGCGTAAAGCTATTAATGTAGTTTATATTTAAAAAATGCCCGAATTTAGATCTCACAGTTGGTTTCCTGAGCGATTGTTTGAAAGCAAAGGGTATAGGCCGAGTCAATTAACAGGTGCGTCAAATTTCCTTCGTATATGCAATCGTTGATTACCCAGGCAATCGTGAAATTACAAACAACTAAATTCTCTCACTCGCTAGGTACAGAAAACTGAAAATTAAACGATGTAGGTCGAATACTATACATAAAAATAAGTAAGCAAACGACAAATTGGTCAATGCAGATTATTACCGTTCATAAATAATGCACAGCTCACCTGATACGAGAGCGAAATGTCCGAACATACAGCGATGTTTTAGTTGCGAACTATCGATACACACAAATCCATTTTAACCAAACGCGGGTATAAATGCCAACAACATGCTAATCGACTTTATTACACTATTTCATAAACTAGCCAAAGATAGTTCACTTACATATATCATCGGTAATTTCCGTGTTCAAATACCACTCGATGAAGTAGGCGTAATCACTGATGCACCATCCACCGTAATAGTAGCTCACGTAAGCGGCCAATTTTTCAATTGAGCTTCCCGAATACGACTCCAGTAGGTTGCAGTGTTGTTCGATTTCACCCACAGCCGCGTACTGGACAATTCCAGCGAACGGGTCCCCCAACGAACTGAAGAAATACGCCCTCTCCGGTTCCGTGGTCTCGATCGGGTCGCACGTGCTGAAAATCATGTATCACAACTCGAATCACTTGGCGAACGTGATTACTCGTTACTTGTATAGATCGGAGACGTAAGCGATGCCTTCTTCAGTCTCAAGGTGTTCTTCTATCTCGGCCACCGCCTCGCGAATAATATTCACGCATTCCTTGGACGCGAGTTCGAGATTGTCGCCGACCACCTCGTAGTATTCTGCAAGAGGGATTAAGTTTTTTAGATGTCAAACTTTTGATTTTTTTTTAATTAGCTTCATTATTGGTTTTACCGTAAAAGTCAGCAACAGCTCTCAACGGTGCGCTCGAAGCCCAGGCTGCGTCTATTAAATGGGGGTATTTTATTCTCATCCACGTGGCCATGCTCGCCGAATAGGACCCTCCAACGATTACGACCTGTAATACAAAGTCAAATTTTAGTACCGTTCGGTTATTTGCGAAAAATCGCTTCTAAAGAAACTTCAAGACCCAATGAGGTCTAACTTGAGTGTCCGTTGAAGTGCTCACGTAATTCACTTAGAATAACTGGTGACATTGCAAAATGTTAAGCACTTACCTTGCTGTTTTCTAGACTCGGTATCGTACTCTTTTTGTGTTCGATGAAGTAAGCCAGATCGGCAAGAGCTTGGTCGACGTTCAGGTACTGCAGGTTCTTGGTACTTATATCGCTGAAAATCCCCATTAATTAATTAGTTTTAATAATGAAATCGCCGAATTATTTTAATGTATTAGCGCAACCTATGGGTTTGGATTGTTGACTTATGAAATTTCACCGTTAAAAAGATTTAAAATATTGGTAGGTCGTTGTGACTGGACTAGTCATAAAAGTGACAGAAGTATTGCAATTATTAATTTAACGTTTTAATCTTCGTGTTTTATTTACTACAGAATTACAAAGTTACAGAGTTACGAACTCTGTTGATGACAGTAGTGGAGCAACGTTCCTCTTAACATTTATGTCAAAGTCATGCATACGAAGGAGGAAGAAGGAGAAAATGAGGATGCGCAAGCTGTCTACCTCTGTATTACATACACTACATACAGTGACTGATGGTCGCCAGACAGGTAGATAGATTGGTAGACATGGAGGCCATGTAGGCCAAATAGATATGCATACAGACTGGTAGACCGAAAGGTAAACTGATACATAAGCCGCTTGTTCCCTTTCAGATTTTCGTGTAAATTGGAATCTATATTAAATTTTGAACATCGGGTTACGTAAGTTGGGGTGGGTTGGATTAAATTTGACATTGGGTTGGGTTGGGTTGGGTTGGGTTGGGTTGGGTTGGGTTGGGTTGGGTTGGGTCGGGTTGGGTCGGGTCGGGTCGGGTCGGGTCGGGTCGGGTCGGGTCGGGTCGGGTCGGGTCGGGTCGGGTCGGGTCTGGTTGGGTTGGGTTGAAAACAACAAACAAAATAATTACCAATGTGCATAAATCTCTGGATTACTGCCCAATTAAAAAGGATAACGCGGAATTAAAACAAAAAAGGAAGAAATCACAAGAGAGATAGAAAAAGTCAACTGAAGAGTGAACTGTACTGGAACAATAGAAGAGGCAAAAAACTAAATAAAAAAGGGAAAGGAAAAATATACGACGACAGAGAAGACAAGGAATATGGAAAAGAAAAAGCAGTTGGGAACTGGAAGAAAACAAATAAACGGAATACAATGAAAATGGAAAGGGAAACGAAATCGAGATAATTAATGAATTTCAGGGGGCGAACCTGAAGATACTGACAGTAGGGGAAACAACGCACAAGGGTAATGGAACTGTGGAAATGGAAAATGAACATTTACTAATGTTTAGTGGAGTGGGAGAAAAACAGAGAGGTATTACTGGAATCGGATGTATAGTGCACCGCGACGCAAAAAATACCCTAAAGAAATGTGAAGCAATATCAGAAAGAATCTTAACTATATCGATGGAAAATAAGAGGGACAACGAGCAATAACATGGTCTGGACGAGAACGAGAAGAAAGACAAGAAAGTTACATTTTGGGAAAACTTAGAAATGACAGTAGAAACAGCAAGACGAAATATATTCCTAGCAAGGGACATATATGACAAAGAAGGGAAAAGAGAATGAAACAATATCAACTGGAATTCCACCTAATTATAGCAAACACGTTTTACAAACATAAGGATATACATAAATATACGAGACAGATGTGTAGAGGGGAGAGGTCAATTATAAGCAACTGTCATAAGAGGTGTGAAATGAAAATGAAAATGAAAAGTGGGTACGAGATAAACAGTAATCACTATCTATTAGTGGCAGAATCAACGTAAAGGATGAAGAATAAAAGAAAGGCGAGATAGAATATAAAATGAACACAGAAGTTATAAGATCGTACAAATTAAAGGACATACGAAGAAAGGGTAAATGAACAAATTCAAAAACTGATGAGCTATGAATTGAAACAATGAGGAACGTATTCAGTAAAATTATTATCGAATTAGAGTTGGGAAGCGTGTGAGACAAATAGACAAAGTGAGCATAAAAGGCAAACAGCATGGTGGACAGCGCAGCTTAACGTGCTGTGAGCAAGTGAAAATTAAAAGAAAGAAGAGTTGACAACAATACCTAAATACGAAGACGCAAACTATGAGGAATATGAAGAGCAACGAAGTAGAACAAAGAACATGGTAACCGAATCAAAGCAGAAAACATGGATAGAGTTCGGTGAAATGGTAGAGTGAAATATTAAAAGTAACCAGAAACTGTTCTACAGTCTTGAAAACCCAAGAGGCAATAAAGTAGGCAATCTATTAACAAAATGAGAGAAGGGGGAGATACTAACGAAAGAAAGAGAAATAATAGATAGGAACATTTCGTTCAGAAATTAATGGAATGACGAGAAGTTGAACAGCGAGAGTGGGAACAGGAAGCGGTAGATCAAGAACAAAAATTAGAAGGAGAAATGGTAGAAGAAAATACCATGGACTACCATAACTATGGAAGAATTAACAGAAGTCATTAAAAGATCGAAATATGGAAAACCACTGACCAGATTAGGGCGGAAATGGTTAAAATGGGAGGTGGGGGAATAGACTTGCTACTAAAAATTTAGAATAAAGACTGAGAAATGCCAAAACAATGAGAAATAGGGCTGATTGTACCAATATATAAAAAGGGCTCTAATAATTAAGTACTAGAAAAACGACTAAGAAAACAAGTAGAACCGACATTAGCAGAAGTACAGAGTGGTGTCAGAATAGGTAGAAACACATAACATATTCACGTTAAAAGACATAATAATAAATAGAACATTGACAGCATCAAAAACAGCATATTTAGGCTTTCTAGACTTAGAAAAAGCTTTTAACAGAGTACCAAGAACGAAAATATGGGGAAATTTAGAGAAAAAGAACATAAATAAAAAATTAACAAGAGTAATAAAATGCCTATGCAAAGAAATCATAAATTGGGTCATTGGGTCAAAACCGAAATATTCGTAACCAACGAGAGGGTAAGACATGGGGGAAGTTCAATTCCGCCTCTGTTGATAACCTTCATGGATGAAGTAATTAAGAGCACAAAACTGACAGCGAAAGCACTGTATATAAGATACAGAAAACTTAATCAAAGTGTTTGCATTTGGATCTAGGTGAAAACTTTAAGGAATGGGATGAAGGACTGAACGATAAAGGGATGAAACACAAGAATTATGGTAGTATCAGAAGAAATGAAACGGACTCAAATAAAATTAGAGGGTGAATATATCGAACAGGTCAACAATTATCAATATATAGGAACGCTGCTGAACGAAAAAGGTAGAGAGGAGGAAGAGCTGAATAATCGACTAGACATAACAAAGATAACAAAAATGCAAGTGAATAAAGTAATATATGGGCCTATTTAAACTTACAGGTGTGATAACATCAAAGGAAGAAAGAAAAATGAGAGCAAATCAAGACCAAAGGAGACCTGGGATAATATAATAGGAAGAATTTTAAAGAAAACAGCATGGACAGAAGCAAAGAAACTTGCACAGAGTATAGAAGAATGGAAGATTTTTATTAAGAGTTGATGAACTCTTACCGCCCTAAACTACGTACATAAACTCAATTTATTAAACACTTAAACACTTACTCTGTGGGGAAGCTCGTACCGTAGTATCTGTGTTCGGTGTAGAACATGTACCCGTTGTGCTCATCTGCCATATCGAACATCAACCCTGACATGAGCCAGCCGGGACTTATTTCCCACTCTCCTCCCAAGTAGATGAAAATCGGGCCTCCTTCTTGAAAGAACTGGCTGTTGCTCAAGTATCTCTGGAAATGATTACGATCGCTACGTGACTGAGTAAACCAAGTCCCAAAACTTTACCATTTCCCAGGTCCTTGAATCCGACGGATTGAAGTGGTCGACTCTTTGCGTTATCCACTCGTAAACCGGGGCACGAGCCTTCGCCTTTGGTGCTCCCGGGGGCGGAATTCCATGCCGGAATTTCTTGAAGTGCTGACCCTGTACCAGAAAAGATGAAGATTATACCACCAGAGATTTTTACATCAATTTATCAAAGTTTAATTAAAGCCTAGATATTTTTTGGCTTTGATTGTAAACAGTTGCAGAAATTAATAGGGTGCGCTGGAAGTCGTAAATATTTGGTTTAAATTGCCACGGGCAAAAAAAATTGATATTCGACAATTTTATGAGAAATGCAGCTAATGTTCTCAATATTAATCCTTCGGTTTGACAGAGTTAGAATTGAGTGACGCGTCCCCCAGTGTTAACATTTCGAGGTCTCTTGAATCGCTCTATATATAACCAACCAATTAATCAATCGAAGCTCGAATTTCAAATTAACAATAATTAAAAAAAAATTATGTGTATAAGAAAAGATATACTTTGGCGACGAGTTCGTCCAAAAATAATTTTCGCTGGATTTACGTTGGGAGACCGAAAATCGTGCATTAAAGCACACATCAAAACTTGGTTGCTCAAAAAATAATACAAAATCCTACTAATAGTACTTACGTAAGCATGGTGGGTGCAGAAAATTGCAACTAGAACTATTGCCCACTTCATTTTCGTAACTGCAAGTGTATTAAAACTAGTTTTCTACTTATTGGCTTATCGAGTACATACTTAAAAATTTTATCGATTATTTCAAAATCATATAGTTTTTTTTTCATGAGCAGTTTTTACAATTGGTTAAGTTTGATTGATTGACACGATGCTTTGCCTATCGTAGGTTTTAGAGGCGTACACGTGTACCCAATGTTTAAAGATGGATTTATGGAATCAGTAATTTAATCTAAACTATAGAAACGTATGGACTATGTTAACCGAAGTGACATCAAGAAGACGTCGTGAACTATTTAAGAGTTGGATTTCACAACTTTGGTTTTCAAACATTTTCATTCTGCAATCCAACCCAACCCAACAGAACCCAACCCAACCCGCCCCGTGTTTTAAATAATATTTTTATGGCAGAAAATTTAAGTTATTAAGTTAATAATGCTATAAAAAATAAGCAACACAAGGGGCGCAGAAACTACTCAGATTAGCATTGGAATGAATGAATGAATCAATCAAGAGTATTGAAACCAATTGAATCGTTTCGTTCTTCTTATGACCTTTTCACAAACAAATCCCAAATGTTGCAAGTCACTAACTGTACTAATACCCAACCCAATCCAACCCTACCCCGTATTTTGAACAATAGGAGGAATTAAAAGAAATTTAAGGAAAAAGGAAGCAATTCAAGGAACACACAAATTACCCAAAATTCGCCCATTGGAATGAATGAATCAAACAAGATTTGTTGAAATTGGTTCGATCGGAAAAAAATAATGGATTCTTGGACGATCGTTTCGTTCACATTATGAGCTTTTCACAAACAAATAACAAACGTTGCAAGCCACTAATTGTACTAATATATCCAACCTGTTTTCACATTTATTGAAGACCTAATGCAAAAAAAAAGAAAAAAGGCAATAATATAAACTACAAAATAAAATATTATGTAACCGAAATATTAAGATAACTACGTTGATGTTAATTGTGCATTAAAATACTATGAAGATTTTTGTACTACTTCCTGTGCAGATTTTTTGTACTTTGCATTTATTTTCTATTACATAGGTCTTCTCATTTAAGTCTTCGTGTTTTTTTTTAATTGATATTAGTTTCCTTTCATCATTTTTTTCTATTTCGCGTATTATAGTTTTTACATTTTTTAATCGTGGTGTGATACATGTTGTGTTGTTTCGTTTTCTTTTGGTTCTTACGGTCTAGATTATTTGATAAAAAACAACCGCTTGTTACGTTTGTTATATGGGTTGTGTTCGGTTGGGTTGGGTTGAGTTGGGTTGGGTTGGGTTGGTTCTTTCGTTAGGTTCCATTTTTTTACTTCTATGTACTATGATTTTTACATTTTTTTAATGGTGGTGTTTTAAATGTTGTGTTGTTGCGTCTTCTTTTGCTTCGTTGGGGCTTGCGCTTCAGATTCTTTTATGAAAAACAACCTTCGTTAGGTTTTATAATTGTTCAATTTTTGTTAAAAGGTTGGGTTGGGTCTGGTTGAATTGGGTTGGGTTGACTTGTATTGGGTTGGGTTTTGTTGGTTTGTTAGTTTCCATTTTTTTTTATTTCTGCCTATTATGATTTTTACATTTTTTTAATGGTAGTGTTTTAAATGTTGCGTTGTTTCGTCTTATTTTGCTTCGTTAGTATTTACGCCTTACATTATTTTATGAAAAACAACCTTAGTTAGGTTTTGTAATCTGCCATTTTTGTATGGGTTTTGTTGTCTTGGATTGGTTTGGGTTGGGTTTGATTTTATTGGTTTGTTGGATAGTTCCCAATTCTTCTTAATTCTACGTATTATGATTTTTATTTTTTTTTCATGGCATTGTTTTAAATGTTGTATGGTTTCGTCTTCTTTTACTTCATTTGGGCTTACGCTTTAGATTATTTTATGAAAAACTACCTGCGTTAGGTTTTATGATATGTCATTTTCCTTGTACAGGTTGTGTTGGGTTGAGTTGGGTTGGATTGAGTGGAGTTGGGTTAGGTTGGGTTGAGTTGGGTTTGGTTTGGTTTGGTTTGGTTTGGTTAGGTTTTGGTTGGGTTTGGTTGGGTTTGGTTGGGTTTGCTTGGGTTTGCTTGGTTTGGGTTGGGGTTGTCATCCTTTAGATTTTACTATAAATTCTTGACTTATTTTATCTATTGTATGTCTGCTTTTCATAGTTGCAGCTTTCGTTCTTCGTTTTTGTTCTCATATCGAATTCGTTTTTCAATTTTCTTTTTTTAAATTTGATGAATACTGATCTGAGCTGAAATAAATTGAATTATTAACAGTCGTTGACACAACGACATTGACCGACAAGATTAAATTTGCGTACAACCGCACCTGCAAATAATTACAATAATTTCAAACATGTGGCGGATCGAATGACAGTATCATTCGACGAAATCGCCGAGTTCGCAACGCAGACGTATTTGTGAATATAGCACAGTATTACTAAACTGAAGAGTATGTTTGCTATGAGATGGTTGATTAACAAGGTTTTTTGTGGGTATTTCTAATTGGTGTGCATGCGATAGAATTCATTTCTCACGTGGGCGACTGTGGAAAAATTTTTAAATTATTTTTTTGCGAAAGTTTTGTTGCACTTGCTTACTATTACCAATTACAATTAATGCCTCTGTTTAAAGTACAACATTATTTCAAATGGAAAAATCGTGGATATTTTTCTTTGGATTATTTTGGGTTATACGCAAAGAGAATAAGAATAAATTAAACGAGCACCGAGGGCTAAAAATCATGTATCGACGATGCTATGAACATTTACTAAACAGGTCTGCATGAGACGGAATTTTTGGACGATATGTTAATAACTATGTTTCTTGTTAAACTGCTGACAAACTTAAAGAATGGCGAAACGATATCGTCCAATGATCCAATGTAGCATATTTTGTAGCATCTTAAAACCATTTAGTTCGTGAATCGGACACAACTGAAGAAGACAATTGAGTTTATTGAGATTCGGTTCATTGTTTGGATTGAACCTTCGGTCCGAAGTAATCAAAACGCACACCTCAACAACTAAACGATTTGTCCTAGCCCAACAGAAACTCATCAGAACTTGGGTTTTGATGTAACAGATTATATTTAAAAGCTGCTAAATTCGCGAAGCTTGAACTAGGTGTTTATATTTTTATTGGGTTTATCTTTTTATTGGAGTTATCAAAATTAAATTTCTTTTGTTGAACTCAACGCAATCAACTCCAACACAACTTAAACCAACTCAACATCATTAGTCATTATTTTTTTTGTTTTTGTTTAACACCACTTGAATTGGTCCCATTTGTGGGTTAATACTAACAAGTTTTCGACTTGTTCATGGTTGAGGTTCTGAACAATACTATGGACCTTGTTTATTGTGAAGTTGAAGACATACAGGTGAATGGACCACCAATTTCGATCCAAGTACAAATGACCCTATTTTTTTTTATTTTCAACCTCTTGGCATTAGACACGATTACGTGGAAAGTTTGTTCGCGAAGAAAATGTGATGAAGCTTTTCCGTGTCACAAACGTGATATGGACGATGGGTTAACGAGGATAGTTAGTGAAACGACGTATTTTTTAACTAAAACAAAAACATTCCTGCCACGTTATTATTTCATCTATAATTTTAGTTTGATCCCTGCAACAGCCACAATTTCACGAGCTCTTGGACTCTGAGTTTCGCAGCTTTCAGTTCCGGTATATCGTACTCGCTGATGGAGCTCAAGTCGGCGCAGTGCGAGGTACCTGCGAAGCAAATTCGACAAAGTTAATCAGAAAGTAATAAATTTGGGCATGGACGCTTACCATTGATCAAAATTGCCGGGGCCGCCTCGTTGAGATCTTCCAATATTCCCAGAGCGTGCCAGGGGTCGACGGTACCATGGACGGACACTACGTTCGTGATTTCTGGTGTAAGCGAGCCGTACATGATGTTTGTTCTTTTGACGCCGGTGTTGAGGACATCAGTATGGAAGCTGCAAGTTGATTACTTTCGATATGTCACAATTTTTTTTAAAAATCTTTGTGGGGATGTGGATTGGTCAACTCGATGTGGGACATGTCTGGACAAAAAAACCTCAAAAATGGGTCGTGTAAAGAAGGGTTATCCATTATGTATGAGGTATTGCAACGTTGGAAGCTTTGTCCACTGAAAAAATGCATTGCCAGCATTAGTTCTTCAAACCTATTTGCCTAGAAGTCCTCTATATCTGCCCACAGCATACTCCCTTATCCACCCAAACAGACTCAGTATTTTTCCAAAACCTTCACGCATTCCCAGCTTATCTCCATGTCGGTTCTACTTTACCCATTGCCCTACCGACTGCGCCAATTAACGTTGCATTAACTCATTTGAAATGAACATAAATTAGTGTTCGCTTGGCCAGTCTGAAAAATCGATGAGTTTACAATTTTAGTAATATTGGTAGTGGGGGCGGCCCAATGGATGCGTGGGTGTTAATTTTGATTAATTCTGAGGATATAGGGTATACGTAATAAGCACTGCAAAAATACTGCTGCAATTTTAATGAGAATTACAATGGGCCAGGGTTTTCATTTTGAGACGAATGAAGGAGTGGTGGGAAGTGCAGAGTATGATCGAACTATATCCTACTGACTGCGCCAATTGAATAGAATGTGGTGTAGTATACTTGGTCATGTGCTAACCTAACCCAACCCATAACCGAACATCATTCAACCTTTTGAATAAAACAGGATCTAAGTTCGGGTGAACCCCAGGCATATCATAGGTCCACTAGCCATGGCTGTAGTGGCTATAGAACAAGGTAACTGCGCTGGTAACGCTGAAAATCACACCGATAGTCAGCTGACAATGGTGACAGCTTATTAGGTAAACTCCGTGATAAACTGGAATCAAATAAAAGCTAGGATCGTCTCTAGATCGCTGCAGACTACATCGGAGAATTTATTATTATTTCGTATTTTGCGAACCGCTCCCACTCTCCTGAGTCTACGTTTCAATGATTTAATTACGTTCTATTTTATTTCGTTATTAATACGAATTTAGGAATTTGGAAATCAGTCGGGAGCATGTTAGCAAATTATAACTCCATCGCGGAACGAACTGTAAATGCGACGACCAACGCAATACTTACGTTTCTCCAAACAGATCGGTGCACATGTCGACGAAGAACTTCAACTGGAACGTGTTTCCGAACGGTTGTCCATCGGACGTGGTCGTTTGGAAGTACCCGTACTCGGTGCACGTCTGGTAGATCCACGCGCGATCTAAACGACAAAAACTTTAGCGACTTTTTCGCGCCTCAACGAATCAACTTACAGGCGTCCCTGGTGTTGTTGTGGGACGAGTATATCTCGACGAATGCGTCGTAGTCGTCGATGCACTCTTCTCCGAAGTAATCGCGGACGTACCCGGTCAGCTTGTCCAGCGAAGTTCCCTCGAAGCTCTCCAGAAGGTCGCAGTCGTCTTGGATCGACGTCTGCCCGGCGTATTGGACCAGCCCGGCGAAGATTTCGGCGATCACGACGTTGAAGAAGTATGAGCGGTATGGCTCGTCGTTCCTGGCGCGTTGGCACATCCTGAAAATTGGGAGAAATTAGTTTTTGTTTCGGCGCCGGGTGGCGAGTTACTTGAAGGTGTCGGTGATGTAGTCGAGGCCTTCTTCGGTCGTCAGTTTTTCTTCGAGCTGCTCGACTGATTCCTTGATGGTGGCCAAGCATTTCGGCGACACCAGTTCTATGTTGTCGTTGACGACTTCGTAGTATTCTGAAATATCGAAATTACGTAGTGTGTGATGTTGACGCTTAATCGTAGAAGTTGGTTATTCCCTAGGTTGGGCGCCAAAGTATAAATGGATGTGAAGGACCTGATGAATCAATCTAAGCAATGGTAACATGGAGGTGCTCTCTTTCACACAACCTATTTAATGTCTACTTTTTCAAGGTTATGCGACTTGAAATTTGTGCCGTATACAACTTTCTTAATATTCTTATAATTTGTGATGGGCAATGAATGGGACATAGACATTCTACAAGATGAAGTGTTAATCTTTTTATAAACTTCGTGATCCCAACATATAATGATAAGGTACACGTCGTTTCTTAATCATTATTTTTATTGCTAATGAATAACACTCTTAATTATTAATTTCGCAAATCTATTTATAAAATGAGGGATTCTACATAAAGCTGGCTTTTAAGTTCTGTCACTTAACGATGGTACAGATGGTAGCTAAATTGTGTATACAAGATAAAAATATTTTGCAAGTTTATGACTTACCATAGAAATCAGCTACAGCTCGTACTGGGGCGCTGGATGCGTATCCAATGTTAATTAAATGTGGGTACTTCATTCTGGCCCAGGTTGCCATAGATGCAGAGTACGATCCTCCAACGACCATCACCTACATGTTGCTTGAGTTACTATAGCAATGTTTAACTGTATACTAAACTAACCTGACTGTTCGCCAAGCCAGGGATTGTAGCTTTCTTATATTCTATGAAGTAGGCGAGATCAGCTATGGCCTGATCGAGCGACAGGAATTGTAGATTCTCCGGCGAAATGTCCCTAAAAAAGTATTTCATTGTAGATGAAACACAAATCTCTTTATAAAACGAGATATATCTCGTTACCATAAATGTATAAAAGTGAAATACATTATTTCGCATGTAAAGATAAAAGTAATCCATTGTGAAGTGCTGCTGGCCTAATAGCAAAAAAGCCGAAGTATTTCTTACCTTGATTATGAAACAGTCTTAATCTTAATTTATAATAATAATAATAATATATGTTTTACGTTAGTCTATTTGCAATGGTAGTGGGATGAAACATATGGAGTCTTCAAACTGCTTAGTTCAGTTAACTTCCAATTTAATTCAAATCTATTTATAAATTCTATCACGACAACAGCAGATACTGATAACGGGGGTCCTTGTGAGACAATTTTTTTCGAGATCGTTCATCTAAGAAGATGAAGATGCTTATAGTTATAAATAGCACACATATTTATTGATCAAAGTGATTTGATTAATGGGTCCAGCACCGAAAATTGCATTTGTTTCAAATCAAATATTTAGTTATAAACATTTTTGTTACACATTTGTTGTAGAAAATTATATAAGTATGCGTATGTCACGAAGTTCATAGAAAACGAGAATTTCTAATCTTACGTAGTAAATCAATCTAATCACAACGTAACTTGTGGGAGAAGAGGAAAGATAAATTCTACGAAACAATTGTGATATATGTATCAAGAGTATCCTGATGTACGGAGCGGAATGTGGGGATGAAAATAGTAGATAGGATGCACCAAGCACAGATCACTGAACCTGGGTAAGCCAACGCCCCATTACATAGCAATAAAGGAGACGGGGAGCAAAAGGGTGTGCGTAGAGGCAGGAAAAAGAGCGGCGAGGTACGAAATGACCGCGAACGGGGTAAACTCTACTAATTCGATCGAGTTTTCTTGATACGTAATCAATGTGGGAATGCAATACCGAAATCTTGACATTCAAGTTTCAGGCCTTCGTAAATCTCACTAGTTTAATTTCCTGGCTACGCTATTGTAAATAACGCATCTAATTATTTTTAACTTATTATGTTGCGTTTGATTTGATCGAAACTAAAACAATATATATTAATATATTTTAACAGAATTAATATATTTGTATCGAAAGGACTAAGTTTCTTACATTTCTAAATTAAATTGCATTTCTATAGTCACTATGGGTAGAAACTTCACACATTTCCTGTGGACTTCTATATATTTTCAGAAGAAGCATATGATATTTTAAATTGCAGAGATTTAAAAAACAGCCAGGATCGCTAAGTGATTTAAGTGATAATCAGCAACCATGTCATTTAAATTATATTACTCAGTAGTCCTCTGACTAAATTGTTCAAATGATAGTCTGTAACCAGGACGAAGTAATTTAAATGATAGCCGGCAGTCAGGATCAAATCATTTAAACGACGATCAAGTCATTTAAAAGATAGGCAGGAGTCAGGATCAAGTGACTTTGAAATTAATCCAACCCAACCCAACCCAGCCGAAGACTAATTGAATAATATCATTGTTTCTATTTTCTATTCAACAAAGTTGCGTCATTAGGTGTTGTTTGTTGCACCTTCAGTTTGTGTATTTTAGACAACATTAAAATTTTTCAAACTTTGGCAACATTTGTATCTTATACAATGTTGACGATTTTGACATTTTGTAGATTTTTATAATTAAGCTTGACAATTCTGTTAATCTACAGTTTGTGTGTATTAACACGGTATATACGTCGATACCCACACGTTCGTGCTGCTACGTAGTTACAGTTATCTGCTTCGACCGACTAAATCGGTACTGTCTAGACTTGGGACTTGTTTAGCAGCCATGAGCACAAAAAGCCGCTTTGTTGAAAATAATAATAATTTCAGCAAATGTAACGGCTGATGACAGCTGTTTCGGCCTCTATAGGCTCATCAGACCACGACACATACATTCGCTGAAGGACATCAAGTCATGCAAGCATACGTGACGAAAAAATGTGTTTTAACGCCATCAACCCAACCCAACAATTTTGTCAATTTTTGACATACTTGACAATTTTAACAAATTAGATATTATTTTGAGTTGGGTAATCCTGCATAAAATTGTTGATAAATTATTAATTTTTTGCGATTTTTTACATTCTTGACAGTATGTATTTTCTTTATTTTTGTCAATTTAGAGACGATTCTCCAATTTTGACATTTGGGACATTTTTCTTCAACGTTAACTATTTTTGACCCTTTTGCAGGTTTTAAAACTTTTTTTGTTAACTTACCAAAGGTTCATTTCGCCATTTTTTACATTTTTTGAAGCTCGAAGTTTACGTTGTGGACATTTTTCTTAATTTTGTAGTTTTATGAATTTTTGACAATAATTTTGACTATGTCTATTATGTTTTAATATTATTTCGCATTGCGCATTGCGTTTTAGAACATTTAGAACATTGTCAAATTTTGATAATTTTACTCTCTAATTGAGTGGGGTTGGGACATTTTTTAAATTAATTTTTAATGCTCAGATTTTAAATATATCCCCAATTTTGACATTTGGATCAATTTTAACTAATTTTTAACAACTTTTTATGTTTTCAATTTTGATTTTTGACGATTTTCGATATTTTTGCAGTCACCTGGTGAATTATATGTTATTTTCAATTATTTGTATTTTATTTCCGTTCATATTCAGTTATTTTTTCATTTCGATTGGTTTCGTTTGAGTTCAATTATCAGTCATTTATTTATTAGCGTTCATTCGTTTATGGTTCATTTGCGTTGTTTTATTGAACTTGTTTTCGTTCTCCTGCGTTTGTTGCTTTTGTGACTTGCTTCGGAATTTTTGAATCTTTTTTGCTTTTCTATTTTCATCTTGCATTTGTTCTTCGTTGTTTTTGTTCATATATTTTTATTATATATTTTTTATTCTATTTCTTCCGAAAGCTGATATTTCCTGTAATTGATCACCTGCTTTGCATATCGAGATCACGGTCATTTGCTACACAAAAAAGATAATCCAACGAAAGGTGACCTTTCAGTACCGCATCCCATTTCAACCCTCGTGGGGTTGAAATGGGTTGAATAGCTTACGTAAACTAACACTAATTTCATGTTACTCACTCTGTCGGATAGCTCTGGCCGTAGTATCGGTGCTCGGTGTAAAACAAGTAGGCGCCGTGGTCTCTGGCCATGTCGAAGATTTGACCGGTCATGATACTTCCTTGGTTGATTTCCCATTCACCACCCAGGTAGATGAACATCGGACCACCGTCTTCGAACCATTGGCTGTTGTTCAGGTATCTCTATAAATGATCAAGGGGTCTTAAAATTCTAAAGGCCTTAAGCTACTTATATAATTTGGTCTAATCAACCTCTATGATTCTGCGTTCTTGTAAGAGATGATTTTAAGTTCGTTTTGACGACATGGGACCACTGGCAGAGATCGCGCGATTGAGTCACTTGAATTCATTTATTTGAAGTGCTTTTTTAAGTTTATAGATTTTTATTTATATGTTTATAAATAAAAATATAACAAACAAAGCAAAATGTTACGTCATACCATTTCCCATTGCCTCAAATCTGACGGGTTGAAGTGGTCAACCCTCTGCGTGATCGTACCCCAGTCGGGAAAGGTGGCCTTCGCGTTGGGTGCATCGTCTGGAGGGGGGCCGAGTCTTGGAACAAACACTTTAGCCTGAAATAATTAATTTTCATGCATGCCCCTTAATTTTTTTTTAATTTAAATTATTCTTACGTTTCCAGTCAGGAAGGCTAGAAACAAAACGCAGGCGACCGCGTATAAAGACCCCATGGCTACTACTGAACTGGCACGACCTTAATTTTTTAAATATATTCTACGTTATCTTGAATTATTGGTATCTATGCACATTTTGAAGTAGTTTCAAGTACATTGACATGCGTGATTGATGAGATTTTTAAAAGTGATTTCCATGAGTGATTGTAATTTTTGACAAACAATTTTTTGGAGAGTACGAGTATGAGATAAATAACCATGATGTAAGAATCAAGTACCGATAGGAAATGGACAAATAAATGCTTTATGTTTGCTTCTACAAAAGTTTTGCAAAACGAAACAAATATTTTTATCAATGGTTAAATGTTGTGTTGAGCTTTATTACATCACGATCCATGCCGAGTTCTTATCAATATCCTTGCTCTATCAAATGATATAAAATCAGATCGGGTTTTCTGGTTTTTATTGAAATCGTTCATACACCAGCCCATAAACATCTGTGGAATTATTATTTCACAAAAATCTTCGCATTGATTCAAATTTCTTTATCTCATAAACTTTGTAGGTTCCACTATGAGCTTCTGAGAGTTGGCATTCAGAGGACCAATATCTACGGCTCGCCCAGTTCACTGTGTATTCTTGGCTCGCCGTAGGAACTTCAGAAAATCTCAATGACTCGACACCAGCAATTTTGATCAATGGTAAGATTTTATGTGGATTTTGGACAGAATTATTGAATTTGATTACAGGTACAGGATACCGGGAGGGAAATGGGCCAGGGAATGACACATTCCAAAATAGTACTGAAAGTTCCATCTGCAGCACGTACCAGGACACTGTTAGGTTTGGGTTGGGTTAAGTTGGGTTGGGAGCATATGCATAGGCTGGGAGTGGCTGAGGCCACTGAGTGCCGACTATGCCTTGAAACTGTGGAAACAGCAGAGCACGTTATGTGTGCCTGCCCTGCCGGGGACAATATCAGGTTCACAGTCTTTGGTGAGACAGAACTGGAGCTGGCCGAAATTGACAAAATCTCACACTCTAAAATCCTCCTTTATTTAAAGAGAATGGAAATTGAGGGTGAACTATAAATAGTTGTGAGCCACAATAGATCCTTGCTGTCGCACTGGAAGGGTGATTAAACGCCCTATTAACTAATAACAACCCCTGTACATGACCAGGAGGCGCCATTGCCCCTGGAAATTATGGAGGAGAAGGTGGTGGAGAGCTCGAGTGCTGAAACAACCCTGAAAGGGGGCGTAGAGGCCCGGAGCCACAATAGACTGGGCGGAGCCACAAGGAAATGCCTCAGTCGTCTACTCAAGTGCGGAATGGAATACCAAAGGGAACAAAAATAAGCCTGCGAGGACGGAGTAATGAGTACATCCGTCAAGTGCTTGCAGGCTAACCTGCAACATGCCAAGGCAGCATCTTATCTGCTTGGCAAGCGCTTCCAGGAAGAGCGGATCGATCTCGCCTTTATTCAGGAACCCTGTGTCTCCAGCACGGGCAAGATCAGCGGACTGGGGAACACCTCTGGCAAGCTAGTGGTATTCAACACAGGATGCAAGCCTAGAGCTTGCATGCTTGTCAGAAAAGAGATACAATATTTTGTACTTACAGATTACTGCACCGGTGATGCGGTGTCAGTCCACATGACCATCCCAGTGGCAGATTGAACATCGTAGCCTGCTCTGCTTACTTCCTGGGGGATAATGCGGAACTACCACCACCTGCGGTAGTAAGGGACCTAATCTCCTACTGCAAGAGGAAGAATGCCCACCTAATTGTTGGATACGATGCGAATGCCCACCACACGGTGTGGGGAAGCACAAACATCAACAAAAGAGGTGAGTCGTTGTTTAATTATCTCATAGGGGAAGGACTAATAGTTAACGTTGGTTCTGAACAAACCTTTGTTACGAGGAATCGTAAGGAGGTTCTGTGAAAGGGTAAACGATACCCCTAGCAGCGCACGAATTCATAAGATTCTATCCAGAGAGCCGACACAGATGCTCGGGGCGATAAAACGACCAGATGGCACACTTACGGACTCAGGAAAAGAATCGTTAGAGATTCTGGCCCAAACTCACTTCCCTGATTGCCTACTTCTAAGCGATGAAGTAAACGTCAGCCCGGTCCATATACGTGAGATAAACGACCAAAAAAAGAGGACTGGGCGACGCTGAAAAAAGTCGTCTCATATGAAACGGTTAGCTGGGCGGTTAAGTCCTTCCAATCGTTCAAGTCACCGGGAGGAGATGGTATCCTACCGGTACTACTGCAACAAGGACGGGAGACATTGATCCCGCACCTTGTCAGATTATTCTGAGCTAGTCTAGCATCGAATTACATTCCATCCAGCTGGACAGAGGTGAGGGTGGTATACATACCAAAGGTGGGACGAGTAGACCCACACCCAAAATCCTTCAGACCAATTAGCCTTATGTCCTTCATTCTGAAGACCTTAGAAAAGGTGGTTGATGGGTATATACGGAGGGAAGTACTAGCGACTAATCCCCTGAATGTCCATCAGTATGCCTATCAAAAGGGCAAATCCTCAGACCTGGCGCTGAACAACCTTATCGGGAAGATTACCCAATCCCTAGAGTGCAAGGGAATTGCGGTGGCTGCCTTCCTTGACATAGAAGGAGCGTTCAACGCAGCACTACCTTTATCCCTCTGTGAAGCTGTTGCAGCGAGAGGGGTGGCGCCTATGGTGGCTGACTGGATAGGAGCTATGCTCAAGTCCAGAACAATGACCACATCATTGTGTGGAGATACTATTTAGGGCCGTAAGAGGCTGCCCACAAGGAGGGGTTCTTTCCCCCCTACTGTGGACTCTTCTGGTGGACGACCTACTTGCCATTGTCAGCAGTTTGGAGGTCGACATACAGGCCTTTGCTGATGATATTGTTATTCTTGTAAGAAGCAGCGATGAAGCAATCATCTCTGCAATACTGCAAGCGCTAAATGTCACACAATGCTGGTGCGAGGGGGAGCAATTAGCCATAAACCCTCGGAAAACAGTTATTGTTCCATTCACCAACAGGAGGAAGTTTAAGAATCTCAAACAACCCATACTGAAAGGTGAAACGATACCATTGGTAGAGGAGGCAAAATATCTAGGGGTGACACTAGATAGAAAGCTCAACTGGAACTCCCATATGGAAAAAACGGCACAAAAGGCTAGACAAGCACTTTGAATGTGCCGAAGAATCTGTGGAAAAACATGGGGATTGGTCCCCAAGCAAATGTACTGGCTATACGTGGTGGTTATTAGACCATTACGTATGGCTGTATTGTCTGGTGGACTGTCTCCTCACGAAGGACAGCCAGAGTAAAACTGGCAAGCCTGCAGAGAATGGCCAGCATATTGCTAACTGGGACGTTAAGCACCACGCCGTCAGCTGCATGGAAGTGCTACTGGATCTTCCTCCTTTGCATATTTTGCTGCAAAGTGAGGCCAGGAAGGCAACACATCGATTTCATAATGCGGAGATGCAAAGGCCGCAGACATTGGCCTTCATGCGGAACGGGCTGTCGTCCGACATTGAAGCGGATGACATCCTGGGGATGAGGGCTGATACAATGTCTACAATATACAGCTTCGGACTGCCTTACAAAGTCATAGTTCCCTCTAGAGACGAATGGGAGCGTAATCAAGTCGCCCTGTTACAGGCAGATTCGAGCTGGTTTACGGATGGCTCTAGGACAACTGAAGGAGCAGGAGCTGGAGTGTTCTGCCGCAAACCAAGAACTGGATTAGAATTCAGTCTTGATAAGCATGCATCGATCCAACAGGCAGAAGTCTATGCTATTGAAATGTGCGCAAGAGAGCTATTAAAAAGTTCTCGGCAGCACAGGACGATAAAAAAAATTTCTGACAGCAGAACAGCACTGCAAGTCCTTGCTGACAATCAATGTACATTGATGTCGGTCAGGGACTGCCGCGCAGTGCTCTCTCAATTAGGGAGAGTCAACAAGGTTAGCCTGGTCTGGATACCCGGACATGCTGGAATAGAGGGAAACGAAGCTGCCGATTCCTTGGTAAAGAGCGGGGCTAACCGAAAATTTATTGGTCCAGAACCGGCTCTTGGGATTACAAGAGCCCTGGCCAGAAGGTCTAATAGGAGCTGGATGGAGCACAAGGTACTGAATAAACTGGCAGGAATGCCCGGGAATAAGATATTCCAAGTTAGTACTAAAGGGCCCATCTGCTGCACGTACCAGGATACTGTTAGGTTTGGGCAGGAAAGATCTGCGAACTCTGACAGCCCTGGTTACTGGGCATAACCGACTAAGGCATCACATGCATAGGCTGGGAGTGGCTGAGGCCACTGAGTGCAGACTATGCTGTGAAACGGAAGAAACAACAGAGCACGTGATGTGTGCCTGCCCCGCCGGGGACAAAATCAGGTTCACAGTCTTTGGTAAGATAAAACTGGAGCTGGGAGAACTTGACAGAATCTCACCCACTAAAATCCTCCTCTATTTAAAGAGTATGGGAATGGAGAGTGAACTATAATTAGTTGTGAGCCACAATAGACCCTTGCGGTCGCAGTACAGGGGCAATAAACGCCCCACTCAATTATAACTAACTAACTAACTAATAACTAATCTAATGTACAGGTACATTACACTGCGCAGATTGGCAATCGATCAGCAAACGCGATCTTCCGGAATGGATCTCCGTGAAAACTAGGGTGAAAGAATTGGTTGGTGGAGCTGTGACTGTTGTTTGTTGCTGCATCAGTAAAAACGATCAATGCAATAAATGCTTAGCGAGAAAAACGTTTTGTTTATGTTATAAAATTGGTTCCCTCAGACTGCCCTTACCACGGCTACGAACCCGAGCAATATATTTTACCCATGGTATGTTTAGTTAGATCTTGCATTTCTAGCATTTTGATTTCAAGCCAATGATAATTAAAGTAATAAAACTCCCGGAATATTGGGACAGTTGAAGAAAAAGGACAAGAGTCGAGATCAGAATAGGTTTGTGAGTAGAATGTGAGCGCGCTGCTCCTGATATCGAAGTACACACCTTGCGTTTATGTGACCCTAATACAAATCCAAGAAACGTTAAAATTTTACTTGCGCGTTGCTCCTGGTAGTGAAATATTCACCTCGTCGCGTTTCTGTGATCCTGATGCAAGGTCCAAAATTCTCCTTTTTTTGAACACACTTGACTAGATACTAAGTTCAACATTAAATCGCAATGCATTCAGAAATAAAACCAAAAATATCAACAACACAATTTATTTAACCACAACATTTATATACTTAAATTACATTAAATACAATGATAAAATATACAAAGTGCGGCTCGGGAGATCCGCTCAAACTAGAAGAGACAGTTACATCTAATTTGTAAATAATTTTTCGATGTTCGCTTGTCTATTTACAACAAATTTAAACTTTCTTTAGAATTTGTTTCAAGTGATAATTTTGTATAATTGAAATTGTAGAACGAATGACGGTCGACAATAATATAAAAGTAATGTCGTAATATCCACGGTGGATAAAACTTCTTGTCAAACTAGCTCTTTTACTTTTAGAGATCCCACCACACCTCGTACACCACGTACAAGCTACAATACTTACAAATTTTTTTAAATATTAAAAAGCTAATTACAAATACGTCGGTTAAAAATATACATAAAATACATATTATATAAAAGTTCTACAATTGTCGTCGATGCGCAACGATCTCAAATTACCAGCGTCGATTACACAGGGGTAAGATACATGTAATAACGTAAACCATTTGCAAACGAAAACGTCAACGATAGAATAAATTTTATTACAACGCTAGAACATTAGAAATAATATTACGCCATCTACTGGTCATCTGTAGGCTTAATATTACTCCTACGAGAGTTGTGGGTTAATTAACTCACGTCACAATGATTTTTGTTCCGAGAGATTTCACACACTCAAGTCGTTTTCTATCTTGTTTCAAAGTATTACAAGCAAATACTATACCATCCTAATCCTAAAAAGATATGTCGAAAAATAATGAACGACTAAAATTATATAATACAAGGTCTTTTTTTAAATAAAATTACCAACTAAATTGACTATAGACATGTTTTAAAATTGTTTCGCCGAACTGAAGACGAATCTGCGACAACAAAGGCACAAGTTTAGTGCTTGGAGTGGAACACAGGGTAAGTAAATCAAACGGAAAAAACGTCAGTTTCCCTAATAGTTCAGTCTTATCACATAAGTTTCGAATTTTCGACATTTGATCGTCAATCGGAAAAGAATCAAGCTTCACACGTAGCGGGGTCCCGCGGCGTCGTTCTCCTGTCTGCAAAACGTCATGGATATCGTCTTGCAGATGTTCAGCGCCACTCATGCATACGAGGACTCTTTCGTCAGATTGCTCGACGTGCTCGAGCGACTGGTGTTGGACAATCTGCGGGGAAAATCGTTCACGGTCATGCAACACGATTTGAGATTTATTTACCGTCTTTGCGATTCAAAAGTCATCGAGCTGGACTTCGACGCGCTCAGCTTGTGGTTGACCAAGAACGTGTTGACGGAATCGTCCGAACTGTAACTGTCGTGGTCGCTGGAATTGGAAATGTTAAACGAGGGAAATTTAACGGGGGAGTGTAATCACCTGTCGGAATTTTCCGTGCTGTCCTCCAGCTCGTTCTGTATGACCGCCTGGAGATCCTCGATTCGTTTCAAAGCCAGCCGCAAGTCCGTCCTGACCGTCGAGGACTCGGCTTCGAGCGCTTCGTATCGCTTTTCCAGTTCCTTGCGCTTCAGCATAGACTCGCTTTCTTTCGTCAAGGCACTGTTGTGTTCGTCCCTCAACTCCCTGAAACATATTTATTTGAATTTATTATTATTGCGATTCTAGAATAATTTGATTAAAATTTTTACAAAGGGAATTTGGCTATAGGATATTTAGAATTAACGAATATCATCGAAAGTGTATTGTCCCCCATAGACAAACAAAATTGCCTTGTATCGATGGTGCATTATTCTGCATCAACTCAATTCCTCTGCATTTGATGCTTAGACTCAAACAATTGTATTCCGTAAATGTGGCAATAATTATAATTATCATCATCGACTGCAATTATTTTTTTTAAGTCGCACAATGATCAATTACAACCCAACCCAACTAAATCCAATTTTAACAGTTCGATGCTTTTGAAATTTGATTTCAATTAGTTTATTTTTGAATTTTTTTGCATTTTTCATAAAGATTGACACATTTAAAACTGTAAGCAAATCAGCCACGTCCAATTTTTGCACATCGATATTTTTTGAATTTGATTATAATTTTCTTGTATGGTATGAACTAAAACAACGATCGCAATTTGTACATTAACACGTTAAAGACCGCATGCCCACCGGTGGGTCACTCCGCAACAACATTACCGGTTTACATGTTGGGACCGGGTGACCACCCGTGGGCATTTTAATTGAAATAAATCTAGGGGTTAAATAATGTCTACCTCAAATTATTGTACACTAAAAAATATTTAAAAAATAATATACGTAATTAATAATAAAAAAAAATGCCGGTCCATATGTGAGAAATACGATTTTGCAATGCGGTCTTCAATGTGTTACCGCTAAAAAAGTCAAACGTTTTGTCTAGGTTTCCAAATAACCGATTTATGGTGCGTCTGCGAACGATTGCAGGCAGAGTTACCACGTCTCAGTTTCGTCAACCTGGCACTTAATTGAATTGAATAACGTCGGTTCCGAACCAACCTTTGTTACGAAAAATCGTAAGGAGAGGTACTGGACATAACGTTCAGCTCAAATTATTTGAACACCAAGAAAGTATCTACTGTGCCCTCATGCGCAGACCACAGAAATATTCAATTTAGCATTGAAGTAGGTCCCCGACCTGTAGTGGAATATCGCGATCCTAAGAAAACGGATTGGGACGGATATAGGCGTTCCCTCCGTCAACATACAGAAAACGTGATCACTACAATGAATAATTGTGAAGAAATTGAGATAGCCGCGGACCAAGTAAGGGAGGCGGTTGTCTCTGCCTATCATGAACATTGTCCACTCAGGAAGAAGAAAGACGATAGGAACGTCTCTTAGTGGAACCATCAATTAGGAAAAAGAAGAAGAGAAGTCCGACAACTTTTTAATCGGGCTAAAGAAACAGGCAACTGGGACCTTTATAGAAGTACTCTAATGGACTACAATAAGGAAGTACGCAGGGCCAAAAGAGAATCTTGGAGGAGGTTCTGCGAGAGGGTAAATGATACCCCTAGTAGCGTACGAATCCACAAGATTCTACCCAAAAAGCCGACACAGATGCTAGGGGCGATAAAACAACCAGATGGCACATTTACGGGCTCAGGAAAAGAAACGTTGGAGATTCTGACCGAAACTCACTTCCATGATTGCATGCTTCTGAGCGATGAAGTATCCGTCAGCCCGGCCCCCATGTGTCGAGACAAACGACCAAAAAAAGAGGACTGGTTGGCGCTGAAAAAAGTCGTCTCATATGAGACGGTTAAGTCCTTCCAACCGTTCCAAGTCACCGGGAGGGGATGGTATCCTACCGGTATTACTGGAACAAGGACGGGAGACATTGATCCCCCACCTTATTAGATTGTTCAGAGTTAGTCTAGCATGGAATTATATTCCATCCAGCTCTACGGAAGTGAGGGTGGTATACATACCAAAGGTGGGACGAGTAGACCCACACCAAAAATCCTTCAGACCCATTAGCCTGATGTCCTTCATTCTGAAGACCTTAGAAAAGGTGGTTGTTGGGTGTATACGGAGGGAAGTACTAGTGACTAATCCCCTGAATGTCCATCAGTATGCCTATCAAAAGGGCAAATCAACAGACCCGGTGCTGAACAACCTTGTCGGGAACATTACCCAATCCCTAGAGTGCAAAGGGATTGCGGTGGCTGCCTTCCTTGACATAGGAGGAGCGTTCAACGCAGCATTACCTTTATCGCTCTGTAAAGCTGTTGTAGCGAGAGGGGTGGCGCCTATGGTGGCTGACTGGATAGGAGCTCTGCTCAAGGCCAGAACAATGACCAAATCATTATGTGGAGAAACGGTGAGATTTAGGGCGGTAAGAGGCTGCCCACAAGGAGGGGTTCTTTCCCCCTACTGTGGACACTTCTGGTGGACGACCTACTTGCCATTGTCAGCACTTTGGAGGTCGACATATACGCCTTTGCTGATGATATTGTTATTCTTGTAAGAGGCAGTGATGAAATAATCATCTCTGAAATACTGCAAGAAGCGCTAAATGTCATACAATGCTGGTGCGAAGGGGAGCAACTAGCCATTGTTCCATTCACCAACAGGACGAAGTTTGAGAAGCTCAACCCACCCATACTGAAAGGTGAAATGATACCATTGACGGAGGAAGCAAAATATCTAGGGATGACATTAGATAGAAAGCTCAACTGGAACTCCCATATGGAAAAGTGACACACAAGGCTAGACAGGCACTTTGCATGTGCCGTGCAGTGTCGCGAATTTTGTAGAACACGTTTGCATTTGCTCGCGTCCGCCTCGTTGTTTCTTGATTTTCGTTTTCTTGTTTGAGTATTTTGCTTCAGTTAATTGAAACCTTACAAGTTCATTTGAGAACTACAAGTTTCCACATTTGATTTTATCGTAAGTATAATCGTTATTAATAATAACCTTAAATTTCAACCTATTTGTATTTTTATTTTATTGCAGTTATTTACAAACCAAAATACCACCTGCAAAAAATGTTGGGATTAAGGGAAAAATTATCCACTGCCAAGGGCGTGAGATAATTTCTGATGTGCTAGAATTTATGAAGCACGAAGCTAACAATGGAGTACCTACAATACCATTGATAAATTTCAAGGAAAGACTTATTGCCGCTACGAAAATTTCTAGTAACACTTACAGAAGAATTGTAAAAGAAACTCTTCAGGTTAAAACTGGTACTAGCACATCTTTTTCTTCTCCACGTAAACAAAGACCACATGTTTAAAAAGCACTGTTTGTGATGGAGAAGTGGCAGTAATTCGGCTAATTATTCATAATTTTCATATAACGGACAAGCGACGACCGACTCTTAAAGGTACGTTCTGGTGTTTATTTACTTATTTATGTATTATTACAACAATGGACATGCTCAATAAGCAATTACTTACTGTTCCGTGAACGTTAAGCAAAATTTACATAATACCACATGTTTATTAAGTTACCAAAACTGATATACAAATATATTCATCGATCGAAAATCTATCTGTGCTGTGCTTAATACTTAATATACTAACGGGTGCTTTTTAAAATTTGCCGTCAAAGCTGGCCGTGAATGTTTAAGTGTGAACGAATCATCATTATTAATTTGACATCTTAACTTATGTTTAATCGGTGTAACATCACTTTTAATTTAATTAATCGACAGTTCAATACGTTAATGCGATTAAAAGCATTTGTAGTGTTATAACAAACGGAAAAAAAAAAAACTTTAATGAGGAAATAAGGCTTATAATCAAATAATCAAAATGTGCTCTCTTTGAAGAACTGCGTTATTGACATTCACCAACATTTGAGGATTATTATTAATTTCATGAATTTTGGCAACTATTGCCTCACGCAACTCGTCGAGGTTATTTAAGCGATACTGGAAAATCGAGTTTTTTAAACAGGGCCACAAAAACACGTCACAAGAAGTGAGGTCGCAGGATCTTGAAGGGTAAGTTATGGGTGTATTTTGGCTGATGACTCGTCGATGTTCTTGTGACAAACCCATTTCAAATTCAAAAATAAATAAATTGTCAAAAGTTGTTAGTTAAGTGAAAAAATTGTGGGTCGTTTACAGTTAAACTACAGTAAAATCCAGGAATCTGGGCTATCATTCAGTGGAAGCCAATCAACGTTACGAATTCTAATAAAAAATATTGGATTCAGGTAACAGATAAAAATATATCAGTTCCCAACAGTAGTAGAATCTAATTATTATTGTATTTGCAGATGGACAGCTTCTTCAGACAAGAGGAAACACTTGATGGAGTCGCAAGACGTACAACGCAGTCTCAAACACATAAGCAGGAGGGCAGACCTATAATTTTTACCGATGAAAGATACATAAATAGCTCCCACACTCAGAAACATGCTTGGGAAGACGATACGGGTCTAGGAGTTCAAAAACCAATTTCAAAAGGAAGGCGACTAATTGCTGTGCATGCTGGTTGTGAATCTGGATTTATACCCAACGCACTATTGATATTTCATTCAGGTACATAAGTTTCTTTTACACATTTCATAACTAATTCATTTTTCATGCAGGGTGTAAATCTGGAGACTACCACGATGATATGAATTACAATAATTTTTCAAAGTGGGTAGAAAACCAGTTGATGCGAAATCTTCCTCCTAGAGCTGTTCTGGTAGTAGACAACGCTTCGTACCACAATGTAACGTACGAAAGGGATCCAATTTCATCGACTTTAAAGAAGGATATGGTCAGTTGGCTTGTTGAAAGAAACATTCCCCATGATGCAGCATACACGAAACCCGAACCATATGAAATAATTAAATTACATAAATCTAAATGTCCAAAATACAAATTGGACAGAATCTTAAACGAACAAGATCGCAAGGTTTTAAGATTACCACCATACCATCCCGAATTAAATCCAATAGAGAAAATTTGGGCCACCGTTAAGAACTATGTTGCAGCAAGGAATGTGACTTTCAAACTAGATAACGTTGAAAAATTAGCACGGGAGAAATTTAGTCACATTTCTTCCTCGGAGTGGTCTTCCATATGCAGCCATGTGGACAAAATTGTTGATGGGTATATGGCTACAGAACTTGTCCTAGATGATGCAATTGATAATCTTGTTTTCACTGTAAATCTCCCGTTCTGAAGAAACAGATGAGAAAACAGGCGAGGAAACAGATGAAAGTGGCATTGCTCCCTTATCTTAATAATTTATTGTATGTTTTCATTTGACATCGTTAATTTATTATTAAATTGTGATTTTGAAATGGCATTTGTTGTTATTAATCCGTCCAAGTGTGATCAGCGTGTGGACACAAAAGTACGATACACTGTGAAAGAATTATTCGATATACATCGATTGGTGAAACAATGGGATATGTGCCTGAATTGTGGTGGTAGTTATTTGTAAATGTATTTGTCAATAAAGTTTTTATAAATCACTGAAGGGTTTTAACTTAACAAGCATCGTATTTGATTCATTTTAAGTTCTGAAACTTATTAAGCAGAGTTATCTAAACGTATGGGGCCAATATTTATAATATGAGATTTTAATATTGTATACCTGCAAATAAAGTGAATAAAAATTATGAAATTGCAACCTCCAAGAAATTTAATTTAATTCTACACAATTGTATGCTCTGTAAGAAAATTATTTGTTTTCTCAAATTATTTAATTTTAACAATTCAAATATTTGTTTGATAAATACCATCTTCGTTTAAATAATAAAATCCAAATTTTACGTAAATAGCAAACGCGCTACTAAAAGTTGATTAAAAACATTCACAAGAAATACCAGTGCGATCCGCCAATGAGTCGTTTCCGCCGCGCAGCTTATTGATGACGTACATGTCCTATACAGCCTGAAACCACTATAGCCCAGTTACAGGCAGGACAACTGAAGGAGCAGGAGCTGGAGTGTTCTGCCGTAAGCCAAGAACTGAATCAGAATTCAGGCAGAAGTCTATGCCATTGAAATGTGCGCAAGAGAGCTATTAAAAAGCCCTCGGCAGCACAGGACGATAAAAAAAATTTCTGACAGCAGAACAGCACTGCAAGTCCTTGCTGACAATCAATGTACGTTGTTGTCGACCAGGGACTGCCGCGCAGTGCTCTCTCAATTAGGGAGAGTCAACAAGGTCAGCCTGGTCTGGATACCTGGACACGCTGGAATAGAAGCGAAAGGAAGCCGCCGATTCCCTGGCAAAGAGCGGGGCTAACCGAGAAATTATTGGTCTTGGGATTACAAGAGCCCTGGCCAGAAGCTCGAATAAGAGTTGGATGGCGCACAGGGTACTGTAATACTGGCAGGAGTGCCAGGGAATGAGATATTCCAAGATAGTACTGAAGGATCCATCTGCTGCACGTACCAGGATACTGTTAGGCTTGGGTAGGAAAGACTTGCGCACTCTGACAGCCCTGGCTACTGGGCAGAGCCGACTAAGGCATCATATGCATAGGCTGGGAGTGGCTGAGGCCACTGAGTGCAGACTATGCTGTAAAACTGAAGAAACAGCAGAGCACGTTATGTGTGCTTGCCCCGCCGGGGACAAAATCAGGTTCACAGTCTTTGGTAAGATAAAACTGGAGCTGGGAGAACTTGACAAAATCTCACCCACTAAAATCTTCCTTTATTTCAAGAGAATGGGAATGGAGGTTGAACTATAATTAGCTGTGAGCCATAATAGACTCTTGCGGTCGCAGAGGAGGGGCGATAAGCGCCCCACTCATTATAACTAACTAATTGAATTCTATAGAATTATTAAAAAAATGCATTCGTAATTTTGAAGAAATGTATGAATCAGTTCTAAAAAAATAACAACCCAACCCAACCGATCGCAACTGAACCTAACAACATTGATAAAATGTCTAAATTGACGAAGTTTTTCATAAATGTCCAAAATCCAAAAGCCAATCGAAAACAAAAATAAAAAAGAAATTGCATAAAATTAGGATAAATGAAATTGAAACAATGTCGAAACTTAGACAAATTAAAATCTAACCAAATTGAAATGAAAGAAGAAGTATAAGAGTAAGAAAATCGTATAACTTTAAATAATTCAACCCAACCTAACCAAATACACAAAATTACATTTTGTAGCCAATTTTCAAGAATTTATCGTAAAAAAAAACTAGAGCAGATTACGATATGTAACTTTTGTCATGTTATTGTACATCAATTGAACATCACACATGATTTTTTGTAAATGCCAATGTTGATTCCCAAGACCTGGAGATGGCTTTGACAGCACCTCTGTCGAAAGTGAAGGGTCAAACGGTGTACGTTGTCCACCCTAGTTATCGGAAATAAAAAATTTAATAATGCTTTTGATCGTTGTTATGTCAGCAAGGTCCCGATCGTTCATTTTTTCAAAATTACGTTTTTTTGCGAAATGGTCAACATTTTTACTGTTTTCTGTCTCATTCGAAGCTGTCAAAAATCAGCAAAACGAAATTTTCCAAAAATGAACGATCAACACGAGTTTCCTGTGAATTAAAAAAAAAATTCACCACGATACGTTCACTTGTTCTCCTGTAATCGTGTACACCAATTTTAAAAATGTAACTTTTGGGAAATCGCCTTTGAAGTCATCTCGACTTCGCAACGTATAGAACCGTTTAAAACTGTGGGACTCCGTCAAAACAATCATGGACAAAAGAACATCAGATAAGCTAAAAAAACATCCGCAGCAATGTGTGCAATCAAAAATAGCACTAGGACAACCTTTAAGGGCGCGCAAACCAGTCGCACGCCGTCATGTTAGACGAGCTATAGCTCTCTAACTAGAGAGTAATCTGAAAAACCCTTTCACAGGTTCATTTCCGAGTCCCTTTAGATTAGAAAATTAAAAAAAATCAATTTTTTGAAATCGACAAGGTGTAAGTCTATAAGATGACAGGTGGTTCACATAAACCGTAATTTATCACGAAATAAATGTGTACTCACCGTAGACTTCTTTGCAATTTTCTAATTTGATCCTGGGCTTGTTGTTCTTTCGTCCTCGACGCCGAAAGGTCATTTTGCAACTTCTCCACCGCCTCCTTCAGCCTCGAGATTTGTACTTCCAATCTTGTTCGCGTCGTTTGTTCCAAGTCCAGCTTCGACTCAAGTTCCTTAACTTTAATTTCAGTCCTGGAAAATATTAATTTGCATTGACTAACTTTCGAACTGAATAGTCACACACCTTTTAACGAGCAAATTCGACGAAACGTCGCCCATGTTCTCGACCGACTCCAATTTACTCGTCAACTCGACCAACTGCTCCTTCAACGAGTTCCTCTCCGTCTCCAGTTCCGACACCAGCGACACCTGCTCCTGCAAAGCGATCTGATCCAATGACATCTGCTGCACGGTGGTTTTGTACTTTTTGAGGACCTCCGCCAGCTCCTCTTCGTTCTCCTCGACTTGCGTCTGCAAATCCGCTTTCTCGCGACTCACCAGGTTCGCCTTTTCCTCGGCGTCGTTTTTCACGCGAGTGGTCTCCTCGAGGATAGCTTGCGTTTCCGAAAGCTCGGCTTCGATCGTCTGCTTAGCCTTGACGGCGATGGACCGAGCGCACTCCAAGTCTTCTATTTGGTTGCGTAACTGGCGTATCAAGGCCTTGCCTAAAAACGACGATGCAATGAAAAATATAAAATTATTCGAAATGACGAACGTACTTGGATTTTCCGCTTTTTGCCGATCGAGCTGCGCCTGAGTGTCCCTGAGCAGAGCCTTTGTCCGTTTCAGGTCGCGTTTGAGGCGATGAAGCACGGCTTCGTCGCACGCCTTCTCCGATCGATCGTTTTCCAACGCCGCGGTCAGCCTCCTTTCTAACTCGTGCTTTTCTCTTAACAGTATCGTGCGTTCTTCGTGTTCGTTCTCCAACTGGGCCTCCAGCGCTGCAAAATCGACGATTTGAAAAGTTAAAAATTTAAAATTAAAAAATGCAAAGCGATTCTTACCTTTGACTTTCTTTTGTGTGTTGCATCTGACCTCTTCGAGTTCTTCGTCGTGCTGCTGGGCTTCTTTTTTTGAAGTTTTGCGCTGCTGCTCCAGCGACATCTCGAGCTTCAATTTGGCCTGCTCGAGTAGTTGGACTTGGCCGGCGAGCTCGTCGAGTTCCTCTTCTTGGTCGTGGAGTCGCCGTTCGCAGTCGATCTTTTGCTTCCGTAGAATCGTCACTTCTTCTTCGGTTTTGCCTCCGTATGTGACTTCATCGAACTCGCGTTGGAGCAATAATAATTTTTCTTCTTTTAAGTCCACCTCCATTCGTAAGTCCTATAAGGAAAAAAATCAACATTTCAACTGCAGTAAATTTTTTTTTATGCCCCAACACCTCGTTCACTCCTGTCTCTCCCTCGATCACTCTACATCCAAAAGAGGATGCAAAGTCACCAAGGACTTTATTTTACTTTGGTTTAATTTGATTAATTTTCTTTAAGTTGGTTTTAAAAACGTCGACATTTGCGAAACCGTTTAAATTTCAATTTCGAAATTTTCGCCAAGAGATTATGTAAAAGGAATACAAAATGACATTTAAGGACCCACTAAATTTCTCATCGGGATTTATTTTTGTATTTATTTTAGTCCAGTCATAATCTGACACAAATCCTGATTTCAAACAAACTTGCTATGTCTAGTTATTGATCTGCAATTTTAGTATTTGAGTTTGTTATTCACCTTAGTGTTAAAATTTTAATTTATAGACATTGTGATCTGATGACAAAGAGCCAAAAATCTCTATAAAACTTTAAGTTAGTAAATATGTAGTATATTGCATTCTGAGAAAGAGTTTGTGTGTTAATGCCATCTATATGTAAATTCCAAGACACTCGTCCTGCTACGTAATTGCAGCGGCTTTAATCGACTAACATCGTCTGATGCGCGCAGGCAAAGCGAAACAAACCTTAATAAATGTGCTGAAATTTATTTTCAATAAATCGGTCTTTGGCGCTGACGACCAAGTGGTTGCAAATTTGGATAGTACCGACTTAGTCTGTATATGAAGACCGCCGCAATTACGTAGCAGCACGAATATGACGTCTAGATGGCATTAATACTCACATACACGCAAACTAATTGTCACTCATGCTTGCGTGACTTGATGTACCTTCAGCGGATATATGTGTGGTGGTCTGATGAGCTGAGAGAGAACGAAACAACTGTCATCACTTTAAGACATTCGATGAAATTTATTTTCTTTTTGCGTTCTATTGGGGAAATTTATTGCTAAATATAGTCCGAAACTAGTCACATAAAATGCATGCTCTTCGTCATTGTTCCAAAGATATTTTTTTTTATTTCACGTTAAAATCGCATTTCGCAACATTTAAGACATAATATTTTAAAAGTTGCACTAGGACTCACCGCAACGCTGCTTTCCAACGAGTACTTCTCCGCGATGACGACCTCTTTCTCACGGCTCAATCTGTCCTTCGCCTGCTTCTCCTTCTTGAATTCGTCCTGCAGGAGTTGAATTTCCGAGTCGAATTTCCTCTGCTTCTTCTCCAGCAGGTTGTTCCTGCTGTTCTGCTCCTCCAGCAGCAACTTCAAGTCGTTCATTTCCCCGTTGAGCTTCTGGACCTTGCGCTTCCATTGCCCGACGACCTGGCGCTGCTCCTCCACCTCCTCATAGGCGTCCGTCAACTGAAAACCGATTTCAATTAACATTCAAAGCTTAGCCGCTTTTAAATTCGAGATAGGCGCGCTTATTTGCTTATTGTTATCTAAATGATTAAAAAAAAATAATTAATATAATTCCAGCGTTTAGTCTTATCGGCGTTATCTATTCTTACGAAGCAGCGCCACGCACACATGTGAATGTGACGTAGACTCGAAGACGTCAACTTTTAAAATAATCTTCGCGATTCGTAATCCATTGATTCGACGAAAATAAATATTTGCAGTCGCGGTGACGCGAGCGATTTCGGGTCAAAGATCCGATCTAAAAGCGCGTCCCATAAATAAACGCGAGCGACGCGCGCAAAACGGGCAAAAAAGCGCGGAGCCACCGACCTTTTTCTCCAACTGTTTCTTGAGCCCGACGAGTTGCTCCAGGTCGTCCTCGTGCTGCTGCTGGAGGCGCCGCTTCGTGAACTCCAGTTCGCGGACGACCCGCTCGTAGCGCTGCTTGTAGACGGCCTCGCCGTCGGCGTCCTCGTCGTCCTCGGAGATGCCGTTCAGGTCGGAGCGGGCGTACAGCAGCTCCATTTCGAGCCGCTCGGACGAGTTGCGGAGGTCCTTGTTCTTCTGCTGCGACTCGGAGAGCTCGCGTTCGAGGCGCGCGCGGTCCGCCGTCTCGGCGTCGAGTCTTTCGGCGGCCAGCGTCGAGGTTGAGTGTTCCTCGGCCAGGTCGGCCGTCATTTCGCTCAGCTGGAAAAATAAATGAGAAATGAATTTATGATAATTGCAATCGCTGTGCTATTGATCGCAAGAGGGCGATCGGTGTACGTTGTACCAAAATTAATTCAATTCTTCATTAAAAAAAATAATAAATTAAAATGTTCTTGCATTTAATTTCGCCAATCAAACAAAATAACTGTAATAATTGCACTATTTATTACATCGAACCAAAAACATTTTATGTTTTATGAAATGTACAACACCAAAGGTTGACTTTTTTATCAGCAGAATTAAAATTAAAATTGTTGCTGACAGCGCAGGTCAAAAAAGTTTCACATTTACTCCTCATAAATCCATATACTATTTTGTAAGTATACATGCCATATCTTATATATGAGGTATAAAATGTGTAAAAGCTAAACAATTTCTTATCTTTGCCATCAAAGCTGTCGCCGAATTTTTTCCATTTTTAATAAAGCAAAATATTGGCGAGAGCTTTAATTAGAAAATGGTATAGAATATTGATAATTACTTTTATTCTAGTAGCCACTGGCTGGCTTACAACTATGCTTATAATTATGCGTAAAGCTCTGCAAACAGCCTCATTCCTTTACATTATTTTGAATTTTTCTATAATGAAGTTCACAACAATAAATGTAACGAAAAAACGAAAATTGAAGTTTAAATTTTTAATTTATTAAACACTTTCCGGCATAAACAAACAAGATTACATTATTCCCTAACACGACTCAAATTCGACGCTCTAAATTACTGCGAACAAATTTTGGGAAAGCATACGAGCCGTTTCACAAGAATCACAAAGAAAATAAGTAACATAAGTGTTATTTGTGACCACTGCATCGACAACTACGAATCGAGCGTTTTATTTGTTAGAAAACGGTGGATGGACTAGATAATCGAAAATAGCAGTTTGAAAAACTGAACAGAAAAAGTTACACTTTTCTGTCAATAATTAATCAAATTAAGTGCCATAACTTTCTTCCTTAGTCTGTGACAATACAGGTTAAAACAGACGACGTTTTGTCGCTTGAAATGAAAATGCGCCATTTTGCGCCATTCTAGTAGAAATATAATTTTTGAGGCAACGTAATTGCTCTAATTATAAGATACTTTCGACGCCACATTGGGCGCCAAAATTTTAGTAACGTCTTCGTCAAAATTTTTTCCGCTAATCTAGCCACAATCGCATGGAATGCAGTTTGAGTATCGTGTTACGTTCATTTTTCGATGCATCCGTGGACAACATTGCAATATCAGTGGGCTGTCGCTCTGTTTCGGCGATACGTAAGATCTTTCTTTTCTAGTGACCTTTGACAAGTGAAGTTGTTTGTTGGGGCGTGCGGTGATTTTTTTGGTGTTTAGCGTCATAATTCTTGTTCACCGTTGTGGATATATCGCCAGCTAACACCCGTTATTATCTTCGAGACGAGGATATTATCGACGTACGACGTAATTTCGTCGTAACAATATAATGAGTTTTGTCTTTTTCTTGTATGCGTCCGTTTTAACATCGTCTGTTAGTGTACGATAGTTTTGTTCTGGAAAATTCCAGCTTTGAATGGGTTTTTTTGTGGTACACTCAGCCGTACCTGCTGTGGCGATCACGTGATCGTTACGCAAGCGCCAGATTGGTGACTCGATCAGCAGTGGGAACTCGTCCAGCATGTCGTCGAAACAAGTTGTAGAATTATTCCGGATCGTGTATGCACCACCAAAACATGTATTGTTGATCTAATTTTAAATGAACGTGTATATTTTTCTTGTCAGCCACTGCAGCAACAGTTGAAGCTATATTTTCGTTGTAATATTTCGGGTGACGTTTGTTTTAAAATAGCTTTCTGTTTGGTAACCTTCATTTGAGAGTTGCATTAATGCCAAGTCATTCAAGTCATTTAAATTCATAGCAAGCTAATGCATCGTTGAATTATTTTGCGACAATTGACCGTTCACTTCTTTCCGATAGTCCTGTATTTTGTTTTTATTTCATCCTCTAGCCACTGTCGTTAGCAAACTACGGACTGGAATTCACGGTAGGTGTTTATTCGATTATTCATTCTGTTCATTTACGTTTTATCAATACTTTGTTTCGCGTTCATCGTTGTGGTGTGACGTTATTACTGTGTTACATTTTAAAATATAATTAGATTATTTTATGACCATATATTAAAAACCATATATGAAAGAGTGTAACAATTTGGCGCCTAATTGTTTAAATAAATATGTTGGTTAGTTTTAAAGTTAAAACGCTCTTTATTTTAAACCAACTCTGATCCGACACAAGGCACACTGTGTATTTGGCTAGGGCTGTATAAATTTATGTCGGATGGCGCTCTTGATTATAACGTGCCCCCATTTTCCATTGCAAGTAGCCAAATATCAATCAAATTCTTCTAAAAAAATTATTTCCAGGCTTAGTGAGTTTAAATTTAGTTACAGCCAACAAAGAGTTCAAGAAATCATTTTGTCTTTACTTGCTGAAATTTCCTGCTTATTGGAACCGTCAACGTTCAACGTCAACGTTGACACCCTTGTGGCGCATATCGCATATACACAACACAACTATCCCCATTTGAGTGGACAGGGGCGAATCACATTTATAGTTTATTTGAGCAACGCGTCACGTTGCCCAGCTTAGAAGAATTGTTTCAATTAACAGTGATTATTTATCCATTTACCTTCACAAGTTCGGAATGTGCCATTTTAAATTAATTTAATCGTTGCGCTTTTATCAAGCAATTAATGTAAATAAAAATAATTTGGAGATTTCGTTTGGGTACCACTGATGTGCATGCCGTTGTGGCTCTATCAGTTAACATTGCACAAATTTACTCCCAGCAAGTGCCTTGAAGCTACGCAATTAATTACGCTTATCAAGTTCCTGTTTACAAAGCGGCTTTTGGAGGCAAATTTGCTGGCCTGCAAGTACTTGTCAATAAATTAGCCCAATGTAACAGAGTTTAAACAATATATTGTTGTATTGGTCATTGAATTAAATTTTTTGATGTCATTTAGTGTTCAGGACTTCCTGATCGTACGTCCAATCATTCTGACGGTTCAAAATATGACTTAAAAATACCCCATGAATCATCTGCGTTGTATGGAAGGAGCAGTAAGAAGGGGAAAGGAAAAGAATTATACGAGATTTAGTTGCGAAAATGAGAAGAAAGGGAACAAATATTGGATGGATGAAGAATATTTCGAGGTGCGAATTTTGTGTAAATGGATGGAAGCACTGGATGGAGGAGTATAGAATGAGAAGGGACATTATGGTAAAGATTGGAAGAGGTGTCTAAGTGAGTCAATGGATGGGATGGAGACACCAAGGAAGCTGTAGTGCAAAAACGAACAAAGTTCATGAAAAGGAAACGGAGGTAAACGAAAACGATCCAACGGAAAAGGGGAGAGGCAAGAGGAGATAACAGAAAAAGAAAGTAAAAAAGCTGGAAATGGAAACCATGTAGTTATAAATGAGATTATGTCAATAAAGATTGTTACTACTAAATACACCAATGGTTATTCATAATGTCCCACTCATCACAAACAATACCTCATCAGCGTCAGTGCGGTCTTCCGACAGATCCCTGGCCATGGAAGACCGGCAACTGTTGCTCCTGCTGAAGTACTGGAACCCCTTGATCATGATATTCGTGGCGCTTCTCGACCTCCCCAAGATCATCCTATCGCCAACCCGATGCAAACTCGACGACCGCGTGTCGTCCCTGTCGTCTCTGTGCCCCATGCTCTTCCATTCGTCCATAACATGATCAGTCCTCTTCAGAAAATCAGCAATCTTGCTCGTCAGACAATTGGACGCGGTGGTGTCCTCGAGAAACGCAGGCACCGGTTTGAAATTTTGCCTCAGTTTTCCCTTGCAGCCGAGTACGAAGGTCAGATTCGCGTCGAAGACCACCGGCGCCTCCTCCTTCTCGTGCAAGTCCTCCAGGTTGGCGGAGGCGCTGGTCTGCGGAAAGATCCGTCTTGGACCGGGCGTCGGCGACTGACCGCTTCGCAAACTGACTGAGTTCGATAGGCTGGGGCTTTCGGACCGTCTGGAGGCGCGCACCGGGGTCAACGAGCGCGCAACGACGGTTAAATTCTTCAGCGGACGCGTCTGGAACGTCATGGGGCTCCGCCGCGCGATCTTATCAGGCACGGACTCGTCAAACGACGAGCTGGCCCGCCTGATTGGCGTCAGCCTTCTCTGAGACGTCGGAATAGGCGGCGGTAAACGCGACAAGGGTTTGTAACCCGTCGTTGACTTTGCTTCATCATCGAATGCAGTCGACGACAAACCGCTCGTGAATGTCTTGGGCGAATTGTAAGTGCTGGTGTAGCTGGATGAGTGCGGGCTGGTGCTTTTGTTGTAACCCGTCGTCGACTTTGCGTCCTCATCGAATGCACTCGACGACAGCGCGCTGGTGAAGGTCTTGGGCGAATTGTACGTGCTGGTGTAGCTGGAGGAGTACGGGCTGGTGCTTTTCGCGGTGCTGTACGTGGACGAAGTGGGGATGTTTGTTCCGCTGGAGCTGCTGGGCGATCTGGACGATTCTGGGTAATTGTAAGAGTAACTGGACGAACTGAACGGGGAAAGGGAACTCCTATACAGCGAATTCCCACCATAGCTGGACGTAATTCCGCTTCCGTAGCTCCCTAGGCCGTTCGTGTATGTCGACTGACCCAGACTGGACGGTCGCAGATAGGACGACGTGATTGGGCGCGTCGGCGTGTAGGAGGACTTATAGTTCGTGGTGTTGTCTTCGTCGTCCGAATCGTCGACATACTTGGACGTGAAGATTTTCGGCGTGCTGGAGTAACTCGACGTTGGCAGAGGCATCGTTAACACTGGTTCACTTTCATCACTTAATTCAGCGGAGCACGATGTTAGTTAATAAACCAAAGTAATCGAACGGTTGTTTGTATATTTATAATGGCTAGAAAGAGATATAGTTTTTAGGCAACTATGCCGACTTGAGCAACCTATCTCAAGCGAACATATTGTTTTAATCTAATCGACCCATAAAGGTCGAAACGTAATAGATTGAACCATAGTGACTTTTGTCAATTTAAACTTAGTGGATCAAGTTGCCGAAAATTCGACACTTTCTAATCTACTCCAATGTCATCTAATACAACCGCTATTGCAATAAAACCAACCGATCAAAAAATTAGAATGTGTGATAAGATCGAGTAAACGTTAACATCTAAACGACGACAACTAAAAGACAATGAAATTGAATGACGAAGTCGTGAAGAGAACGTGACCAACGAAATGGAAAAGCAATGACGACGCAGCCACTGGAAACGAGTAATTTATGACGTAAACAGCAATCATGATTGAATAGTCAAGTAGTCATTAGTTGCATACCCTTCTTTAGTTTTCAACAAATTTCTTATGGGTGTAACTAAATACCCCTTAAAGCCTTGTTCCCATCGCGAGTATAAGATCTAATATGGAAGAGCACAATAATACGAATATCTGAAACATGTTTGGTTTACCATTTATCTTTTCTAAAGACACCACCCTGTACATTATTTGTACAGGGTTGACAGTAATATTGCTGTAAAAAAGCTCTGTGACGCTATCAAGATGCCACGCAATTCCGAGCTACCTCGACGTCGCAACCCAACCCAACCCAATGCAATAAAATCAAATTCAATCCGCCCCAACCAAACCCAAAGCAATCAAACTAAACCCAATGTAGCAAAAAAAGAACACGAGATGGACACGACGAGCGCGACCAAAAAGGGAAAACGTAAGATGAAAAGGGGAAAACGAAAGAACAGCCAAAACAGAAACACAGAAATCGCACAAAGAAACGTCGGCACGAAACAAACGGAAAATAAAAAAGTAAAAGACCTCAAAACAAAAAATCGGAGACAAGAAGCAAAATAAAATAAGATCCAAACCACGAAACAACAAAGCAAACGAGAAGGGAAAAGAATCAAAGAGAAAGAAAAATATCTTTAGATTTGTGGGTAGGATATTCGAAAATTATTTTCACTTGTGCAGAGTTCGATTTGCATGGACCGGCAAGAACACTTTGTTAAATTTAATGGGAACGTCCAAGATGTTCTATCTTTCAAAAATTTTCAACATTTTTCAAAATTGTAACAAATGCAAAATTATTAAAAATATATGTTAAAACTTTTTGGTAAATAAAATTTGATATAATGATAATGACGAATAATAAAAATTGATTCACAATTACTTCATGCATTTTCGTAAACATAGAAAATGATCTTAAACTTGCTAACTCAAAAAGTTTCAAACTTGACAAGAAGTTAACATTTTCCAAAAAAAAAACAAAAAAAAACAAAATAATTAATTCGGCCGTTCTGACACATGTTTTGTATTTTTGGCAATTCTGTTAACATTTACAACTTATCATGAAATGTGAAAATGGCAACAGTAAAAAATAACTCAGTTTCAAAATTTGTTTAACATTTTCGAAAATTGCCAGGATCAGCAAATGAAAAGTGTAAAAATGGCCATACTAATAAAATAGGTAAATTGTAATAACTGGTGAAATAGCAACATTTAAGTTCTTTATGGTTAACATTCAGTTTTTCTATTTTATTTCATTATATTTTTTTGACTATTGTTATCACAATATAGTTTTCCTAGAGAAAAGCAAAAAATTATATAATAAACATGTTTAGATAAATTTAATATCTATTTTTTTTTAATAAATTTGACACAGTTTAACAACTAAAATTTTAACAATGTTATCAGTGTTGCCATTTTTATAAATTTTACAAATTAAGCTTTTTGACAATTTCGGCAATATTAATTTTTGGCATTTTGACAGCTGACAATTGATAATATTATCAATACATTGTATTGATATATCCGATAATTTTCTCACTTTTTAGATTTATTTTCAAATTGCAAAAATATACAATAAAAATGCAAACGAAATCAACATTACAATAAGCGAGGATTTTTTTACAACATGAATAAATAAAAAAAAAAAAAAAACACTGGGTTAAAGTTCCACAAAATATATCCATTTTACTGGTATGGCCATTTTTATTTTCGTTCATTTTTTTTGTTTTTTTTTATTTATTAAATCTTTTCATCAAGTACGACCAGTCAATCTCAATGACAGCAAACAATAAAAAATTGACAATAAAATTTGAAAATTAACTAACTATTTTTTTCAATTTTTGGCAATGTTGTCAATTGTGATACTATTGCGTTTTAAGAACTTTTTTTTTTGAAAAACAATGGTTTGTTATATATTGTCCCAAGCGATTAATCTTCAACTTGTCGAAAATGCAAAAATTTTAAAAATCGCTAACCTGAATCAAAATTTACAAAAATAAAGAAAATGTTAATACAATTTGATATAATTTTGAAAATTGTAAACATTTCTAAGAAATTACTTAACAATGTGAAAATTCACAAGAACATCAAAAAATGCAAAAAAAAAATAAATTACAAGGTGGGTCAAAAATTCGAAATATTAACAAAATTATTCAAAAATGAAAAACAAAATTGCAAACGACACAAAAGCATGTTGAACATTTCGATGTGAAAAAATGATAAAAGTGTCTAAAAGGAAAAAAAAAACAAAATTGGTATTTAAAAATTTCGAAAATTGTTAAATTCAAAAATTCAAATAATGATGTATCGATGTGAGAAGTTAACAAAATTGTCTAAAATGCACAGAAATACGGAACTACAAAATATAATAAAATTTGGAAAAAACAAGTCAAAAGTTATTTAAAATATGAGAATATCACTATTGCAAATGCAAAAAAAATAATTGGAAGTAAATGTAAAAATGTAAAGAAAAATAACAAAATTCATACATATAATAAAATTTACAAACGTGTCAAAATTTTTCAAAATACGAAAATATTAAAAATTGTATAAAATGCAAAGAAACCCAAAATGAAAAAGTTTAAATATCTGGACACTGGGCAAAAAAATTTCATCGAAAAAGATTTTTAAAAACTTTTTTTCGATACTTTAAAATTGCATACAATACTAAAAAAATACTTAAAAAATTGTACATGCATAATTTACAAAAATAAAATAATTGTAATAACAAATAACTGTTAATTTTAACCTTAAAAAAATGGCAGAAATAAAGTGACAAAGTTTTCAAAATTTACAAAATATCAAAATAAACGGCGAATAAATTAAAAAAACTGTAATAACGCGAGTCAATAACTTAAAACAACAAACAAAATGCAATACAATTGGTTAGAAAGAAGTGTAGAAAAAATTAACAGATTAGAAAAGTGAAAAAATCGCCTAATTCAAAAATGTAAAAATAGGAAAAAATGCAAAACATTTTCAAAAAACGAGGTATCAACGTGAAAATTTAACAAAATATCAAAATTGTCTAAAATGCAAAAATGAAAAACTTATCAATAATGCAGCAAATGTAAAAGTTGAAAAAAATGTTTTAATAATGCGAAAATAAAGTTAAAAATTTAGAATAAAAAAGAAATAAAAAAACTATAAATGCTATAAATTGTGCACTCATAAGTTTCAAACAATAACGGCTACTTTTAATTAAAAAAAAAATGAAAATTGGCAAAATTAAAGTTACTAAGTTTCAAAAATTAGCAAAATATTAAAAAAATGTAGAAAGTAATAAAAATCCCAATACTGTAAAATTTAATAATTGCAACATAATTATATGTAAAAAAATAATAAATCAACAAAATGCAGAAAATAATTAAAAATTGTTAATTAACAAAATTTTAAAAAATGTAAAATTTAGGACAATTATATGTTGATATATATTAATGATATTTATCATCAACGTTTTAAACTTGTAGTTCTTTGTGGTACTTTTCAATTAATTATTACAATTTTGATTTTAGTGTCAGCATTTGTCAGTAAACTTATTTCATTTTTGTTTGTCAATGAAAATAATTTCGTTGTTGTTTTTGTGTTAAAATGTGCCATGTATGCAAGTGGAACTATTTAGCAATTTGTCTTGAATTTTCTTAACGACGTCTACAAGAGTAATGACATTTCAAAATCTCGTGTTTAAATCTGCATTGATGATTAATGCTCCGACTTGACGATTGGCAAAACCACGCAATCACCCTCATCAATTAATTTAATTTAATTTATCGTTTCTATAGCAATACATTTATAATTTACACGAATTAATTTTACTTAGTGCACAAAATTTATTTAAACCGTAGCCCGCCGCCACTTTTCTTAAACGATTGCATCACACATATGGGGGCCACTTGCCGAAGCACGACCCGATTCCGAAATTACCGCACGACACTCCACGGCGAAACCGGCCCACGGACGACGCGTCTCGTGCCGGTGCGAAACACTGAACCGCATTTTCGAATCGGCGAGCGACGTCCACTCAATGGACAGAGACGGCGATGTACGACCATCGCCGTCGCGTATTTTTAACTTTAATTCGTTATCTATGCGTACGCGGCGCGCGAAGGGTGCGCAGGGGGAGGGGGTGCGCCACGTACGTGCACTTTGATGATGTTTAATTCGGACGTCGGTCGGCGTCGAATAAAAAGGCAAACGTTGCCAGGCGGGCGCGCTGCGGGTGCAAATGTGTTTTCGTCGGTGCGCCGCCGGACGGGACGGGACGATAAACTATTAACGTCGGCGTGACGTTAAGCGGTTCGAGGTCGATTGGCCTGTAGGTAAATGGAGCGTGGAATAATTTCACGTAGCTTTGGAGGCGGTCATTGGGGCACTGGAATCGCTGCCAAAGTGGTGCCGGCGTTTTTTGATACCATCACCTACTTGTTTCGATTATCTCGGTGTGAAACCGGTATTCTTGCCAACCGTGCTAGATGGTTTTGTTTTTTTTTTTGATCTTAGTTTGATTGAAAATATTTTCGAGCAAATTGGATATTTGATTACGTGCCTGAGTGATCGCGTTTGCAATTCTAAGAAAATTTGCCACACAGGATGTTTACGTTTGGTAATAAAAAATTAAATTACGGTTAAAACTGACGATGCAGTTAAAAACTTTCGTTATTCCATATCAAGTGCAATGATTTACACGAAAATTCAAAACCAATCATTTATCAATTTTTCACACGTTTTTATTTTCTGATCAAAATTCTTTTATTAAAACGTTGTATATTAGGTTTATAGCAAAAATGTGTAATTTTGGTCAAAATTGACCGCTGTGTTGCGATTTGGGCCAATCAGAGCCGAGAATTCACAGTAAATAGTTTGAGTCACTCAATCAATTTTAACTAACAAAGTCGATTATGGAGAGAGTGAAACAAACCATAGCCAAAGTTTAATAATTAAGTTGGTAAAATAATAATATTAATTTGATTGCACCCTTCTGTATAAATTTTAATAAAAGTTATTAATGATTATAATAATTATTGTCACATTGTCATTATTGTCATTGGAAATATAACTACAAAATCAAATTGAAACAGCCAAAAATGATGAGGAATATCTACTCTGGCACACGTACACACAAGCAATGATAATATTAATTTCATTGCAGCCTCCTTTAAAATCGATCCAGCTCTGTTTAAATTCCTATAAAAGTTACTAATGATAATACTAATTATTCTGGTAATTGGAAGTATAACAACAAAATCGACCTACTCTCACACAAATAAACGCAAGTAATAATAATAATATAATTTGATTGAACCTTCCTTGAAATCAGCCAATTTTAAATTCCTATAAAATTTACTAATGCTGGCCCCACAATTAAATGAATGTATGAACACAATAAGATCAAATAATAAAGTTGAAAAATATTTAAAATTCAGCAAGAGATTTCATCACAGATGGCAGACAAAACTTTGGATATTTATTACGTAGACAATCTACAAAGAGCATTTTATTTTACATGTGCAATTGTCATGGCAACCATATACATGGTGTACATGAAAATGCCTTACTTTGAAAATTTTGCAAAGAAAAAATTTCCAGCCATTTAAAAATCATTATATTATTTACCCCGTGCAGCCAATGAACTTTCCTATAGCATCGTTAAAAAATGAGTCCGCTGGATACTAAACAAACTTTCAATTTTAAGCAATTGTTTATTTACATCTTTAAATTATTCGAAGTGGACGCAATTATTGACAATGCAACTCAGTGTCGCCCACAATAATTCTCTAGCGATTTACAAATCAACTTAAGGTTACCAAAACTTAGCTTACCCACTTATGTGACAATTAAACTTTCTTTTACATTATAATCAGAAAACTATTTTAAAACGTTGTGTACTGATTTCGATGCACGATTTGAATTGAAAAAAAAGTATGGAAATTTGAACAAAATTGACGGCGATTTTGGTAAAAACAAAATGGTTCCAAAATATTAAAAAAAGAGATTATTTCAATTTTTGTATTTCGGGCATATCAAGTACCTTTTAATGTGTAAACTGTGCCTGAAATTACGTTAAAAATATCTTCCGATTTTGGTCAATCAGAGAATCCACAGCCTGATATGAGATAACGGTGTTGATGCTGATTTGTAAGTATTTTCGATTACTCAGTTAGCTTAAGTAAAGTCGTTTATGCCCAGAGTGACAAACCATAAACAAAGTTTAATAAAAAAAATAAACGTGACAGTTGGGTTGGGTTGGTTGGAAATATCAAAATCCAATCGAAAACGTAAACAACGAAGAGGAGTGCCTATTCTGACTGACACAAATAAACGCAAGTAATAATAATATTAATTCGAGTGAACCCTCCTTTGAAATCGGCCTAATTTAAAAATGTCTATAAAACTGACTACACCATCAAATGCTATATACAAAGAACATTTTATTTTACATGTACGTTTCCATGGTCATAATATTAATTTGATATTCAGTCGAAGTATTGTGTTTGGTTTTCAATTAACATTGACAGATAAATGTATATATATATTTTTAAATTTATTTGATTATATAATTTTTGTTTTGTTTTCTCCTTATTTTTTTTCGATTTGAATTTGTGGTCTAATGTTTTATTTTTCGATTATTTTATGTTCGTTTTCATTGGACAATTTGTTTTGTTTCTTATTTTTTTACAATCGTTGTTGCGCCTCTAATTTTTTTTTAATTGCCTTTTCGTTTGCGTGCTTTTCGATTTGAATTTGTGGTCTAATGTTTTATTTTTCGATTATTTTATGTTCGTTTTCATTGGACAATTTGTTTTGTTTCTTTTTTTTACAATCGTTGTTGCGCCTGTAATTTTTTTTAAATTGCCTTTTCGTTTGCGTGCTTTGTTGAATTTTTATTTCTAGCTTTCGCCAGTTTCTTTTTTTCAAATCTCGCCAGTGATTAAATTTTCCTCTTCTAGAAAATCATAAAATATTTTGCATATTCAATATGTTATACATCTGCCTTTATTCTAGTGCAATATGCAACATATTTTATGATTATCTAAAATGCAATAAATATAAAAAAATGAGTAAATTAACAAAACACAATGACTAATACACCATAAAATACAAAAATATAGAGAATGAAAATATTGTTAAAAAAATCAGAAACAGTTTATAAAGTAAAAATGATAAAAAATCCAAATTAGAAATTGATACATTTTGTCAAATGTAAACATAAACTGTAGAAATGCAAACAAAACTCGCAATCGTAATTTTTCAATAATATTCAAAATTAAAAAATTATATAAAATTGTTAAAAAGCAAGAAAATTGTGAACATGTCCAAATTTATTGCCAAGAATATCAAGTTTGCCAAATGTAAATGCTCAAAAAATATAAAATTACCAAAAATTTAAATGAAAAAAAATCCACAAGCTAAAAAATTTTTCATGTTTCTTACACTGACGAATGGGAAAAAAAATCGCAAATTGACAAGAATGCATAAAATATTAAAATTACAAAAAAAATCAAAAAATAAAATAATGACTGTGTTGATAAAATGTCGAAATGTCAGGTCGAAAATTAAAATCTCCAAATTCCAAAAAAATTCTAAAAATGTATGTTTTCAAAATATGCAAAATAACAAAATTCTTAAAGATATAGGAAACCAAAAATAACACACATTCAATAACGTGGATGGAGCAAAGCTTAAAAAAAATAATATTAACGAGAAATGTTGTCACATAGCAAATGTAAAAAATCACCAAATAGTTAAAATGTCACAATTTCAAAAATATAAAATTGTCAAAAATGCCCTATGTTGCAAAAATGGAAGGGGAAAATACAAAAAGCAAAAAACAATAAAAATTCAAAAAAAAATTACTTTGGCGAGTGCGAATATTTTGAAAATTGACAAAAATAATAAAAAAAGCAAAATTATAAAAAAGTAATAATATAAAAATGTCCATATTGGTAAAACGTCAACATTTCAATTCGAAAATTAAAATCTCCAAATTGCAAAAAATGACGAAAATATATAATTTCAAAATTTGTAAAATAATAATATTCTTAAAAATATATAAAAAAATAAAAATAACGCAAACTGAATAAGATCAATGGTACAAAACCTTCAAAAAATTAAAAAGTAACGAGAAATTTTGTCACAATTTGGCTTAACCGTCGAAATGCAAAAACACTGTAATATTTTTAATAATACATATGCTAGAAAATTCAATAAATTTCAATTATCGATGGTGAGCAAGTAAGCAGAATAAAAGTTTTTCTGCGATAACGACTTTCAGATAATATCAATGACATTAAATCAATCGTAGTGCACATTTATGGCCGACGTTGTATATACTTTAAAAATTTGATGTTCGATCAGAATTTATTAATTAAGTTTAATACTACTCAAACAACGAAATTTAATAATCGATCAAAAAAAGTCGCAGTGAAAATAAATGGATATAATAATTAACAGAGAATTGCGTTGTAATGAATCAAATATTGGATACTTGTATTTTGTATTACTAACATTAAAACAACGCAATCAAAGACCTGGGGTAGTTTAATTGTATTATTTCTCTACGTGAAGAACTTGATGCACAACATCAACATCAGTTGCACTAATGACGAATGAAGTACCCACCACTCGTAATGTTAGTAATAACTTTGCAAGTTTATTTCTAGTTGTGTTAATATAATATAATATCATATAATATAATTTCAGCTTTTATGTATTCTTCCTAGCCTAGGAGGTAATGTCAAGAGTACAGGGCATTGCAAAATACTCAATAGACAAGTGAGAAAGTAACTACTAATCAGTAAAATCGTCTAGGGTTTACGGATACAGTTGATGTATTCTACGTATACGTAGACGTAAACGTAGCACAGAAAAAAAAATATTTCGTAAAAAATATGTTTTGGGTTCATTTTGGAAAAAACGTTAATTTTATGTAATACATTTAAAAAAAATTTTACCTCCATCCCTAATATACATTTTGTACATTCTGTCCTAAAGTGAAACACTTGTGGATTAAACCCATACACTTAAAAATGTTTCAAACTCCAAAGTGGAGTCAATGGACAAAACAATATATATTTAGTCGAAAATACGTTTCGAGTTTGTTGTCCATAAGTGTAAAATCGTTTGTGAAATTATCGAAAACTAAAGCTTCAGATTATGATGATTAATCATATTATGTTTTATAACGTCATATGACGTCATATAACATTATGAAACACAAAGCCCAATATTATTCGAAACTCTACCCAAGCCGCTCGATATATGAAAAAATTAAATAAAAAAATTTGCCTAAGGGAAACTTGGCGATAGCATATAGCTATCTATAGCGAATTTAATTTAAAGCGGGAGATGTCCAAAAGTCGAAAAATGTTTGAATGTGTTCCATTTTTAAACTTTAATAGATAGATTAGGGTTTCATTAGGCAATTGCATTCTCCACAACTTTATCATGTGTTATTTTGTCGTATCTCGCACCGGTTGAGCGGCGCATCGATGAAACGTCGCGACGCGCTAAAAATGTTTCTGGAAAAGCAGCCCAGCCATTTCTAAACTATTACAGATAGTCATACTAACTAACCTTATTTATGAGCATTTTTGTCGTATTTCGTACTGTTTGCGCAGCGTATCGAACGATACGTAGTGGCGCCTCGACTGATCAAGGTCAAATGACAATTTAAAATTATAAACCATTTTATAATATGTGGATTTTTGTTCTTACAATTATACCATTTATTTGTACAATCGCGTGCAGCAGCGCAGCAAGGACATATTTATAGAACCAGGTTGCACATTTGACGCAACAGGAACACGAAGATTTACGCAACGCGGTACTTAATCACCTCCAACGCCTCGTAAACGATGACGGCGGCCCATTTAAACGACACCGTCACGGGAACATCGCGGTTTGAGCGGACGATAAATCGACCCAGTTTGCAGCCTGCAATTTCGCGCGATTACACGAAAATCTGCTAAATATACGGCCGCGCTTTGCAACGGTTGTCGTCCGTTGCAAATCGTTGCAAAATTTAGCGTCCAGGCGATGTCTTTGGGCATATTTTCCGGTCGCAAGTAGGATGTACGAAAATAAAACTCGCCGAGCGCGCTGGCAAGTGGCCACGTCGGCGATCTATTTTGGCGGCGAAATGCAATAATCGACGAACATTGCGCGGATTTCGGTGTCCGATTTCGTTTGTTACGTTCGAAGGTCGCGGTTAAATGCGTCGCAAGTAGCTGTTGATGTACTCGCGAGATACGTTTCGATGGGGTGATTAGAAAACTGCACGGGGTGACACGAAAAAGTTGCAAATTTCGTATTTGTGTGTTCTGTGTAGCGCGCAGTAGTTTATATTTAGCTTGACTTTAACGTTTCGATTTATGTGCAATAAAGTTGTTTTTAAGCAATCCTACAATGTTATTTAGATTAATTTTAAATCCTTGATAGAATCGTTGGCCTACTTAAAATATTGAAAACTCGCTTTAAAAATCTTTAACGAAAAGTTTCAATTGATCCTTTTTTAAGGATCCGGAGTTACTTTCAACATTGTTTACTTCCAACCCACTGATTTGGAATGAAACTCGAGCAATCAGTCTTTTAACCTAAACATAACTACAGTGAAATCATTGCCTGCAACAGAAAATTCATAATTATGAGCCTGGCTGCTTCATTCCAAATCAGTGGATTGGAAATCAATGTTGAAAATAACTATCGACATCTAGGGCCTGAATGTTTGCTGTTTCGTAAGAACCTGTACGAAGAAGCAAGGAAGATCTATGTGTGGCGCCCCCGAAAAAAAACAACTACCACCTACATAGCATACGTGCAAACAAGTACATCAGCATATATTCATTTGAAATTTGCACAGACTCGAAAGTGTCCATAAATTCACCTCAAGCCTAAAAATTGTAAATAGAAGTGAAATAACAAACAAAATTGCCATATTTGTTAAAAAGTTGAAAATAACGTTCACATCATTAACTCAGCAGGAGTGTTAGTTACTCAATAGTAACTAATGCCAGAAAATAATATAAATAAAACTAATAAAAAAGACAATACTAATAAAAAGAAAAAATGCAATAGTTAATAAAGTACACGCGTCATCTCCAATCTATTAATATCGAATTAACTGTAAAATAGCAGACTCAGCAGAACTCAACAAAAGCAGACTCGACTCAATTCGTTAATTGAATACGATGTGCTCCTATTTATCCTAATCAGATCGTAAAAATAATGGTCCATTGCTTCAAAATTACTCGATAATAACGTTAACGTAGACTCATCAGTATTTGACTCAACCGCAAAATAAGCTAACCACATTCGATAAAAAAACACGTAAAACCCTTTCGTTCGCTCGAAAACACCCAGGTGATGAAGTTAATATGGCAGACTCAGCAAACTCAACCAAATCGTAAATTGAACCCAACGTAATCCAATCACATCTAAAGTAACGTGTAAGGTCGTCTCAGTTGATCTAAAAGAAATGTTTTCAAAATAACTCAGCAGAAGTAAACGCGGTGTGAACACGACAATAACAGAGAAGATCGTTGCCTTTATTACACACCCCCACGAACGTAAAATTGAGCGGAACTCGATCCAGTCGAGCATTAAAATCCACGTACTTCAAAGTCAACCTGATCTGAATCGAATCTTTGCCCAAAAATCTCAAAAACTGAACAAGCCCAAGGTTAAATTAAATTCGTTGTGATCTAGTCCAATATTATCATACCCACTCGACTATTAAATGTAGGAAATATTCAGCAGGACCATGTACGCTTAATTTGGCCATAAACTGTACTCGAACCAACCATTTCCAAAATAATTGGCAACGGCATCGACGCTCTCCTAAAATAGTTCGACAAATTACCTTCATTTGTCGAACGAAAATTGAAAGCGATGCAAATGAACATAGCGCTATATTTTCTAAGATACCGGAGAAAGTAATCATTATTTGCTCGTTACACAATAAAGTTAATGTAATAGCCTCAGCAGACGATGACTCAACCGCGAATTAAACCTAACGTAGTAGCAGTTGACTCATTCAAAGTCAATGAAGCAAATCTTAGTCCTAGAAATCCATATCGTTTGAAGTTGAAATAAACAGCACTCAACAGAACTCAACAAATTGCGTAAAAATTGTTCTAATTGGTCCGGACCCGAAAATTTGCTCATCTCGACAAAATCAACCCAATTCAATACATTAATTCCTAAAGATGAATATACCCTCAACTCAACTCGTTTGAAAACTAAACCCACATTAATACTCAACTCAGTTTAAAATAGGGACAACGACATCGTCATTGAACTAAAATCAATGGGAATTGCATTTGATATAATGACATCAACAGTAACTGATTCCAACATTTAGCGACCATTACTCTTATAAACAATAAATGTTTAAGGCGAGTTAAAATCAACGGCGAAGACAACCGAATGTGTTCGGTTCGTTGGACTGTGGTCCAACGTAATTAAATTGAATCTAGAATAAAATCGCAACCAAAACCCTCAACTGATCCACGTTGGCGTGTCAACGTAATGATGCTCAACTCGAAGCCAACCGAACCCAACTCAACCATTGAAATTACAGCTAACTCATATATTCAATTCTACGAAATCGTACTCGACCCGAACTAAAATAACGAAGACTCAGCCGAAACTCTACCTAAGCACTATGGAACTGAAAACGTAACGAACTTAATCCAAAGCAATGCATATTAGGAAAGGGACAACGTTGACAATTTTTTTTTAAATATAAAGGTAAAGAAAATGATTTCAACCTAAAGTAATTCAACCCAATTTAATATAGCGAAGAAGATAGATAGATAGATAGCAAATCGTTGTGACATTAATGTGGAGATGGAATTTAATGCAAACAAATCATTTAAAATTTGCACAAAGGCTCGAAATTGTCCATTCATTTTATGTTATATACGTACATATTTGGTGGAACCATAACCGCATATTTTGTTATTCAATATTTCGAAACCACTCTATTATTTTAATTTTAATTGACATCAAATGCTACCACACTTGTATTGTCATCCCATCAGTAAACTAACTATAATGAATTTATGTTCGATATCCCTTTATTTCTGACCTTTTCTGCTTTCTCATTTTGAGAACAAAATATTTATAGTCTTGACAAGCATACTTTTGTATACATTGTGCCACTGCTTGAATTAGTACCTCATCAACGATCAATAGAACTAAAAACCAAAGAATTCAAAATTTTCTTCATGTATATAAAATTTTATTTCTCACTTTTCTTGCGATGTTTTTGTTGGTCTTCGATGTCGCTTTTTCGTTTAATTCCATTAAATGTATTTATTTATTTATATTAAGGGATGCTTTTGGCCATTACTTGGTCTTATTTAAACCTCATGTAGTACTTCAACGACCCTATTATACATTGTTAACTACCCCACTACTCGTGGTAAAGAAATATTGAAAATCATTCTCATTGTGAACGTCATCGCTGAAATAAAACCTAATGACCCCTCAGAGATTTGAACTTGCTTAAACTGTAAGTGAGGTTTAACGAATAATTTTCAACATTTTCGATTTTTAGATTTTTAAACCCTTTAGTGATTATTAATGATTCTGTTTACTGAAAATATAGGTAAATTTCAATGTTCAATTTTAAGAACTAATATTAATTACATTCATGACATTTTTTCGTTTATAGTTTCTCATTTTGTAAAAGAAACCCAACCCAACCCAACCCAACCCAACCCAACCCAACCCAACCCAACCCAACCCAACCCAACCCAACCCAACCCAACCCAACCCAACCCAACCCAACCCAACCCAACCCAACCCAACCCAACCCAACCCAACCCAACCCAACCCAACCCAACCCAACCAACCCAACCCATCCCAACTCAACCCGACAACACAACAGAATAAATCGAACCAAACAAACCTGTGTACGTTCATACAAACAACAAGATATGATCCTAAGTTGTGAACTATTTCTACGTGGCAGTCTAGAAACCATCTCGAAATTTTCCAAACCCGACCTAACCTGACTAACTAACTAACTAACTAACTAACTAACTAACTAACTAACTAACTAACTAACTAACTAACTAACTAGAAATTCTTTGACAATAAATCTGTAGCAAATCTAGAAACGTAAGACCAAAAATCTATAAATTGTGTGGAAGTAAACAACATCAACTTGATCCTACGCGATGCAACCTACATCACGTTAATTTGTGTTAATCCATTTGAACTGGTCAATAACAGGCACAGTTTAGAACCTTCCTGAATATTCTTATATAAAAAATTCGCAAACAAAAACTCTCCCACCCAACCAAACAATAAGAACTTGTGATAAATTTCTACGAGATGGTCTAGAACCCAACACAACCTAAAACTTCTAGAAATATTTTCATAAAAATCTGTAAAAATCCAGAAACTGTTAACAATCCAACCTAAATCAGGATCTGAACTTTTGTTAGATCGTAGACAGTTTACAGATTTTGATTGTAACTACTTTTCTACAAGTGTGAATTACTTAAACAGTTTCTTCATATTAGCTCAAAAGCGTCAAAGATAGTCTTTATATGATTCAGGTTCACTTGGGCAGGGTTGGGTTGGGATGGTTTGGGTTGGGTAAGGTTTGGGTTTGGATTCGTTGGGTTGAGTTGGGTTAGAAATTTCAGGTTAGACCTCGTATATCAAATAATAATGTTATCAATTAAACAATCATAATTTATTTATGAGTGACCAAACACAAATGGCAAAGGATTAATTATCACAGTGCAAATTACTCGGAAACTACTGTAATCTTAAAAGTAAATTAGGGGAAACCCATTGATTATGTATTGTTTCATTGCTTGACAAAAGCAACCCTTGTTAAGTTTATATGGAAACGCAACAATTATTGCTGCTTCATAAAATAATGTTCGCTATCATCGACCATCCCGAACCTTTCCCCTAAACAATCCAATGAAATCGCAACGAAACCGTCACCCCACGGACGTGTGCACTCATCAAACGCCGCGGGCACCCGAAAGCGATTCGAACAATTTCTGGCAGCGCTCCGCAATGCGCTGGCGACGGAACAATCGCGCGAGTGCAACTCGGGCGTCTCGCAAATAACTCCGCCGATAAATCACATCGAAATAAAGTCGACGACGCGCCGGAGACAAAAAAAAACAAAAAACCTTACCTTAGCCTCTAGTTTGTCGTTGTTGTGTTTCAGGGTGGTCCGCTCCGCTTCCAGTTTCTCCAGCTTCGCCTTCAACGCCTCCAACTCTTCCTGCAACAACGAGATCACATCACGCACGAACGAACTCACTGATACAACGACGGCGACCTTAATCCGATCGCATTTACATTTATTACGATTACGTAAGGTGAAACAGCCTTGCGTGTGTGCATACAAACGGAAGAAAAAAACCGAACGACTTGTTAATTGCTCGAGTCGGCGGTCGCAAAAAGTTGTTGTTCAAATATTGGCTAATTATAGAGATTATAAAATAGTTTAGTTTCTCGCTTGAAATAACAAAAATATTGCAATATTTTTGTTATTTTATTTTTCTAACTACAATCTCTGATTCGCCATGACTTGGCTTCGATGCGACCGCATTGAGTGATATAGAGGTTACATAGATGAAATGGAATTTGAAATAACTCACCGTTTTCAATTTCAGTTCTTCTTCGGTTCGATGCACGTTCAAAAGGGGTGTGACTCTAACCAGCAAACGCCACCATGGCCAATCCCTGACCAGTATGAATTTCCTGACATTCCTCTGTATGCACCTAACGGCCAAGTCTTGCAGTTTCCTCTGTGATAATTTCTTCCTCGACATGAATCCTCTGCAATGCGCCTGGAGATTGACGACCATCCCTGCGAGACGTTCATCCCTCTGAGACTCCAATTGCGTTAGGACGCCGCTCCGGAAGAATATCTGGAACAAATGGATAATTAAATAAATAAATTTGAAGCAGCGATAAAAACTACAAGTCGACACGACGGTGGCACCAACCTCGCCGTTGACACCTTCAACTTCCTTTTCCACAACGACCTCTTCTTTGGTCGAATTAGACAACGACTCCGAACTCGAAAACAACTGATTGGAGACGGTGGCGTTGTGGTCGTCGTCGATCTCCAGCTCGTTCGAAATGTTGCCCGAATCGTCCGAGTTACCATCGGACGCGTAATCCTTAAAGTCGTTCTTCTCCAATCCGTCGAAGTCGTATTCGAGCAAGCTCCGGAAAATGGCCCCGTCGTCTCTGACGTCGGGCTCCACCACCTGATTCTCCTTCAATACATCGAACCGTTCGATCTTCAGCTCCACCTTAGCTTTAACGTACGGATCGTCCAAACTATCGCACGACACCAAACTCGTCGTCATGAAAAACTGCTTGGCAGTCTTTAAATTCTGCTCGATTTTCTCCAACTGCCGAAACTCTTGGATGCGGTCGTTCTTGCTGTAAGTCTCGGACCGCCTCAGCGCAACCTTGCGAATCGTCGGGACGTCGCTGTAACCCCGCCTCATCTTCGTCCGATCGACTTCGCAAAATTTCGGCTCGAAAATCGACTTTCTCACTCCGAACGTGTCGCTCGGTTTAACGATCGGCTTCGAATCGCCGAATTTTGGTATTTCGCGTTTGACGTAGTCTCTGCTCGGCGCCTCTTTGTTTTCAGTGAATTTTTTTTGATCAGATTTCTGACGAGTCAACGCCGTTTTGTTGTGCAACGCTTGCACGCTCGTGCATTTCCCCAACGGTTTTTTCCCGTCGATTTTTTGTAAATTTTGTACGCTGGATGACGCGCGGAGCCCCGCGGGCTTCTGCGCCTCGTCCTGCACGTTGAGTTTCAACGGGGCGTTCTTCAACAAATTTTGCATGCTGACGGATTTCTTGGCAGAAAATCGCCCCCTGTCGCTTTTCGATTGACCCTTCTCGTCCGGCGCACATCGCGAAAGGCAATCTAAACGGTTCAGATTGTTCGGAGTACTCGGGAAGGTCTTGTTCAGGTTGGTTTTCACGGGGATTCGACTAGGTGGCGCTTTTTTCCCCAAAACGGTCATATCGGCGCAGCTGATCGCCCTGGGGATCAAAGTGCGTTTGGTGTCGACCTTCGTAGCAAGTTTAGGTTCGACCTTAATCTTAGTCTTAGACGCAGGGTCGGATTTCTTCCTGGACACTTTATCCTTTTTGTACGTCAGCGGCTTCGCCTTGATGCCTTCATCCCCCGATAAACTGTTTAATTTCTTCACCACCTCTTTGACCTTGATGGGAATTTCGACTTCTCCCGAATTTCTCCGGTTATTTTCGCCGAAATTCGATCGTGCGGACGACACTGGTTTTGGTTTGGGTTTGGTCGAGGGGGCGATGACGCTCTTTGGCTTCGCGGCGTCGAATTTAAAATTTCCTTTGGCGCCCCACAAATTCGCGTCTTTGCGATTTTGCTCCGCTTTGTCCAAGTTGAACAGACTGCTCGTCTTGCACAAGTTGACCTGGAGGCTCGTGAATAATTTGTCGTCGGTTGATGGCTCCGATAAGGTCTTCTTTAAGATGCATTTCGACTCGATGATGCTGCACGTCTTGGATTTTTGCAACTTCGGCTTGCGGTGCTCCTGCGGCGCCGCGTATTCCGTCAAAATCTTATCGAAATTTTCGATGACGATCTTCAACTTGTTGTCGATCTGGTCCTCGCCGCCGATTTCTATGACGGTTACGTTGCTGTCGTCGATTTTATGGACGTCGTTGGGGGCCTCGATGTGAACGATGGATATCCCTGAAGTATCGCTGGACGACCTGTAATCGCTGGTCAAACTGGAGTCGATTGTACTCAGCGATAAATTCGCGAAAACTTCCGCGGAAAAACTGTCATTCACGAACAAACCATCCTGACTCAATATACAACTCAACGACTCCTGTCCGAATAAAACATTTTCGTAAGTGTGCTTCAAATCGTCATTTTCAACTTCGTCCACTGATTTTTCACTCTTCGGCGAATCACCGCTCGACAATCCTTTCGGGCAATTTCGATTATCCTTTTCGACTTTGTCGTCGCGTTTCGATTTTTCGTTCTTGCCCAAAAATTTCTTGCGGCTGTTGTACAGCTTCTTGATCACCGGCGTGACGCCGTTTTTGGCACTGAACTTAAACTTGTCCGATGGCATCTTTGCGTCACTATTTTAAAGTTCGATTGCAATCGAAATCTAGAAATTGTAGGCGAATGATTCGTTAGTTAATATGATTCGTTACTTAATATCGTTCGTTAGTTAATTAATCGCCAAATAAAATTAATTTCCCCAATTTTGACACCCGCTTGAAACTTAACGAAAAAAAAAAGCTTCCAGTAATCTAAAACCTCAACGAGTCACGCATGAGGTATTCACCGCGTCTACGTCGACTAAATCATCAAAATACAATAGCAGTGCATCATCTGTGGAATTTTGACTGCGCCCGATGAATTCTAATTGATTTATCGTACGTCGAGATATTCCGTACTGTGACTGTGAGTATTTGAAATATTTCCCTTCGCTTGCATGGCGTGAAACAACTGCGGGAACGTTAGCGAGAAAATTAAATAGTCGATGCGAACGTGTCGTTTGTGGGGAAATAAAGAACGCGGCGTTCACATGCCGGGAATATCGCTTTCAAAAGCTAAAGGTTAAGCGGTAAGGGTTCATGTTAGTACGATTGGTTGCATAGATAACAGGCGATTTTTATTTTCCAGATTTTGACGGGAAGTATCGATGTGATCTGATTTTCTCGATGTTTAAATCGTCATAAATGTAATGTAGCATTGTTGTATAAATATATTTTTAGAAGTCAAATGTGGTTGAAAAATTTTAATTAAAAAAATTAAAAAAGCAAAAAAAATGTTAATTTGCAAGTGTTCAGTATATAATGTATTACAAGCAAATGTAAGTCAGATTTTAATTGATGTTAGCGCTGGCAACATCTCTGCAGGCTGTGACATCGTTTACTTGATAAACAGAGAAAATAAATTAATGACTGTGTATGTGCCACACGGTCGATAATTTTTCTCTGCACCGTACGTATCGTTCTTCATAACCTCAAATTTTAGATAAGGTAGTATAATAATTGTGGGTGAAATTTGACAAGTTGATAAAAAGCAAAATGTCAGTGACATTTTATTAACATTTTTTATGTATATTATGACAATTTTCATTAATATAATTTGATACTTTTGGAAATATAAACTATTTTTATTCGTTTGAGTATTTTTTTATCGTTTAAGTTGACACTAATATCAGTTTTTCTGGATGGCCAACTCAACCCAACCCAACCGAACCAGATTTAAGGGGAAATAAACATCAACATCTAAAAAGTAAAAATCATTCCCATAAATCCTAATTGCCATTTTAAGGCACTTTATGAAATTTACTTCATTGCAACTTTTGAATTTCTAATTTTGAATCAATAACTCACATCAAGTTAACCAGAAAAAAATCAGTAATCAGCAGATTTCATTGCGTCACAGGCGGGAACATTTGGATTCAACATAAATCTCTGGATACACAGGAAAAATCGTGAACGATAATTTCGAAATCAACGATGAGGCAGTCAAATAATCGCCGAGCAAGAAAAAGAACAAGAAAAACGATCGATGAAGAATGAAATTTTGATGTAACCGTGGAAAATTTTAACGTAACTACTGCTGTGGTAGGGCAATCTTGAAATATTGGTTTTAAATGTTTTAAAAGTTAAATCCGAGTTTGCTAGCAATTTTGAAATATATTATAAAATTATAAAATTCAAATTGGTATTTTTTTAAATTAAAATATGCGATCATTTTATTTTTTGATTATTTGTGAATTACAAGCATTTATTGAAATTTAAAAAAAAATCAAAAATTTTTGAAATTAACCCACAAAAAAATCTAAAATTAAAAATTCACCCCAACTCAATACAACCCAACCCATCCAGAAAGAAAATTCGAAAGTTCAAAATATATAGAAATGTTCAGAACTAAGCATACAAAATAAAAAAAAAAATAATACCGAATAAGTACAAATATATCAAAATATTAAATATTTGAGAATTACCGACAATGTCAACAGAAATGAAAGATGAAAAAAAAATTATTTTTTTTATAATTTTAAGTATAATTTTCAAATATTTAAAAAATATCAAACACCTCCTAAATAAACAAAATTTTTTAAATTTTAGTAATACCGAGAAAGTCGACTATTCTCAACAATTCAGCAACATAACTTTTTCACAAATTTCAAAAATGTATTTCTTTTAATCATCATTCCATTTTATGAATTATTGCATTTTTTTGTATTTTTGTAACATTTTTGAATATGCCTTTTTGAAAATGCAAAAAATGTTAACCATTTCCAGAATTCGTAAAAAAATCACACAAGTATTTTATGTTTGTTTTTTGTGAATTATTGTATTTTGTTGCCTTTTTAAAATTTCTGAATATGCAATTTTTGAAAATTCAAAATATGTCAATCATTTCGTGTCGGAATGGCACAAAGTACAAAAATATTGAACATGTGGACATTTTATTATGCCTTTTAGCGAATTAAGAAAATTTAATATTTTTTGCTTTTTAAAATTTTCAAAAATTCATAAAATGTTCTTGACATTAAAACGTTGTCAACCCAACCCAACCTAAGGCAAAATTTCAAAGAATTCGTAAAACATCAAGTACAACAAAATATCGACATATTACAAATTTCGGAAATACATAAATTTATTTTTAAATATATTATAAAATTATAAAATAAAAAATTGGTAATATTTTTCAATTAAACCATACGTTCAATTCATTTTTGACTATTTGTGAATTACTGTATTGGGGGGAGGGGGTAAATGTTCACAAACAAACTCTAATAAATGCCAGCATTTATTGAAATCTAATCCAACCCACCAACAAAAAAATCTTAAATTAAAAATTCACCCCAATTCAATATAACCCAACCCACTCAGTGTACTTTATATTAGATTAAAGACAATCTATGAACTTTATTATTATTTCTGCAAGTGAATTAAGTAAATTTCATATATTGACTTAAAAACAAGAAAAGATAAGTTCATTATCCTGAGTTGGGATGGGTTGGATCGGTTTGAGTTGGGTTGGGTTGGGTTGGGTTGGGTTGGGTTGGGTTGAATTGGATTGGATTAGTCATCAGAAACAATGATTTATAATTTAAATATAATCAATACAATAGGAGGCTATTGCGTGAAACATCGACGTAATTAGGCAAAATTTTGGGGCAATCAGCGACGAAACTAGGGAATAATAACAAATCTCTGGGCAATCATAATATCGAACACCAATGGCGGAAAAGGGAAATTTGCAATTAAGAAGCCAACCCGAGTCTACTCAACCCAACCCAACCCAAATAGACTTTAAGACAATGAATGTCAACATAAGGCCAATTTTTAGGCAAACGTTTAGGAACAAATTCGACAATCAACGATGATTTTGAGGCAATCAAATAATCGCAGGGCAACAAAAAAAACCAATTGCTGAAAAGTAAACTATGATGTAATTATGGAAAATGTTAATATAACCGCAGTCGTAGGGCAATCTTGAAATGATGGCCTAGGGCTCTGGGCAATCAGAAATTCACTTTGGAGGAATACATGTTTTAAAAATTAAATCAGAGTTTGTTGGTAAAGTTTGCTTTATATTATGATACAAGGCAATCCAACTGTCTTACAATTAATGCATGGGAATTAGATGAATGTCATGGATTGCCTTCCAACAGTAAAGGGAGCTGGGTTGGGTTGGTTTGGGTTGGGAAGATTCGGGTCGGTTGGGTTGGGCGGGGTTGGTTCGGGTTGGTTTGGTTTGATTTGTGTTGCGTTGTCTTGGATCAAATTAGTCTCATAGTTACATTTGTAGGCAATCTTTACTATAATATGATGTTAAACCACAATTGACAAAATTTAATAATGAATCAATATGAAGAAATATCTTGGGAGAGGATGCAAAATTTCGTCGACGTGGATGACAAGGCAATCATGATTTTTTTTAAATTTTATTGACCAACATTTGGGCACTTATGCAATTAGAACAATGGTGGACAATGATAATGGCAATAATTAGGCAATAAAGTACCATATCGAAGCAATATCTAATTATCTATGATAATAGATGAATAGATTGGCCATTTTTTGTTGTATTTTAAGAGCATTTTTATAATTTTTGTCAATTTCCACTTTTTAATTTCTTTGTAATTTTTTGTAGCTTTTCTAACATTCTAACTTGACATTTTAGTGACACTAACTTTGTCTGTATATTCCTTTTACATACATTTTGTATTTATTTTTAATATTGCCTAATTTTAATATTTTCTACAATCGTAACAATTTCTTCCTAAATACATGTTTTTATAAAATTTTCATTTGAATTTTAGTCAATCTGTTCATTTTTTCGCATTTTCGACAATTTATAATTTTTTATTTAACTTTAATTTTGTGCATTGATATTTTTTATCAATTTTGTGTATTTTAAATAAATGTATTAGGTGGTATCTGTGTTTTGTTCTTTAGGACTCATCAGATCACCAATGATTTTATTATTAAAAATTATTGTCAATACGACCCTGAATATTTTCATATCTTATGATAAAATATTACAAATATATACAAGGTATAAAAATTTCAATAGCGATGTTAATCATGCATAAAATGAAGACCATTAACTAAAAAGAATTCTAGAAAATATTTGGACTCCTGGACGATCGTTTCGCAGTTATGATGAGCTTAGATAAAAAAAACTTGTGCAAGACGTGCTTATTTTCTTTAAATTCCAGTCGTTTCTAACTCTGCTGCATTTGGCTTTGCTATTGATTTGGTGTTGTCATATATGTTGGGCTAATGACCTATGCGAATTGCGAGTTCTTGGACCAATTTTACACAAAATTATAATAAGTTGCATTTTGGTGGACAATGTTTTTATGTTGACGAGGACATAATGATGTCGAAACAATCTAAAATGCTTTTATTCAGAATTGATTTTTTTGAAAAATCGACATAAATTCGGTGTGGATTTTCGGTTTTGTTTAGAAAGTTGAGGAAAATTTCGTCCATTTGTTGTTCTTAAGGTACATATGATAGAGAGACTTAGTCATGACTTGTTGATTGTGAGTGGTTGGGTTGGGTTGGGTTGGGTTGGGTTGAGTTGGGTTCGGTTGGGTTGAGACGGTTTGGGATGAGTTTGGAAAGGTACAACTGAAACTAAAATTCCTGCGAGAATTGTGTCTAGTTTTGTTTGTTGTAACTTTCCTGTATCCCAAGCCACTCAATATCCAACTTAAGGCCGAAAGTAAAAAAAGAAGCTTCGCAATTATTTTCTAATCCATTTTCTTAGACAACACGTTTGCCTTTTTTCCCTCTGCTTAGGGTGTCAGATTTAAAGACATATCAAAAAGGCAATCTCATAAATACCCCTAGTTCCTTAATGAATCTGTCAATGGTATGCAACGAAGACAAAATACTGGAACCTACAGAACAAGAAATACAAGGATTTTAATTAAAAATTGAAAACCAATAAGAGCTATGAGAAAATGGAATTACTGCAGAAATGCTGAAACATGGAGGACAGTTTTTATAACACGGAATTAATAACCTAATATACTAATATACCATTGCACTAGCCCTGCGATGTAATTACAGAGACTATAGGCTTAGGTGGTCAATGTGGACTTTAATGAAATGACAGAACGAGTGGATGGCATTGACGTCTAGATGGTGTTAGTACACTCACATACTTTTCTCAAGTCAAGTCATGTTTACATGACTGCTGCGAAGTAGTTGCTGTACTGGTTTAGTTGGTCAAAGTAGACCTGTGACAGCACAATGTTTTGCTAATATCACTGCAAATAAAATGCTTACGCTATTTAAAATTAAATCTATGGCCAAAATATATAGCGTGCCTACAAACAAATCGCAATCGTTTCGTTCTTATTCAGAGCTCGTCAGTAAGAAATAATATAATTTATGTTGTTAAATAAATTTCTTTAACATTTTTGCAGGGCCAAAGAAATTAAAAAAAAAATAAAACTGAATTTTTACCAAATCTATGAACATTTTTCAAGTTAAAATTTTTCAATGTTATTTTCTTTTCTGGTTCGTATAAAATTTGCAGAATGTTTGCTTGCAACGCTCGTGCCACATGAAAAGGGGTTGTTTTTTTTTTAATTTGCATTGTTATCACTCGACATTTTCTAATCTACACATCCACATGAAAAATTCGCGGCAAAAAATAAACGACGTAACGCCGCCGGCGGGGGCTCCCGCGACAAGTGCGCGGCCTGCAGGTGCCCCGATCCGAAAGTTCGCTTATCGCCCGTCGGCGAGCCGGCGGTTTCGTCGCTGGGCGTCACGGCCTACTTGTCGCGCGCATGTAACAAATGTAACGCGGCCGCGTCGCGATTTTCCTTCGCTCAATTTTACAGTTAATCGGCCGGGCGCCGGTCGGCAGAGCGCGGCAGGCCGTGAAACTTACTTCAGCGCGGACAATCGGAAGCGCGCCGCGCGGATTGTAGGGCACGGACGGTTCCGGCATTCGGGGCGGCCCGATTCGTATATGGGCCGGTTAGAAATTCTCCGACGTTAGCGCGTGGCCCGTCCCCGCTGTCGGTTTTCTCGAGTTTCTCTTCGGAAACACGTTTGTGCTGCTCTGTCCGTTTCTTCGTCCACGCATTGCACGATTTCGCCGTAAAATTTTTGTTGCTATTTTGTGCAGATGAAAAATTTTGTAAATTAAAAAAAAAAACTGAAAAACCGACGTTAAAAACACTAGTGTCACATCACAATGAAGTACATTCAAATTGGTCTAACGACGTAGGTTACATTATTTCTTATGAGCTCAGAATAACAGCGAAACGATCGTTCAATCGTCCAAACTGATGTTTCAACATCCAACTTATTTAATTAATGATCACTGAATTTTATGATGCATTTGTAATTGGTGTACCCAATAATATTTGCTCATCTGAAAGGCAAGAAATCCGTATGAAATCAATGAAATTGAAAATTGCATTAACAAAATGAAAATATTTACAAAAATGTAAACATTTGGAGTTCAACATCAACCAAAGCAAATCCAACGAAACGTAATTAAATCCAACCAAACGAAACCTAACTAAACCCAACCTAATCCAATCTAACCCAACCCAACCCAACCTAATAACCCAATAATAATGTGCTCATCTCAAAAACAAGAAATTCGTATGAAATCAATAAAATGTATATAAAATCACTTATTGCTTTACTAAATTTTATTAAGAAAAAAAAATGGAAATCATTCGTATTATTAATAATGAATCTGGACCGACTTCATACCTCTGCTGATGGCCAATAATTTGAATATTTCGCTACGGGCACTGGCCGAAGTGCTATAATTTTGGGAACCCAACAATAATAAAAATTAAGAACGTTTAGAAATTGGCATAATTACTAAATTCGAAAATGGCATATAACACGAAAATGGTTAACAAACCCAAAGTCCTACAGTCATGTGCAATGGGCCAGTATTAAAATAATAGCCGTTAAATAGCATGTAAAATCATTCAACCATTTCCCATGCAAGTGACACCTCAAGGATTTTCTATCCTAATACGCCGTAGATGAAATCCGCTTGATACCCATAGACAATCAACCATCTCAATCACATCATAATCTATCTTGTCATCTCAGTTTGTCAACACGACCACGATAATTTATGTATATAAATAAACCTATGATGCCACGGAGGCAAGTAAAACGAGGAATTAACTAGCAAGTTGCATATTATATTAAACCATAAATATGTCAAGTTAGTGAAGTTATTTTTAAAATGTGTTGTTATCGATAAGAAATTTATTTCGATTTAATTTTTAAACTTTTTAATGGAGTCGAGCTTTATCGAGATACCAGTATTTATGTCGATATAATCTATCGGGTTATGGTTATTGGTTCTAAAAGTATCAATTTATGGACAATATGATTGTCGAGGATTCTTATATTTTAATTGTCGATGTTTAGATTATTAAGATTTCGAGTATACGTTGAATTTTAGATAAATATGAAGAAAATTTATTTCAAAACCGAAATAGCAAAATAAAGTTATACGAAAGTGATTTATTTTAGGAAAATAATTGAAGTACAAATAAATGATAACGACAAGTTGAAAAAAAATTGGCGCTCATCGTCAACCAAACCCATCCCAAACCAATAATAATTTGCTCAAAAACAAGAAATCAATAAAATTAGTACAAAGTTAATATTTGTGTTACATTTTATTAAAAAAAAATGAAATATTTACCTATTTGTAAAAATTTGGCGCCCAGCGTTAACCAAACTCAACCCAACCCCAAATAATAATTTACCCATCTCAAAAAGAAGAAATTCACACGAACTCAGCAAAATGGATATCAAATTATTTTTTAACCTTTAAATTTTATATTTACAAAATGGAAGTTGTAAAAAATGGCGTTAAAAGTCAACCAAACCAAAAAATTACTTATTGTGCTTTAAATTTTATTTATACCAAATGGAAATAATAATTCGTCTTAACAAAATTGATATAAAAGCACGCCAAGAGGAAGCAAATGGAAAATTAAAACGAATAGCAAAATGCAAGCAAAAACAAAAAAAATATTTTTGAAAAGCCATAAGAAATAATGGGGAAAAAAGAAATATCCAAAATTTTAATCAAAATATTGAATCTTATTCGGCTCTAGTTTTATAAATAAACTAAAAGCCATGAAAAATTAAAAACGAAAACGAAAACTAATAAAAAATTAACCCAACAGAACCATCACCAACCCAACTCAACCAAAAAAAACCCACTAATTACTTTCTCTGTACATTAATACTAAGTTTGGTTGGGTTGGTTTTGGTTTTATTTTTTGTTTTGTTTTTGTTACAAGTCTCGTTTAGTTTTTCGAAACAACATATTAGCCGAGTTGTTTTCGGTTTTGGTATTGCTGGGTTGAATTTTGGGTTTGCGTGGGTTTCTGTGATTAATATATTAATTGGATTTGTTTTGAGTTTTGTTCGGTTGGATTGTTGCGCTTGCGTTGTGTAAGGACTCGAGGCAAGTCCCATTGTAAAAAAATCGTATCGTAAAACGTACAGTGTTATTGAAAGCAGAATTGAAGAAAAATCTTAAAAATAAAGCAACTAAACAAACCACAAACTGGGGATATCTCGTAAATAATACGTAATGTTAGTTAGAATCCGTTGAAATTACAATCGTTAATTTTTATCGTGAATGACATAAGGTGAAAAAAAAAAAAAAAACTACAATGGTTAGTACCCGACGTCTGTCGCTGGAAACGAATTCTCGATCGGTCCACGATGTGACTGCTGGTTTCCGTTCATTAAGGAAATTGACATTTTATTTAAAAAAAGGAAATATTTACAAAGTTGCAAAAATTTGGCGCTCAACGTCAAAGAAATATATATCGTACAAAGAAAACTGATTGATAACAGTTTGCAGCCATTATCAGGCGCAATTAAGTCATAAAAGTCAAGAAGGTCCATTGAATTGAGGATAATAGCAAGTTTGACACAGTTACTAGTGCCCAGTTTGTGTCCTTTTTTAAATTTAACTGGCAATTATTTTGGTGATCTTACTTTTTCATTCGTAAATTCAATTCAATTCAGAAAATGCAAGAAATAAAAAATTACAAATTATCTTGATTAATTGAACAAATTTAAATTAATGAAAATTTAGTTTAAAAATATCTACTATTAATATGCCATAAACTATTTTTCAACAAGTCCGATTATTTCTTCATATTATGTAGTCATTTGTATTTAAATTTTTTGAACCTTTTTGAACCGAACCCAACCCAACCCAACCCAACTCAACCCAACCCAACCCAACCCAACCCAACCCAATCGAAGTCATTCAATTTCAATTTTCAGAGAAAACGTATCGGAAAATTTAATACGTGAAATATTCGCAAAATACAAATTACAAATAGTTGCTTTAAAACAAATGACGTTAGAATCAAATTGGTAACCAAATCCCCAATAGAACGAAGTTGAACGATTTGGGGTAAACTCGAGCATTTACACCTCAAGCAGATTACAGCGAAAAAATCCTATAACAACCATAGAAGTAGAGGAGCTGGTTCAAAGGGAAACGAAATGATGAAGATTTAAATGGAGGGAGGGGGGGTAAATGAGTGCGATTTAAATACAGTGTAAATGGGGATGCTTGACTGCTGACTGGATTGAACAGGGGCAATAAAATTGATATTCCTCAGATGTGTGGTGGTTAACAAATTAAAGAAATGAATATCGCTAGTAAATTATAAATGTTTTTTTTTAAATCATTTGTCGAATTTTTACTTTTTATTTACACTATTTATTTGCTCGCACGTTATAATCAAAAATAGTACACATACAGCAGAATTAAATATAACTACAATGATAAAACTACCCCTGCCAAAATTTGAATGCCATTGAATTTTAGTTTGCAGAAAAAGCTGGCAACAACATGAAGCTTAATATGCAAACTATTTAATTAATCACAATAACATAGAACATAGCATACGTCGACGTTTTTAATGGAGACCTCGTTATTTGTTTCGCGGCGACCAAAATATCTATGACATTTTCTTAGAAAATTGTTAAATGAACAATTAACTTGATAGTTTTTTTTACTTTCATAAATAGATCAGTGGCAAATCAACATGACAGAACTATTGTTAAACGCATAGATTACTAACTTCCGACCAGGGGTTTCAATTCAAGGGTGGTAACAATTTGTATAATGTTAAGAAGTTAGAGTAGAGTAAGCGTAGTTTTAAACAATTAGCGGAAATTTGCATAGACTCCAATGTTTTGTATTGTGACTGAAAATAGCGACAAAGGACATGATTTGCTTGCTTGAACATAAGTGTTGCTGTACCAGACTTAAATAAAAAAAAGTGTCATACAAATGAAAATTAACTATTGTTTTGGACGATTATTTTATTAACAGATCGGTCGACAAATTTTAAATGTCTGATAAAGTTATGCCCATCATGACTTCATTCATTATAAACTGTGAAAATTGGAAAAGTAGTAATCGGTTATATCCAAAATGATGAGCTCGTTGCTTTCTAAAATGTCATACATTTCATATAGTTCAGTTAACCCTCCGCATGAACCGTAAGCATCGCCCCTTTGGCTTCACCAGGTGGCACGAGCTACCACGCGCTATACATATATCGTCGTTGTAATGTTATTTTATCGATGAATTTATATACAAAAATTATCGTGTTCGTGTTTTTCATTTACGATGAATGAAGAATTGAATTGAATTGAATTGAATGCCTTGAATGCAAAAAACGCAATATTTCGAAATATAACAAACATTTTAATCTACAATAAAAAATAAGAACAAGGATTCAACAATTATGAGTTTCGACTCATAGAGAAATTTCAGTCAGAAAGATACAACGAAAAATACGGAAGTAAATAAAAAATATCACAATGAAAGTAAACTAAGAAACCTGCGATGATAATAAAATAATGGAATTAAATTAATTACCTAAACGTCGGAGCTAACCTTGCCGAGTGTGTTGAAACGTACGACTTGTTCCATATGCAATTAAGCCGCAAAACAAGTGAATGTGGAACAAAGTCATAGTAGCGTTTAATGTTAACATATTACAATTTCCCCATAAAAACAATTTCCGCTTTGTTGTACATAGAAAACTAATGCAACGAAATACTTTCTAGCAAATGCACTCTAGATGTAACGTGCATACATATCATTGCGAGCAAAACTTGCAGAGTAATTACGACTTTCATTTACGTTTCAAGTAGGTTGGCACCAAGAGTTCTATAATTATAATCAATACCACTAATAAATTCTGTAAACAATTTTTTTATCTTCGTATACGTTATTAATTGTTGATTTAAGCGGTGTTGATACAATTGTAATTATCACGACGTAATTGTTACTTCACACTTTCATAATATTGCCGATGGATGATGGATCTCACCATTAATGACAAGTTTGTATATTTTGATTGTAAACATCGTAAATGTCAAATGGCAACATGTGGGATACGACGAACAGGTCTTTCGAAAAACCAACACCGGGGATCGATTTATTGTTCTTCGAAAAAACGCAGCCATTAAGCGGCGACAATGGGGAAGCGGCAGTTGTTCGACAGCGCTGTGTAAATAATAGGGCCGGCGTATTGTGCGTCGGCCGGTCTATTTCGATCGCAACACGTCAGTCGACCGCTTCGGAAAACACGAAGGATTGCAGCCTGGCGACTCGCGAAAGAATTAGCTCGTGACTTGCATAACGATTCTGAATTGCGATCGGGAACGCCGGCGATTGTTGTGGAGTTTGCAAAGGATTAATTCAATTGACCGTCGATTAACGAACATTCATTGTTGCTTTATATGTAGTTGGTTTTGCTTTGTTTCCATACAAATGCGTTTTCAATGATACGAGTCCCATTTGTTAGAACTTTTTACTACACGGGTTTTTTGTAATCTGCAGGTTGTCGAAAGTGTGGAAATTTTATTACGACTTTTGTTTTAAATTGTATCAATTTGTTTAAACAAGAACATCGTAATTGCAACCCACCCATCTTCACTGTGACAGAGCTGACGCCCGAGCGTGAATAAAACATTTCTTTAAATATCGTACATAAGTTGTTAAAATATAAATGGTATGAAATCTATGCAACAGCAGAAAAAGGTGATTCGAAACAAGAAATTCCTCATAGTGCGAAAACGGACTGATAGTCAAATTCCTGTCTCCAACAAAGAAATTCAGGCCAAACGCGGGCTTCCAGTCTTCAATAAACAAATAGAACTGATTGATATGAACATACATCTGGGTTTACGCCAACAACGGCATCACAAAATAAACATGTCCCAATGCAAACAAAAAAATCATCCAGTTCGTTCGAAATCGTACTGTCATTTAATATTTTTTTGGTTTTTTGCATTTTAAATAAGACATTTTTTGCAGTTTCTTATTTTTGTTAATGTTTTCAATGTTGAAGTTTTTGGACATATTTTTGAATATATTTTTTCCCAACTTTGTGTTCAAAAATCAAAATCAAAATTGACAACTTTAAATAAGGTGTTGGAATGGTCCAAATGGAACAAATGCAAAATTGAAAAAAATAACATGACAAATTAGCATAGTTTTAGTTTGAACAAATTGACGTTTGTGCACTTTTCTAAATTTAAAATTTTTTGATAATTTGCTGCTATAAATTTTTTAAGAAATGTTTTTTTTACAATTTTGCATTTTTTGCATTTTTACAATTTCGATAGTTTTGTTAATTTTGACATTATTTAGGTTAAGATTTTGTGTGTTTTAACGAAATTGTATTTAATATTTTATATATTTTATATTTTTAGGATTTTCTTAAATTTTATTTTTAATTTTTGTTAATTTCTATTTTCTTTTCATTCATTTCTTGCATTAAATATTGAATTTTAAACAATTATTACGTTTTGTAAGGAACGAAAGTAAACTAAAAATTAACAAAACGAAAATTAAAATTAAAAACAAATCGAAAAATGATAACTGTCAAAAATTACCAAACACAAAATTAAACTTGTTAACAAATTGTTAGCAACATTCACTGATAAAATACAAAAAAATCGGTAAAAATCTTTAAATTCAACGTTGAATTTTTATATATTTTTTTCGTAGTAGTACTCTTTGTGAGTTTTTAAATACAATATTAATATATGAAAATACTAAAATTGCAAAAAAATTAATTTAAAATAATATAAAAAAATCAATAATTATCAAAAACGCAAACTGAAGAAATATTGACAAAATTACCAAAAAATGTCAAAACGTTCTCATGTTGCCAATAATTTGAATGCTGCAAAAATACATTTTTGTAATTATCTGAAATATTATCTAATTTAGTTTAATTTAATTATCTAATTTAAATCAAATAAGATGGTATTGAAAGAAATGTAAATAAAAGTAAAAACGTGCCAACAAACATAAAAAACAATATTTATAATGATAATTTGCAAAAAAAATATTAAATAAAAAAATATGCACAAAAATGTAAAAAAGCTCAATAATTACCAAAACGCATAAAATATCAAATGACAATAGAACGTTAAACAAATTAACCAAAAAAGCTTACATTTTCAGAATTTGGAAAATGTGAAATTTAGAAAATTAAGTAGAAAAAAATTAAAAAATGTAAAAATTTCTAAAAACGAAAAATTAATAAAAGTAACAAAAATACAAAAATGTTAAAATGTACAACAGGTTATTAAAAAATATTTTTTGCTTTTAATGCAATTTTTGAAAAATTGAAAAAAATGAGTAAGACTTGATTTAAAATCCGAAAATTATGAAACTGAAATTAAAATTTACTAAAATTTTGAATACCCCAAGAAGATGTCAAAAAGTAAAATTTTTGACAAAATTAATATTAAGACTTAAGAATTTAAAAACATTTGAGAATTCCGTGTCGAATTTTCATATTTTTTTCTCCTATTAGACGAAACCGTTTTTAAATATAATTATTAATGATAACAATATATGAAATTACTAAAATTAGAAAATAATATCAAAAAATCAGTAATTGTCAAAAACGCAAACAAAATTAACAAAAATGTCAAAATGTTGCATATAATCGTTGGCTTTACAAAAATTACAATTATTTAAAACGCAAAAAATACTGAAAATATAAAAAATACGGATGACGAAATTCATAAGTTTTTTAATTGTCTAACATACAGTGTGTTTCACTTAAGAGTGTAACACCCTCATATCTTTTTTATTTTTAGTCCGCTTTTAGTATTTTTTTCCCCCAAACGTAGAATACTTATGGCTCTATTTACTCCCAACAAACCAATTGTCTTCTTTAAATGCAAAGCAACCTGCGATGGCAAAATAAATGGAAAAAATCAAGAAATCACTTTAGGGATTTTTTATCGAAAAATTTTACTGGTAATAATTGTTCAGAATTGCCCAAAAATACTAAATCCAAAATTTCATGAAAATTAAAAATGTTAAAATTTTCTTCAAAAGCAATTCCCAATCGGTTAATATTATTTGCAGAGGTGGCGGCGCCTAAACAACAACAACTTTAAACAACTTTGACAGTTCAGGTTTTATTTCAAACAAAATTTTCACAGCATACTTTCTTCCGTGCAGCTAATAACAAGTATTTGCGGACTTTTACGGAAAATTTTAACATTTTTAATTTTCATGAAATTTTGGATTTAGGGTTTTTGGGCAATTCTGATCAATTACTACTAGTAAAAAATAGCAATAGCAATAAGTATTCTAAGTTTGGGAAAAAAATTACTAAAATCGGACTAAAAATAAAAAAGATATGAGGGTGTTACACTCTTAAGTGAAACACACTGTATATACACGAAATCAAATAATATGACATTGAAATAAATCTAAATAAAATTAAAAACGCGTCAAAAAACACAAAAAAACAAAATTTATGTTAATTTGCAAGAAAAAACAATTTGTCTAAAAAATGTAATAAATTCAATAATTTCCAAAAGGCATAAAATATCAAAATTATAAACGTTAAATAAATTCACAAAAATGAAATAATCAAATTTCAAAAAATTTTAAATTTAGAAAATTAAGTATTTGAACTTCAAAAAATGCCAAAAATGTACAACAAATTATTAAAATATTTTTGTTTTTAATGTAATTGTCTGTATTTCCAGGAAAAAAGAAATATTAGAAATTATTTACAAAAAAGTACAAGTTGCCAAGGTGATTTAATAAAATTCGAAAATTGCGAAACTGGAACTAAAATTTTAAACAAAATTTAAAAATTAGTCTAAATTAAAAAGAAATACAAAGTTAAAATTCACAAAAACGCAAAATAAAAATTTCGCAAAAAATATTAAATTTTGTTCTTTTTATGTGCAATTGTTAATATTCTTGACGATAAAAACATTAACAAAATTAAGTGCAAATGAAAAAAAAATTCTAATATTACAAAAAAATTAAAAAAACGAATGAACAAATGAAAGTATGCCTGAAATGTAAAAAAATAATGAATAAAATTTTTAAAAAATGTAAAAAAGTAAAAATTAAAAAAATGCAAAAAAGTAAAAATTAAAAAAATGTAAAAACACATAATGATGAAACGTAAGAATCCCCATTTTATATTTTGTACGCAATTGTTAATATTTTCATAAATAAAAAATACAAAATTAACAACATTAAGAACAAATGATGAATTTTCAAGAAAGCTGTCTTTCGAGCAGACGCACGGCTGCGAATTATTTACAAATCTCGACAGTACCTACTTAGTCGGTCGACAAAGAGCACTGTATATTGGGTAAAGCATGAAAATGGTCTGTAATGCAAAAACATTTGTTTCTATATAGAATTATAAATGTCAGGGAATGTATCAAGGTGACAGCTGTTTCGCTTTCTCTGAGCGTATCTGACCACCACATGTACATGCAATCATGAGTCTAGACGTCCATACCTCCACGCAGCTCAGACAGAACGAAACTTTGCAATTACGTAGCAGGACGAGTTATTGACGTCTAGCACAAACACTTCTACACAAACTCGTTATCAAATTATACAACGTTAACGGAAGTCTGCAAATGGTCTGAAAGGCAAAAATGAACTGAAATTCAAAAAAATCCCGCAAAAAAAATTTCAAACAAATTTGACTAGAAATAGTGAATTTTATTGTTTTTATCTTCCATGTGTTTTTTGAGAGTCTCAACATGGCTTGAAATGAAAAAGGGATCAAATTGCAAACAATAAAAAAATTGATGTAAAATAAAAAAAAACGCAAAAAATACAATGTCACAAATTCGCACAAAAATGCAAAAATTCACAACAGTTGCAGAATTTGCTGTTTTTAATGCAAATGTTTTACAGGACACTTTAAAAAATTGAAAAAATTGTATATAAAAATGGTAAAGTTTAACTAAATCTTTACAAAATAAATATGACCAGCTAAATGTCAAGGAATTGTACAAATTGATAAATAAAATAAAAATAAAAAATATTGTTTATAAGAAATTTTAACCCATACTTACACCTACGTTTTTAATAAATAAAATACCAATTATACATTTTCGAATAAAAACTTTTTAATATGTGTACAATTGTTCTTATTTCTTATAATTCAGAAGAAATATTTACTAAAATATTTTCCCACGCAATTTTTGCAAAATCAAACCGCGTGCCACAAAACAAACAAAAGACACCCACCGTTCAACGAACGAACGGCGCACATTTACTCCAATTAGCTTCCAATAAATCTAATAAATAGCAGAAATTACACAAGCATCCGGTTTTTGCACATTAATGGCTCGAACAAAATGGCAAGTGAATCGCATTAAATCGAACACTGTGCATGTGCAGCGGGCGACCCACAATGGACCCATTGACCCATTGCAAATGTGACCGCCGCCGACTGCGCGGAACTTTAATTTCTCGAAATCAAACAATCGCCCAGACCGAAAACGCCCGGAATGATACATTTTAACGCGGACGGCTTTCTCGCGGAGCTGGTCGCCTATATGGAAAGTAAAAGTTATGACCGTCTAATTTAAGCGCGTGTATTTTGGACACATTCCTCCGTTCGGTTTTTGTCGCGACCGCGACGGTTGTAATTTCACGAAATCGCGCCGATTAAACGTAAAACGTTCGAAATTATTTTGTTTTTTTTTGTAAACATCTTGAATCATATTTTATTTTTATCACGTGTTAATTTTATAATGAAAGTGGGATATCGAATTTCAATAATTGGCGACGTGTGATTAGTTTTATTGTAATTCAATTTTAAATTTGTGACACTTTGAGACTACCTTCTATTATGAACATTTACTTTTTGTATTACTATTTTAATTTTGCAAAACACCAACTTGTTAATTACTTTCGAGTACTGCATTACAGCTAATTGCTATGCTTTCATTTTTTTTTTATTAAGAAATTAGAAATTCTCATTTCTGTTTTTATTGTGAGATTTGTGGTGACGCTTGTAATTTCACTGCTACCACGATTTCAATTAATTTTTTTCATAGCTATCACATTAAGTTCAATATTTATTATTTGCATTTATTTTACGATCATTTTACTAACGTCGTTTTTGTTTCACTTCAATTTACTTTATAAATGGAAATTTGTTACAATAAGTGACGTTACTTTCTTTAATTTATGCCTTACTTTCATTTACTACATTTCTACTACTAGTTCGTTTGTTGTTTACTTATTGATTTTTCAATACAGCAACATGTACTCGTATTTATCCCATTCCGCTGCAAAATTTTCATTGCCAACTTTGTCAACTTTGCAACAATGTTGTTGTAAATTATCATTAATTTGCATATAATTGCATATAAATTAATTTTGTTAATTTTTATAATTGTTTAATTAGTTGCACCTGCCCAACTTTGTTTGGGTTTCCTTTCATTTAAAGTTTTTTTTTGCATTGTTTGTTTCCTTATTTTTTTTTATTTTCGCTATGTGGAGATTAAATTGTAATGAAATGCAATAAATCAACGTTTCCGTGTATTCCAGGCGCATTGCAAGTATGAGCAGAGTCGGTAGCGCTTAACAGCCTTGTCGATGCAAGAACTTCTCAAACCGTAGGAGCGAATAAAGTCTTTCTAAAGCAAACTACGTATTATTTTATTGTAATACTGAGATAATGGATCGATGTCAATGCCTTACATTTTATAAATACGTAGTTGAGGTGATATCAGTTGCATTTGTCAATATTTTTATGGATTTTTTTTAAATAATGTATTTTAAAATTCGGATTAACAGGAAATCGGTTACTGAATTGGGTTGGGTTGGGTTGCGTTTGCCAACAATGTTGTTTGTTGTTTTCAGTGTTTGTCGGTTTAATAATTTATTTTAAAATTATGACCACGTTGCTTGGGACGAACTGCTGTTTATTTGACATTCAACGTAAAGAGATAAGGTTGTGTCACAAACCAATAAATTTTACTATTACTGTTTAATAACTTATTTTTAAAATCGCATAAGAACAACCATCGTGGACGGTTTCTGCGATCACATAGCCAGGGATGAATTTAAAACAATTTATAATGATTTTAACAAATTTTAGTTGATACTAAACTTAAATACGACGAGTTGGGTTGGGGTGGGTCGGGTTGGGTTCGGTTGTGTTGGGTTGTATTGGGTTGGGTTGGATTGGGTTGGGTTGGGCTGGGCTGTAACTAATTTTAATAACATAGCCATGGACGAATTTCAGTTTCGCTTGAAATTATAATTAAAATAATCAATAGGGGTAATGTATACATGACGTGGGATCCACCTGTCACAGTTTCTCGGTTTAATAATTTAAAATTCGGATTAATGAAAATCAGTTGTCGATTGTTCAATTTCAATGACGCAGACTGATTCTGAGAGCCAGCACGTGGTCAGGGGCGAACTGGTACTGCATTAAAAAAATATCTATAATTATATTTGCAACGCCAGTCCAACACAATCCATCAATGTATTGAACATTGTCGGGTGATTCGGCTGGGTTGGGTTGGGTTGGACAGGGTTTGGTTGGATTGCGTAGGGTTGGGTTGGATTCCCCAATTTTGCCGACTTTTCAACAATAACTCTGTTGAGTTGGGTTGGTTTGAGTTGGGTGAGTAGAGTTGCTGAAAAATGTTGAAATTTATACTGTACCGAACATTCGGGTGATTGGACTGGGTTGGGTTGGGTTGGACAGGATTTGGTTGAATTGCGTAGGGTTGGGTTAGGCTATATTGGGTTGGGTTGGGTTGGGCTGGGTTGGGTCCCCAATTTTGCCGACGTTTCAAATTTACGAAGTTAAAAGCTTCAAAATTACTAAAAATGCAAAAAACAATTGAGTTGGGTTGGGTTGGGTTGGGTTGGGTTGGGTTATCGTATCGTATTTTTTGACAGTTCAAAAAGTGGAAAAAATAAAAGAATTGAAGAATATACAATTACGATAAATCCAAAATACTTTAAAAAGTTGAAAAAATAAATATAGTCAAAAATGGATCGTTAAAATTGCAAAAAACACAAAAAAATAAAGGAAAACAATTTTTAATTTAATTTAGTTCCTAGGTTCATTGTCACAATGTTTCGTTTTCTTATTTTTTTTTGCAACGCCAATGCAACACAATCCATCAATGTACTGAACACTGTCGGGTGATTCGTCTGGGTTGGGTTGCATTGCGTAGGGTTGAGTTGGATTCCCCAATTTTGCCGACGTTTCAATTCACGAACTTAAAAAACTGCAAAATTATTAAAAATGCAAACAATAATTCTGTTGAGTTGGGTTGGTTTGAGTTGAGTTACTGAAAAATGTTGAAATTTATACTGTACCGAACATTCGGGTGATTGGACAGGGTTGGGTTGGGTTGGGCAGGATTTGGTTGAATTGCGTAGGGTCGGGTTGGGTTATATTGGGTTGGATTCCCCAATTCTGCCGACGTTTCAAATTTGCGAAGTTAAAAGCTGCAAAATTACTAAAAATGCAAAAAATAATTGGGTTGGTTTGTGTTGGGTTGGGTTGAGTTGCTGAAAAATGTTGAAATTTATAAATGCGAGCTATAAAAGAATTTTATATGGAAAAATTGAATTGTTATTAATTTTCTCAATTTTTAATTTACTTTAATTTAGTTTACCTACATTATTCTAATTTGACGTAATATTGATTCTAAATTTGCAAACTACTCAAACAACGAGAAATTTCATCAACTTGGCTTATTATTAAAATGACAAATTCAAATATTTTACAAAATACGAAAAATCAGCGAATGGCGAAATTCTTAAAAAAGAAGTAATAATAACATCTGAAAATTAGGCGAATTATGTTGAATTTCGTTGAAAAGATCAAAATTATCAACGCAGGACAATTCAAATTCACAAAGAGATATTTATAAATTTAATTTAATTTAAAAACATCCCTAAAAATCGATGTTTTCAAAAATGTCAAATTTGGAAAAACGGAAAAATCGAAAATGTTTATAAAGCTAATTAAATTGTAACAAAACGTTAAATAAACCATGTGAATATGTCAAAGTTCAATTCAATAATCTCTAACAATAAAATATGAAAACATTTAATACTACAAATAATTATATAAAATGCATAAATTTCGGTAATAAACATTTTAGTCTCTTTAATTGTTTCAAATTATTGAATTGGATATTAACGTTTGTTATTTTGTCATTTGAATGTAATCAAAGATATAAAAATATTTCTACCCTAATCTGAAAACTTTCTGATCACACAGTATACGTGGGGTGTAAAAAGTTAACGATTTTCTTACCCTTTGCAAATTGAAATATTTGACATTGTCGTACAATTAATTAATGACAAATTCGCTTAGCTGAAATTTTGCATTGGCATAGCTGGAAAACGGGAAAATGGCCCATAAGCTACGACAAAATAAAATGGAACGCGTATACCAATTAAGCTGAAATTTTGCATTGGCATAGATGGGACACAGCCTTTGGAAAAAAATCACCACAAACAGACTACTCATTCATAAAAAAACTTAGTTTGCCTATGGGTTGTTGTGTTCGGTTGGCTGGCATATATCTCACTGTTTTCGGTATTCGCCGATTTGATAATTTATCTTAAAATTTGAACCAACTGTCAAGTCAAACTGTTTGTGATCTTCTAATTTTAATTCCGAAGTCTGCTTCTACAAACACGAAGCCAGAAACGAACCGACGTTTAAAATATATGTAGTTATCTGACAGGACCTTACACGTGCTACAAATATCACATTCAATCGTAAATTTTTGATAAATTTCTGCACAAATGATATTTTCCATTTTTCATTTAGAAAATCGCGACTGTGACTTTATATAACTGGCATTTTCACAACTTTGTAAACATTAGAGTTTTGTTAAACTTTTATTGTTTTTCCATTGACAATTTTTGAATGGGCTTCATACAATGGGTATTTTTCAAATGTTTCTTCACTAATCGGTTTATCAAATTTATGTTTAAATTCGGATTACCACGAAAACATTTTGTGGTGTTTTAATTTTACTGCTGCAGTATTATTCTATGAGCAACTATGGTCAGGGCCGAACTGCGGTTTCTTTAAAAATAATGTCTAATTAAAATAATCAATAGCAGATAAAACTTTAACACATTTTACTTAACATTAAACCTAAACAAATCGAACTGGTTTGTTTATGTCGGTTGATTTTATCTTAAAATTTGGATTAACGATAAAACGGTTTTTGATTTTTTTATTTTTAAAGGCACATTCCGTTCACATAAACACGTGGCCAGAGTGTTGAACTGCTGTTTACAAGAACCTCTTCTTTGGCTGTCATATACATTCCGGATTTTAATAAATTTTACACGATACGCAAACTATTTGGATTTTGAACAAAAAATTTACATTTTGTTTTTTTTTGCATATTTTAGACGATTTTCTCAATTTTCTTGAACTTATTTCTCTACTATTTGTGTTTATTTAACAATTCTGAATTTTAACTTTATTTTAAAGTCTATTTACAATTTGTTCTTTGGGCAATTTTGTTCACAATTCATTGACAATTTATTTGACATTTTAATTTATTTTTTGCAATTTCGAAATCGGATTCTACGATTACATGGCCAGGGATGCATTACCTTTCATTTAAAACAATTTATAATTATTTTAATAATAAGTTTATATTATTTTCTTATAATCATAGCAGTTTTTTTACAATTTTATAGAAATGACAATTTTGTAGTAGAGATTTATTGAATTTTATCATTGTTTGCATTTTTAGATTTTACATCTGACATTTTACGCGAATTTTCGACGACATTACATTCGACATTTGTTTTTATTCGTCGGTAGTCAGTTCAGCGTTGATTAATAATTTTTCTTAAGTTCGGACTAACGACAAATTGGTTTTAGATTTTTGGTGATTGGTTTAAAAGAATCTTTGCATGTCACATAGAAATTGGATTTTAGTAAATTTTACTCGACATTAAATCCAATATTTTTCAGAAACCCAAACCATCGTCGAAATTGAAAACAAATGCAAATTTTCATTTGTAACTGTTAACATTGGGTTGGCTGTTATATTTGGCATTTTTTGAAAACGTGGTCATTTGATACATTTTTTGATAATTTTAGATTTTATGAAAGGTTGACAATTTTGACATTCTTTAAAATTTTCACAAGTTTGCACCTGTACGACATTTTGACGCTTTCGTTAATTGGGTTGGGCTTCATTTGTGATACCTCTGAAAATATTTAAACGAAGTTGAAAAAATGCGAAGTAAACTGCAACTTCGAGTCTGTGTCGGGTTGGGTCGGATCTAATTGAAGGGTTTAATTTGCGAAATTTTCTAACATATTATTAAACTGGTGAAAATAAATTTCAGCGAATATAATAGTTGATGACGGACCGTTTCGCCCTTCTGAGCTCATCAGGCTGTATGATTGCCTGATGAACCGATCAGATGAGTTGATCATTTAATGTAATATATATAAATGTGTAATAAAATTGTAACCATATAAAACTTGTTGGATTAGCACAAAGAAAAATACTAATACCAAAAGACATTTTAAGTACATTACCATTTTATCTTGTGATGGGTGTCTTATATTATTCCATATTGAGCCTTAATGGCTTTATTTTACACAGCATCAATTGTTCTCCCCCCCCCCCAAACATAAAGGCTTGACAATAGTTTAGTTTCAGTTTCTAAATCTTTCGTATACCTAATTTTCATTTAATTTTCGTTTCGTTTCTATTGCCGATATTATTTGTTGTTTGAATGACCCAATAAGTGGGCCATTCACACAACAAATTCAATTACGTTTATTATTTTCATATTTTAGACGATTTTGTCAATTTTCTTAAACTCGTGGTTCTATTATTTGTATTTATTTAGCAATTCTGAAAATCTAATTTAAAATTTTGTTCAGAATTCTTTATTTTTTCAGTGTTGAAAACGTTATAAATTTGTTGTATTTTCAAACCCGTAGACTTCTTCGTTACTTCGTCAACGTCAATCAGTCATTCTACGAAACATTTATTTAAGATATTCACAATCATCGGAAATTTTGGTTGCATATGAAAAAGGAGCTGTCTACCATTTTCAGTGTTCGTCGGTTTAAGAATTTATTTAAAAATTAGAATTAACGGAGAAACGATGCTAGATTTTAATAACAAAGACATAGCTGCTTCAAAAATCAAATCACATCACCATGGATAAAATACAGTTTAAAATTATTAATAGCAATAATTGTTACGAATTCTAATAATCTTGACAAACTTAACAAAAAAAAAAAAAAAAATCACATCGTCCCTCATTATTCGGACCTTGTCATTATAATAACCAGGAAATATTTGATTTACACTTATTATGTAAATTTAAAAAAATCTTTTATAACACATGTGCGAAAATGTGTCTATTTATCACTCGACCTGTTCGTACTGTCTAATGTGTCGATTAACAATTAACGTCTTATAATAAAAAGCACTTGTTTTATAAATATCCATTAAATTTGAATTAATGGAAATATGATTTGATATTAATTAATTTAAACGATGCCATCTGCAATGACTTTGCCATTTATGAATTGTCGTTTAACATTATCTACAGCAATCACTCTTTCCATTTCTATATAAAAACCATCAATTAAAATCTTTAAACTTGCCTTTGCAGATGCCAATGAAGTCCTCTACTTTTTTCAACGTTCGCATATATTAATTTATTTTTAGAAATATATTTTAAATTTGGATTAAGATAAAAACGATTTCTGATCTTTTAACTTTAAGTTGTAATCTGTTTCTAGTCTGCTTCTGCAAGCAACTGGTCAGGGTTGCATTGCGATTTAAAAAACTGTATAATTCATAAATTTTAAGTAATTTTAGATTTTGGCAATTTTTACTCGACGTTGAGCTATTATATACCACAACGGATATCGAAAATTACTGATTAATTACTTAAAAGTTCAAAATTGAAATGAAAAGTGGAAGAAATACATGAGTTGCAAGACGGAGCAATTTTCTGAAATTACATCATGAACACAGGAAGCAATTACAGACATAAAGTTATGACTTGTGGTATTTCTAGGGATAAAACAATCATAAATCGAGGACAAATTAAATGAGGAAGATTATTTAACTTGAAGAGAAAGTTTGTTAAAGACTATTCATAAAATTATTAAAAAAATTAATTTTTTATTATATTTAATTAATATTGGAGTGCATCAGTCACGACAAATTGGTAACGTTACGCCAGCGTAAACAAAAAGAAAACAACGTGCGATGCACCAAAATAAACAGACGAGTCACACAGCCGAGAATATTTACGACGAAGAGGCGAAAACATGAAGATTTAATCGGGTGACGACCGCCCGACTTCTCACGATCGCAACCCTCGCACGGCCGATGGAAAAATCGGGATCACGTTCCACTTACCTGTACAAAAACGACCCCAAACGAACCCGCCCCGGGACCTACGTTACCGTTAATTTTCACGAATCATTTGCCCACAACGACGGCCAAAAATTTGCGCATGCACGTCAGGACGTGGACGAAAACGTGCTTCGGCAGTCTCGGCCGTTCGAAGCAATACAAGACGCACATCTCTTCCGTTCCGCACACGGTGTTTAAAGCCACGAGAGTCGTCGGTTTTTAAGTTCGAGTCCACGCACAAACGTACGAGCGCGCACCGCCGCTAGTCCTCGAGCCATCCGCGGTCGGCGAAGAACTGGCGTGCCACAGGTGCACACAAATCAAAATTCAGGTTGTGGAAAAGCAAAACGAGCAAGTGCGAGGATGACGGTCGATTGCGCGGCGCACTTGACTGGTCCGAGACCTCGATGTGGTTCATCGAGCTCTGTGCGCTTCTCTCTCCCTCGACGTCGGCGGTTCTCAGTGCCTCCGTTCGCGACGCGGAGGTATCGGGTGCGTTCTTGCGGCGGGCGCGGGCGGACGGCGGCGGTCGTTTCGACGGTCGACCAGAAATTCGAGGCGCGAAACCGCGACCGGCGGTTTCGGATTTCGGGCGGCTGTTTCCCGCGGTCTTGGCCGCAAAGGCTCGTACGTCGAAGGGAACCCGACCACGGAAATTATAGTTTACAAGGCCGCGGCCGGTGACGACTTGGGTACCTCGACGAGGTTTTTTCACATTTGATCGAAAATTGTTGGTTGTGAAACAACAAACGCAGTTTTTTTAGCAATCCAATGCACGAATGCTAATAATTTCAGCACCAAAACCAAACCAACATTAACTAACAGTTATTACAATTGTGAGCAATTAGTTAGAAACTGGCCATACGCATTGCTGACCAACTATCAATAAAAAAAATCAACCAACTAATTTCAAGTTTAAATAGTACATAAACATATTCCTATATTGATATCAAAAATATTTAATCAATCACTTTCAGGCCAAACTTAGAACATTACTTAATACTTAAATAAAAATAATCACGATTTATCTAATAATAGGAAAGATCTCATGATATATTATATACGAATTCGAAGGAAAATACAAAACACGTGTTTTGACACTAAATACGTATGTGTAGGGGAAGAAAATTATGAAACATGTGTAAAATATAGCAAAAGTCGCAATACAAATATTTTGGTTCACCGACGGTAAATGACTCTAAAAGGTAAATGGGGTTCGATTTAATGATTTAATAATATGTATTTATTGACGGGTAACGGACTGTAAAAGGTAAATGGGGTTAGATTTAATGATTTCATATTTATTTATCGACGGTAAAATACGCTAAAAGGTAAATAATCACACAACACTTTGGGTTCGAGATTAAATTTATCCACTTTCCGGGTTTTAAACAGTAAATCTCATGGCATCAAAGTATCGGTAAAAATCTAATTGATATCATTTAATTTCATCAAAAGAACAAAATCTACCAAACACAAAAATTTGCAGAATTATCAAAATTCTAAAATTGGCAAAACCCTGAAAAATTCAGCGGTGCCTAAAATTTCAACAAAAGCAGACGTTGAAAAACTGAAAATTGTTGAACACTATCAAAAAGGACAAAATTGCAAAAGTCAAAATTGCCAGGAAGTGAAGATTTTAAGAAATTTTTGAAATGCAATAAATGTTCTAAATTGCATAAATTACAAAAAAATCCAAAACACTAATTTGGGAAAAATCTTGATATAGAATAAAATAGAATTCGCAACAATTTATTATAAAAAAATGTAAGTGCAAAAATGTGTAAGTGTCCAAAAAGTAGGTAATCGTTGAAAATGAAATAAAATGTTTCAAATAACTTCTGAAAAATTGAAATGCAAAAATCAGTTTGCTAAAGTTTTAAAACAGGGCAAAATGTATTTTTTCAAATTTGGTTATTTTTATAAAGTTGACATATTAGTAATTTTTACGTTTTCCAATTTTGATGTTTCCTAACTTTTTTCATTTATCTATGTTGATAATTTACTTGTTCCCCTTTTTGACATCATTTTTTGACTGTTTTTATTTAATTGAATGAGTTTAAATTTTTTTCGCATTTATACAAATTTGGAATATATTGGTTCCTAAATTTTTGTCAATTTAATATTTTGGAACTCATCATATTTTTGAACATTGTAGCATTTTTTGATATTTTACAATTCTGACATTTGACGGATTCTAGACAATATTAAAATTACTGTTTGCCAACTTACGTGTTGGTCAATTTTTATACCTTTGTTTAAATATAGTGTCATTTGACATTTTTATACATTTCGACAGTTTGACAATATTTACAATTTTGAGATATTTTTGAAATATTTACAAATTGTTTTCAGCAATTTTGACTGTTTATAATTTTTATCTTAAAACGTTTGCGTGCGTATATTAACCTATATATCTCCGACATTCGCGCTGCTACGTAATTACAGATGTTTGCTTCGATCGACTAAGTCTGTGCTCTCCAGACTTGTGACGATTTCGCAGCAGTCTAGACGAGAGACAGTAATAAATTTCAGCGAATATCATAATCATAGGTGATGACGGATCGTTTCGTACTTCTATGCTCATCAGACCACCAAATATATATTCGCTGAAGGTGTTTGTAATCATGCAAACATGAGCTACAAAAAGTGTGTGTATAACAACGCCATCTAGACGCCAATAATGCCTCAGTATAAAGTGGTATCTCATGCCGACAGCTCCGTACTTACAAGTCTCGACAGTACCAACTTATAAGCACGACCTTCGGAGGATTGGCGTCTAGATGGCGTTAATACATTCAAACACAGACTTGTTGTAATTCAAGCTTGCATGACCACATGCACCTTCAGCAAATAAATCTTTAGTGGTCTGACGAGTTCAGATGCGCGAAACGGTCCATCACCATCTACTATATTTTTGCCAGCTTTGACATTTTAAAACTTTTTTTTGTACAAGTTTTGTTGAATGAACATTATTTGCAATTTTTAATATTTTTCGTTTTTTCTGGTGGATGTTAAAGATTTTGAGTGAATTGACCGAATTTTGAAATTGCTAGTTTTGACATTAACGTTGTATTTGTAAATTTAATCTTTGGCATTTTGGAATTTTGAAAATTTTTATAAGTTCATTGTTTGGCATTTCACATTGTCCACATAGTCATCGAACTCTGTGGCGAATATATTTATTTTAATGGCTATAAGAGCGGATTATATTCATTTTGTGAAATAAATCGACGTAATTTGCAAATAACGTACGCTTACAGCTATCAATACATCATCAGCATCAATACATTCACGATGGTATCCGAAGGCACTGCCCACGAATCTATTACTTTCTCTACGCCTGAGTTGTATCACATGTTTATTATTAAGTTATTTCGTAAATTATATATCTTGCGAATTATTTTCCTGGTAGAGTACGCCATTTTTTTACTTCTGTAAAATATTGGATTTTTTCAATTATATCAGTCGATGTACACTGCCAATTATTTCATTATATTCGTCAATTTTTTCTAAATAATTATAACAAAAAAAAATTCTTTAAAATTTTACGTTTTTTTTCAAAATTTTTCAATTTTTAAAAAACTTGAGTTTTATAAATTAACAAATTTTTCAAACGTTTAAATATGTGTTTCATATGTGTTTTTCATATATTACATTTTTTCAATTTTCTTAAGTTTTTCCAATTTTCAATTTTTTTTTAAATTTTCCCACATTCGCCCAAGTCAAAACTCCTACGCAGTAGCCGTTTGGATTAAACGCTTCGTGCCGCTCATTAAACTGACGTTTGTCGTGTTGACATCTCCCGCTGACTTGCTGGGTCATGTGACGTGACAAATTCGCGACCAACGTGTGGCCACCTTCGTCATTTGTTACGTCACATAAAGTCGTAAATGCACAATTTGTTTAAAGATTCCAACCGGATCTAGCGACACTTTACCCCATCTCTTTCTTACTTTTTACGCCCCCTTACCGAATGAAAAATGTAAGCAATTAAATATTATTTTACTTGGTATTTTTATGATTTTCCTTTTGAACTGAATCCATTAATAATTTATAATATTTTACCGTTAAATTAGTTGATTTTAATAAATTATGCTAGTAGATCCAAGCAGCCCCCCCCCCCCCCCTCCTTCATGGAAAATGTTCGTTCCATTTTCATATTTATGAGCATTTAGTTCCGTATGAATTATTATTAATATGGCGGAAATAAGTCCAATTATTAACACATAAAATAGTTTAAACATAATAAATAATAAAATTGACTTAAATTGTGAGACCTCAATTTGTTTTGTAAAATGGTACGTGTGCGTTTGAAATCACATTGAAGAAATAAAATAGTGATTTACGACATTTCTCTAGATATGTGTAAAATAAAACTATTAATGTGTCAAGCCAGGACATAGGTCAAGTGACTAGTATGTCCTTATGTAAGAATAAGTTAATTTTTCTACTGTATTGTTTTGTAAAATAGAGCGCGCTTATAAATCAACGTGTCACCTCTGTTGTTATGTAGACTTGCATATGTGGACTTTTTGCTCTTTTTGAAGTCGGCTCCTGAACCTTACAAACTGCTACATTGTTCGAAAATAATTCGTAAAGTTAACTATAATGCAGTGTGTTTTAGATTACTTAAAAAACTGTTCATACATAGTTCAATATGACACAGAACTTGTTAGGGAACCAGAAAGAACATTTTCACTATTTTGTAAATTTTGAGAAGTTCATTTTTATCTCGTTTTTTTTTCAATTAAATTCTATAAAATCGACCAAACAAATCTTTATCCACATCGCCTTCTTTCCATCTTTAGAATTAAAAAAAAAACATCGTTACATTTCTTCGCCGCCGTCGTTTCTCATCGAAATAATGATAGGTCAACTATACCGAACGCACGACGCCGAAAAAAAGCACAATAAAATCTAACGACGTGCTTCCGGTACGTCAACCTATTCAGTTATGACACCGAACGCGCCAGATTTACATAAGCATATTAGCCATCGTATCGACGTACATACAACGTTCCAAACAAGCGCGCGGTTTCACTTCGATTTCTGAGCACCGATGAAATATTTCACCTGTTTTAAACAGTTAATCGTGGACGCTTTCATAATAACGACTGCGTTAAAAAGCGATTAAATGCATTTTTTTGCCGTGCGAATGGCTCACGGCGCTACTTTAACGATTGCTAATTATCGCTCGGCCAGCGATCGAATTTTTGCTGGAAACGAGTTGGACAGGATAGGTCGTGGGAGGAAGGTGGGGACACTGCGTAATTATTTACTTGGATTATTTTGCTATTTATGAAGTTATTTTATAATCAGTTGCCACCATCACTCAATAACATTGGTTGAAGATAAAGAGTTAATTTTCTTCCAATGTTAAGGTCCGTGGCCTTTCTAATCGAAGCACATTCTCCACAATCTCCGTTAGAGGGCGTCGATGCAGGAAAGTACACAAATTGGATCATAACTGAGATAATTGAGGAAAGACTAGATCATTAAATCTTTAATTTTGTGCCTTTATAACCATAAAATAACGGAAAAAAAACACAAATAATATTAACATAGATCAGGAATAATCTGAGAACCAAGAAGCACAGATTTCAGCCGCGAGAACTTACGCACCAACATTATACATCTCTACGGGGAGGAGATTTTCCATTAATCAAGGACGTTCGAGAAGTTACATGTAAGAAAACAACGGTTACTATGTAGTTTAGCCTTTTTGCGACGCTGCCGCGACGAGAGCATTGTACCGAAATGCATGATACTGAAACACCACACTACTACATTTGCTACAACGAAGATTCTACGGAAGGCAAGTTCAGCCTTAGTACGCAATTCCATCCAAGTGACAAGATCTCAACTTAACGATATCAGCAAGAGACTACTAGATCTATATTTGAACATTGGAAACCAGATCCACCCAGCTCTATGGCAGAAGATTGACAATCTAGCACACCTACGAGGAGAGAACGAGTGCATGCTGTCGACAGAAACACAAAGGAAGAAGTTCGACAAACTTAAAGAAGAACAGAAATCAAAACCAGAAACATCAGACAACAACGCAAAACAACCCAAGGTAGTATACAACTTTTCAGACGAAACACTGGACAAGGACACCACCGAAGTTCTTACCAAAGGGTTCAATTTCGCTGTAGCTCCTTGACGGATTCCAGTGGAAGAAATTGTTTGCAGTGTAGAAAGTGCCACACTGGAGAAAGACAAAGCCGAAGTTATCCGACAAGAGGAATCCAGAGTATTACGAAGAGCGAAACCACCACGAAGAAACATATCCAACGAAGAATACACCGCACTGAGGAAGCTACGAGACAAGAGCATTATAGTTTTACCAGCGGATAAAGGCAACGCTACAGTAGTGATGAACTCTGCCGACTACAAAAACAAAATGGCCGCCATACTCGAAGATCCTGCATACAAACCCATCGCAACAGATCCAACAACCTACCTGGAGAAGACGACAAAGAAGAAAATTGAAACATCACCACTGGATGAGGAGACCAAGAAAATAACCATACCAAGGGAAAAATCATCCAAATGCCCGAAGATATATGGCCTACCGAAGATCTACAAACCCGACATATCACTACGTCCAATAGTGAGCTCAATTGGATCACCAATCCAATCTTTGGCAAGATTTCTAGCAAAACAGTTACAACCTTTCGCCGAACAAGCACCATCATACGTCAAGAACGCAGACCATCTCATCGAAATGCTAAAGGACCTTACTGTGGAACCCCAGCACTTGTTGGCAAGCTTTGATGTAGTATCACTGTTTACACAAGTCCCGGTAGACGACACCATGAAGATATTGGAACGGAAATACCAACCGCCGGAACACATCATGGAACTAGTAAAGCATTGCGTCAAGAATACGTATTTTATTTCTGAAAATCAACGCTACGGACAAACGAGTGGGGCACCTGTTTATGGAGGAACTGGAGACTACAGCACTAGAGACAGCCGAGTTAAAACCAAAACTGTGGCTGAGATACGTGGACGACACTTTCGTTGTATGGACACGCGGAAGAGAAGAACTCGACAGGTTTCTGGAGCACCTCAACAAGCAACATCCAGCTATAAACCATGGAAGTGGAAGTAGACAACCAGCTACCTTTCCTGGACGTATTGGTAACGAAAAGAGATGACAAGAGTCTCGGCCATACAGTATACAGGAACAAGACTCACACCAACAGGTAATAACAAGATCAGAAAGGATAGCCGATTGCAGAAGCAAGAACAAAGAAATGGACAACATACACAAAGCACTGGAGCAGAACGGATTTTCAAAACAGGAAATTCTCAGAGCATCCAGACCCTCCAGACGAACCCAGGATGAAGAAAAGGAAGAAGAAAAACCAACTGCCATAGCCTTTTTACCATATGTCAGAGGGACCACGGACAAGATAAGCAGGATCCTTAGTACACAAAACATCGATACAACTTTCAGACCATACAGGAAGATAGAAACGATGCTACGGAATTGGATAGACATACATCGGTCAATCCAATAGGCGCATCGAAGTCCGTAAACAAGAGCACATTCGCGCCGTAAAACAAAGAGATTCGTCGTCGTCATTGGCTAGCAATTTCTTCGACACGGGACACAGCATCGACTTCGACAATACAAGGACAATAGCTAGCATCGAACAGTTCTCCAGCAGAATAATACGGGAAGCCATCGAAATAGAGAAGCGGAAAGAAATCCTCAACACACGGGATGATGCCCAACGATTGCCGGAAACATGGAGGCCAGTATTACAACATATAATACAACTAGTATTCAAAGGACAGCGCCACAGGAACCGCCACAGTTCATCGCACGCCCACCACACCAAGGTCCATTAACCAGGAGCAGAAGTAAGAAGCAGTCGAGCGTAGTCAACCCCAACGTCAAACCAGTATATAAGGATCTACGAGTAACTCCGAACGTCAGTTCTTCTAAGTCAGTGAGACTTATAAGAGCTTCCTGAAGATGGCAGATGGGACTCTGCCGAAACGTCGAAGCGACCATTCGGGGAACATTTCCACAACGCGGTTCACAACCCGAGAACCAAGAAGCACACACACACACAAATATATATATATTAAAACAAAAAAAAATAAATCCATAGAGTAAAGTGTAAAGTGTACAAGTAGTAGGATTTAAAGGGCTTGGGTGGGGTTATTTAAAGTACCTAGATGTGCATTAAGTTAAGGTTTTAATTGAGTGTCATGTGAATTTATGTACAACGTGAAATGTCTGTCGTAAAGAGAATGTAGATCGTAACAAGAACAGGTAAGAATAAATTGGTGACATATTTGGCGGTATAGAACGCCTTACATAAGAAACCATGTGATCGCTTTTGAGCAATGAAGAAGGAGAAATAGGCTGCGACGTTGACTTTTGCATATATGTCGAGACGTTGCCAGGTTAATATTATAGTAACTCATTTTGCAGTTTAGTGAATCTAACTCACATTTTTGAAATTTCTATCTATCATTTGACGTAATTTTGATTTTTTTTTAGAAAATTGAATAAATGACTTCCGTATTTTTTGCATTTTAACATTTTTATCAGTTATTTTCATATTTAAAAATTTAAAAAATATATTACATTTTTATAAATTATTTCATAATTTAAAATTATTTGAAAATTACATTTTCATCAATTTTGGCATTTTTGTTAATTTTTGGTAATAGTCTCTATCTCTAATAGCGAAATCAAGCGTCAAAATTCAATCTCTAAAGTTACTTTGAAGATTTAAGTTTAGATTTTCATGAAATCTATGCGTTCAGTTAGGTTGGTTTGGATATAAGTGTAATAACCAACTTAATGGCGAGCTATGTTGTATCACTAAGTAGGTTCACTAAAATAAACTCTGAATAACACCAAGCGGTTACAATAAAGGCTTATAACATTTTAAAACGTACACAGGGTGTAATGGCTGAATTTGGTCCACCATTTTCAGGATAGTCTTCGATTGATTGCTTCGACCAACATTTTATTGTCTTATAAGAAGGTAGTCATGCGATTTTTTATTTCCGTTGGCCTTCTTTATTTACTTCTTTTGTGATAAATGTTATCACAATTTTGACATTTGTTGTAAGATTTTTTTGCATTTTTTGATGTGTCGGTCGTATGTTATTTATTCATCTTTATGAATGTTGCCACTTGTTGACATTTTTGGATATATTGGTAGTTTATTTTTAGATTTTAGACATTTTTCAGTTTCAGTTGTGTTGGTTAGGTATTTTTGCAATTTAGTAATAAGCAACAATTGTAGATAAAGGATGTTTTTCTTATTTTATTGCGCAAGACGATACCAAGAAGAAGAAAACATTTTATGGTATTTTTCTTCAGAATCGAATAACATGCTATGAGTATTGTGGTATAAAATGTCCTATTTATTCATGTGATCCATTGTTACTAACCCTACAATGCATGTGTGTGTTGCTTGGGAAGCTTTCTGTCAATCAATGGGTGCAGGACTACCGCGCTCCTCTTGTGCTTTTTAGTGAGAATGATGTCGAATTGACAATACACGCTGAGTTGATAATAATTCTGCTACAACGCTCTGATTATTAATATTAATTAAATATACTCAGTGACATATAAACTGCACCACCTAGAAGGGGTGGGAATTTTTGGACCAAATTTGGCAGGAATAGTGGACTAGTCCAGGGAAATAGTTGATTAAAATTTGAAACCCAATCATCAAGTAGTCATGGGATTTTTGACGTTTGTGTAATTTTTTAGAGGTGGTGATAGACAAGCAATTATCGAGTCATTTTTTGAATTTGTTCCACTTTTTCGGATCCCGTTCTTTAGTTTAAAGTGTTTCAAGTGTTTAACGATGCCTAGAGGAAGGAGACCTCAAGTTTACCAGCAGTTGAGTGACTTTGACCGAGGGCGGATTGTTGGTTTACGAGAAGCAGGTTTTTCGTTTAGAGAAATCGGCAACCGTTTGGGACGGCACCACTCAACAATAATGCGTGTTTATCAAGCGTGGTCTGAACGTGGGGTAGAACGTCGGAGAAGAGGCACCGGGGCTCAAAGACGAACCAATGAACGTGAAGATCGCCGCTTAAGACTAATGGCCTTGAGAGACCGATTCTCTACATCTAGATCAATAGCTGATCAATGGTTAGGTGAACAAGGTCGTCCGATAGGCTTGCGAACAGTTTATCGTCGAATAAGAACCTTTGGCTTGCTGTCTTACCGCCCACATCTTGTGCTACCCCTCACTGCTCAACATCGCCAGGAACGTTTGGCCTGGTGCACGGAAAGACTTCAACGGAACTTGGAGTGGCATCGAGTTGTCTTTAGTGACGAATCGCGATTTTGTTTAGGAATGCATGATGGTTGGATAACTGTTAGACGAAGACGTGGAGAAAGGCGCAATCCTGATTTTTCGATTGCGAGGCATGTTCACCGAACTGTGGGGTTGATGGTGTGGGGTGCTATTGCTTACGGCAGTAGGTCACCCTTGCTCTTCATTCGGGGCAGTATGACCGCCCGACGCTACATTGACGAAGTGGTAGAACCACATGTTCTTCCATATCTTCGAGGGCTGGAAGACCCACTTTTCCAGCAAGATAATGCACGACCTCACGTAGCAAGGGTTTCTCTTGACTTCTTTGAAGAGGCCAATGTTAATCTTTTGGCTTGGCCGTCAAGATCTCCCGATTTGTCGCCCATTGAGCACGTGTGGGACATGATGGGTAGAAGATTGAGGAATCTACCGAACCCACCGTTGACAATAGAAGCTCTACGGCATGAAGTACAGGCTGCTTGGGATGCCATACCCCAAGAAGACATTGATCACCTGCTGGAATCAATGCCAAGGCGGGTCAACGAGTGTATCAGAAATAGGAGCGGACCAACGCATTATTAAAGAAAAATCAAAAAGATGAAGTGTTTTCTTTATCAAATTTTAATCAATTGTTATCTTAGACTAGTCCAATGTTTCTGCCAAATTTGGTCCAAAAATTCCCACGCTTTCTAGGTGGTGCAGTTTATATGTGTCACTGAGTATAATCGAAATAAACGCCCACCTAACAATATTGTAACATTAAGGACAATTATCCTGAATGTGAGGATTTAATACGGTGTCAAAACACTCCTACAACACACCGTGGTACATCATCCACAGCATCGCTAACAACAGTGACGTAACCCTGAATGCAAAGCACGCGAAAAAATAATTTCTGTTAACGGCAATCTTGAACCTGACGTTGGAATTTCCGCTTCATTACCGTAACGCTTTACACCTTCACTGACTCGAGGCATGTGCGGACAATAGCCGCAAAAAAAGCCGCGGCGAATGTGACTGTGCGAAAACATTCGGGACGTCGCGGTCGCCGCACGTTCGCCCGATGAAAGGCAGCGAATTTCTAAGGTTAAAGTTGAGCCCGCTTCGGTCAAAGTAGGTTAAAAGTGACGGAATAACTGTTCGCGGAATGGCAGGCGATATCACAATAAGTTACACACTTCACGGCCTGTGCCGGCGACGTTATTAATTGTTTATGCATTTATTTACAACGGCGCGGCGATGCTCACTTCGTTAACCTACATTCGCGAGCGTTTGCTCCGCGCGATTCGGCCAAGCGTTGCGCGCCTTTGCGGCCGATAATTATGATCGATTGTGTGCACATCGGACCAGTGAAATTCGGTTCGATTAGACGTTAGTAATTTCATTGTGGCGTCGTGATTGCAAATTCCGCAGTACAAGCGACCGCCTAACAAACGTCGAACGTATTTGGAGTGCAATTAAAATGGCTTTGATTGGAAGTGCTGTTGGAGAAATTCGAGGCATGTGACCCTGATCGGCGATTTATGGCCGGCATTTTTCTAAATGTTTACTCCTTGTTTGTTCAAAATTTAATTGTTTGTGATGCACGTTTCAATGCATAGAAATGTGACTACGTTATTATAATGAAAATGAAACGAAAATTTTCCCTAACGATGTCAAAGACGGGATCATTATAAGGTCACATTGTTTCACAACCTTACACAGTTGAAACAATTTTACTGAGATGTCGAGATTGAAAACGTAGGTTATAAAAATTCTACAGCACCAAGCCTCTACTGAAAGCAATAAAAAAAATTGTACCAGCTTCGCAAGAATTATTTGTAACTTTAATCAATGTGCATAATCGGATTGACTTTTGACCACTCGTTTACTATTAATTTAATTTCTGAATTCATGCGCAAATTTGATGAATTATGAACGTAGGCATTATTAAAGTAAATTATTTATTAAAATCAAAATTTAATTTATAGAAAATTTATTGAAATTTCCTAAAAACTTTTTCTATCAAGGATTTGTGTTTATGTTTAAAATTATACCATTTATGTAGCTCAGCAATTTTAATAATTTTCGGTAAAAAATCAAAATTATTTTCACACATTTACTCCAGCAAAGTTCTTATGTAACTTTATGTAAACTTCCACACGCGTTTAATAATTACAAATAACACTAAACAAATAGCAAAAAGTCAATCCGATTCTGGTACTAAAATGATATCGAGCTGGTTGCCGAAGTGGTTTTTTGAAACAAAATTATTTACGTCGACGGAAAATTCACAGAAAAAATGTGTACTTGTTGGTGTTAATTGCTGTTTAGGAAATTATTCAATCGGTGAACAATGAACGTTGTCGTCGTATGAAATCAACTTATATTTACAGTTATGCTGGCTGGTTTTCGAACAATATACTTGTCATTTTGATGTACGAGTGCACTTTAACGACACAATACGTCAGGAAAAATCATATATGGCGATGGATGTCTTAACATTCTATTCTATTCTACGATATATTTCCCTAAATAAACGTCGCAAATCACTTTTATTATATTTGAGGTTATTTTTTTCAAAATATTTGTTCTCAATTCGAATTGAGTACATTTGTAAATGAAAATAATTAATATCGTTAGGTTAATTAGTTTCCTTTACAAAATTCTATTAGTATTTATTTAAAGAAATGCACATACATTGGTTTCGAGTTATTAACAACAAATTAATTAAATTTTGTTTACTGGGCCACTGGCTTAGTTTAAATTTGAAACAACTTTGATTTAGTCGACGCAGATTTTAACTTTATTACAATTTAATTTCAAGTGCAATTCAAGTTAGAACCCACGTAAAAAAATTACTTTTAAACCCAACAGTTTTAAATCCTGTTGGGTTTCAAAGTAACGTTTATCATGATTTTCTTGCTTGGGTTTCCCAGCAATGTAGGGTTCGTTTTCAGGATTCACTGTTGGGTTTGGGTTGTGAATTTCATTATTCCATCATTGCGGCAAACCCAACAACAAAAGACACGTGTATAATTTTTATACGTTGCATTGGGTTGGTTAGGATTTGTAACGATTTCAAGGTTGATTTGTAATTTAGTGGCCATAAATCTAAGATTGGGGACAAGATTTGTAATTAATGTGGATATAAGGCTTAACAATACTGCCTGAGAGTTAGGGTTGATTTGATACTTAAATGTTGGGTTGATCCACTCAATTCCATTGGCATTGCAATGAACCCAATTACAAATGACAGATATGTATAAAATTCTTGTTGTAGTGTAGTGTTGGGTTTATGGATTTGCAGCTGTTTGCATGTTGATGCGTAACTTCGACTGAATTGTATTGCGTTTAGTGGCCTTAGTTGAAGCAAAAAAGCCGTGAACCAAATCCAACCCAACTCAACTTAAGCCAACCCAACTCAATCCAATCCAACCCAACAGAACCGAACCGAACCCAGCCCAACGGAATCCAACCCACCCGAACCCAACCTAACAAAACCCAACTCTTATGAGAACGTAAGAGAACTTGCAAGCCGAAGGCAAAATTATACAATTTTATTGAGTTATGGTTGGTCTCATAGCTTAAATGTTGGGTAAAATCTGTGAAGCAAATCCAGCCCAACTCAACTTAATCCAACCCAACTCAATCCAACCTAACCCAACAGAACCGAACCAAACCCAGCCCAACTGAATCCAACCCATCTGAACCCAACCCAACCCAACTCTTATGAGAACGTAGGAGAACTTGCAAGTCGAAGGCAAAATTATACAATTTTATAGAGTCATGGTTGGTCTCATAGCTTATATGTTGGGTTCAACCACTCATTTCGATCAGCAATCCAATGAACCCGATTACAAATGACAGCCATATATAATATTCTTGTAGATTACATTGGATTGGGTTTATGTACGTGTAGCTACTTCCATTGATTTGTAATGTTGATTGAATTGTGGTGTCTGTGTAGTTTACGTTCCATTGGGTTTACATGTATATCGTGCGGTTGATTTCAATTTTAATTTATTTAGTTTGGTTTCATAGAGATTTATTAATAAAAACAAGTTGGGGTTTCATTGGCGGATTGCATGTTCGGTCGGCCCACTCAATTCAATCAGAATTGCGGTAAATTCAATAACAAAACACCCCCACATACCCAAATGGATGAGACATTGGGTTGGGTTTATGGATTTATAACGACTTCGAGGTTGACTTGTGATTTAAAGTTAGAGCCAACGTTTTTATATTGTTTTCTACTATTGTACGATGATTATTATTAACAATATAGGGATAAAATACCGACGATCATTCCAATACATTTTGATGGAATTTTCGCAGGTTGAAAGTAACACCGCTACTCATGCGGTTCACACAGCAACAACATCGTCGATCATAATCTTCAGTTAACGCACCCGTCCAATAAAAACGGTTCTCGAACTTCCGTACACGTCGTCGTCGGTCGCCGATCGTCGAATCCACGCAGACACCGAGCCCCACTTAATCCTTAAACGGTAATCGAAATAGATTTCGATCTAAATACTCCGTGCGCTCCGAACGCTTCCAGTTACAAGCCGATCGGGCAGTTTTTGCGCCGCTTTCTTCTCCCGTCCCGGGGAAAAAATCCGAAAACACCTCGCCGCCGATTCCGCGATCTCGGACACGTGCCGCCGCATAACAGTACTCGCGCTGGATTCGAGATCGGACCAACCAGCGCGAGAAGCACCCGTGGCCGCGCGTCCAAGATCGGAGGTATTTTCGTGCGAGAACGCTAACGGTACAAAACCGGTACGTATTGCATTTTCCCCGGCGGGTTCGATGCGTTGTAAACGTCGCGGAGAGTGGAACCGATCGCCGCTTTCAGATTCGATGTGTTGAGTCGTAAAGTAGTAAATACTGTATTTACCTTAACGGTACGAGAAATCGAATAAACTCGCTTGTGCGGCAAAGTGTTAATTACGCGGTAAGCAGATATTGTGGTGAGAAGTTGAGACAAGGGATTTAATGCGTCGTACTCAAGTCTTTTTGGCTTGAATGTGTAAGACAGCGGTTGGGGTTAATTACATATTGGCATCGTTTAGAGATATTTATCAATGAACCCAACATAATTCTGAATTTCATTAGTTTCTACCAAATGCAATTCGTAATAGAATGCACGAGATGGTAAAAAATAAAAATGAATGAACGTTAGAGTCGTAAATCAGCCTGTCTATTGCATTCACCGGATCATAAATCAAATTAAGGCCAAACCGTAAAATCAAACATAGTTCAAAACTACCAACTCAATTATATTCAACTGTAAGAGAAAGTTTAATGCAAAACATGTGCATACATTAAAGTTTTATTATAACACAAGACACCAAATCTAAAAACTAATCACGAAATTATGAATCACTTGGTTTTCGATTTCGTTTTAATGAAGTGCTAAGGTGTATTACTTAGTATTGCTCAACATCGTGAAAATGCGAAACATGAATGTTAGGGTCGTAAATCATCCAGTCTATTATGTTCACCGGAGGTATGTCATAAGATACAAAACACAAATTAAGGGCAAGAACCAAAGTCAATATTTCAAAACTAAATTCATGTTTGATATAAAATCGACTGAAACCCCAAAAAGACAATAGTAAACGTTAATTAACCAAAAAGAAAACAAATTAAAAACACGTTGTGTTTGTAAATCAACATTTCTGTTCCGTACACCGCACGTAGGTCGTAAAACTAAAAGCCGAAAACAAAGGCGAAACCCCAAACACAAACTGGTGCGCGACAGCAACTTTGTGTTTAAATCGGCTGCTTAGAAGTTAAAACAAATTAAAAGTTTTACTTTATCAGTAATTTTAAGGAATTTAATTTAAAAAAATTAAACAAAACAATGTGCTAGCCCCCATAATTTAAGGGAATTTTACTCAACATCATAAGATTGCCAGAAATAAGAAAAATAAACCTTAATGAATCACAAGAAAAGTTATTGTAGAATTCGTAAATTAGCCCCCCCCCCTCCATCACGATATTATTAAATAACGAAAATTACTGAAAAATAGAACAAAGTAAAAGTTTAAATTGAAGAGTAATTTTAACGAAAGTATTTAAGAAAAACATTGAAAAAATGGTGGCCCCTTGTCACTGAAGATTTTATTGAACATAGAAATGAGAAAAACTGAAAATTTTTAACCATGAACATTTGCACTAAACTATGTGTAATATAATCGTAATTTTTAATAATTTATTTAAGAAAAAATATGAAAAAATGTGCCCCCTCAGATATGTGGCTTTTATTTTTATATATTGCATTGCCCCCCCCATGATTTTTTTGGATTTCACATACAGAGATAATTCTTTTGTGCTTTTGGTTATTATTTAAAATATTTTCGTTTTTCTTACTTTAGCTTTATTAATATTGTTTAATTATTCCGCACGTGGAACGTTTGTATTTCTTTCTTGTTGCATTTTTTAATTTTGTTCATTTTGACAACACATTTTAAGTTTGCCACCGAACAAAGTTTCTATTTATATAAATTTCAGTGTAATAATAATTACAATATAACAAATGAAAGTCAATTTCGTATTTAAAATAACGAACTAAACTATTTGATTTACGACGATTCGTAGAAAAATGCGAAAAGAACAAAGCTAGTGGTTGCATTACCAAAACCCAAACTTAACAAATCAAGACTCAAACAAAAAATGTAAATTACCTTCACTGCAATAATGGAATAATTGAAATTTATATAAAAATTTAAAAATAATAACGAGTTGGTTGGATTGAAGTAAAATATATTTTCTCTTAATGCCATTAACAAAAAATCTATCGATATTAAATAAAACAAATTTCAATCAAGAATAATTATGGAATACTTACATAAACAATTCAAATTGAAATAATTATCGATTTAATTTGACCAGAACAAGAAAATAACATAATAAATTGTATACGAACACATAAAATAAATTAAAATTAAATTTGGTTGGGTCGAGTCGAAAAATTAAATAAAATTAAATAAAAAATTTCATTTATGGTGACATTTACCGAATGTTTTAAGTTGAAAAAAAGTTCAAAAATTCCTGTTTTCTTCGTCTCAACCCGACCCGGAAAAATGGATTAGTAGTTTTTAATTTTTTTCGTATACTCCAAAATCAAACCAAATCCCAAATCATATTTTCGTTTTCTCAATTTTTCTTTTTCTCAACCCAATCCAAGGCAGTATCTTTAATCCAAACCACGAAATGATTAATTTTTATTAAATTAAATAACTGAACTACTATTTTTGACATTTCGTTAAACCCAAACCAACTAAATCGAATTTAATTTTATAAAAACTTAAACATTTATTGAAACTGTGGATTAAGAATCATTAGCAAGGCATAATGAATTTCATTGTGTTGGGTTAGGTTATGTTGTGTCGTGTCGTGTCATGTCGTGTCGTGTCCTGTCGTATCGTGTTGGGTTGGGTTGTGTTGAGTTGGGTTCGAGAAAATTACAAAAACGAATCGAAGAAAAAATATAAAATATTTCATTTTGTTTCATCGAGTTAGCGTTTTCTAAATTTTCAATAACACAGCTCAACCCAATGAAAAACTTTTTAATAATACTTGAACAATGAAAAACTTAAATAATTCTTTTCTTTTCTGTTTATTAAATCTTTAGTTGTTTTCAGAATTACAGTGTGCTCCTTAATATTTATCAATTGTCAAAATTTTGCTCGCTTGTCTGTTCCTAAACATTTTCAATACTTCGTGATTGCTTGTTCGTGACGGGTCTCTTTGATATTTCCTCGTAAATTTTCTTTGCCATGTATCTGAACGCTTTATTGTTTTCTACCACCTGATCATCAGGAAAGTGTAAACTAGAGAAAACGTCGTCCTCCTCTCTTAGCTTGTCTCCCTTCTTATTTAATTTTCGAGTCGTGTAAATGCGAAAACAAAGTACAATAGGGTTGTAAATCATCCAGTCTATTACATTCGCCGGATGTACGTCGTAAAACAAAACAACTAAAAGTAAAGCCTATGCTGCCATTTTTTAATTGTCTTAGATCAGGTTCGATAGTGCCTTAAGTTTTATTTAATTAGCTATAACGAGGAACTTTTTATTTTACTTTTGTTATGGTTTTAACTTAGACGACTTTCCTCCAGTTATTTTAATACAACAATAATTTGTTTTGAATTATGTTTTTAATTTTATTTTAATTTAAGAAATCAGATACACGTCCTAATCAATTGTAAATAATCTGCTTATACATATTAGATGCATGTGAATAAATTAAAATATAATATGTGCTATATTAAAAAAGTTCTTTGTTGATGGAAAACGAACCCTATACCACGACATGTAGGTATTTAAAAACAGAACTAATCAAAAAGACACGGTACGTAAAAAAGGTGAAACAGAATTAACGTTAAGCCCAAGCCCCATATCTCAAAAACTGGTCATCAACGACGTTTTTAAATCGACTGAAAGCACACAACGACAAAAATATTCATTAATTTTATTTTTAACCCCAAACAACATTAAAAATTAACAGAACTGGTCGTATTGAGTTGGGTTGGGTTGGGTTGGATTGGGTTGGGTTGGTTTTCCTATAATTTTCATCAACGTGTTGATTATTTTCTATCTTCTTGGTATATATTTTTTATCTACGTTCTTTACTAGTATTCGTTTGTCGCATTTTATAACAACAAATAATTTATAAAAAAAATTTAACGTCCTACAAATGTATTTTTGTTATTTGCAGTTTTTTTTATTGTTTTTTTGTCTCTTCGTCCTTTTTGGCATTTAGAGATCAATCTTTTGTGTTATTATTATTATTACTACTATTTAAAATATTTAATGTTTTCTTACCTTAGCGTTGCTCATGTTATTTACTTATTTTACACGTGGTGTTTGTTATTTTATTTATGTTGTATTTTTCCAGTTTGTTTTTTTTTTCACAATAAAGCATTTTGAGTTGTGAAACAAAACAATTTTTCTTAAAAAATATATATGGTGTAATATAATAATTGGAACATACGTGGTTTTAAAAATACAAGGAACCGCAAATGATGAATGAGACAATTAGGTTCATAAATCAAATGATCTATTGTGTTCACGGGATTTACTATATGGTCAGATTAAGTCCAATAAGAAAGAGACGCAACATTGTAATTTAGTTCTAAATATTGGACGATGAGAAACTAACCTTAAAATTTTGGATTATTACATTAAAAAATATTTGATAATTCAGAAAAACAAATTCAAATCTACGAAGAAGAAATACTTAAAAGTACAAAACCCAATCCAATCCAACCCAACCCAACCCAACCCAACTCAACTCAACAAAACTAAAACAAATCCAACCCAACCCAAACTCAGTTGGAAATGGACAAGGTTTACCTACAATAATCGTCCTAGAGGAAACGCAATTACATTCCTCCAGGACGATTACTCTGGGCAAACCTCGTCCATTTCCAGCAGATCGGTTGCATTGGTTTCTGTTGGGTTAGGTTGGGATGTGTTGGGTTTTGTACTTTTAAGAAATATTTGATAAATTGAACACTAATTGTTCACGTTGGTTTAAGTTATGTACTTGCAACACCCTTATGTGTCATTTGCTTTATCTTAAGACTTAACATTACTAATATGTAATAATAATAATATAATAATTTTATATGACCAGTAAACCTATAATAACGTATTGTTTTAAGTTATGTACGACAGGAGATCATTATTGAGTGTCCCTGACATAGTAGGCGTTGAGTGACGTTGAATCATTTTCACAAATTAAAGTTGGTCGGTCCCAGTGTAAATATACAATTATTTTTAAGTATGTAGAATAGTTTTATGCTAATCCGCAGGACCCTGTCCAGTTACAGATGATGCCGCCAATGCGGCCAGCTAACAGTCGGTTCGGTCATTTACATTTTATTACTTATTTTGCAAATTTAAAATCTAAAAACTCTTGTACGGTCACGTACAGGGCGTTATGTATTCTTAAAACATTTGCGGTCCCAATTCCCGTTTTATAAGCCATCATTTCACGATTGCCGCACTTTCAAAGGCGGTTGTAAATAACCAATTTACGAATATTTAAATTATTATATGGCTCTCGGAATTTTAGATTAATCCTCTGAACCAAATGTTCCAAATTTTCCTTTCTATCATCGCATTAAATTCATTCTTTACCAATCACGACGAGTTCTTCATCTTACACGAAGTGGGGACATTTCATTCCAACCAATTACACAAAAGACCGTGGTATTTAAGGAACGTTTTCACCCTTAGACAGACATTATCAAATTGTCACATTACCACAGTGTCACATTATTAAATTACCACATTACCACAGTATCACATTATCACGACAACAGTCAAAGTATCACATTACCACGACAACAGTCAAATTATTATTATCACGACACCAGTCGAACAGTTCGTATCAAGACAACAGTCTTAACAGTTAGACACAGTAACGCATCCAGTGTATCTTCATCAGTGCCAATTGTAATTGAGCAAAATTGTATATTGTAAATATTAATAATAAATAGTGTACATAGTTAAAAGAGTTTATCTGAACGACGATTAAATAACTCCCAGACGGTAGCCACGCAAATCATTTGGAGTAACATACGTGAGCGAGAGACGTAATCGAAATATTGTCGAATTTACAACTCGCCACGAGTCGATTAATGGTAGTTCCTTGTCCACGTACCGCAAACAAAAGTATTAATCATTTGTTGGTACGTTGGTTCAAGTTGGTACGTAGTTTTGTTACTTGTTACCTGTTCAAATAATTTAGAATTTAAGTAGACAAGTTTAGAGAAATACTAAAAATGGAAAAAATCAGAGGTTCGTGCAGATATAAAATATTTGCAAAAGAAAGGCTTGTCGTCAAAAGGAATGCATGAAGACATGGTAGGTGTATTAGGTGAGGGTGGTGTTTCCGACCAAGTGGTGAAAAATATGTCTCGAGAATTTAAACTGGGCACAAGACAAACATATGAACATACGAAAGGTCCTGGACAACCAGTGACTGTCACTACCCAAAAAAAAATGTTAATCGTATACACAATATGGTAATGACGGATGGACGACATTCGCTGGATAGCTGAAATTACGAATTTTTCTTATGGTACTATAGAAAATATTTTAACAAATATTTTGTGGCTAACACGTGTGGCTGCACGTTGGGTCCCACAAATGATCACCACTTGATCAGAAACATTCCAGAGTATTGCATTCTGAAGCCTGTTTGGCAAAGTTTAAAGCAGATCCGGATGAATTTCTTTCCCGATTCGTCACAGTTGATGCAATGTGGGTTCACCACTTCGATCATGAGTCGAAGCAACAAAGTATGGAGTGGCATCGCCGCAGTTCTCCGCCACAATTTCGTGTTTTGCCATCCGCTGGCAACTATTGCCATAATTTTTTGGGACGCAGACGGAATTTTGATACAATAACAGGCTCCTACTATGCCAACTTAATTTCGAGATTGCGCTTCAAGGAAAAAAAGACTGGGAAAATTAATCAAAGGAATTCTGTTTCATCAAGACAACGCTCCTGTCCACAAAAGCCATGTTGCCATGAGCGCTATTCTGAACGCAAGATTTGAATTGTTTGAACATCCCGCATATTCAATAGACCTAGCTCCCAGTGATTTGTTTTTATTTCCAAAATTAAAAGAATATCTTCGGGGGACCAGATATTACGAGTATAATGAAGTGATGGCAGCCGTAAACGACTGGTTGGAAGAGCAACCGAACGATTTTTTTTCTAGCGGAATCAAAAGTTTGAAGCATCGCTGAACCAAATGCATCAACGTTAAAGGAGATTATGTAAAAAAATAAACGTGTGATATTTCTTCAATTTGTTTCCTTCTATGTTAGCCACCGTAAATACTGATCTCCCCTCGTACTTGCAAAACTTCTCTATGAAGGACTAGAAATATTTTGTTTTAATATCAAAAAATGAGTAAATAATTCTTTATGACAAGTAAACTTATATATAATAATAATAAGGACTGAAAAATTGATTAAAGTTGATTGTTTGACTTTAGTTTAAATTATGTGACAGTAATTACTTATTATGAAATTAGGAATTTCAAACATGTTTTAAATAATAATAACTAGAGTCAATTATTAAAAAAACTTTTGAATTAACTTTACGAACTATATTTATTAATAATAGTTTGCCAAGTTTTTGTATAAAATAATTTGGTTATTTTTGATATAGAGTGCACTATTTGGCAACCAAAGTGGGGCATTAATTGATGCATCCAGATCTTCGTAGTTGTTTTACATTACAATGTCCTTAACGTAAACCCCACATTATTAAAACGGATCTCGATTTCAATTAATCGCGTTTAGAAGCAAATTTATACAATTAGCGCGCACACATTTCGCTTTCCTCGTTTTAGAAAACGCACTCGAAACCGAAGCACACCGCGTCGCGTCGATTTCGAACTCCTCGTTCCTCCCGAACACGCGTTTTCGGCCGCTCTTCATCCGCGGCGTTCGTGCGCGCGCTCGTTCGTCGCGGATGATTTATTCCAGATGTGTGTTCGTCCCTAATTGCTCGAGTAAAACGTTACGTGCGCGCAAGTGTAGCGAGTCGGCGCTAATTGTATCTATAAATCGCATAAAATCTAAACCAGTTTGCGTAATTGGTTCGCGTTTGAAAACGAATTCCGATAAACGACCGCGGCGATTATTCCGGCCACTTTTTGCCGTAAATGCTAATCACAATTAGCGCAATTTGTACGTATTAACTGCACGCGATATCGATCTAAATTGGACGTGATAATGGCGGACGTGTGGTCAGCGATGCAACAAATCGTACAGTCATCGTATGAAAGAAAGTGTTGTTCGCTTTGCTTGCTGAACAAATGATTGTTGTGAAGAATCCTTTAATCGATTAGCTTCGTTCAATAATTTCTTTAGCGATGATGGATCTAACGTTGGCGAATGCGTACGGCAAGGTGAATTGCACGGGAACAATCTAGAAGCGGTTCGACGACCAACTGTCATGTATTCAGAGAGAATGATAAGAGTCCAAATCAAACAAATGGTATCCTAAGTGGGAACTGATTTTAGCTTTTGATTTCAGGGAAAAACAAAGGTAACAAAAGTCTGGTACAAAGATATGACAGTGGAACGCTATAATCACGTAGGGCGTTAACTACGAGTAATATCAATTAAATTACAATTTGCGGGATAAAACACCAAGTTGCAAATTCGTAAAGTACATTAAAATATTCAGCGAATTACGCACTGTATATAAGACTTACTATTATTATCGATGAAAATGCAAACATAGGGCACAGTTCACCACAAGTGTATTCACTTTACAGCCAATCAACAGCGATTAAAGTAAATTTCCACTGAAGAAGGTCCCGTGGTCATACATAAGTAAAAATATTTAATACTTCCATCAGGTTTTTAAGGTACTTTTGATGCTGGACGTACACCGCCACGCAGTTAGAGAAAGGCATGAAAAAAGTTAATTCAGAATTTTACGAGGTGTTCGACATTTCTGAACAGTGCTTGCAAAGACCTTTCATTTGACACCCAACACCATATGAATACAGCTACTTCCGTTCGACATTGTCAAATTATGCTTACAAGAACCCAACCCAACCCAACCCAACTAGCATCTATATCTACCCCTTCTTCAGTTTAACCAGAAATGATAGACATTAATAAATCCTGTTTGGAAAGATCTTTCATTCGACATATAACATTTAAAAAAGCCAATGAAAATAAAACTTCGAAGGTTGGGTTGGGTTGGATTGCAAAATATTTTATTGTTGAAACGATGCGATCAGCTCAGTTTAGAGGAATCTCTTAATATCTTACTGAGAAGCCTATTTATTATCATTTTAGTTACAGCAGAGTAAAAATTCCACCATTCATTGACCAAAAAAGCGAATAAGCAATTGGAAAAGTAACATGGAGCACTGTTGACATAAAGATACCTAACAAAATAAGTCAAGTAATTGCATGAAAATAATTGCAGTTCATTTGGAATCGTGATTTTTGGAAATGAAAATTGAAGAAAAAACAAAGCGAATAGCGAGAAAATGAACAAAACATGAACAGTTCTAAATGAAATAAAAATTAAATAACAAAAAAAAATTGATTGGTAAAATAGGATCATTAAGACTAAAGATGAAGCAAAAAATCTACATCGACATTAATATAAGACGGCGGTCGTTTGCTTCGTAATCAAACAATCATACAGCACATGACATTTTAACACCAGGAACCGATGCGACGTATTGCCACGCTCAAGACAGACCACTGGATATACAGTGCGTTTTATTTAAGTATGGCCATAGGGATTTACATGGTAAACATTTTACCCCGTGTTAAATTTTGTTGTCGTACAAATTTAAAACAAATTTTTGTTTTATCAATAAATCAAACATTTTTCTACAAAATGTACATTATTTGCAGGACATATGCGAGTTAGAATTCTTCATTTTCGCTTTCAAAGTTGAAATTAATGACAAATAATTAAGACAAAAGATCAACTTGGCGTAAATGTCATAATGCATATTGACAACTAAAGGAGGAATAGGACGATTTGGATGTGCCGCAGCGAAGTTATCCACAATTTCGCGGCTTGACACGACTTTTATGTATGCAGTTACAATTTCCACTGGTTCTTTAATATTATAAACAGACATTTTCTTAAAAAATTCACATTAACAAACTTTCGTGCGATTTTATAACCATTAGTTGTCAATAAGCATTATGACATTTACGCCAAGTTGATCTTTTGTCTTAATTATTTGTGTCGTTAATTTCAACTTTGAAAGCGAAAATAAAGAATTCTAACACGCTTATGTCTTTCAAATAATGTACATTTTGTAGAAAAATATTTGATTTATTGATAAAAACAAAAAATTGTTTCAAATTTGAACGGCAACACAAGTTAACGTGGGGTACAATTTTTACCATGTAAATCCCTATGGCCATACTTAAATAAAACGCACGGTATGTCAGATATCAACAAATAAAAATAGTCACGTGTTAAAAGTTCATTTTGTTGGGTTGGTGACAAACTATGCCAACGGTGGGTTTCTGACAAAATTTTACATACAATTTCTTTAACGTCTTAAATTTATTCCACAATGGTTGTTATTTCTTCTTTGTGCTGATCCAATTTGTTTAACTAAAATGACCATTTTAATGTTATTAAGGTGAATATTATTTTTTATATATTTTGTCTTTTTGTCATAATTGGATAGTATTCCATTTTATTCCCTATTGGCCATTTAAAAATGTTTCTGATCGAATGAATCTGGTCGGTTTGTATGGTCGTCTGATGAGCCCAGAAGGGTGAAATTTCGTGCCCAAAGCAAATGAAAGTCTTCGACAATTCTTCTGAAGTCGATGCGATTAGCATTTTAGTGCATACGTAGAAGTATTAGGAAATTTTAATGTTATTTTACTGTTTAGAAGTAGGCATCACCACCACTTTTTAAACCATGCCACTCAATAATCTGGAGCATAGTACAATACAGGTGACAGTACTCTTTATACTGCAGTAGTGCAACTTGCACAAAATTATACGAAACGCAGTGAGAAAATTAATTTTAAATAAACATCTACGTTTTTCAAAGACTCCAACAAATTGACTGCCCAGTCGTTTTCACAGCTTTGACAATGTGTGAATAAAAAATGTTATTTTCTCATCAGTCTTCACTAGCTCTCTTTCTTTCTTTCTTTCTTTATTTCGAATTTGCAACAGTTTGCATACGTGTCAATAGATTTATTAAAATACAGTTTCACTTTGTTCATGCATGTCCTCCATTTCAATCCACTACTGTCGATACGCCCTACAAATAAATTAGTTGTTCGCTTGGAGAGGACATTGCAAACGGGTTATTGAGGACATAGCAACATTTCATAATACAGTTTCATTCATAACGACAACGTTGAAACAGTTTAATTATTTACGCAGTATATTGAGTGATGTGTGAGCTAGTTATATTATTTATGAGAGGCTGTTAATGTGGAAATGTATTTTATTGTAGTGGACCACTCGTTGGGTAAGGTAATAAATATTAAATAATATATTAATAACTAGTGTCACAATACAATAAAATAATATTTCATTATTGGCAACCTATTCCATAATTAATTCAACTACCTTACATTTTCACGACTTTGACAATCTATTATATAAATAAATTGAGTGTACCATGGTTTTCAGTAGTGTTTCCAATATCATACAACGAATAGTTAAGCTTTTGCCTGAAATGGTCGGTACTTTTAAATTCCCAACGCAAAGACCTTTCATTTGACTTAACATACGACCGCACTCAATTTCAGTGATGAAGTCCTAGATGAAACCATTCGAGTAAAAAATTACATTTGACTGAAATAGTTACTTTGTTTTTAAAGACAAGATAAAGTATACGACGTAAAATTTTACTGAATTTTAAACACCAACGTATCATCAAACCCCATTATGAGCCCACTTTCAACAATGATAATTCCCAATGTCCATTGCAATAAAATTCGTGCATTATCAAAACTTATTCAATGAGTTTATTCATAATCATGAATACCCAACTCAACCCAACCCAATCTAACAAAATGGCTCGAGATTTGAGTTGATGTCAACATTTATTCAACGGGTTTATTCATATTCGTAGTGAACCCAAACGATTCCAACTTGATTGGGTTGGGTTGGGTTGGGTTTATTCATATTCTTAGTAAACCCAAACGATTCCAACTTGATTGGCTTGGAACCCAATCCAATAAAAGTTAACTGTTACTTATTGGTATAGCAACATACGTTGCCAATGTAATGTATTATGTGTTTTAAATTATTTTCGATTTTTGCTGATTTTTGGATTTATCATGTTTTTCCATTTTGACGCTTTTACTATATTTCACAATTGACGTTTTAGAAAATTGAGTTTACTTTTTTTAGTTTTCCAACACGATGTTTACAATTGCAATTTCTACAGTTTTCAGCTATTATTTTACTTCAACTTTACACAATTTCGTTTTACACAATGATTAATATTTTTATGATTTGCTTAACTTTTGCAGATTTACATTTTTTTTTTCATTTTCAATCTTTCTTCGATTTTACAATTAGTCAATTGTGATGCTCCTTGACTCCTGAATTGAATTTCAGAATTTTTATTGATTCTTGTTGATTTTTACGATTTTTGTCTCATTTTTTTTATTATCTGACGCTTTACTAATTATTTACTAGTATCTCACTTTTGACGTTATTAAAAATCGACTTGACTATTTTTGGGCTTTTACCATTTTACCATTCTATGGTAATTTTTGTCCACTTTTAAAGTTTTTTCGATTCTCGAACACAGTAAAGAAATCCAGAAAAACTCGAATAAAAATCGTGAAAAAACATTTAAAAAATTGAAAAGCCCTCAAAATAGTCGAACCCGAAAAACCTACAAAATCGACATCGACATGGCTTTCAAGCCTTCTTGATTTTGACGATTTCTCGTAATATTTGAAAATTTGCAGAAATTTCACCACTGTTTTGACGCATTTTTTCGATTTTTGTTTTAAATTATTTTCGATTTTTGTTGATTTTTTTGGATTTATCGTGTGTTTCCATTTTAACGGTTTTCCTATATTTCACAATTGACGACTTGACTTGACATTTTTGTCCACTTTTAAAGTTTTTTCGATTTCTCAAGATTTTTGCAATTGTTGACAAGTTTGACGCTTTTCGTGACTATTTATTTCACTTCAATTTATTTATTTTCTATTTTCATGACTTTTCTCAATATTGTTTGTTTCCATCTTGACTATCTATGACTTGCATATTTTCGTTTCATGACGATTTTTGATGATTTTTACAATTTGCTTGTCTCGATTTTCTTTGTTTCTATTTTTATGACTCACATTTCAATTTGTAATATTTTTTGAAGATTTTTATAATTTTGGTCGAGCTTTTTAAGATTTCACAATTTTTATAATTTCGGCGCACTTCAAGTGTACACTCATAAGGCATTCAACAATTTTCCTTAGACACTTGATTACTACATGTCTTTCTACATTACACATAATTCGTTGCTTCTTATTAAATCTTGACATAAAATTAACAAATGGGATCATAAATCATGTAATTCTATTGTGTGAACCGGACGATAGTTCCAAATGTATCCACCTCTCTGTCGACAGAAGTTAGTAAATCCTTTAGGCAAACACGACTTCAGGTCCCAAATTACCGACAGAGACGACGACACAGTGGCAGTTTGACTAATACCTGTTCTTAGATATCAATTCCAAGACAATATCAACGCAACCGGTCTTAGAATGTCCCATAATTATAATAAAATTTTTAAAAATTGCCACGTTTGAAGAAACGCATTTGTATCAACACAGAGATTCATTTTCAAAGACAATTGAAATTTCAAGAGTTGAGTTGGGTGGGGTGGGGTGAGGTTGGGTTGGGTTGGGTTGGGTTGGGTTGGGTTGGGTTGGGATAAGTTAGGTTAGGTTGGGTTGGGCAATGCAATATATAAAAATAAAAAGCAGATAACACGGTTCATTTCTTGTTTCGATTTTTTCTTAAATAAATTCTTAAAAATTAACCTTGACATTTTAACTTGTGGTTTTTAAGCAATTTTTATGTTATCTAATAAAATCTATTGGGAAGGGGGAGAGGCAACTATTGTGAACTAATTTTACATTTTTGTGATTATTCATAAATTAAAATGTTTAATTTTTTCCCATTTCTAACAATATCTGTTGTATAAAATTCACATGTCTGGGGGGGGGGGGGGGGGCTTTCTTCATATTTTCTTAATAGCGAGGGGCCATATTTTCGTTTCAATTTTTTTCTTAAACACTTTCGTTAAAATTACTCTTCAATTAAGACTTTTAATTTGTTCTAATTTTTCAGTAATTTTCGTTATTTCGGGGGTGACTAATTTACAAATTCAAATAACATATTTTGTTTGTGATCCATCAATTAAAAGGTTTTATTTTTTCTCATTTCTACATTTTTCTTAAATAAATTCCTTAAAACTACACACGAAGTAAAACGTTTAATTTGTTCTAACTTGTACTTGCAGTCGATTTAAAAGCAAAGTTGCTGTCGCACACCAGCTTGAGTTTGGGGTTCTGTCCTTGTTTTCAACTTTTAGTCTTAGTACGACCTACGTCCGGTGCATGTAATAGACATGTTGATTTACGAACTCAACGTGTTTTTAATTTGTTTTTTGTTGGTTAATTAATGTGTACTGTTGTCTTTTGGAGTTTCATTCGATTCTATAACAAACATGAATTTAGTTTTGAATTATTGACTTTCGGGCTTGCAACTAGACCCCGGAAAAATAATTCGCCAAGACATTAACCACAAGATATGACGAAGGAAAACGGCCAGGTTATAATTTAAGTTTATTTTCGTTTCTTCGGTAACGATGGTAACAACGTCATCGAGAAGCAGTAATTTTGGAAACACGTGTCAAAAATACCCTAATTATCACAGCTGGCAGATGACGCGGAGTAATAATCTCAGACGAAAATAATATTTAGTTCAAACTGTTTTAAGCTCTATTTAGTTTTTCATAATTTGTCAGGTCAGAATTATTTTAAGTGAGCAAGGTGCTTTAAAAAATATCATTTGGTGGTTAAAAAAAGCTAAGTCAAATAGTAAATTCGAAGTCGAAGCCTCCTACGCCAATCCTCAAATAAAACGTAGTAAAAACCCATCGATAAATTCTGTTCAAGCACACGCAAAAAAAATTAATTACCCAGCGATTAATTTTTTTCTCCGGTCGAGACTTTCATTCGCGTTTCGTAACTACACTCAATTAAAAATAAAACGAATTAAATTTTCTCCGCCGTCTCAAATTCACATCCAATCATTATTTTTCCCACCGCGCCATTGTGCTGGAAAAAAAAACCCGGCGAATTCTAGAACGCTCATTACATTACGAACGCGACGCTTTTTCGATCCGCGAGACGTTCTAATCGCGCGCGTCGCCCACAAACGGAAGATTCGCGGGCGCGCCCGCCAGTGAAAGTGCGATTTCATTGCATCCGAGGTGAAACCCGACTCGACCCCGGCTGAATCGCTGAAATTTCACTCGTCCAATTCGACAAATACAGGTGCATCGTCGGTAGAAAGTTATCTTCTGTTTGTTCCGTCGTAAAACGACCCCCCCCCCGCCCAGTGGCGCTCCCCGCAAGAACGACATCACGTCCATAAAACATTTGTAAATAAATAAATAAATAAATAAATAATTCGGTTGAATGGTAAATCGGCCGAAATGTAGGTGACATGTCGACATGCCTCGGCGAACAATGTTAATGACACGTCATTTGCATATTTAAACGGCCGTTTGTTGTTATTGGAATCGCTGGTTTCTCTCTGCGATTGTTTCTGGACGTTTTATAACAATGCGGACGGATTGTTTTCTAAGTGGCGTCGTAACGCGACTTAGGACAAGTAAGTCACGTCCGCGTTTGTAATCAATTAGTCGTTTTAAATTGTGTTTTTATGTTAACATTGTTTTTTACGCTTTTCCTTGAATAAGTGGTGCGTCTGCGGATGGTTTTAGAAAATGCTTTGCGAACGAATAAAAATGACGTACGACCCAAAATTATGGGCGCAGTGCCCAGCCACTGTTTCACAAAATATAATTAGTAATCATGTCAGTCAAAAAATGACGATATGAATGAAAAACACGTGTGAATTACACAGCGACCACCAAAGATAGGCAACACACATTTCACTTCTAAACACAGGTCCGTACTAAAGTATAGATAACAAATGAAATTGTCACAATGTTAGAAAAAGGTGTGCAATGAAACATAAGAAAGGACAAGGACAAAAGAAAAAAAATCACCGTTAAAAGCGTAATAAATAAGGAGAAAAATTAAAGAAACAGGGACCGAACAAAACGGAACGATTTATAAAAATAAAAAAAAAACAATTCAACATTCCATGTCTAGAAAGCAATAGCAAGAAGGAAAATGTGTAAGAACGAAGAATTATCCACATCAGAAAACAATGGAAGCCCTGAAACGAATCACGTTCACATTTCACATTACAAGGCATAATTTTCTTTTATTTGTCGCAGTTAAGTCGTAAAATTTCGGAAATGCGGACACAAATATTGTAAGGTTGTAAGGTATCGCAAATAAAACGTTAGATTTTGCACAATTGACAAGGAAGACCGACGTTTTCGTCGGAACAAAAAAAAAACCGCAACTAAAATAAATACAGTCGTAACTCATTTTGTCATATATTATACAGGATGGGTCGTTAAGAATGGGAAATCCGAAAACTGGGAATAGTAGAGCCTAAAGCATGAGGATTGAGCGCAACGTGCGTTATACAAATGTTGCTCGTTTAAGACATACAGGATGTTCAAGTTAATAAGTTATTTCTAAATTTCCCAATAATTCAGCAAGTTTTCATAGCGTTTGATTTCGTCGAGCAGGACATAACTACTTTTGAAATATTCAGAGTAAGCTTATTTTTATTGCACCAATGAGAGATTTTGTTTAATTCAGTCTGAAGCGCAGCACAATCAGCAATACATTTTATATTCTCTGTATATTCTTGTATCATCGGCATAGAGTAAGTACGATGCCAGCAGATTGTCAACAAAGTCCGAGAATCGAATCTTGGGGAACTCCCGAATATCAACAAATATAGATATAGTTGCAAATCCCTTGAGGACAACAAAATATTTTCTGAGGCAAAGGTAAGATTCAAGAAATTTTAAAAGTGGATAGAAAAAGCCAATATCTGAAAGCTCGCTTAATAATAAACTGCGATCCATTGAGTCAAACGCTTTCGAAAATTCGGCATAGATAACATCCATTTGGGAACTCTCGCCAATAGCCTGTGCTATAAATTGAGTGATGCAGAACAGGTTAAAGGAGGTTGCCACGTGATAGCTGGCTAGTAACAGGAGGATAGAGTTAGTAATTTGGAGACTGTGGTTGGCAAATAAATTGAAACAAACTCATCTTCAGCAGTGTCCTGTACACTGCTGAAGATGACAACTTAGTTGTCGAAATGTACATGTACCAGTGTGAATAAATACTGTGTGGTAAGGGTACGTTTGTTTCAATTTGAGGATAGAGTTGCTTAGGAAGGGTCATTTCGAAAACTTTTGCACTTTGGCAAAATTACATATTCAAGCTATTGGTCGATAGTTTGAGATATTATGTCTTGCACCCTTCTCGAAAACTGGAGTTAGCCTGGCAGATCTCCAGACTTCCGTGAAGCTAGCAGTACTAACAGAGAGGTTAAAAATGTAGCACAGGCGGTAGGCCAAGGCATCTGCACAGTCCTTTAAAAGAAACGACGGAATATGGTCTGGGTCCACGATAATTTTTGGTTTCAGATTTCTCAATGATGTTAGTACAACATTTTGTTTGTATTGTTCTACGACTCGCACTAAGCACATTCAAATAAAAATCTGAGATCGTTCAAAACACACTCGGATTTTTTATTTCTGGTTTTAATATAACATCCTGCACTTTAATATTGCTTTAATATTACTCAAACTTCAAGTACGGTTAACTACGTTAAAAAATTAGTTAATTTTCAAATTTAGCGTTGCAACGAGCGATGCTTTCGGTAGAGAAGTCAATTTAAATTTGTCATCCTAAAACTAAAAATGGAAATTGTTGTCGTGAAAAGGATTTAGTGTTAATTAAACAAAATTAAAATGTATTTTCTTTGAGTGTCGACAAAACCGTTGCATTTATACAACTCGCAGTACTTCAGAATTTACACATGAAATAGTTTGTGCAAACGATGACAAAATATTCATATTTACATCAGTTAAACAACAAAATTTTCTTCGTGAAGTAAAAACTACTTTGACCATATTTCTTTTTATCTACATTTATTTATAATTTTGGGGACTGGACAAATTTTTTAGAAATAGTTTTTGGAGCAAATATAGAGAAATATAAAGAAAAGTCTACCACCGGCTGGGGCAAGGACGTTAATTCGTAACCTTTTTTTAATAATTAAAAAAAAGCACAGGAGCTGCCTCCTACGTAAACGTACACCAATAGTGACCTAAACTACAATATAGCGCTTACATAAAAACTAAAAAACCATTTTCTTTTAGGTTAGTGCGGTGCAATGATTAAATTTAAATATTTTGTAAAGTGCTTCTTTATTTCTATTTGACACTGATTTCGGATGAACGGTATTTCCAGATGGACGGAGCATCAATTTTGTTATACACTTACGATTGCTTCATGGTTTTGAAGGATTTCTTCTTTATTTCTTGTTAAAATTTGAGTACTTCTATTTTCACTTCACGTTATACTTGACGTTACTTGTTAATTTAAGCTACGTGAAGCGTATAGCAAGCAAAATGATACTAAAAAAAAAAATCGTCTTTTGACGTACTTAAATAGTCTCACCAGGAATGATTTGATCGAAAATGGTTCAGTTTATTTTACAAATGGTTGCCATACGTTATGCCTTTTAAATTTTTGTTATAATACGTATAAATTAACGACCATTTTCTCCTGTCTTCTCACCATAATTGTTTGAGGGCCTGTCTTTCACGTGTATGAGATACAACAATGTTATTATTAGGAGTGAAAATAGTTTGCTATAATATATTTCCATATGAAAAATTTCTTATCTTTTAATAATTCTATATTCTTGTAGATCTTAGCAGTTGCATATGGTCCCATATATTTCACTATTTCTCTTTGTACAATTTGTAGTCTATTTAGTCTGATACAAGTCCCAAGGTTGTAATGCTATATCCGATTATCGATTTTAGCAATGCTCTATAAACAACTTTCAGTCTTGGGTTGAGTATAAAAGTCTAAAGTCTAAAAATCTAGTCAATAAAACTTGCATCTTATGTCTCAACGTTCGTCCCACCAACAGTCCTCATCTATTATAATTCAAATGTATACAATCTTGAAACTAATTATAAGGTTCAACAAACAACCTTTATTGGCATTCATTTACAATTTACTACTTCAATATTTACAATTTCATGTGTCCCTGTTCCCTTCCGTCCCCCGGCATCTCTCCTCTCGCGCCCTTTTCTCTTTTCTCCTCCGTCGATCTCTTTATTTTCATCATTATCTCCAATCCTCCTCCTGTCTTATCCAAAGTCTTTTTCCAGTTTCTTCCCATTTTTTTTCTCCTCCTTACTCCATTATATCTCCTCACACTCCTCTTTCCAATGCTTCCACTCATCTTTCCCCCCGTCGCAGAACTGAATCTCGCGATCACCCTTTCCTCCATCCCCGATCTTCCCCCTTTCAAATATACCGGTCAACTCCGATATGTACAAATGTCTTTATATGGTTTATTATATGTTGCCTTCCTCATTCTCTCTTCTCTTTCTTGGGCTTCTACCTGTTTCCATCTTTCCACTATCTTCCCTTCTTCCCTTAACCTTAGCGCTTCCTGCCACGCTAACCCTGCCTCTTCGTAAAGGTTCTTCCTATTCCCTTCCCATTTTGACAGTTCTATTTTTTGCTCTCGTCTCCATCTCTCTTAACACAATTTTCCCCAATTCCTCCTCCTCTCTCCAGCTCGTACCTAACTACCCTTCTGCTAGCCTCTATTGCCAACTTTTCCTGCCCTGTCTCCTGTAATACCACGTACTCAGGTGTAGATTTTTCTATTATTGATGCCTTTTTCAATTCTCCCTGCCACCTTTTCTCCAACATTCTCTCCTCCTTCACGCCCACACTTCGGCTCCGTACATTAGTATGCTTTTTACACACACCTCCCATATTTTCATCCCTTCTCCAAATCTCACGTCTCTGATACTCCACAACTTGCTTACTATCCCTTCTTCTGCTCTTCTATCTTCCTCTCCTACATATTGTGTTCGCTACAATTATTCCCGCTCGTCCATGCTGTTCCCAGATACATTTACCCATCGACTTCCTCGATCTCTTCCCCTTTCCAAACCATCTTCACCAGCTTTCTTTTTCCCCCACCTTTTCTAAATACCATGATCTTTGTTTTTTATATATTTATTTCCATTTTCCTTTTCTCTAGCTATTTCCCAAACCTTCTCGCTGCTCCCTTTAATCCTTCTTCCGTCTCTGCCAATAGTGCTATGTCATCAGCAAATGCTAACGTCTATAGCCTATCTTTCTCTATCCCAATACCCCCTTCTTGTCCTCTCCTTAACACCTCTTCCATCTCCTATGTGTATATGTTATATAATTTCGGGCTCAACGGATATCCCTGTCTCAGTCCTCTTGTAGTTTTAAACTTTCCAGTTATCCTAATGCCTATTCTCACCTCGCACCATGTTTCCTCGTACAGTTCTTCCGTCTTCTTCCTTGACCCTTCTGATATCCCCACTCTTTTCATCGTCCTCCCCAATATCTTCCCATTCATCCTGTCGAAAGTCCATGAATATTACATACATCTTCCCTCTTTTCCTTGTCCTTTCCCTCTCTAATAAGTAGATTAATATGTTTATATTATCTCTTTTTCCCCTACCCTTTCTAAACCCCGCCTGTCCCTCTGGTAAAATCTCTATTTTCTCTACTTCCTCGTCAAGTCTTTCTGCCATCATCCCCGCGTATATCTTATATAAACTGTTTTTACCTTCTCCTGAAAATTTATAAAAATGGAGCTAATACCTTTTTCCACTGGGGTCTTCAATTGCTGTATACTACCACATATTTAAATAAACGACTTGTTCAATATTATTAGCTTGATACAAGTTGCTTGCATTTTTGTCTCCAATGCAAGAGTAGCTTGGAAAGAAATTGTTTGGCAATATTTCAATGATCTGAAGGTGTAGAAGAATTTTCATCAAAAGCGGCTTGAATTTTTCAATTTTCAGTGTTAATTGTTGACTGAAAATTATCCAAATTCGAGGAGGGCTGCCTTTAGGTCGAGTACCTTAAGCCCAGACTCTCGCAAAATAATTTTACAGATGTATACAATTGAAATTCAAAAAAATTAGATTTTCAATGAATTTAAAAAGTAAGTTATTAAAGAAAAGTACATCGTTATCAATGCAACAAATTTGTCAGTTTCAAAGAAAAAATAATGTCACTGCTGCACTTTGTATAAAATTTTTGGCATAAGAGTCTCATAAAAATTTTATCGTCGAAGGCAAGTAATAATAAATTTTCACATATCAAATAAGTCCAGTATTTTTGACATTACAGTTTCAGAAAGAATAACAGATTTAAAGAATAACTAAAAATTAAATTTAAAATATTTATGATTTTTTAAGTCATTGTACATAAAAAAAATATAAGAACGCTAGGAAAAATTGCACATTTAATTGCAATTGCAAGATTAAACGAAATGCACACATTTATCTAACATTCTAATAGAAATAGTGTTTTTCTTAAATACAACTCCACGCTTAAATAATTTTATGATTATGATTATTTAATGATTTGTGTGTCAAAATTTTTCAGTTTGTTTTGGAATATTTTGTAAAATTCTGTTTTGTTAACAAATTTCTATAGTTGCCTAAAATTGCAATTAATTTTGCGTTGTGGAAGACTCAATGATTTGTGTTTCAATTTGTTGGTTTTGGAAGATTTTATAAAATTTTATTTTGTTAATAAATTTCGGTTAATAACACTTTGGACATATTAGGAATTGCAAAAAAGAGACGGCACAGCTGTACTTTTTTTTACAGAATCGATTATTCGATTTAACTTATTCATCCAATTACCAATTATGTGCCATTGAATTCATAACAGCAACATAATAAGAATAAGGAAGAAAATTAAAGCACAGAAATCGTACCTATAAACCCCACCGGTCTATTTACCTCATCACACCATACTTATGGTGATTCATTAAATTTAATGCTAACATAAATTTTATTTATATAGAAAACTATCCAAATTCGTTTATGGATAATTTATCACTGATTATTATCTTTGCGGTAAATATCGAAATATAAAAACACCCACCTGACTTAATCCCACGCGGTAACTCGACAGGTCCAAGTCCAACAGCAGTAACATGTCCTCGACGGCCTTCCTTTCATCCAGAACAGGGCTGGTTGCCTTGCAATCACCGGCCAACAACCTGAATCTACGGCGAAACTCGCCAAGAGGAAGAAAACTGGGAAAGCCTTGCTTGTGCAATCTAACCGAGTCTAAAACTTGACTTCCCCGGATCTGTAATCAAAGAAATTAAGTCAATTAAATACCTCAAATAAAACTTCTGCATGCACTCAATGCATAAGTTACAATTGAGGTCCCGGATGCAATAACGCACGGAGCGCGCGAAGCTGGAAATAAGTATTGTCCAACCGATCGATATTTTGGGGAAATTTTTTTTTCGGAAAATGGATTAAACAAAAATACTATCTTGTGTAACTTTCCGCATATTTTTTACCCGAACTATTTTTTGATCGGTCAATTAATTTGTGCAGAAAAACATAAAATAGTGTAATTTTTTCGTTCGACAATTCAATTAATTTCAATGCTTTTTAAAACTCGAATCGCGAAATCTCGGGAACTATTCGACCAAACTAGTTGAAATTTTTAATGGAACACTGTGACACTGCACTGTCGCGAATAAAGTTATTGCAATCGTCGAAATAATAATTTGTTGGATAATATTCAATAAATAATCAGTTGCGCTATGAAACCATGTTCTTTTTTTTCGACTAGCGAGGAAGTTTTTCGCTACTGGTCTTGCGGAATTCTCTTTGCGATATCACTGTTCCTTAGACTGTAACGTAAATTTTGATGTATCACTTGGCGTGATAAGTTTAAAACCTGGAAAGTTGTTGCTTTGTAAACAAAAGGTTCGTTTACCTTGCACAATTGTCAAGATTATTAGCAGCAAGTGCAAGCCTGTAAGCTTTCATCAAAAAGTCAATATTTAAACAGAGACTTGGTGTTACTAACTTTGTGGCTTTAAGTTTCCTGGCTTAGATGCAGTTACAACCAGTAAATTTGCCCAATCTATAGCATTAAATAATAAATGGTTTATGTTAATTAAAAAATTGGCGAAAATTATGTCTAAATTCTAAGTTTTGATTTACTCATTAATTAAAACTGTTTGAAAGCAAAATGAAACATCGTTGCTTAAATTAAGAAGGACTTAATACGAATTTAAAGCCATCAGCATTTTGTACACTTCTCTAATCCTTTGTTTCTTATTGGAAGCTGTGTTATGATGGGCCATTAAGTTGCAAAATATCTTCATACTTGAAATGGTCGTCTTATCATTTTAATTTCCTAACAGTAGGAGACTATCATTGCTTTAATTATCGCGATTAATGATATTTACTGCTGGTGTTGTATTCGAAAGATTTCGCAAAAATAAATTTTATGAATATGTTTAAAGTAAAATCAACTTCAATTCTTCAATAGTCTTTGCTTTTGAAAATCACCGATGATGGTTCGGATTTTTCAAACATAAAAACGTTGTTATGGATTTACTTCCTATCATCATCGTTAATATTTTGGGATCTACCACGTCACAACTGTAAACCCCATCCACTTGAAATCAAGAAGAACACTTTAACAATTTACCTGCGATCGTAGCAAAGGAATGTTCAAAATTCCATCGTCACACTGCCCCGATGCCGGCTTCATCGACAGCAACGCGTTGTTAATCTCGCACAGGCCGGCGTTGTGCTGCGGTAGCACGCACTGCACGAAACGGAGTTTGGTCCGTCGCAACGTCTCTACGAGGCCATCGATCGTGAATTTAGTCTGAAATGCAATGAAATTAGTAACGTTTGGTTGTCGAAGCACAAATCTCACCTGTAGGCATATGGATTTCCTTTTGATGGCGGCCGTGCCGGCCGTGAACGTCCGTCGTATGCTGGACGCCCTCCTCAATGACTGCGTGCCTTCGATTCCCACCAGCGAGCCGCTGAAGCTCGACGCTCCTAGACCTCGGACGGTCACAAATAATTTATTCAAGTCTTCTCTGAAACAATGTAATAGGAGATTAGAACTAGGACGAGTAATAAAATTGTTTGGAATTATATAAGACGTAAAAATACCAAAGTTACCGAAAAATTTCAACAAATTAGCAGGACTACTAACATTATCTGCAAACAGATCTCTTCCAGTCTTTAGCTTTACTTTTCTTCCTCTTCCAAAATCTTAGAAATTGGGGAAAAACAAGGCAAGGAATTCTAATATTAATTCCATCGTCTATTTGCATCGTAAATTTTGGAATTAAATCAACTTCAAAGAAGTTCAGTGGTATTTAATAAATAAGAATAAGGGCGAGATGTGTGAATTGTGACATTTTCGTCAGATTCAAAAATAGTTGTTATTGCAGGAGTTTCATTTAGCATAATACACCTACTTTAGGTTTGGGTTGAGAAGGTTTGGGCAGTGAGTGTTAATTATTAGGTGGTGTTATGTAGTACAAACATTTATTTTTACAATCCTTGATTAAAGATTATTACATTACTATTGATTCTAGTTGAGTAAGTTAGGGTTTCTGATTTATCCTCACTTTATGAGATAGAGTTGCATTGATTCTAATGCGATTAGCTTTTACGTTATGTTTGTTATAAGACATAGCTTTGCTGATTTGTATTCTTCCTGCTTTTTAAATATAGAGCATTTTTTTAACAGCATAAAAGTGTTCGAGTGCAATGTAACTCAAACTAATTGAATCAAAGAAAATTGACGTAAGTTTGTTTCTGTAAGCTTATGTTTTTCTTATATTAAAAAAAAAAAATCAGCTGGGCTCAGGAACTTAACTAGCTTACATCATGTAGAACACAATTGAAATAAAAGTGCAAAAGTATAACAAAAAAAAAAACGAATAAATGCAATTCAATGCAATTCAAACTCACGACTAAAGTTAAAGCTAATTGTAAATTAATGATTTTCCTTGGAATGGGTTGTGTTCGGTTGGGTTGGATCGCAATAGATCAAATTTTCTGAGTTAGTATTTCTGAATTGTCGCAGTTATTTGGTGCTGTAGAACATTTAATTTAATAACTAGAGTTAGCTTAAATTAAAATAAAAAGTAAGAAAATAAATAAAGTTAGAACAAATTCCAATAGATAAAAATAATCTTAAGTAACTAAACCCAGACCAGATTCTGCCCAAACTGTCTTCTCAAGCCTCCTCTGTAATTGCATAAGAACACGATTGTGATGATATTGACATCTAGATGGCGTTAACACATTCACACAAACGTTTGTCAAAAAGTCGTAAATAGTATACAAGTTCCAGCAAAATTTTAAAAGTTCAGCACACCAGATTGGATTAACGCAAATTTAAATTAAAGGTATGAGATATCTTTAACTAATTTGCATAAAATATTTCTGCCAATATCTTGCAGTAAATTTCCACCACCTTTATTATTTAGTTTTTAAATGAATCAATTTTTATGCACTTAATGCATAACATTTTAAATGTTGAATTTTTGCAATTTCTGGTTGTTTATTTTGCATGACTTTTCAGGGATAATCAGATTTAAATTTCAATCATTCATTTAGCTGATGATGTGTTTTTAAACTATTGCATTATGTTATTATTATGTTATAGAACTAAAATACGACGTGGTTATAATTTGCTGCCCAATTTATATGAATTGTTATTGTCCTGGTTTATTTATTTAAGGAAACCGTTAAGAACATTAACGACCAATTACTCACTTATGGCTGTCTTGCAATATGGTAACAGCGGCCCTCGAAACAGGGTTTTCCCTGCTGCACTTCAACCACCCAGTGCACGTGTACAAAACCGGATTCGTCCCCTGCAGATGTTGCAGGATAAACTGGTGATTTCCCGGCGCCTTCCTCAATAACAGCTGGTGATCCCGGTCGCCGTAATGCGTGAACAACCTCTCCAAGAACGACTCGTCGCTCGACCCCGGATAAATAGCCTCTTCGTCCAGCAACCAAAGCAGCCCACGCCGATCCGCCTCGTGCAGGTCCATCTGCGAGGTCCGCACCACCATATTCTGCGCGGTTTTATCCAGCAAATTGACCAACGGCAGCGGATTGATCAGGTTCTCGTGCTCGTGCTCGTCGAACTCGACGTCGACGCTCTCCTGGATGTAGCGGTCTTTCGGCGCGACGAGGTTCGTGTGGTGGTACAGCAACTGCAGTCGCTCTTGCAGGTAATTGTGGCAGAGGTCCTCGAAAGTGGCGCCGGTTTGACGGCCGCAAGTCGCAGGGTTTTGAAAACCGGGTGTGTCAACGAGCAAGAGCGAGGAAACTGTGTGCGTGGACGCAGATATCGACCTGAAAATTAATTAAAGATTAAAATATTTAAATAAACGTATTTAGAACAAAATAAAGTTTATTATTATTAAGTATTAAGTATTAAGTTAATCCTTGAAGCGACACCTGAAATGACGACTTCAGTTGATTATTTTTTTACGCGAGTTATGCAATCGAATCTCCATGCGAACTATTGTTTTTCTATTTGATAATAAAGAGAAATTTAATTGGCGCAGTTTGGCAGGATTTGTGGAAAGAGGTTAAAGAATAGCTTTTTAAAATTTTAAGCTTAAGGTGGAAGCGAACTTGTCTATCAAAGTTTAGATCAGTTGGCACAAGTTAAAAGAAAGTTATTAACAGGACCATTTAAACGCACGTGTTTTTATAAGATTGCCAAACGCACTGTGGCCTCGATACTACATCGTAGATGGCAGTGCCCATGCTAAACTGGTAATTTAAATAAACTATTACAAGGGCATTCTTGAGCAAGGTTGAATGAGGCGACAAAAAATAATAATTAACAACTATCCCGCGAAGAATTCATCGGATTATCTAAAACGGATTTTACACTTATCTCGCCAATCATCGGTAGCGGGGAATTAATTTCATTTTTGTCTGTGTTATTTATGTTCATAAATATTTCATTGTTTAATTTTAATTAAATTTTGTGATATTAAAACGAGGGTCCGAATAATATCTTAAAGTTTTGATCCCAATTCAAGCGTAAGAGTAGGTAATTAATCGATTTGGTCCTAATAATTAACTTAAAGCCTTACATCAAGTGTAAGTCTAAGAAAAAAAGTCTCATCAGGCCTTGGATGATTTAGAGATCAATTTTTTTATTAATCTCGCATCTTAACTGGTCGATATTTTCGGCTTTATTAATAGAAAAAGTTCCCAAAAATCTTCGGCTTTATTCATCACAAGTTTTGTTTGAGTCAAGTGCTAAAGATACGTTGTCCCAACTTATATGATATTTGCTCTTTGCATTCGAACTCAACCCAACCCAACCCAACCATGGGGGTTCGACTGCAAAAATCAAAAAACAAGTAAGTTGGAACAATTTATCTGATCCCAACCCAACCCAACCCAACCCAACCCAACCCAACCCAACCCAACCCAACCCAACCCAACCCAACCCAACCCAACCCAACCCAACCCAACCCAACCCAACCCAACCCAACCCAACCCAACCCAACCCAACCCAACCCAACTTTTTTCGAATTATCGAAAAAAGCAAGAAATATACATACTTGTTAATAAGAGAGGCGACTGCGTTGAAAATTTCACCGTAGAAACCGATCACAAGACCCTCGACGGCTTCCAATCCCGAAACATCGCGATCCAGCCCTCGGTCGGTCGGCGAAGGTGTTCGAAAAGGTTGCCTCGGCGCGTTAGGCGTACCCATACCCCCGGAAGCCGAACCGAATATAACCCTCGAGAGCTCCTCCACGGAAGTCCCCAGTAAATTAGCGGAGCGCTGCGCCGATTGCGGATTTGCGAACTGGTAACGATTGGAATTGCCAACTGAAAAAAATTTCAACGTCGTCATACAAACAATAAACAAGGTTTGATTCAACCACCTTTCGAGGCACCGGCGCATCCCAAGTGGTAACTCGCGGCCAACACGCACCAGATGATTTTCTGCTCCATCTCGGTGACTCCCAACACCGCAAACGCCGCGCACAATTTAGCGAATTCCCCTTGCATCCTCTGTCGATCTTCGTGCTTCTGGTGCAAGTTGAAGAAGGCGTTCGATTCGTTCCCGGTTAACCCGTCCAAGAAGAGCTCTTTTCGAAGATTCCCCTCGACCCCGAACAACAACTTGTGCATGACGTGGAAACTGGTCTCGCCTTCGATCCTTTTTGATATCCTGGTCCGTTCTAACATTAGAATCTGTACACTAGCCGAAGCGATGACACCACTCTGATCGAAGTCCAAGCTGAATATCTGGGTGAAGCGAGTGGCGTTCGCGTTCATCACAGTTTTACAATTCCCGAAACTTTCCAAGATATTCCATATCGCCGATAGTTTTTCAACGGTCAAGATTTTGTTCAAAGTCCCAGCTGCTGTTAACAGATATTGGAGACTGTGTCTGAAATTTGTGGTTTTCCCCGAGCCCGATCTTCCCAAGAATAAGATCGATTGGTCTTTCCTGGTGGACAGCATGTTGTGGTACGCGGACTGGGCTATGGAATATATGTGAGGCGGCATGTCTTCGCTTTTGCAGCCTTTAAAGAGCGCGACGACCTGAAATATTACGTTTGATTAAGACGTAAAAAGGACACTGAACTTTACCTTTTCAGAGTAGATGGCGAGCGGCGCCACCGGGTTGATGACTAAGAGGTTCGTGCAACCGGCGTACGTGTGGATTAGGTTAGAGGCGTATCGTTGTCTCAATGTGTGCAATATGCTGGATTCGTTCAGGTATCTGAGCGTCGTCAGGTCTTCAGATCGGTCGAACTGCATCGGATTCGCCTGGAAATTTCAGAGAACAGCAACATGAGATAAGATATAATAAGCAGTTGTAATTACGAGGTGTTGTCAAAATAAACGAAATGTCACTATCAACCTCAGTTAGTAACCTCCAATAATATTGTAATATTGTCAGTAGTAGAGTTCAAAATCAACACTGGATCAACCCTGTTCGAAATTTGAATTCTTTTTGAAAATTAATCTCTGTTGATACAAATATGTTGCTTCAAAAGTGCCAATTTTTTTTTAATTTTCTATGAATTATGGGTGAATTATTGTAAAAGATCGTAAAAATTGTGAAAATCGCAAACTAAAAAAATATCGAAAACCACAAGATCGATTATCTAAAACGTCATATTCTAAAAATATGAAAAGCGTTAAAATGCAAAAACAGGGGCGAAATTTCTACAAATTTTTAAATATCACCAGAAAACGTCAAAATCAAAAAAAATTAAAAAGCGAGCAATTCTAAACTCTGTAAAAGTCGTAAAATCATTAAACACCGTAAAGAAATCGAGAAGACCTCGAATAAAAATTGTTAAAAAACTAAAAAAAAAAAATGGAAAAAATAGTCCAACCCGACAATCACCAGAATCGAAACGTCGAAAGTGGAATAATTGTTAAAAAATGGCAGAGAATAGTGAAAACCAACAAGTCAGGAAAAATAACAATTGAGAAATCTTACAAGTGTTTCTGGGTTTACCATCGCCAAAATTTTAGGTGTAGGCAGCTTAGGCAAATTTGTAACTTTTATTCATCGATATTGTTTGTGAGCCACGCAATTAAAAATATATCAACAGATCAATAACCGCCCTTATGTTATCTAAATTCACCAAATATTTCTGACATTCCACAGATCAATGTCCTTGTCGGTGTTTGAGCCCATTCCAACAACTATGGCGATAAATTATTCAAACTTTGTTCGCCGTACCTATTGGAATGAGTTCAAGTAATGAATTACACTTGGTGACCAATTGTGTTCGTCAGACTGTAATGTTCAGATCCAGGTTGACATGAGGCTGGGGAAAAGTCTAAATAAATTCCGTATTGAGTTTGCAAGAGATCCGTTGCCTGATAATTTTCAGAGTAATAAAATAAAAAGGTCCGAAAAGGCTAGATACTGATAGAAATTACTGAAAGTTAAAATAATAACTTTTACTTCATTTAAATTATTTTTCAAATGTAAATATTTTGAACGACGTAAATGAATAGAAATATATCGAACCAATAAATAAAATTGAAACGAAGCAATTGAAAAAAAAACCGCCTTGAAAAATGGGGTTTGCAGGGGATGGGGGTGGGGTTAAACGAGCACCAAAAAAGGGGCCGACGACTTCGACCTCGAGTTACAAAATCAAGCAATTGAAACAATAACATGCAGAATAACAACAACAAACTTGTTTTAGGAAAAACAAATTTTACCAAAGCTTATTCGATTCATAAAAAGTTCGCTGCAGAATACCAGTAAACTAACAAAAAAAAAATAAAAAAAAAGATGTGAACTGGATTGGAGCAAGAAGACCACCTACCCTCAACGTTGTTTAATTTAGCAGTAGAAGATATAAGACCAGCTGAATGGAACTATGACAAGAAGTATTAGTGCAAATCAAAGCGTATGGCGGACAAAAGGCTGATAATTAGTGAAGGACGAGGAGAAAATATGATTTTTTCAAATCAAATGCCACAACACAAATAAAAATGAAGATATACTACCAGAAATCACATTTTATGCGAGGCAGACCAAAGAGAATGCGGCTGGTGCAGAAAGACTTGAAAAGGATGTGGGTGAAGGAGTGGTGATGGAAGGGTGAAGAACAGGATATAAAGGAGACAAATCTTTCACAAACCCAGGACCTACAAGTCATATATTTTTATGGTGTTTTTATACTGACATATCATTTAGTCATCATGTAGATACTTTCTTAGTGAAAGGATTATAGTAAATTATCCAAAAATCTGTAAAGAATTTATAACAATGTGCCATTTCATAGTTTTAAAGTATGTTTTAATATAATTTATAAAAGTTCCAAATACATGCAAATACGTGCACCTGGTAATATTTGGGTGTAACGAATTGATACTAAATTAATTAGAAAACAATGTTGGGACTTATAACAACGGATTAGTTCATAATTTTAAGCTGAATTTAGGCCATAAATCGTATGTACGTTATTTTGGAGTAAGGTATTGTCAAAATATACGTTGTTGATATTTGATCGAAATCAATTCAAATCAAGATTATGTAACGGGTCGTATAAGCTAGGTATAAATGTCAAAGATAAATTAAATAATTAAATAATAATAAACTGTTTGTTTGAATTGAATTGGAAGGAAATAAAAATAAATAAAAATTACAAGATATTAAATGAAAATCGGAAATGAAAAGAGAGAAAAAAATGCAAGAGCGAAAATAAAATAAGCCTCATCGAACAAAGAATAAACGAAAGTGATGCATACAATGAAAATAAAAATATTTAAAAACAAATAATTTAGGAACCAAATTAATCAAAAAAAAAAAAACTTACAAACAACCACAAACTATCTGAACATAAAAAAAAACGAAATAATTCTTAACTTCAATTGCAAGGAAATACTAAAAATTAACTAAAAAATCAAATAAAAATATCAAAAGAATAAACGAAATACAAATAAAAATGTTAACAACGAAAACGAAACAAATAACGAACAAACGAAAATTGTATATAAACTGAAAATACGACCCTTAAAATTTGAAACAAATAATTGAACAAAAATTAATCAAACAACTAAAAACTAACAACGCAGTAAAACGAAATGAAATAAAATTTTGGTATGTTTAAAATTAAAAAAAAATACACAAATGGTAAAATTGCCGAAAAAACACAACGCTGTTCGAAAATTCGTTAACTGTCCCAGCAAGGGTCAATGTTTATATAACCTCAGTATAGCAAGACCGTACACGTTGAACTCTGACAGTGACGTTTTTGAAACCGAGGGGGCAATTTACTATTGATAAAAAATGTAATACTTGCTGAGAATTAGTTCTGGAAAATGCCATTGTAGGTTATGGCCACGTGATCAACCGACACAGACACAACGTTGTTCGAAAATGCACTGCAAGGTTTATTTATTAATTTAGCCCTACCAATGTAGTAACACGATAAACATCTCATGATGTGATATAATAATATATCACATCATTTGTTACATAAATTAGTTCAGCATTTACGACGGAACGAGGCCACCTTATTGAACGCAATATGAGTAATAGTAAGAACTATTTAATCACATGAAATCAAAACAATTGGAAATTCGTGCTTCCGATTGAGTTACTTAAAGGAGGATCAATGCGAGTGGCGACGAGGACGAGTAAACCATCTAGTACAACAAAACCAAATCAATGACATAGGTAGCACCGATGCTTATCTGGGAACTATTTTTCAGTACTGCACACAAGGACATTATAATTATGATTATTCAGTGGCTTCTGATTAAGTTTTGATATAGATGTGTAATGACAGTATTCGTGTAATTGCTAAACAATCTTAAATATATAACAAAGATGAAGAAAACTAATAACAAGGAATATAAAATAACTCTAGATTAAACGAATGAAAATTACACAAATTGAACGAGAATTGAAGGAAACGAATAGCAATTAGTCATAGAATTGAACGAAAATCGGAACGAATCCAACGAAAGATAGATTAAAAAATAAAATACAACACCTGGAGCAATGATTTATAAAATAAAAGAAGAAGTAAAACAATTAGAGGTCGAAGTAAATGAAAAATTATAGAAAATACGGCTAACTTGAATGAATGAAAGTGGGACAAATTACGAGATAAAACTCAACACGAACAAGTGCATAACAAAAAACTGTTCATTAGAAGACAGGTAACCAAACCAACAATAAAAACATAACCTTTTGAAATCGATAGAATAATCGACAAACCAAAATGAAGCCGAATAATAAAATGTGACGAAAAAAAAATTGAAATGAATAACAAACATTAAATAAAAAAAAATACAATAAGAAACCAAGAAAATATATATTTTTTGTTCCATGAACAACGAGCAACGAAAACCTGCTTCTGAAATTTTTACAATTGTGTCAACCGTTGTGGATTTTTGCAACAGTTGAACGAGCCGCTGTGACGGCAATGGTTGTGAAATGTATGTAACCGTTGTGTATTTTGTGCAACAGTTGCGTCAACCGTTGTGTCAGGAAATGAGACAAATTGAACCTTAATAAAATAATAAAAATTCCTACCTTTTCCACGTCGTCTTCGTCTACGCTTAAATAATCGCCGGTGTGTTCCAGCTGTATCCTCAATTTTCCGGGTTCCGGTTCCGGTCCCGGGCATTTCCTCGCGAGCGCGAAGCCGCCTCGGTGCATCAGCCACAACTTCTGGGTATCCAGCCATTGTTTCTCTTTCGCTATTTGCTCGTCCGTCTTGGCCTGTAAATAATTTGAAAAAATCAGCATCAAAGTCACGTAAATTGTAGTAAAATTAAAAATATTTCATTACGCTCGAAGAGTTGGCGAAAATTTCAATTTATGGTTTTCAATTACTTAGCAAACCAAATAATCGCGAAGCATTAATTTCTTGCTTCACTTTTGTTTTTCGATAAATATTTATGTGTATCGTTGATTTATTATTTATTTTTACATCTTTGTTGTCGAATTATTTTGATTATTCAATTTGAATATTTTTATTTTACTGTCCTCTGTAAATGTTTTCTTTTTGTGTTCAATGCTGTGCTTTTATTTTACATTTTTCAAATCGAATCAAGTAAAATCAACTAATTTCCTTTATTTTCGAATTATTTAAGTATTTTTTTTTATCAATTGACCTAATATAGAAATAAAATGCGATGAATTACTTTTAAACGTTTCAGCGCATGTTGGCCAATACCTATGCAACATAAACCTCTTTATCCCCACGATTTCGCAACAACCCCGTCAGCCACACGTCGCCCACCGTGCAATTGGCACCGCGTTCGGCGAATTCACCTCGAAGCCTCCGAACTTTAAACGCCGTTTATCTATCTGGCGTCATAAAAATCCAGAACCAGTTAAAATGCAAATTTCGTCGCCACCTAACGATTTTCTAGTGTCCTCAAACGAACGCGGTCGGCCAGTAACCGCATTCGGACCGATTAGCTTGTTTAGCGGGCCCTCGTGAATGTCTGGCGAGTCCCGACCCGGGGAAAAGTCAGCGCCCCGGCGCGGTTTCGAATCGGCCGCGATTAATTCGGTTGCACAATACGTTGTTATCACCTTTTTATGCAAATTTCGCACACATGTAACCGGCGGCCGTTTCGCAAGACTCTCTAATTTACTTTCGATTAAGTACACTTGTTCGTAAACGGTTGAGTTTAGCGGCGGTTTTCGAATAGATATCGACGAGTCCGCGTATGCTCGCAACGAACACTGTAAGGATAAAGAAAGTCCAATCTGAATTTCGGACTAAGCATAAGAAAAACTGTGTAAGACTGACAATAATTCAAATCAAATATAAAAAAAGAAAGAATAAGCACAGAAGCACAGAATAAGCTAACAAGTTTGGTAGAGTTGGGAAAAAAGTGAAAAAAACTAAAAACCAATGAATATAAAAATGAATACATTGACAAAAATTAACAAACTAAAAGTAATTGAAAACGAATAGATATAAAAGGGACTATCTAAATTGACAAAAATAAATGAAAAAACTAAAAATAACTATAAACCAACAAATATAAATTGACAAGAAAATAAAAATAAAACTAACTAATCGATGTACAATTTTAATAAAAACTGTCGATTAATCCGCCCCTCCTCCGGAACATTCTCCCCAGATGAAAATTAGAATGAAACAATATGACAATAATAACAATGTATGAAAGAAAAATAAAATTTAAATAAAACGAGTGCTGAGTGTGACGTCTAGATACCGATAATACACGGATACAAACTATGGCAAGTCGTGTTTGCATGACTTTATGCATGACTGATAAGCACAGATGTGCGAAACGGTCCGCCACCACCTATTATATTCGCTGAAATTTATTGGTATCTAAACAGAAACCAAGAACGTGGATTTATAATACAATGAAATTCTTGAATGTCCTTACAAAAAAACGAAATAAAACCGCAACGATAAAGGAAACGCATAAAATAAATTTATTTTGAATAATAAAAGGAACTAACATATTTGATAAAAAAATGCAAAAAATTAAAAACCAATAAACACCAAAGGAACTATCAATGGGCTCATCAGATCACCACGCATACATTCGTTGAAGTAGCATCAAGTCATGCAAACGATTCGTTTGTTTGTGAATATTACTTTTACTTAAGTAAAAGTGTGTGTGTGTTTTAGATGGCGGTAATATTCTCACATAAACTAATCATCACTCATGTTTGCATGAGTTTATGCAACTTCGGCGAATGTATGTGTGGTGATCGGATGAGCCAAAAGAGGGCGAAACAGAGGCTAAAACATCACCTTGATGCATTCGCTAAGATACGGCTGCAGTCTTTATAGTACTAGCGTGGGTAGTCGAAAGGACCTCTGCATTTATGTAGCAGTGAAAATATGTAGGTATACACGTCTAGATGGCGGTAATATTGACGCACAAACTGATCGTCACCAAAGGAACTAAATAAAAAAATAAAGAACTAAAAATAATAACAAAAAAACATTAAAGGAACTAAATTGACAAAAAAATAAAAAATAAAACTAACTAATAGATATAAAACGATCTAAATTGACAAATACAAAAAATGCCGAAGAAAAACAAAATAAACTAACTTTCGTTTGGGTTGGGTATAGTTAGGAAAAAGCAATAAATAACACCAATAAATATATAAGAACATAAATTGAAAAAGTAAAGAAAAAATTAAAATTAAAGAACACAATTGAGAATAATACAACAAATACAAACAAAATGCAAAAGGAAAACAGAAGGCAGCAATGTTTTCTTATATTCGATTGAGTTGGGTTGGGTTGGGTTGGGTTGGATAAAAAGTAAAAAATAACTAAAAACCAATCAATATAAAAGGAAATAAATCGGCAACAATGTAAAATAAATGCAAACTAATTGTAAAACAGAAACAGAATAAAGTAACAAGTTATAGCATAACGGATTGGACTGGGGGTTGAGAAAAAAACTAAAAACCAATAAAAATAGAGGGAGCAACATTGAGAATAATGGAAATTATAACAAATATAAAAAATACAAAAGAATAACAGAATAAACGATCAAGTTTTCGTATATCATGTTGGGTTGGGTTCCAACCCAACCAATATATAGAAAAATAACTAAATTAACAAAAAAGGAAAAAATTAAAGTAACTAAAAGGCAACCAAAATAAAATGTAATAAGTTAAGAATAATGCAAAACAAATACAAACCAAATTCAAAAGGAAAAAATAAAGTAACAAGTTATCGTAATATATGATTGGGATGGGAGTTGAGAAAATACTAAAAATAAAAATAAAAAAAAGTAAAACGAAATAATTACAACCAACATGCAAATAAAAACAGAACAAGTTTTCGAAAGAAAAAAAAATTAAAGACAATAAAACGAACTAAATTGAAAATAATGCAAAACACATGTAACAAAATGTATGAGAAAAAAATTACAAATTTTTGGATATAGGACTGATGAAAATCTAAGTTACCAACAAGAGAAAAACGCTAATCAAAAAAATCTTATGGAGAAAATAAATTAAAAGACTTCACTGGAACATAAAAATAATTTCATAATAATTAAAAAAGAAAAATTACATTATGTACATTAATAACGAATCCTAAATAAAGAAATAAATAAATATTATATAAACATTGTCGTAAAATAGTAAAAAGCAACTTCAGACTTAATGTGCGTGCGTGTGCATCACACAATGAACCACAACGTCTAACTGATTTACAACAGTTCAGTGAATAATCTAAAAATGAACAATTGATGTGACAAGCAACGATGTAAGTCTACAGATAAGATAAGATAATTTATTTTACGCTAATAATGCAATTACATAGACGTCATAAAGATATGACACGTATTATGCAGATGTATATAAACAAACAAAAAATACAAAAAATGCATAATACATTTGCCAAAATTTACAATTAAAATACTGTTATATTGCATAAATACATAAGGGATTTTAAGTGGCGTTCGAATTCACCGAATGCAGATAAAATTAAAGTTCACTTGGCAAGTTTCTTGTTGCTAGATTTAATTAGAGATAGCATAGGAAACGAAGAAAAATGAAAACGAACCACGATGTTTAAGTAATTTGTGACAGTTCATGGAGAAATATAAAAATGAACATAAAAATGACAAGATTGGCAAAATTGCCAAAGATATCAAAAGTTCGAATTCGCAAAAAGGCAGCATTAAAAATGCCAAAAAAATTCAAATATGGTAAAATATCAAACTTCTCATAAGTTCTCTAAAATACCATATAAAAAGGACAATGAAAAATGAAAACTTTCGAAAATATAAAAATTAAAAGCATCTAAGAATTGACAAAAAATTAAAAAAAGACAAAAATGTATTAGGGGCGAATTTTTTAAAAAAGTAAAAAGTGACAAAATTTATCATAATTTTATGAAACTCCAGTTTCGCTAAAATGCAAAAATATTGACAACAGCATTGACAAAATGTATTAAAATTTAAAGAAAGTCCAGTTTCTCTAAAATTCAAAAATATTAAAAAATCAAAAATTATAGAACATACTTTAAAATGCCAGAAAAGTGAAAATTGGTAAAATTCTCAAATGTAGAATTTTGAAATTGACCAAATTAAAAAAGATGTAATAATTGTAAATTATGCTAAAATATTAAAAATATTTATAAATATATATATATATATATATATATAAATTAAAAGCAAAAATTGCCGAAAACGTTAAAGATGCATTTTCTTGCAAATAAATTTAATTGATGGCAGTCGTTTCGCTTTCTTGGAGCTCATCTGACATACGCCCACACATACATCCGCTGAAGGCAAGCATTACTTTAGATATTTTAACAAACTAGAAAACGAAAAATTGTAAAATATTAAAATCGTGAAAGCTCAGGGTTCCCTAAAATGCAAAAATCAAAATTGTAAAATTGTAGAAAGATTAAAATGCACAATGTGCATCTTCACTAAAATCATATAAAAATTGTTAATCTGATCAAAATGGACAAATAGACAAATTGTTAAAAGACCAAAATCATCGAAAATTTGCATTTACATATTTTGTGACTTATAAATAAATTTGAGTTATAAGACCAATGATAATAATAATAATCCATAGAAAGACGAATACGACGAGTGATAAAACATGACAAAGGATGCCAGCGTCGCTTCTTTCTAGATCCATTGAAAATGCGATGGTTTTTAAAATCATAAATCTGCACATATGACCTTGAGTGATTTACGACAATTCTTTGAAAAACGCAACAACGAACAATTAATGTGAAACGCAAACTCGTAAAATTAAAAGCGTACGTCTGGCAGCTGTATGGATTGAAATGCTGGAAATGCAGCATAGGAAGGTGTGTACTTAAGAGATATGTCAACGGTTAATCGAGCGAAGGGTAAAATTAATTAATTAATTAAAATTAAAAAAATTAAATTAAATTATTTCACGAAATAATTCCAAACAATTAGTTCGCAAGTCTACTTGGAATATCCTGGACGATTAAAAAAATGGTCAGAGGCTGAAAATAAACTTGGAAAACCACTAATTAACGACAAAGAAATCGTCAAAGTTTAAAAACGAAGTTATGGAGACGTCCACGGCATTACAAGTCAAATATCGTCATTAGAGGGTGATGAGTTAATGTCTACCTAGGTCCAATTGGAACTTCGATCCAATCCAAAACGACTTTAGTTACTAATGATTTTCACGTCTGGTGTTTGAATAGATCATAGCGGATTGACTATTAGCATTGGACTTTTATTTAAGTTGTATAATATTCTATATATATTTCGGGCTTTAAGTTGGGACGTTGGGTCTGGGAGGTGGGGGTTGGGGCTTTTAGTAATTTGGTCACTTGCAAAATAGATATTTTTAAAGTTTCGCAGTCAACTCAAGCCATAACAAATAATTTTCTAATAGAGCAATATTATTTTGCGCCCAGCATGGGATACTGATTATTTCTGCCATATATGACAGACCCAAACCAACCCAACCCAACCCAAACGGACCCGATCCGACCCGACCCAACCCAACCCGATCCGATCCGATCCAACCCAACCCCAAGTTAACTAAATAAAACGCAACAATAACATAAAGGAAAAACTAAAGCCTATTCATAATCGGCAGGTTCAGATGACATGCAGTCTTCACTCGGATAACACATGGCAAGCTCGTATAAGACTCCGATAAGCACGGAGCATGCTTGCCTCTGTCAATACATATAATAAGTTATTGCACTGGCAATTAATTTAATTTCTACATTTATTCAATTCTATTGATTACTAATTGTATGTGAAATACATATATTCCACAATAATTATTTTTTTTACTTAAATGATGTAATTTTAACACCCATTTCAATGAAATCTCACCTCGTCCACAGAGCTGATGGCACAATTATCCAAAAATTCTCGATACTCCTTGAAACAATCGTTTTTCAAGCTTCCATAATTGCACTTCCTGTTGGTGGCGCTTTCAATAATCTCCTCGTACGTCACCGGTACAGCACCTTTCAAACGTTTAAAGTTCGCGCGTCGCGTCGAACCACGAAAGCTCCTCCTCAACTCGCAACCGTTTCCGCCACCACCCAAAGAAAGTGGCTTCCCCTTCACCTGCGGACCGATCTTACGCGAAGCAGTTTTTTGAAAATTGTTCTTCGAAGTTGAGCTTTTCGCATTTGAGACCGTGAAATCTTTTTGGTCGCCGTTTACTTGCGGCACGACTTCGTCGGCGCCGAACCTCAAATCGCTCTTCGACTTCATCATCTCCAAGAACCCATCGCCCAGCATCTGCTGCAACTTTTGACGCCTTTTCGACACCTTATCGAAATTCTTTTTTGCTTTACGACCCGTCTCGGCGCTTTCGAGCTTTGAGATTTTACGATCGACTTCGTCCTCCGGTAAGTATCTCATCGTGGCCGTTTTTGCGTCGGACGCCTTCGTCGATTTGAGGTACCTTTGGCTCGCGTTGCTTTTTTCCGACGAATTCTCACTGGCTGCGTCCGCGGAATTTTTCCCAATTGGGGATATCGGTGGTAATCCGTGCAGAATGCCCCCATTTGTTGCCACCACGTCAATGGTCGAAAAACCATTTAGGGTATTGGACGAAGTGGAAGAAATCGAGGTGCCATTGGGTGGTGTGACTAAGTCAGAGGCGATGCTTGTTTTCCTCAAGGATCTACGACCAAAATCTTTCCGGTTGTAATTTCCGGTTCCGTGTGCCAGCCCCTTGCATCCTTTATGCTTTTCTGAGAAGCTTCGATTCCGCGGACTGTTTGGCGCGAAATGGTAGCCGCTCCTTAGAGATTGCTCGAAAGACGTGTTATGGTGCATCGTGTAGCTGTGGTCAAAGCCACTTCGTCTTCCTGCTCACTGGGAAAAACAAAATTTTGGCGTGAAGAAAAACAATAAACAATCAGTGTTGAAACGTCGTCGAAGCAATGGTTGAATGGTTGAAACTTATTTTTTTGTTATTTAATAGTCGAACTGTCGATTATATCAAAGGGCAAATTTCAACGATCCAACAAAATTGACAGTTGTGACCATACATCAAATAAAATGCCAGGGTTGAAAGTTGCATTGGGTTCGGCGCGATTGGGTATTAAACGTTCATGTTGAGCGAATTCGTTTCACCAAATTGTAACAAGTTATACTGCAGAGTTGAAAGTTGAGTTATGTTGGTTAGGGTTGGGTTGATTAATGGTTGATTTTTAACTAATTCAGTATTAATTTACAAATTGTAAGAAAAAGTAACTACTAACTGAAGAGCTAAACGACAGGTTTGGTTAGGTCTTGTTGGGTTGATTAATGATTGATTTTGTAGCAAATTTACTCGCTTTCATAGCAGACAGATATCAAACGGCATAGTTGAAAGTTAGTTTGGGTTGGGTTGATTATTTTTACGAAATTAACTAAGAGTATTAATTTGCTAATTGAGGAAAGTCAAATATCAGTCTGCACAATTGAGAGTTGATTTGAATGGGGTTGAGTTGATTCTTGCTTAATTTTTACCAAATTTAGCACTAATTTGAAATAAAATGTATGGGTTGAATAATGATTTATTTTTAGTAAATTTACGAACTGGGGACCCACAGCACGGATGGTGCATTCCAAAGTTGAAAGTTCTCCTGGTTTCGGCGCGATTAAACATTGATGTTTAGCGAATTAATTTCTACAAATTGTAACAAAGCACAAATAGACTGCAAAGTTGAAAGTTGGGTTTTGGTTACGGTTGGGTTGGGTTGGGTAATTTGAGAATTGTAACAAAAAGTAACTACTAAACTGAAGAGTTGATCGACATGTTAGGTTGGGTCGTGCTGGGTTGATTTACTAGCCTTTTGTAGTAGACAATTATCAAATGGTATAGTTGAAAGTTGAGTTAGATGGATTGAGCTGATTATTGCTTCAAAGTAACTACTAAACTGAAGAGTTGATCGACATGTTAGGTTGGGTCGTGCTGGGTTGATTTGCTAGCCTTTTGTAGTAGACTACTATCAAATGGTATAGTTGAAAGTTGAGTTAGATGGGATTGAGTTGATTATTGCTTCATTTTTACTAAATTTAGCATTAATTTTCGAACTGAAATAAAATGTGTGGATTGAATGATGGTTTGAATAATGATTTTTTGTGAATTTACCAACTGGGTTGGATCGATACATAATTGATGTTTTTAAAGAAATTTCTAGTTGTTGTTAAACTGCATAGTTGGAAGTTAATTTGGGCTGGGGTGAGTATTGTTATGCATTATTAATTAGTATGATTAATTACTTCGCTAATTGTAAATATTTAGCTGCAGGATTGGTCGTTGAGTTGATTGGGGTTGGGTAGATTAAAGCTTCATTTTTAGAAAATTTAAAAAAAGATTTAATGACATATTGAGTTGGGTCAACCAATGATTGATTTTTGTAACCAAGTGTTCCAAATGGCAAAAATTAATCTGCAGAGTTGAAAGTTGGTTTGTGTTGGGGTTGGAATTTTTGCGAAATTACTATTAATTTCTGCAAAAATTCAAATATTACTTAGTCTGCAGTGTTGATAGTTGAGTTAGATGGTGATGAGTTGGGTTGGATTGGGTTGGTTGGGATTAATGCTTCGTGATGGGGATATGTTGAATAATGATTGATTTTAAAACGAACTACTACAGAATTGAAAATTAAGTTGGGTTGGATTGGAATAATCACCACTTACTAATTACTGTTCGAATTTTAACGCGATTCGAAGAGTAAACTAAAGGGTCGAACGTTGGAATTGGGGTGATTATATTTTCGCCAATTCAGTATTAATTTAAAGTTTGCAACAAAATGTAAATAATCAATAGATGACTCGAACGTCGGGTTGAATTGGGCACAACCATCATTTTATGAACGTGGAACAGCCATCTCGCCCAACCCAGGAAGAACAACCGCTATTCAGTGGACAGAATTTTAAATTTCTTCAACTTTTGCTCAAAAATTTCAAAAACGAAATGTAAACTCAAACTAAAACCAAAACCATAATTTCAAGCAATTTCTATTTATTTAATATCCAAAAAGCACCAACGCCTTCGACGGCAAACCGCTTCGAAGTTTATTTGAACAGATTTACAACAAACCCATAGCGTAACAAAATCATTTAAATCTTAAATCGAGCAACAAATTAAAAAATTGTAACCTTAACCAACCCTCTAAATCAATTAGGTAACAACGATTAAGGTTCACCTATGGAAGAGAAATTTAATTAACCAGTTAGAGTGGGACGAAATGAGATATTTTAAATTCTGCACCCATAGAAGTTAAAACAGATAGAAATTCTTGGAGGTTGCTTTGGTGGTGGTTAGGACACTTGAACGACATTTCAGTTCCTTGATTGAATTATATTTTTTTGAAGATTTTTATTCGAATTTTTCATTCGGTAGAATTTCTATTCGAATATTTTCGTTCGTTACAATTTTCATTCGTTACAATATCTGTTCGAATAGTTTAAATCACCATCAGCACCAATGCCTTCTGACAACCGGCAGCTACGAAATATCTTGTAAGAAATTTACAAGAGATCGTTATGACGTAACAAAATCCATCAAATTCGGGAACAAATTAAAAAAATGTGACCTTAATCAAGCCTGTAAATCAATTAGATAACAATCATTGAAGTTCAACTATAGAAGAGAAATTTAATTAACCAGTTAGAGTGGGACGACATCAAATATGACATATTAAATTCTGTACTCACGGAATTAAAAATATCAAGTTCGACATTTCAGTTACATTACTCGAATTATACTTTTTTGAAGATTTTTATTGGTATCTTCCATTCAGTAGTACTTTGATTCGAATATTTTCATTCGTTACAATTTTTCATTCGAACATAATTTCATTGGCGACTATTTTTAATCAAATAATTTCATTCGGTTACTATTTTCGCAACGTGATATCATTCAACCACCCAGCACCTAGCCAGTATATTGTAACAGATGCATAACACACCCATGACGTAACGAAATCGTTTAGCTCGAGCAGCACATTAAAAAATTAGAACATTAACGAAGGCTATAATTCAATCAGCAAAGATTAAAGTTCAACTGCGACCGAGAAACTCAATTAACCACCTAGACTACATCAAACCACAAAACTTCAAATTCAGCACCCACACTATTTGAAAAAAAAAAACTGATTTCGAGCTTCGGCGGTCACACTTCGACGGCACTTCAACTCACTTACTTCCAATAAAAATGCACAACCAGCACCAGCACAACGCGGAAAAGGAAACGTTCGGCGCACTCGCAGAATAAATGAACCTCGCCGCGTACTCCTTACGCGACGACGCAAATTCAAATATCCGAATAAACGACGAGCCGATCGCTCGACGACGAATTTCGCCAACGGACGACGTACATTTTTCGAATTCCGGGCGGATCGCACGACGCGGAAACGCCCGGAGCGGCCGGGAAAAGCGAGAAAAGCGGAGCCCGGACGCCGCGCAGACGTGCAGTTTCGGCCGACAACTGAACGGGGACTACCTCGGCACCTTGGACGCGACGATCGCGGCAAGCGGTGGTTCAGTTTCAGTCGTCATTTGTTTTGAATTAATGTCGTGTGAGTGTGCGTGCGTGTGTGTGTGAGTGCGAGTGTGTGCGCGCCAGGTAATTGCATGCGATTATGTGCTCGCGTGCACGGCATATTTGATTTTTTTCTTAGGAAATCAGTTAAATAGAGGGGGAGGGGAGGGAGGAAGAGGGCGGGGGCACGTTTAATAAAATTTGCACGTCGCGTTTGTCCAATTCGTGGTCGTGGTTATTGCGGAACAAAATTGCGAAATGAAATTCCAACGAACTCGAGGAGATTTGAACCCCGATTCGTGAATTACTACCCTGACGACCAAGACGCATAGAGCGGGCGTGTAAATTTAATCAACGTAATTGGAAAAACGGGGAAGTGCATTGAATAAAAATATGTATGAATTTTTTTTTTTAATGCGTTGACGAAACATGTTGGGAAAAACACGATGACCTTAAGTATGACAAAGGTTTCGTCAAATTCGAACTTATCGCGAATAGAAACTGCAGCGAGAGTCGCAAACGTGTTCTCCGCACCTCAGACGCAAAAATGCTCTTGAAACGTACGAAATTATTACTTCCCGTCCCGCTGAATTTATCGGATCCAGATCGCTTATATGGAAAAAACGGTTACGATATGCATCGACTTGCGCGTCGCTCTAGACCAGGGGTTCTCAAAATGCGCGAAAAAATTGCATACTTGGCATCGTTTTACGTTTCAAAGCGATATAAATAAAAAACAAAAAAATAGATAGTAGCGCGGATATTTTTATAAAAATACATATTTTCGGTATATTGTTATAGTCCCTAAGATTCGTCTAAGGGTGTAGTGGAGAGGGCGAATATAATCTTAAACGTATGACATGAAGTGCAACCATATATTTTTGCACCGATAGAAATTAAGTAAACAAGTTAAATTCAGATATTTTTTTGCAAAGGAATGAATGAGAAAAAATGCCCAAGTCAATAATATTAACAAATCGAAAACCAAGTATCGAAACGAAAATGTACATTAAAATTAACTGTAAAACAATTTAAAAATCGGGCACCGAATCGTCGATGAGACTCAACATTCACACAGCTTGTCAATAAATATAAAGGAAAACAAATAAATATTCAACAAACGACGTAACAATCAATGATTCAAATGCATAACAAATAAAAATCTGTAAATTTTATTCAAACACGAATCCCAAATGGCCAACGAAATTTAAAAATTGTTGACTTAATGTCAAATAGAAAATTTGTTCTGTGGTTTGTCGTGATGTTCTTAAAGTTGACTTGAAACAAGTCAACAACAACCAAACCCAGCCCAGTTGTACTAAAATGGGTGAATGCATCGGAATAATAAAGAAATTGATTCCATTTCAGTTCCTTACACCGTTACATAAGTTTGGACAGGTAGTAGCACGTCAACTTAACTAGTCGATGCAGGTATAGGAAATAGTAATTTAAAGTACTTAATATCTGTGATGTTGTGAGTTGTGCTAAATGTTGGCGAGGCACATTTCAGAAAAAGTATTATAGCAAATGCAGAGTTGTTAAAGTACTGTTGACTATCTGTTTGAATGTATTTATTATATGGTACCTATTGTATCGATACATGTACTTGTGTTGTTATGTGGATGTTGTTGATGGTAGTCGCTATTGTGGTAGTTTGTAGCTGTTAGGTATCGTAGCCCCAAATTGCGGCGCGGAGTCGTGGACTTGCGAGTCTGAATCGAATAGCATGCTATTGTTCTTGGTCGACCGATAACAGTCGTGGTTATCGGCGAGTTTCTACCTATTCCTGAGGAGATGATAATGATTCTGGAACCGTACATCCAGAAGGCTAGACGATAATATCCAAAGTTGCCCATGTCGATTCTTGGGTTGATGATGATGCCCATTGGTTCTCCTGTGACCATTATATATTTTAATGTTATCCAACACTAATCTATCAAAGTCGTGGTAGAATAAACCACATTCAACCTACTTCTATGATAAGCATAACATAGCGAAGAGTGGTTACCAAAACGTCGCAGAAATGTAACCTAATCCGACCTAGTCTCAAAGCCCTTGCAGAATGTAACACATTCAACATTATGTATTATCTGACGTAACACAGTCATATCCAACCTGTCACACTGATATCCAACTATGACAGTTCAACCCAACCCAACCCGACTTCAATTATCTCAATATGATGATGATAAGTATAACATAACGAAGAGTAATTAATCACAATTCAATGCAACCTGTTCCAACCTAATCCAACAGTTTTGTTGAACTAGTACAATCCTATTTGGAACCAATGCGTTTGTATTTGAACCATTGCAGCACAATTCATACAATACAATATTATCAGATGTAAATGAATTTATGTCCAGCCTAATAAGTTCTAAGTAGTAAGTCGTATCCAACCTAAAGCGACTCTAGCCCAGCCCAATGAAGGTAATACATACAATTACATACGTGGATTCTTATGTAAACCAATCGCAATGCAGTTCTACAATTTCATGCAGTGCTATACAAGTCCTACATAAATAATATGATACAGCTGTTTGAAATTTGTTACAGACATATACAATTCAACACAATCATATGATACATGCAGAATATAATACAGTCGTTGATATATAATTACAATATTACAATATTTACATTCAGTACATTGATGTGATGCAGCCATGTACAGTGTAATACAGTCCAATTTGATGCAATCCTATACAATTTTATTCAGTCCTATACAAGCGATACAGTTTTGTACAATTTCATACAATTTTAAACAATTTGATGCAGTTGTATACAATTTAGCACAGTTGTATACCATTTGATGCAGTTCTACATACGTAATTTAATTCAGCTTTGTTATTTGTTACCTATACAATTTAATGCAGGCTTGTCCAGTTTAATACAGCCATGTAACATTTAGTGCATTGACGCGTTACAGCCATATAAAATGTAATACAGTCGCAGCCAATTTGATGCAGTTTTATACAATCTGATACAGCTTTAAACAATGCTATGCAGTTGCATACAATTTGATAAAATTGTATGCAATTTAGTACAGTTGGATACAATTTGATGCAGGAATGCAATCCGAACGGTGACGTGACAATTATTCTGCTGCAACCCTTTGATTATTAATATTAATTCAGTAATCGAAATAAACGCCTTTGATTTATTTGGCGAATTTTCAAATTGAACGGAGATAATTAATCAGCAGTTTGCTTTGACACACTAACCGACTATATAGATTTTTCGTCAGATTCTATAAAACAAGTGTTTCAAGTTTCGTTTGAAATGAAACACGTAACGCATTACAACGACGTTTTGACAGCTGTCAAACCAGTTAACGGTAACTGTCACTTTTGTTTTAAAAGAAACACATCTATGACAGCTACCATACCATATTTCGATAAATGTCAAAGTTGTGCAAAAAATATGACAATATGTAATGTGACAATTACTGTCACACTATTTTGCGACAAGTGCCAATTTTTTCTTGAACATAAAACACGGCTGTTGTCACCTATCATTTTAAACTATTTTCACAAACTGGATCTGTAACTCGAGATTCAGAAAAAAAGGAGTTTGGCAGTTGTCGATTTTCTGGTTTCGCTTAATATCTGGTTTATTTAGAATTTATCCGTAAAAATTATATGCCATTGCTGCTGTCGCAAGCGCCCAAGCAGAATTGAGTATTCAGAGTAATTTGTGGCCGACGGTTTTTGACATATCAATCATTGAAATTTCAGAAATTGGCCAGCTTTGCTCGACCCTAAAATTAATTAGAGCAAATCATAATCAAAAAGTAGTGCCACAAAAACCTAACAACTTGATCGAGTTAATTATAATTAAAAAATAAACAATTTAAAGATTTATTCAATAAATACCACTCTTGTTAACGTTGTTTAATTTGCAGTAAAATTTTGTTCGCCATAGTCATTTGGCCCCTCGCACTTCCTCCAATCTTATCAAAACAGAATTTTTTTAAATTAAACTGAACTCAACCGAACAATTGGCCCCATCAAGACAGAAATAAATAGGAATAAAAAACAAAGTGCAGTACAAAAATCAATGAAAACGCGATAATTGTAAAATTATATTAGTGATATAGAGCAAAACGAAAAAAAAAAAAAAAAATAGGAAATTGACAAAGAACACAAACGAATTCGGAAAGACATCACAAAAAACAACAAATGTAGCCAAATATAAATAAAACGAAACAATATGTAGGAACAGCATCAAAAATCAAACAACGATACAAACAAACATACAACCTACAAATAAGGAGATAAATACAGGGAGGCTAAACAAACATGAAGGGAACTGAAGCACCAACCCATTGAAAATAATAATAGAAAACTATTAAATCTCCATAATATAAAACAATGCAAAAACAACTCCAACAACAAATTGAGAAAATATTAGCAGCAAAAATTAAAGAAAAATAATAAAAACAGAAATAAAAATAAAGCATACAAAAAAATCAAAGGCAAAACCAAACAAAAATATATAAATGAATACATGAAAGGCAATAAACGATTATGCAAATTCGTGGAAAACCAAAACAATACACAAAATGGGAAAGTTATCTTTTATACTGTATAAAAGAGATTATATAATATGTATAAAAGAAATTTAAAACAAATGAACAAAATTGACGTAAAACAAAATTTAAGGACGTATAATATGACAAATAAAAGTAGATAACATGATACCATATTTTTTAATGTAAAACAAAGAAACAATTTACATAATTACCAATCTAAGTACATTTAAGTTTAATTAAGTAAAATTGTTAATACGTCATTTTTTATTGCTACCCCTGCTTTTAACTCGAACAGTTTCGGGACCACTGCGTTATCCTACTCGATTTCGCCGGTCGTTCGAAAAAGTCGACCTGTGGGATTGGACGTGCGTAGGTGCGCCACCTTAACCTTGCTACGTTTACGCCAAACCGAACGGAAAAGAAAAGTTTGAAATAATGGAACAGTTACAGTTACGTTTTTAATTCAAAATTTTCACACAACGCATTCACTTGTAAATGTTTTTTAATTAAACGTTATGAATATTGTAAAATTGCTAAAAATTCAAAACTATTTAAATAACAAATTGATTGAAAATTATAAATTTATAAAATTGTCAAAATCATCAAATTGAAAAATTGGCAAAAATTTTACAAATTGATGAGGAATAACAATAAAATTGTAAGACATGCAAATATGTCAAAATGTGAAAGAGCGAAAAATTGTGATCATTGTCGAAATTAAATTAAATTAACATTTAAAAATTCTTTTCGTTATGCCATTTACGGCGTCGGACTTGGTGTTTTCACCCATGTCCTCCATTCTTCTCTATTATTTGTCATCCCGTTCATTTCCTCCATTGATTTTCCTCTTTTTATTCCTATTTATTGTATTCTATCCTCTTATTTCCTTCGTGGTCTTCCAACTTTTCCTTTTCTCCCTCTTCTTGCTTCCATTACCCTTCGTACTCTTCTGTCGTCTCCCATTCGCATTACTTGCCCAAACCATCCTGATTGTTTCTCTTCTAGTTTCCTTGTTATTTTAGTCTGATCCAGTCTTTCAACTATCCATTTATTTCTCTTCCTGTCCCTTTTTGTCACTCCCAGAATTTTCCTGGACACCTTCATTTCCACAGCTGTAATTTTTCCTTCGTGTCTCTTTCCACTGCCCAACTTTCACTCCCTTGCAATATTATTGGTAGGTAGCATTACTGTGTTATATACCTTCTTCCTTGTTTGTTTATTTCTCTTTTTAAAAAAATAATCTTGTTCATCTGGTAGTATGCTCTTGTTTCCTTCCTTATCCTGTTTGACACTTTCAAATAAATTTTTCCGTCATTAGTTATTGTTGTTCCCAGGTATTCAAATTACTTTCTTTTAGTCTTTCTTGATTGCGGTATATATCTCCTATTTCCTAAGCTTCTCTCTTTCTCTTTATTCTCATCACTTTGCTTTTCCCCAAATTTATTTCTATTATATTATACTATTATTTCATATATACTATAAAAAGTAGTGGGCGTAAACTATCCCTCTGTTTTAATCCTCTTTCCATTTCAAATTCTCTGGATTTCCCTCCCTCCATTCTTACTGCTCCAATCGCTGTTCTATATGCGCTTCTTATTGCATTCATTCACCCCCCTTTTCATTAATATTTTCCAAACTTCCTCTCTCTTTACCGTGTCAAACGCTGACTTTAAGTCTATGAAAGCCATATATAGATCTTCCCCTTTTTCTATATTTTTTCCATTACGTTTCTTACAGCGCTTATATGGTTTCCTATTTACATCCCCCTCCCTCTACGGTGCTTGCACCTTTTTTATCTTTGCTTACAGTTCTTTCCTTAGTCTTAGCTCTATTATTCGTTGGTATATTTTGAACGCCACTGACGATAGGCATATTGCCCTGCAGTTTTCCCTATACGTCCGTCCTTGTCACCGTTTTATACAGTGGTGTTATTATGTTTCTTTTCCAATCTGTTGGTATTGTTTCTTCCTTCATTACTTCCTTGCATATTATCCTCAACCACTCCTTTGCTCTTTCCCCTCCCCATTTGATCATCTCCGGCGCTACTCCGCCTCTACACTTGCTTTTTCCATTTTTCACATTCTTTATAGCTCCCTCTACTTATTTTTTCGTTACATCGTTCCAATGCTTTAGCTTTTTCCCCCTTTCACAGCATTCCTTTGTATTTCTTCATTCTCCTTTCTTTATCTCTTGAAACTTTTCCTTAAAATATCCCCTCCATGCTTCCAGTATTTCTACTTCTCACATTTTTTTATCATCTCTTATATTCCATATTCGTTTGCTTTTCTCCCCTTTTAAACTCCAAAAAACCTATTATTTGCTTTATAGTTTGTTTCCATGTTATTCCCGAACTCCACCCAGCTATTCTGTTTCGCCTCTTTTACTGCTATCTTTACCTCATTTCTCTTTTCAATATACTCTTCTCTGTGTTACCGCATTTTAATTTGGTGAAATTTCTTCCAAGCTTGCTTCTTTTCCTTTATTTGTCCTTTACTTCATTCCGCCATTGTGCCCGTCTCCTACTTTGGTCTACTATTTGTTTCCTACATACTTGCTCACTTGTCTTTATTAGCACTTGCCTTAGTACTATCCATCTTCCTTGTATTGGCCAATCTCTCTTGTTTTCCTACTTATCCAGTTTTCTATTTACTACTTCCTGGCACTCTTTCCTTACTTTGTTGTTTTGTAGTTTTTCTATTTTAATCCTTTCATACATCCTAAAGTCCATCATCGTTGGTTGTACTGTTTTTGTCTTTGCTATCACTAATCTGTGATTTGTTTTTATTTCCGACCTGTTTTCTACTTTCACTTCTAATTTAAAAATTAGGAGATAAAATTTCAAAATATGGATTTTTTGAAAGGATTTTTTTAATCCAAATTGCATATAATTTTTTGGGCAAAAATGACTTTCAGCACAAAAGAACGGGCCTTTTCGAAGGTTTCGAAATTAGGCAATTTTTTGCAGCTTTTTCATTTTGTGAATATTCAACATTTTCGACAATTTTGATATTTTGTCACTGTCGGATAATTTTGCAATTTCCTACACGTCGACATCTTTGATAATTTTCATCATGTTTGCATTATTTCTTTTTAGTTTTGCAAATTCGAGACACTTTATACCATTTTTGCCTTTTCAACTTTTTAGTTCTTTTTACATTTTTGCATTCTAGACATTTTTTTTCTATTCTTTAGAATTATTCCATTTGGAGATATTTTTCACAAGTTTAGAAAGTTTTACATTTGTTCTCGGTTTTACACGGTCATCGTTTTGGGAATTTTGACAATTTCAGTGATAACTGTCATTGTTCTTTTAGACAATTTTCGACTATATTTACTTTTACCATTTTTGACAAACTCAACAATTTGGACACAGGCAGTTTAGACAATTTTGTAAGTAACTTTGCAAAATTTCCTTCCAGTTCTCCCGATTTTTCACTGATTTGTCAATTTTGTCAATATTTGTCCCATTGGCATTTTTGCATTTTCAACTTTTTGTTACGTTTCACATTTTGACATACTAGATAATTTTTATATTTTGTCATTTTTGACAATTTTCGCATTTTAGATTTGTCAATGAAATTATTTTGCCATTATTTGACATTTTAGAGAATTTTCAATTTTTCGCATTTTTAGTATTGAAGATATAGACATTTTTAATAATTTAACATATTGGTCAATTACTAAAATGTATACATACAATTCTGTACATGACTTCGATTTTTTTACAAATCATTTTAGACAATTTTTTTCATATTTTGCATTTGCTTGTCATTGTCTACCATAAAATTGTTCATAGCACATTAAAGGTTATTAAAATTCACGATCCTAACGCAAGTTATCATTATTACTTAATCCGCGTCTTAACAGATGTTTGTTTTGCGAATCTACCTTCACTTTTATGCAGATGCAAGCCAGCTGCATAATTACATTACCGCAGGTGGCACACCGACGTCAAAATCGCCGATAAGGCATTTCCTACATTATGACGTATTTATTATAACTCGACGTCGAATCGCACGTGTCTCGAAGTTCCCCATAACGAAGATAACTCAATTTCTGGCGCGTCCGCGCAACACGCATCGGCGCTCATTACCGCCCACCCCACCGATCGGCGCGTGAGTAATTTTAAGTTGCGACAGCGGTGGCGCACAAGTGGATTTGCGCGGGCGGTTCGCGATCGAACCAGGGCGTGAAGGGGGCGATGGGAACGAAGAACAAACGCGACCGGGTATTCTTTTTCGTACGTCACACGACCGCCTAGCCGAGAGCTAAAGTTTTCGCTTTTTCTCGGTTTCAAGGTTGCGCGATCGTTTCGTGACCACCATCGCTCCACTTAACTGCATTTTTATGATTTATGTGGTTTTATTTAATGTTTAGTGTGCGTTGTAAACGTAGATTGCGCCGGGAAATGGTGGTAAATGGCTCGAAATGTTTGCGGCTTCCAGGATGCATGACCTGCTCAAGGAGACGCTAAGTTTTTCAATATTTGTATATATTAAAAAAAAAACGAAAAACAAAAATTAGTTTATTGAAATAAATTTATTGTTACTAGATACGACAAAATTTCTCTTTAAAATAAAGACCCGTGCAGCGTCTATCTATTATGGTTAAGAAATGGGACGCGTTCAAAGTAGTTCGTATGCGTTTTGGGAAATATACTGGTTGCAAGTGAAATCCGAACACTAATACTTAAATAAGGTAAAATAAGCAAAAACGAAACATAATTTTGAAAAAAAAAACTAGTTGTTTGTGGGGCCGCCACGTAAGCGAATGCACTCCTGCAATCGACGAGGGAGGGTATCAATCTGATTGTTTATGTACTCTAAGGGCACAGCATCGCAAGCATCTTCAACTGTATGACGAAGTTCATCGAAAATCGTCAGGGGCTGTGGCAAATTGTTAATGTGGATACCCATCAAATCCCACACCTTTTCGGTGGGCGATAAATTTGGCGACCGAGGTGACCAATGTAAGGTGGGTATATGTTCCTCTTCTAAGAACATCATAGAGGTTCGCGCAATATGAGGGCGTTATCTTGCTGAAAAATAGCATCTTCAATCCCTCTTACATAAGGAAGAACAGTTCTCCTCGTCGTTGCCTCTACCATCATGATTCCCTAACCAGAATCTAGATTCGTCAGAAAAGGCAATGTGATGCCATTCATTGCCCCAGTTCCTGCGTTCCTGTTCCAGTCAAGACGCTGACGAAGGTGAAGAAGTGTTAAGGGGAGGACGAGACACAACGGTAAGAAGTTAAGCCCATTGAGCGTATTCTGTGGCAAACGGTGCGAAGCCGAATGGGCCTTCCTACAGCTGCAAACCAAGCATCAACAATCGCCCGAATAGACCTCCGTCTTTGTCTTAGGGCCATTAATCGATGAAGACGATCTTGCCCTTCGGTAGTTCTTCTGGACGCTCCTGTGCCTCTTGGTTGTTGTGTTCGCCCTCCATCAGACCACGCTTGCCATGCTGCCATCACGGTAGCCACACTACACCCCTATAGCTTCAGCGATCCATCTGTCCCACAATACGACCGCTTTCAAATGGGGTTAATTGTGCAAAGTTTCGTTGCTGTCGCCTGTGAGGGCATGATCGAACCACACTAACGTCAAAACAGACGTTTTTGCAGTAATCAGTTTGCAGAAAACCTCAATTTCTTTTTCAAAAAAAAAATGCAAAAATCATATGAAACTTTAATCGTTTGTTAGAGACGGTGCCCCCACTAGTTAACCAAAAGTTCATTTTAATAAAATCATTTTTTCGGATTTCACTTACGGCCAGTATAGCTTGCCTGACGAAATCAGTCAAGCGAATTGTTTCGACCTCGGATTTCTGCCTTTCGAATAATGTGGTGGTGTGCTCTGGTTACGTGTGATCTCTATGCGCTTGCCATGACATCACAAAACATGATAAACATGGACATAAAACTTAGTTCAAATTAATTGTGGTTTCAAAATGTTAAATTTGCATGTGCTAAACTTTATTAAAAATTAAATAATTGAATAAAATCTCCTGATCGTGGACTAGTTCTGGGGGGGGGGGGACGATCCCCACACTCTACCAGTTGGGTGTTGCGGAAAACTGTGTATGCCTTCAAACATTGTCACGAGCGGCCACTGTGTATGACTCATCAACGTTATGTTCAATATTAATAGACGTTAACGTCGCTAATATGTGCAGTAAAGTCTGTAAAAATACAGAGAGAACTGATTTTTAATTCGCAGATCTTTTAAGTCACTCAGCAAACGTTTTGAGATACTTGGCCACAAAACAAATGTTTAAAAAAAAACGTCAGCAAATGCGAACAAGTGCGAATCCGACCACGAAGCCCCAACGAACGGATTATTCGTTCCATATAAAAAATTGTAAAATTATTACAAAAAAAATTTATTATAAACAAACATAAACAAAAATATAAAACAAATATTACAACGTTTGTGTTTTTTTTTATATTATTTTGATATTTTTTGACAATTTTATTTTTGAAATGTTGGCATTTTATGTAATTATTTTTTATTAGTCAATTAGAGGATAGTTTATGAACATGTTAGACGTAAATCAATATGATTTACTTCGTTTTCAATAGGACACCTATTACAAAACAGGGACATAAATCAAAAAGATTTATTGTTGTTGGGCTAAAGCACGTCATAAAGTCAAGGAAAAGTACGTGGGCAAGATAATACGACAAAAAGTCACTTTGAGCGCAGAACATGTGAGACGTTATCCAACTTGCTTCTCAATTATGCAAACTAAAATGAGGTACTTAATACCAAGCAGAGATATAAATAAAAAGAATTATTTTCTTTATTATTGTTGGGCGTACGTCATAAAAGTCAAGGAAAAGTGTATGGGCAAGATAACACGACACCAAGTCAGTTAGAGTGCGAAAACATATGAGACGTAAATCAATATGATTTAGTTGCTTCTCAATGGTGAAAACTAAAATAAGGCACTTAATACCAAAAATCAAAAAGATTTATTTATTTTGATATTATTGGGTGTAAGTACGTCATAAAGGTCAAGGAAAATTATTTTGGCTGTACATTATTAATCGCTGATTTATGTTGATTTGTAATTCACAGATTTTTGAGTCAATCAGCATACATTTTGAGATACTCAGCGACGAAGCAAATGTTATATATATCAGCAATTGTGAATAATTGCAAATCCAACCCACGAAGCCCAAAGGAACGAATTATTCGTTGCATGTAAAAATTCCAACATTTGGAAAATTAAGAAAACTTAAAAATATATTAAATGCAAAAAATGTGAGACGTGGTAAAATCTCCAAATAATCCAAAAATATCAAAAAATCAAAACAAAAACAAATCATAACGTTCATGTTGATATTTTTGACATTTACCATCTAGATCATTTAGCAAAAATTAGCATAATTATCTAAAATGCAATCAAATCCATACGTTACACTTGCCGTAAATGACATTTGCGATTGTCTCTAATTCAGAAATATTGAAAATTGCAAAAAATAATAAACAAATTGGCAAAATTAAAAAATCAACAAATTCACTAATTGGTCAAATGTGTAAAAAGATTCAAAATAAAAACAAATGGCATTTTAAAAATAGTCAAAATTGTTAAAAATTAAAAAAAAATGTACTTGAGACTATTTATTATGATTTGACTGCACAGATTTTTTCATGAAATACGTATTTTTGCATTTTGATGAGGGGGGGGCAATTAAAAAATCCGTGAGGCATACTAAATTTATCAAACATTTGTGTTTTATTTTATTATTTTTAAATTATGACTAACTTTTTTTTAGTTTTTAGTTTTTAGTGTCACGATTGTCTATAATCCTCCAATTATACTGAAAATTGCAAAAAATTAATAAACGACAAATCGACAAAATTGGAAAAATTCAACAAATTCACCAATTGGTCGAAAGTGTAAAAAATTCAAAATAAAAACATATGTCAAAATTTTAAAAATGGCCAAAATTGTTAAAAAATAAAATAAAATAGCACTCGAGACGTTTTTTTAATATAATTCCAATACCAATATTGGAAAATTTCGAACATTTCACATTTTCTTTAGGTTTTTGAACAATTTACAATATTCACATTTTTGCATTTTTTTAAATTATGACGATATTGGTTCTTCTTAAAAATTTGGTTATTTTCAGTTTTCCATGATTTTTGAGTTTTGATTCTTTTTTGCATTTTTTACAATTTTGCATGTTTCATTTTTGACAATTTTGACATTTTTGCGATCATTTAATAATTTTCTCCGGGTGATCTGTTGCAATTTGTGTCTAACGTTTTGATAGAAGATAACCCAACCCAACCCAACCCAACACAATAAGCACAAGCGAAATAATGTTGATACAAATTGTAAAAAAAAATGTTTTGACATTTGTGTCTTATGTAATTTTGACACATTTTTCAATTATATTGTTTAATTTTTCATTTACAAATGTTTTGCGCCGTTTTTGATATTTTGCATTTTTTTTGCAATTTTTGAACTAAATTTAATAAAATTTAATAATTTTATTAATTTTTGCATTTAAATACTTTCACAAATTTGAATTTTTTCACTGTTTTGCTAGTTAATTGTATTTTTTTATTTAGCTTTTCCCAAACTAGAAATTAAAATTTTAATGCTCTGCAATTTTTCAATTTTCATGGCATTTTGATGATGGGGGCGCTAATTTCTTTGTTTTATTTTATTATTATGAAATTATTGGTCCAATTTTTTTATGTTTTATGGATTTTTTAACATTTTCGTCAAAGTAACTCAAAATTTGTGCAAATTTTGCAGCTTCGATCATTTCAGCATTTTTATTCTTATCTTGCTATTAAAAAGTCAAAAATAATAAATTGAATTATTTGCATTTTTTTATAATTTTGATAATTTTCGATTTGTTGACAATGTTGACAATTTGGCCACAACGGCACTTTCTCATAGTAATAAATTTAAAAATTTTGACACTTTCTGTAATGCTGATATAATTTTTCATTTTAAACAATTTACTTTCCCGAAAAGGAAATCACGGGTTAGACATTTTTGAACGTTAGCTAATTTGTCCTATTTTTGAATTTTTCATATTTCACTCAATCTTGAAAATATTTTTGGGATTTTATCAATTTATTTAATAGTCAATTTTAACATTTTTATCATTGGTATAATAATATAACGAATCGTTAAAACATTTTAATCGCTATCAAGTACATTCGATTAGGGAAAAACCAACGACAAAATTAACCGGGGAAATTAACTTTCGTTGAAGTATTTCAAGTATTTTTCTCAAAATTAATAAATAATTTTATATAAAAAATCACATGACCTTTGTCTTCGCTAAAAACACGCATCAAGCATCTCGGGACAAGTACCTTAACATCTTTTCTTGCCTGGTGGAAGCAACAAAACTAAAAAAATTGAAAACCACGCCTGTAATTATCCACATGGTTTAGTAATAATTGCAAGGGTGGCCTCATCTTAAAATCACGACCATATGCTATCGGAAAACTTTCTGCCCGATTTGTTACGTTTTTATAGAAAAATTCAGTAAATCGCAAACGTGCGAAATACATTGCTCTAAAATGTTACTTAATCGTAATATTGAGGCGTCACCTGCAAAGTATTTACAATTGCAAAATTCATTCGCAAAACCGATTAAAAAACGCTCCGGTGCGCCGGAATCGACCAGCTGCAGTGCGCGATTATCGAAGAAATTCTCGTTAACCGCACACGCGTTTCGCAACCGACGGGGACCTTTCCGAACGACTACACAATAAACCATTAGACTCGATGCTAATCATCGACGAGATCTGGGCAGGCGAATAACTGTTTAATATTCATGCATCCAAGGCCGCTTCTCGCCCAGCGAACTCAACGCGGCGAAATCGGCGGAAAATCGACGGCGATGCTGAATGAACGGCGCGGCGGAATGTGCGTAGAAAACCTGCTCTTCGCGGTGCTGTACCGGAGCGCCGACGTAACCGGCCGATCCCGCACTGAAATTTGCGACCGGGGATTGGGGATCGTCCACGTGAGCGTCTAGTTTCGTCAAATTAAATTTGGCGTTAAAAAATCGTAAAGTCGAGGTCCAAAGAAATTAATTTAAAAAAATGCAAATTTTCCATAATTAAAAAAAGAATTAATGAAACATATTCACATATTCAGTACTCAATCAACACCTCATTGTTAGCGTGAATTATATTAAAATATAATCTAATCAATAAATCAAAATAATCGCAGGATTAAAAACCATGAATGGACCAAAGTGAAAACACTATTCCGTGTAACGTCTTGAAAGTGGTAGCGTTCTGTTAGCAAGAACCTTCAACGAACGATAAAATAGTTGTACATTCCCATTCTATTAGCAAATGCTGAGTAATCGGTGTATTATTATTTTATTGTTTGTTGTATGTCTCGTAACCTACGTAATATTAACACTGATTAATTTATAATTGAATTGAAATACGTCAGTAAGTTATTGTAGTACGTGTACGTGAAATTGCGGTTGAAAGGGGCCCAACAAATTAACATAAACAAAATTAACATAAATCATATAATGTTTAATTTATAATAGTTAAAATAGAAATGAGAAAACTAAATGACACAAAATCATTATTTACATTCTTATTATTGGGCGTAAGTCCGTCATAAAAGTCGTGGAAAACTATGTGGCCAAGACAAGACGACACAAAGTCACGTAGAGGGAAGTTTAAAAATACGTTAGACTCAAGGGTGCAAACTAAAATAAGATTTGATACCAAACAAGTACGTCGTACATGTCAAGGGAAAGTGTATGAGATATGCAAGACCACAAAAATTGAAACAGATCAGACATAAATATGATTTACTTCTTTCTCAATTGTGAAAACTAAAATAAGACAGTTTTTTTGGATTTTTGTTGTTGGGCGTAAGTACGTCATAAAGTCACGGTAAAATATGTGCGTAAGACAAGACGACAAAAAGTCACAAAGGGCACTTTTAAAACACTACTTAAATCAACTTGCTTCTCAATTATGCAAACTAAAATGAGACACTTAATACCAAGTAGAGACATAAATCAAAAGGACTTATTTACTTTCTTAATATTAGGAGTAAGTCAAAATCATATGAGATGTAAATCAATATGATTTATTTACTTCTCAATTGTGCAAACTCTGAAAAATGCTAAGTATATTTATTTATTTTCTCACTGTTTAGCGTAAATAGGTCGTAAAGGCAAAGGAAAAGGATGTGGGCCAAAAATTACGCTGATTTATGCTGAACTAAGTTGATGTTGGTGATGTAACGTCACAATGTAATAACCAATAGGAAATGTCACAGTAAAACGTGGAAGAAACGACCGGCGAAACTATTGACAATTTTTAATCTTACAATATTTTAGTTATAGTCAATTTTAACATTTGTTGTTATTTTCTACAATTCTTAACTTTATTGGCCAGTTTTATAGTGACGACAATTTTGATTGTTTGATGACTTTGCATTTTAAAACATTTTTTCCTTTTTTTAATTAAATTTTGTCTTTCTTGATAATGTGGATGATTTTCAACCTGCTACATCAGTTTTTAAGTTACAATTTTGCATCTTTTTTATTTCAATCAATTTTGACATTTTTTGATTTTGACTTTTTGTAAAGTTTTTTAACGGCGACATTTTTTTAAAAATTTTCATTATATTAGTAACTTTAAAAATGTTTTTCTATTTTGAAAACTTTGGCATTTTTGTCATTTTTTTGACAATTTAAAAATGTTTTATATTTTATATGATTTGTTAGCGATTCGAATTTGACTTTTTTACAATTTAACTTTATTGACAATTTACATTTTTTTAATTTTTTACACTATTTATATCTGCAGTTTCATTTCCCACAATTTTGACTTTTACATTTATTTTAAGTAATTTGATATTCGATTTGAATTTTTGTCAATTTTGACATTTTTCGTCATTTTCACAATTTTGTGACAGTTTTTACAATGAATTAATTTTCATAATATTGGGTTTTTAAATTTTTGATAATTTTGACTGCTTTACATTTTTAACTTTCTTTACATTGCAGACAACTTTAACGTTTTTCTCACCTTAGACAATGTAATTTTTTAGTTGATTTTTCAATAATTTTAAATGTTCCTATTTTCTATATTTTATATAATTTGTTTATTAATTAAATTGATCATTTTTACAATTTGTTTTAGTGTTCAATATATTTAGTTTATTCGATGACCTTAAGGTTTTGACAATTTGGAATATTTTAACAATATTGAAATTTTGATGAGTTTTGACATTTTACCCAATATTCGAAAATATTTTCATTTTTTGACTGTAACATAATGATTTTTATAAAGAAATTTAAGAGATGTTTTAGCATTTTGTTTTTTTTTTGAAATTTTGACATTTTCGAAAATATCGAAATTTTTTAGTTTTGGACAATAAGACATTTTTGAAGTCTCGTTGCTTAAAAAAAAACGTTTAAAATTGACAACAATACCCTAAAACTAACAAAAACGCATAGATTTTATAAAATATGTTGATATTTGCATTTTTGTTACTTCAATAATTAAATAATTATTTTTTGCATTTTTTACTTTTTAGGTAATATAAATACATAATTTTGACGTTTTGATAATGTTGTCATCTTTGTTTTGGCAATTTTAAAAGACAATAAGATATATCATTGTCCAAATTTAAAAAATGTTGATATTTTTGAAAATCAAAAATGTAAATTTTTTAAATTTTCTGACGACTTTTAAAATGATTTTAAATTAATTTTCAAAATAATGACAACTTCACTTTCAGATATTTACAACATACATAGTTAAAGGGGTTTATTCTACAACAAGCCTTCGAACGTTAGATAAAGCCCAGACGATAGCGACGCACATCAGTGGCGTAAATTACGTGAGCGAGAGACGTACTCGTAATTCTCGTCGAACTTACAACTCGCCACGAGTCGAGTACACGCAGTTCATTCGTTCACGTAGCGCAAACAAGAGCAGTTTAAAAACATATGGGATGTAAATCAATGATTTACTTGCAAATTAAAGTAAGACAGTTAATATTAAATAGAGGTACACCTTAAAAATATTTATTTATTTCTTATTATTGGGCGTAAGTACGTCATAAAGGCCAAGGAAAAGTATGTGGACCATCTATATAGTAGATAATTTATGCTGAAGACGGTTGTAATTTGATGTTGCTGATTTAACGTCACATGGTATGCAATTCCCAATCGGAAATGTCACAGTAAGACGTGAGTGAGATGACTAGATTTTCTACGACGCGACGGGTTGATTAGTGAATTCTATCTTGAGGTCTCTATCAAACTCAGCCGAAAATGTCAAAAGACCAATGTTTGCAAAACGTTGCTTGAAATTGAACCAGAGATCACCAGAGTGAATATATTGACAATTTTGTATCTTATTTTAGTCAATTTTGAAATTTGTGTGTGTGTGTGTGATTTTGACTTTTATATATATTTTGACGACTGTGATATTCGATTTGAATTTTTGTCAATTTTCACATTTATCGTCATTATCATAATTTTTACATTTTTTGACAGTTTTTACAATGAATTGATTTTTAAAGTAATTTTCATTCAAAAATATTTATGCTGTTTTGACAATTTTCACTTTCTGACGTATTTTACTTTTTTTCATTTCAGACAACTTTAGTATTTTTGTCACTTTTTGAAAATTAGGAATATTTTAACAATATTTGAATTTTTGACTTTAACATTTAAGTTTTTTTATAAATTAACTTATTTTTTGCATTTTCGGTAATTTCGAATTTTTGAATGATTGAAATGTTCCCCGAAAGGTCGCGTCAACGTTTCGAGTACCATCTGCTATTTTCAAGTAACTCAGCTTGGCCTCATCGACTTAAAAGAATAATTCTTCGTCTGGAACAAATTTTCCTTTTTGTTAGTTTCGAAAATTAAATAATTATATTTGGATCCAAACTGAAATTAAATTTCGTCTTTCGTAATAATTGTCGTCATTGTTACAACATTAACATATTTAAAAATTTGCATTTTCCATAATTTTCCTTGAGATTTTTTTTTTACAATTTAGACAACTTTAGTATTTTTGTCACTTTAAAAAATTTATATCTTCATTTTGCGATAATTACCAAACGTCATAACATAAACCAATCGTTCTACACAATTTGCAGCAAACAATTTTCGTGTTTCTTTACAAGACACCCAACGATATTTACGACAAAAAAAACTTATTTAATTTATTGTAAAACGCAATTCTTACACATTTAAAACTCACAAAAGCGAGTTCGTTTGAGTTTTATCGGAACCTTCGTCGACATTCTCCGTCATCGTGGCCACCAGCAGACTGACGATGAACTCCTTCCGCTTATCACCGGCCTCTTTCGAGTATCCTTTGCTTTCCTTCAAGATCTCTTTCTTCGCTGCGTTGTAAAGCAGGAACTTCTTCCGCTCCTCTTTGGCCTTATCCCGCTGTTCGGACCTGTCTTCGAGGATGTAGGCGGCCTCGCGGAAGAAAGCAGCTCCGGCAAGGAAGTCCGATGGTGGTAGAGGGGGTGGAGGGGGCGGCGGGTTCTGTAGGATGCTGAGGGCGGCTTCCTCATCTTCCAGCAGGTCGGCGCCAGTGTGTTCTATGTCGTCGATTAGGTGGGGCAGATCGATTGAGGCTAGGTACCTGGCGAGTACGCGATCTCTGTGTCGGCCGGGTATAAGCCTGAACGGATACTCCTGCGGCATCATGCTGGTGAATGTTTTCGCTGCGGGTTTATCGATCAATCGATGGCAAATTTCGATAACTTAATTTGAAATTTTGACAGGTGTGCCACGTTTGACGTTTCGATGACGTTCAACGAAGTTGTATGTTTTTCACTGCATTGTTTGACAGGTGCTTGGATCACTTGACATATGCATTAGTTCCAAGTTTGAGAATTGGCGCTACTTGTCATAGCGGATTTATGCACAATGGCGGATATCACTTAAAGGTTATGTACAATTTTCGCTTGATTAGTTGTCAAAGTAACGCTCATAGTAATAACAATGTTGCCAATCGCTTTCAGAAAAACCCAACGCATTAAATCTATACTCTGTTTTTAAACTAGGAGGAGTGATTTAAATTTGTTTTCAATAACTAATACAAAAAATCAAAATTGTATAAAGTAATGAAATTGAAAACAATCGTTAAAAATAAAAAATAGTAAAATCGAGTGTGCAAAATTTGTAAAATTTGTGAAAATTTTTGATGTTACAAAAATTTTTATTGTAATGTTAAAAAATTAATCTCTAGAAATTGTCAGAACTGTTTCAAAAGTAATAGTAAAAATTAGCGAAAACAGGGTCGAAACAAAATTAGAAAAAGAAAAACAATGTTAAAAATTGATTGAGCAAAAAACGTGAATATAGTAAAATGTTATCAAATGTAATAAATATCATATAAAATGATAAAAATTGTACATAATAACGTTAAGAATTGAAATTGTGAAAATCGTCCTAGAAATTTTTAAAAAATTGTGAGAATTGACAAAAAATTTTAAATGGCAATAAATAATAAACATTTTAGAAATTGTTAAAAAGTGTCGTAAAAGTTGTCGCGTTATTAAATTTGTAAAAAAAAAACAATGAAAATTGCAAAAATCGGGCAAATAAAATTTTAATAATTGTACTAAAAATTGCAATACTGTAAAAAATAATCAAATTGATATCAATCGTTAGTAAAAAGTTACCAACCTTGCACTAATTGATTTAAAATTACAGAAATCATTTATTATTATTACTATTATTATTATTATTAAAAATTTTACAAAAATCGAGAAACCTGTAAAAATATCAGAAATAATAAATAATAAAATAAACCTTTGTTAATGACTCAAAAATTTAGATAACCGCACAAGTTGTCAAAAATGATTACAAGACATAAAATTATAAAATTCTCTAAAAATCATAACAATTAATGAAATTGTAGAAATCTTAAGAACAGGTTCGTTAAAATTGAAAAACACATTGTTAAAAATCGTCACACCCACATCGTCTTTATCAATAAAGATACTCACTAAGGGAAGCACGCACATTTTACGCAGACGAAGATAACTTCTTAAACGATTATAATTCGTGGTTTAAAATAATTTGGATTATAAACGCATACGAACAATTTCTACATATTTCTACAAGGTGAATCCATCACGTGTGGAGTCTTACCAAGGAATGGAAAGCAACTTCTTAGAACGTTCAATGAAAATATAACAATAATAATAATGTTGGTCAATTGCCATAGCAAATATAAGGATTTCGCAGTGCGGTTTTTATATATCGATAAAAGTAGTCACCTCGGGAAGCATGGATATTTTATGACCTCGAAGATAACAATTTAAATGATTACGAATACACAGACAACGGTATTTTCTGCAGCGAAAAGATTTCTATGTTAAATACCTGTACCGATGAATTTATGGTTTAATGGAAACAATATAATAATTTTGAATTATGATGGCAAATGCATAAACTTACAATTTCGTGTCATTATTTTCTTATTTCTTATTTGCAATAAATCTATATAAGGAAGTTACGAAAGAACTTTTAAAAAATGTGTAATATGTATTGTTAAACCGTGATACACCTGTATAATGGTCATGAATACAATTCTAGTACTAAGTAACAATTGTAGTAGTAATCGACCAGGTTCAGTTCATATAAACACGAATGAAAATCAGCCGAGTCGCATGTAATCACTTACTGGAATTAAATAACCTCGCGCGTTCGGAACGTGTCATCGTAAATAACCGTTCATGCTAAACGACAAATAGCTACTTTAAATACAATCAATATCACTACGTCTACATTAAATTGCGATTTATTGTGTGTGCAAACAACGAATAATGGTCAGTACCTTCGTTCGTTTTAATTACCCTTTGCTCTCGCTCCAACCCCGATTGTAAATAAGTCCTCGCAATAATCGATAAGATACGATATTTTCGCATGTGCTCTAGGGTGGGCCAAACATTTACCCTAGACCCCAGGGCACCCACTATTTTTGTACTTCAGTTGATAGCAGTAAAGTGCCAACATTTCAATGTCCTAGGTAGAGTAGAAGGCAGTGCTTTAAAAATGTTGTTATTTTAAACATTAATTTCTGATTTTTTTCCAAAGCTGTTTTTGTGAAAGAAATACCAAGAAAAATGAACCAAAAAGTTAAAAATTATAAAATATGGCTTTGGGTGTGGCTTCAACTTCAAAACCTCAAGCGGACACTTTATTTTTGATAGGTGTCAAAAATTAGGACCCAATATTTAGATTTAATCAGTTACCAACTCAAAGGCAAGTTCTTACATTCCATTTTTACTACAGGAAAAAAAATCTGTTCGAAATGCAAGTCACGGCACTGTAGAAGAATTAATTTTAGTGTGGCAAAAGGCCGCATCGCGATTAGACTTGTAAAACAAACTTGAAAAGTACACTATGAATGGCTTCTGTTAAAAAAATAAAGGAAGAATCTCTGATGCCCAAAATAAACTTGATTTTTTTTTCAAGAACACCTAGATATAGTAGTTGACATTGCTCACTACCTGCAAAGTGGACGAAGACATAGAGTTGTCAATTGGTCAGAGGACGGAAAGAAATATGATTATTTCATCAGCAGACAAGAAATACAAAAAAAGCAAGAAAGAATTCTTCAAAAATACAAGAACAAAAGTGACTTGAAAAAGGGCAAACACCCAGGTTCCACTTCCCTGATATCTCCAACTGTGACTATTTGAAATTCAGATTCAGAAGATTCCCTTCACCAGAACATTCTAATTCCCGGACTAGAAGTGGGAAAAGGAATGAAAGGGAAGGGTGTTAGTTAAAAAAGAATGTGATGAAATTATATATAGATCACGATTTAATTAGCGGAGAAGGAAAGGAAAACCTAAAAGGAGATGTGGAAATATGTAGTATATGTGACAAGAAGCTGAAAGTGGAGGACAATAATGAACGAGGCAAGAGATGGACGGAGAACTTGGTAGGATTTTTTACAAGAAAGAAGAGATATGGGAGAGGAAAGAGAAAGTACAGAGACAAAGACACTTGGAGAAGGAAATATTGGAGACAACGATATAAAAGAATGGAGGAGATATTTCAGACAGTAGGCAGTAGTGAGGATATTGTCAAAGAAAGGGGACAAAACACCTCTAGGCTGCCTTCGACAGAAGATTATTAGTGAAAACAATGACGAGGGTGGGGATATCGGAGGGATAACGAGAAGATTGGAGCAGATATACGAAGAAAAGTTGTAGGTTGAGGGTGGGAGTTTTAGGACAAGGGAATTATGAGACAGGGTTGTCCACTGAGCCAACAGCTTTTCAACATATACTGAATAAAAAAATTGAGGACACGCTACAGAAAGGACTAAAATATGGTCGCTGGCATTCGCAGACGACGGTGGTAATTCTAACGGAGACAGGGAAGCGGCTTCACGAAATAGCAAAAAGGCTAGAAGGATACCTGAACAAAAGAGGACTGGATCTCAACTCAAATAAAACAAAACTAATGGTGTTCGGAAAAAGAGGAACGAGGAGATACAGTTTAAATGGAAATGGGAAATAATCAATATCAATATTTAGTTAGCATTTTGTTAAGGTAAAAACGGTTACATGCATTAAGCTGAAAAAAATGTTCCGACATAGCTGGGTAGCCCACTTCACGTCGAAGCTAAAACAAAATCATCGCTATTTTGAAATAAAATGGCGGTATGCTAACTAAGAAACACTGATCGAGGTTGATTTTTTTGGGACCTACCTCACTCTAAGTCAAAGCAAAATCATCGCCACTCCCAAACAAAATGGCGTAATACAAACTAAGAAACGTTTGCATCGAATCAGCTGAAAATAATTTGCACTGACATAGCTGGGACTTAAGCCAATACAGACTATCTTTATTAAACAAAATAGCATGATGCTACTAAAAAAAAAACGTTTGCAGCGAATCAGTTTAAATTCGCGCTCACAAAAAAGCTAACGCAGAAACGTGTCCACCAATTGAGATGGAATTTCGCACTTACGTAGCTAGGACCTAAGTCAAAACAAATTGCAAATTACATCGACATGACTGTGACACCCACTTCGCCCACACTGGCTTCCAGTGATTCTTTCTTACAGCCTAGTTTTGAAGTGCCTTTTCCAAACACGAAGAACACGAAGAAAAATTCAGCAAACTAAACTAAACAAATTAACTCGACCTAATGGAAACATAATGGAAAAAATTTCCAAAGTTTCAGGAGAATGAAGATATGATAAACAAAAAAACAAAACAAATAAAAGGTTAAAGTGAAACAAGTTAAAGGAACGAAATCTTTGTTTGTTCAAGTTTGATTTTTTTTATAAATTAAATCAAAGTCAAGTCACTTTCGTTTATGTTAAGTTGTTAAGTTCATCGTTTAGTGCGAAAGTCAATGTTTCAAAGCATCGAAAAGGTCCCTTCCCGTGGTAGTTGTGAAGCTACACCCAATGAATTTTCTTCGAATTGAAGACACCACCGACAATCTATTCTCTGGCGAAACTTCTCTTCCGTTGGTAATTGTCAATGTACAAAGCAAAAAATTCCCTAACTCAACCCAACCTAAATGTAACATTCACTAAGCAAAAATACAAAACCAACACGAAAAAATGATAAAAATTACGAGCTGGAACAATAATAATATTAAAAATAACATATATGAAAGCCCAAAGTAAATAAAATGAACAAAATAGAGAAAACGACCAAGAGACGTTTGCTCAAGACTCCAAACCATATATCGTCTTACCCTTGAAACGGAATTAAAAATGAAAACATTTTATTAAATTATTTACAATGTCCCAGTTCGCATAATTTCAACATTCACCAGCACATTTTTATATTTCAATTGAGGGGGACAACGTCCCAATTTATCCCCTCACCCATGTAGTATGTATAAGCATCATTATCTCATCCCAAACAGACTTGCAGACTGAACCAATTGCAAAGAACCTTTGTGTATTTCTAAACGTGGCACTAACGCATTAGATGACAATAAGGTTTCTGAAAGGGAAGCCTTAAGATTAATGGTACATATTGCAGCAGCATACATGACATGACCTTAGTTCGTTGCCATTATCACGAAGCACTATTCAACACAAAAGGAAACAAAGAAGAAAGCTGTGTTTGAAGAAATAAAGCAATCTGTTTCTTTTGACGATCTAGTTATTGTTCATTGGGACGGGAAGATTCTTCATGATATTTTGGGCGCTGCAAAAGTAGATCGTTTGCCCGTACTAGTACCGTGCCTTCATCAATTAAATTCCTCGTTAAGTAAGCTGTGTTTATTTTATAAAGTTGGCGACACGCAATTGAAGAGAAAGGAGTTGTAAGTAACTGTCAGTTATATTACTGAAAAACACATTTTTAATTAAATAATTGAACAGCTATCAGTGCTACAAATCATAGGAGTAAAACGAATGACATCATAGCCCACCTTAATGAGGAATTTAATTGCACGTTATCTGCAGATGGTAAGGAGGAATTACTTGTAAGTGGTACTGGCGCAAACGCAGCGAATGCAGTTTATAATGTACTAACTGAATGGGGTTTGGAGAACAAGATAATCGACATGTGTTTCGACTCTACATCCGTTAATGCAGGGTTGAAAAATTGAGCTTGTGTTATGCTGGAACATAAAGTTGGAGAAGAATTTTTATGGCTAGCATGCAGGTACCACATTTTGGATTGTTCTAGGTATTTATTCTATCTTTCGGACCATCCAGTTTTCCTGACATTCCTTTATTTAAAAGATTCAAGGCAGCATAGCCTACACTAAGAAAACTATAAACCATTTGGAAGAAGCTCCTGGCACTGAAAATTTAAAAGTCACTGCAGTAAATGCTCTATTAGTTGCCTTAGGAAGGAAAAAGCAGCCCAGAGACGATTACGTGGAGTTAATAGCGCTGTCTCTACTAGCTCTTGGAGAAGTCCAGGTGCAATACACCAACGCTGGTTGGATGGCGAAACTGATATACGCCATCAAAATCCACTTGTTTCGTAAGGAAAACAGTTTCAAAACCACACAAAAGGAAAAATCGCAGTTAGAACGCTTTGTGAATTTTGAAGTTCTTGTATATGTAAAATATTGGTTCCTATGGCTACAAATGCTGCTTGGGCAGATTTTTCTTTGTCGAAATGTATAACCAATTATAAAGTTATTGATCTTCAAATTAGTAAAGTGGTTAAAAAAGTCTCTCGGAGGATTTAGTTCGCTTAAGTTTATTATCAGAGAAAGTATCAAATGATGTAAAGGTGGAAATTCTCAAGAAGATGTGTTTGAGCCTACTGACCGCGGGGTGAGAGGAGACTCGTCACTTTTAACTGACCAAGCCGTATTGGCCGATTTTGCCAATTTTGATCATTGCAGCTGTTTGATAAGTAAAATTCAAATTCAAATGAATGGAACAGCAATGAACATTATATTAGGTAAAAAAATCACAAAAACTTGAAAGTTATTAATGATAAGCTGACCGTGGTGTCAAACTGGTTGAGGAGTTTAATAAGCTTCTGACAAATGATTAAGAAGAGAAACAGTTGCTCCTGCAAGTGGTTGAACCAACCGAGTAGTAATAGATACCCAGCACGTACGGCTCTCTAATCAGAGTCAACTGAATTAATTAATGTGCATTAATTTTCTTCGGCTACGACCAAGACCCGTTCGGTCGAATTTGATTAAAGTGCCTCGACGAATTCCAATATGTATTATTAATTCATTTTATACGAACGATTAAACGTTGATTTCCTTTTACTTACACAATCAATTATTATTCTCATAATCAAGAAGAAATCAGAAATCAAATTATGCGCGACGTTGCCTTTGTGGCGCCCATTTGATGAAGTCACCCCATCTTCATTGAGTCACGGGCAGCCTTGACCCCGTTGCCAATTAATTAATTCACTGAGCAAATAAAAATCACGTTCAGACTATCCAAAGACGTTTATGTACATGGGACACTTTCAAATTAAATTCTCATTTAGTTTTTTTCTTTTTTTAGGTAAAACGACTTTCTCCCTCTCTAATTAAACTGTTTAAAAAAGTTAATTAATTCGACGAATGTTAATTGCACAATATATATTTTCATCAGAATTCCAAATAAGGCACAACGCGATTTTTTGTAATGATTCACACGTCCGCTTACGAATTAATTAATTAACTTCTCTAATGTTAAAAAAAATTAATCACTCAAGAATTTTATTCCAAACGACACCTGTGCTTATAGGCAACCCACACTGCTGCGGCGACGGCTACGATGCATACACTGATGATTCGAAACCACTTACAGTTTTATCTACGTAAAAAATGACAATTTATGATAAATCATTTTTTTAACATTTTCCTTAAAATTTCCTTAAAACCACACCCCCTTTATTAATAGACTGCAATTTCGTATCGGTTGAAAAAAACGTGATTTAATTTTAATTCCCGAAGATGCACAAACACGAACGGGACAGCAAAACGCGTTTCGTGCGCGAACGAAAACATTCCCAAAAACGTACCCGACGCATTTACAAAGTGCATCATTACGGAGTCAATGACACACACACACACACACGATCGGGTACGGTATTTTTTAGCGTCTTTTGGTCCGAGACGAGTACGTGGTGACCTCCGGGGACACGTTCCGCCGCCAATTTTGTCGAATTCGATTCGGACGCGATCGCCGTGCGCGAGAAGCGGTGAAATGCCGCGTAGCGTCGGGCATCAATCAAACGCGTCCGTTGAAATTGGACGGCGATGAATGAACAACCTGCAATTACGTCACGTGCGATCGCGTCGACTTTTCCTGGTTTTGCGAAAGGCGTTGAGTAACTCTTGAGTGACGCGCGGTTCCGCAAAAACGATGGGAATGTTGTGCGAGTCGATTTCTTGCCCGCTTCTGGTGAAGAAAGGCGTGCCGCAGGGGAGTGCGAAGGACTTGGTTGGTTTTACGAGAATCAGATTGATCAAGCCAGATCAAATATTTGTTCTTGACGTCGTGTTTGGGTTTTAAGATACGATGGATGACCTAATTTTACAACTTGCTTCTTAAATGTTGCAAATTGTAAAAAATACAGAAATTATTAAAATTGTCAATTTCGAAAATGTATTTTTACAATTTCGTTAATATGGAATTTATGATAAATTATAAATATAACAAGTTTAATATTGTTGACTTTTCTGGTATTTTAGACAATTTTCATAATTATGCAAATTTGCATTTTTTGACAATTTGATCAAATTTTAGTGGTCTGTATCGACTGACAATGCAATACTATCCAGACTTGCATCTACTTGTGCAACTACTAAATATATCAAGTGATGACAGCTGTTTCGCTCTCCCTGAGTTCATCAGATTCACCACAAATAGATCAAGTGACAAAAGAAGTCCGGACAGTGTCGGCTTAGTCTGTTCATACAGGTTCTGCAATTACACAGCAACGCGACTGCGTGGGTATTGATGATGCTAAGACTCAGATATTAACTTTTTGTCCAATTTGATATATTTTTAAATTGTTAGGCTGTTAGATAATCACGACATTTTTTTATATTTTGAAATTTTTGACATTTAAATTTTTATATTTACATTTATTTTTATTTTTGGTCCATTTTAACGTTTTGGATATTTTGAGACTATCGATAATTTTTTTTTGACAATTCAATATTTTTCCATTTTGGCAATTTTGGTTATTCTGCTGTTTTTATTGATTTAAATTTAAACAATTTTGCAATTTAAGTATATTTTTAAAATTTTAACACAAATTTTAAAACATTGGTAATATATATCGTTTAGATTGTTTACATTGAAATTTTCTAATCACATTTTTTAAAATTACATTTCCTATTTTTAATATTCTACAATTTTGAATTTTCCGAATTTTGATACTTTTCGGAAATTTATAACATTTTTTACATTTTTTCTGTAGCTTCGATACTTTCACATCACTGGCTTTCCACAACTTGGATATAATTACAATTTCATCTAATTTACAATTTTGGTATTTTTAATTTCTTAGATTGATCATTTTTCAAAAATGTTATCATTTCATGTCCATGTTTAGACCCAGTTCATACAATTTTGACGTTTTAAAATTTTTAGCGAACTTGATTTAATATTGTTTGAATTTTCAATTTCATTATATTCGGTTTCTTTAAATTTGACACTTTTGGAAATTTAAAAATATCTGATAATTTTATTTTTTGTTGACGTTAGATTTTATCAGCATTGTGAACTTTTTGATGATATTTCAATTTTAACACTTTTTGGATATTTTTGAATTATCGGGAATATGTATTTTATTTTTGTCACAATTAACAATTTTCATATTTCATATTTCGTGAATGTTGTCAGATTTTTTTTTATATATTTTTTTTTGTTTAGAAGTTTTGAGTTTGCCTACAATTGGCAATTCTTTTTATACTTCTGCTTGGAGAGACCTTTCATTTAAGTACCAACATGGCACATCTACGAGCTCTTACAGAAAATTAAAAAAAATTATCAAAAAGTGAACAATTTACGGAAAATGTTGTCATTTTTGTCTTCTACTTCATTTGAGTACCAGCATCGCATATATACGAGCAGTTTTAGAAAACCAAAAAATAGCTATAAAGTCAAAATTTTCGGTAAATGTACTCATTTTAGACTTCTACTTGATACTAATTGATAATAAAAGCAAAGTTTAAATATCCAAAAATTGTTAAAAAAATATTTGCCAATAGTTAACGACATTGGAAAAATTGCCAAATTTATCTACAATGGAAATTTCTTTTAAGAAAAATCCTAATGCATATAATATCAACTGTCTAACTAAACAAAATTAAACTGCCAAACTGTCAAATGTCAACGTCAAAAATTAATCGAGAAAATTACCTAAAATGTGATAAATCTCAAAAAAGTCAAAACTGTTAAATATCCAAATTGAGAAAAAAATGCAATAATGTCATTGTACGAAATATCAAAAACTTCGATAACTGCAAAGAATGTAAAAATAATCAAAAGTATAAAAAAATTAAAACACCAAAACAACAAAGTTAGAAAAATGCTTAAAAAATTAAACTATAACTTTTCTCATTTTTGACTTCTATTTGGAGAGACCTTTCGTTTGAATACCAACATCGCATATCTACGAGCACTTTCAGAAATTAAAAAAAAATAGTCAAAAAGTCAAATTTCTTCATTTTTTAAGTTATTGAATTATTGAATTATTGAATTACGATGTTTCGACATTGCTGAACTTTTGAAAATTTTGGTATTTTTACAAGGGCATATAATATACAGGTTGTTAATTTTTCAATTTACAATTCATTTTAATATATATTTTTTAATTTTCTATTTTAAACTTTTTGGTAACGTTGATCAATTTAATTATTTAAATTTTTTTTGTATTTTTACATTGGACATCTGACAATTTTATAAATTTTATGTTTTGAGAAGTTTGCCAATTAGCTAAAATTTTACCACTTTCTAAAGTTTATGAATGTTAGACGATTTTCATGTTTTTTTTTTTTCAATTTTGATTCTTCCACATGCTTGAATTTTTCGACATTTTTACAACTTTGTATGATTTACAGGATTTATAATTTTTCACTATCAATTAATTTTTATATTTTTGACTTTATGGCAATGTTTTGAAACTCAATAATATTCATTTTATTTTTGTCATTAGACACTTTTTGATACTTTCATATTTTGGCATTTTCAGATTTTTTTTATATTTTAGAAAATGCTAGCTTTCTGTTTTTTGCAAATTTCGTGCTTCGGCAGTTTGAACTTCATGGGATTTCTACATACATGTCATATAATTTACAAGTTTCTTAATTTTTCAAATTACACTTTTTCATATTTTTTGATTTGATTTTGGCTTTTGAATAATTTATTTAACCTATTGATAATTTTATTTTTTAGACATTTGGCCGTTTTTTGTCTCTTCCAAACGCTTTCTTTGGCTTTGACTTTTAAAAATTTCATCTAAAGCACTTTTCAATACATTGCTTAAATTCAATTTTCTTATTTTTACGACTTTTAGAATTTTAAGTGTTTTTATTTTTTACATTTTTGATAATTTTCTTGTTCTTTGATTCACATTGTTGATTCTTTTCATATTTTTGATTTAATACTAATTGTACTTTTTGATAATGCTTAGAATTTTGTTGCAAACTATTCACGAATTTTCGAAACTTTTGCAAATTTTGACATTTTGGCTTTTTGTAATTTTCACACTTTCACATGGTTGATTTTTGATAATTTTTACAATAATATAATTTCATCTGATTTTCAACTTTTAATTTATTTTTCTAAATTCGGTTTTCTTCAATTTTGACTTTTTGCAACGTTAAGAATTTTAAGACTTTAAATTTTTACATTAGATATTTTTAACAATTTTCATGTTTTGTGACAATGTTATAATTTCACATAATTAATAGGTTTTACAATTTTGCATTTTCAATTTATTTTTGTATTTTTGACTTTTTGGCAATGTTTGGAATTTTAACACTTTACCGAAATTGTTAAACTATCGATAATATTCGTTTTATTTTTGGCATTAGAATTCTTTGCTAACTTTCACATTTTGTGACTTTGGCGTTTTCAATTTTTTGGTATTTTCGACAATGTTAGCTGTTTGTTTTTTGTTTGTAAATTTGATGGTGCGGCTGTTTGATTGTTGCACTGTTGAAAATCATGGCATTTTCACAATTTCATATAATTGACAAGTTTCTTAATTTTTCAAATTACACTTGTTTATATATTTTTTTTTAATTTGATTTTCACTTTTGAATATTTTACTCTACTCATAATTTTATTTATTTTTTTGAGCCATTTGGACATACTGTCAATTTTAATGCCATTGCTAACTTTGTCACTTTCGGTTATTTGAATTTTTTAAATTTCATACAATTGTTATTTTGCAGTTTTCTATTACTTGCTTGAATTCAATTTTCTTCAATTTTTTTGCAATGTTTAGAATTTTAAGTGCTTTTATTTTTTTACATTACTGACAGTTCTCTGATTTAAATTTTTGCAATTTTGAATTTCCTTTTTCGAAATTAGGTTCTCTTCAATTTTGCAATCTTTAGAATGTTAATACTAATTTTTTTGTATATTTTTTAATTTTCGATAATTCTAGCATTTTTAACATTTTTGCCTTTTTGCTATTTTGATGCATCGACATCGTGGAACTTTTGTCAATTTTGGCATTTTTACAATTTCATATAATTTACGGGTTTTATAATTTTACAACTTACAATTTTTTTATATTTTCTTTCTTTCTTCCAATTTGTCGTTAGATAAAGTTGCAAATTTCACCGACTAATAATTTATTTGTTTTGGCAATTTTTATACATTTTATTAATTTTCATTCCTTGTCAACTAACTTTGCCATTTTCGGTAATTTTGTATTTTAACTAATTTTAACTAATATCGCTTTCTTTGGCATTGTTAAACATCAAACAATTTTAGCGTTTTTGAATTTCATCCAATTGTTACTTTTGTAATTTTCAAATCTTTGTCACAAATTGCTTCGTTCTTCAATTTCAACTTTTTTTTGTTTAAAATTTTAACTCTTTTCGTTCAATTTGTTACATTAAACATTTTTGACAATTTTCACGTTTTGTGAGCGATGTTTTTTAATTTCGACATTTTTAACCTTTTGCTCTTTTGCAATTTTGATGCACAGCATTTTCCATTCGTTTAATTTCGTCTTTGTCGACAATGCTTAAAGATTAACATTAATCTTTAAGTATTTTTTATAAACATGTTTGTCTACCACATGAAGATTAAACGCGTTCCAAGCATCGACCGTCAGAGGTATTTCTGAGATGACCCATCCGCCGCTGATAAAAAAAAAAACGACCGGACCAACTCCCGTTGCGTCGCTTGTTCGAAATAATGCCGGCGTGCAACTACATCACCTTGAACGGGCGTTTGTGACGTAACGCATTTTTACAATTTTACTGCTCGGCGCGAGCGTTGTTCGACTGCAGGCAGGCCTCGCCGGCGACCGCTTGCAAAACCGAATCCGTGTCTCCGAATAAAGTAACCAAATGTCGTGGGCGCGTCGCCCATAACGCAACGCGAATTCGAGTAAGAGCGCTGCTACTCCGTTTGCGCAAGGACAAATTCCGTCACACCGAATTCTTTGCGACGCCCATTCTCGGTTTGGGGCGCCGCGCGCCAGCCAGCCTCGCAGCGCGAACCCCCGAAGCCCGGGTCTTTAAACCGAGAGCGAGCGCGCTCGGAAAACCGAACGCGGTATGCGAGATATGTAGGTCAGGTATTGCAAATACCGCCGCGGTCTCACCTTCCTTCTCGTTCGGACGCGCCGATGGAAAGAGTTCGATCGGGCGGTCGTCCATCGCGTTTTCTATTGTTTGCGAAGGTGGCGCAAAATCTGCTGGTGTTTCAATCAAAATCGTCGAAAAGGCATAAAAATTTTATCACAAATGGATTCAAAATGTTGCCAAAAGTTAACAAAATTGAAAAATTGTCAAAAGGACAGAAACTCAATATTTAGAAAACTGTAAAAATGTCGAATGTCAAGTCCAAAAATTATCTAAAAAAAAGCAAAACGTCCAAATGTCCAAATTGACGAAATACAAATCAAGTTACGTGGGAATTGTCAAAAATGCAAAAATTGTATGAAATATCGACAATTATGGTAAATGCAAAAATTATCAAAACTCAAAAACCCCAAAAGTCAACATATTAAAATTGTAAAAATAAAAATAAGTGTAAATTGTTAAAAATTACGAAAATGCAAACAAATGTAATTGTCAATATTACCAAAACACAAAAATGACAATTTTGTAAAATCCAAATTCTCGAAAATGTCAAAATTACCTAAACTGTGAAATATGATACCGAACCTGGCAAAAAAATTGAAACCAAACTTATGAAATGACAAAATTGCCACAAATGTTAAAATACAAGAGTCAAAGTTAAAAAGTCAAAAGTACCAAAATAGTGAAAATGTTCTTTGGGTTGGGATGGTTCAAAAATTAATTAAGAAAATTATCTAAAACGTGAAAAATTATCAAAAACAAGTTAAAACTGTTAAAATGTCCAAATCGACAAAACTAAAAATTCTAAAATTCTCAAAATTGTCAAAAAACATCAACAAGGTGAAAAAGTGTGCATTGTCAAAAATGTCAACATTGTACGAATTATCAAAAACTGGGATAAAAGAATTCGAGAATTATCAAAACTCAAAAATGTCAGAATCACACAGTTGGAGAATATCCAAAAAAATAAACACGGATATTGCGGGGGGGGGGGGAAATCCACGATAGTGTTTAACATTTCCACAACCCAGCCCAGCCCAATTTGTGAAAAGGAGTCCAATATTGACAAAACTGAAAAATTGTAAAAATTTCCAAATGTATGCAAATTTCTCTTAAGAAAAATACTAGAGATAACTCCAAAAATGTCAACGTCAAAAATTAATTGGGAAAATTATCCAAGACGCGAAAAAATATCAAAAAAAGTCACAACTGACTGTCCAAATTGACAAATTCTAAAACTAACAAAATTGTTAAAAATGTTGACTACGATAAATGGAAAGAATTCAAAAATAATCAAAACTATAAAACGCCAAAATGACAAATTTCGAAAATGTCCCAAAAAATGAACACGGATGTTGTTTATTTTCATTTTCTTTTTCACATAAAAAATATTCAGTAATGTAAATTGTCAAAATTTATATATAACTTTGTGAAAATAAAAACGAAACTGGCAAAATCTTTTAAAGTTGTCGCAATTATCGTGGAAACCAAAATTATAAACTGTCAAAATTGCCACAAGTGTTAAAATACCAGAGCTGTCAAAATTCCCAAAATGGTAAAAATATTCAATAAGTCAAAATATGAAAGGAAAAAAGAAATGACTAAATTGCAAACATTTGCAAAATTGCTAAAAATCCAAAACGTTGAGTTAAGCTCAAATTTGACAACATTGTGGAGAAATAGATTGTTTTAAACATCTGAAAACATGAAATGTCAAAAAATTTGTTTTGCATTTTCACAACCCAACCCAAACTAAACCAATTTGCCAGTAATAGACAACATTGAAAAATTGCCAAATTTATCTACAATGCAAATTTCTTTTAAGAAAACATACTAATGTATAAAATGTCAACTGTCAAAATGACCAAAAAAGCAATTTTAAGAAATCTGAATGTCAAATGTCAACGTCGAAAATTAATTGAAAAAATTGTCTAAAATATGAAAAATCTAAAAACGTATATAGAAAAGGCAAAACTGTGGAAATGTTCCAAAGGACAAAAATACAAATTTTAAAACTGTCGAAGTTGTTAAAAAAATATCAACAAGATGAAATTGTGTAAATTGTCAAAAATGCATAAATTGTATGAAATATCAAAAACATCGAAACATGCAAAGAAAATTAATTTTAAAACGTCAAAAACACCAAAATGACAGTTGGAAAATACCTAAAAAATTAAACTATAATTTATATAAATATTTCAAAACAGTAAAAATCGCCAAAATTAGCAAAACTCAAACAAGTGAAAAATTTAAAAAATAAAAAATTGTCGAACATGTTAAAATTGTGAAAATAAATATAGAAACTAGCAAAATCGTTGTCGCAATTGTCGAAGAAACCAAAATACCAGAGAATATACCAAATACGAAATACCAAAATTATGAAAAATTTCAATATATGTCAAAATATGAAATGAAAAAAGAAATGTCCAAATCGAACATTTTCAAAACGTTGAATGTTGGTGAAGTTCAAATTTGACAGCAGAGTGGAGAAATTTAGAAATTTTCAAAAATTTGAATTGTTGACGTTGGGCTGCAGAAATTAAAAACATAAATTGTCGAAAATGTTGCCACTATTTTATTGGAAATTCATGACATGACATTGTTTTACATTTTCACAACCCAATTTGTGAATAACATCGCCAAAAATTGACAAATTGAAAAATTGTCAAAATTACCAAATTTATACACAACGCAAATTTCTTTTAAGAAAAATACTAATGTAAAAATAGCTAAAAACTCAGTATTAAGCCAACTGTCGAATGTCGAATGTGAATGATGTGAGCATCATAAATTAATTGAGAAAATTATTTAAAACGTTAAAACAATTATGAAAAAATTTGAAAACTGTTGATTGTCCAAATTGACAAAAAAAACAAATTCCAAAACTGGCAAAATTGTTAAAAATATCAACAAGGTGAAAATGTGTCAATAGTCAAAAGTACCAAAATTATATGAAATATCAAAAACTACGATAAACGGAAAAAATTCAAAAATTATCAATACTCAAAAACGCCAAAATGTCCAAAAAATACAATATCTATTTTTTGGGCACAATCAAAATTGCCAAAAGTCAATATTTTATTAAGATTATAAAAATTAAAAATAAAAATGTAAATTGTCAAAAATTAGGAAAAATGTTGACACATTGAAACATTTGGTTGGGAGCATACATTAAAAACATAAAATGTCAAAAATGTTGACACTATTTTATTGTAAATTCATGACATATACACATATATATATATATATATATAACAATATATATATATATATATATATATATATATATATATTGTTTTACATTTTCACAACCCAACCCAACCCAATGTGTGAAAAGGAGCCCAATATTGCCAACAATTGACAAATTTGAAAAATTTTCAAAATTGCCAAATTTATCTACAACACACACAACAAACGGCAACTGTCAAAATGACCAAAAACTCAATATTAAGATAACTGAAAAAAATTTCAACATCAAAAATTAATTGAAAAAATTATCTAAAACGTGAAGTTATCTAAAAAAGTAAAAACTGTTGAAATGTCCAAAGTTAGAAAATGCCCAAAAACATAAACACGAATATTGTATATTTTTGTTGGGCACAAACTCAACATTTTATAAAAATTATAAAAATAAAAAATAAAAAATGTAAATTTTCAAAACAAGTGTAAAATTAAAGATTGTCGAAAATAAAATGTCAAAATTGTGAAAATAAATATCCAAACAGGCAAAATATTTTAAAGTTGTTGCAGTTGTCGAGGAAACCAAAATTATAAAATGTCAAAGTGTTAAAAAATACCAAAATCGCTAAAATTGTAAAATGTTCAATGTGTCATAAATGCAATATATGTCAAAATATCAAATGAAAAAAAATGAAAATTGCTAAAAAGCCAAACTTGAAATTTGACAACATTTTTGAGAAATTGTTTTTTTTTTAATCTGATTTGTTTTCGTTGGGTGCTGAAAAAAATAAAAATAAAAATGTCACAAATGTTGAAACTTTTTAATATTTTATTCTAAATTCATGACAAGATATTGTTTGACATTTTCACTATACAACCCGACCCGACCCGACCCAACCCAACCAGACCCTACCCAACCCAATTACTGAAAAGGAGTCCAAGAGTCGCATAATTTTGAAGTTCTCATTCAATTTTGGACTGTTTCAATCAAAATGTTTGACATTTTGCAATTTTAACGTTTCTGGCAATATTTTATGTTATGTTAAATAGTTGGCAAAAATGTCAATTTTGAAGGCACGTTTGACTTTTAATTCAGATCATAAATTTTGGTAATTTTCAAAAAAAAAATACCATATTAATTTTTTTTAATAGATAAATCATGATGCCTAATAAAAAAGTATTTTAATAGAATAAATGATTTTAATTATTATAATTACTAAAATTCATTGAATACGAAAATAATTTTTTTTTCATAAAATATAATTGTTATATAAAAAAATGGTTTCAAATTAAATATATTATAAAATTAAGGTATCAAAACTTTACATTAAAATCATAAATATGAGCAATCCAAAATTTTCAAATTCTAAAGATTTGGTCCGGAATTTTTTTCTAGAAATTACTAGATTTTTGAGCACAAAATCGACAATTAGGGGTTTGCTTAGCCCTTAATTCAGATCATAAATTGCAGTAATTTTGAACTTCTGCCAACTTCTCTATAGAATCATAATTTTTTGAAAAATTACTATAATTAAAAACACGAAAAATTAGCTCTTTAGCGTTTTTCCCTGTGACGTAATTTTATGTCCACTTTTATATGTATATATTTTTTTCATTTTAAATTAAAACAACATAAAATTAAGGTATGAAAATTTACATTAAAATCATAAATTAAATATAAAAGTACGTGATTTTGGAATTTTACCCTAACCAAAAATTTATTTAATTTCTAACTGCGTTGCGTTAAAAAAATACACCTAACCTGATCGTTAATTGCCTGCAATTTAAATAATTGTTAACAACTAATCGCACTGCGAAGAACTGGACAGTCGAACAGAAGTTCAGATCGCTAAATAATCAAATCATGAAACACATCAAAAGCACTTAAAAGACAAATAAAAGTAACAGGATACCAAAGAAAAATCATAAAATTAATGCTAATGCAGCTTAAGAACAAATACGATCCGTGAATACTTTAGAAAGCGCGGCACTTAATACAGAAAATCTCAATAAATAGTCACGATAACAATAAAAATAAACGACGACACAAAAAACCATTACGACAGTTATATTTACGACACCGCGACGATTAAACGAGTTGATGAGTGATCGAAGTATTATCTGTGATAATGAAAGTATAAATATCACAGCTCTGACAAATCTCGTTATTGTCCTTTGTTAGTGGAGATAACAAAAAATTCCTACGTAAAACTTTCAGATGATCAATGGGTCTATAATCAGATTATTATATATAACACACCTAGTATTTCACTTAAAAATGCAAGTGTTACCAAATTGACTGCAATTTATTCAGTAATCAAAATTTTAAAGTACCTACGCTAAACAAACTCAAAATAAATTAGTAGCACTTAGCTTTGTTGCAAACTCGAAAACATGTACGAAATTTCACAAGAAAGAAGCTTTTTAACAGCTACGTTAATACCAATGTGGACCTAGTTAAAAAAAACTTGTGATCTTTGATCGATGCATTTTTAATCGCCCATATGTTGTTGCATGAAACTTTTGTCTAATTAGACATTTAAATGTTTAAAATACAAAATCTGTGGAAATTGTTCAAACCGTCGAAATTTTGCTCGACTGAAAATAAAAGTCATGTCATGAAAATGTTAATAAATGTTTATAAAAATATTGCCAGAAATTAGAAAACGCGGAATTTAACAAAGGAATGAAGACAATAACAATAAAAATAAAAGACGACACTACAAAGATTACGACAGTTATATTTACGACACCGCGACGATTAAACCAGTTGACGAGTGATCGAAGCTGAATATTATCTCTGATAATAAACGCATAAATATCACGACTTTAACAAATCTCGTTATTGGCCCTTATTAATAAAGATAAACAATTCCTACATAAATTCTGTAAATGATCAATGGATATATAATTCGAAAATACGTCCGTCGATTGTCGAAAATAAAACAACATACCTAGTGGCCTATTTAAAATGCAAGTCCTACTCGTATCTTCTCAATTGTAATGAAGTACAGACATATATTGAGCATAACTTTTGCATGCAATCGTAAAACATTCAATACATTATATTATATTTATTTGCTGACAAATTATTCTATTGTGTAAAACGGATGTAAGTACTAAATGTAGAAAGTACATCGTCAGCGAGGAAAGGAAAATATAGTCAAGAATCTTATTTTTAACTAAGCCCTGTACGGCGGAAACTTTGATTTTATTTTCTACTAATAGAAGAAGAAATAGCGTCCGGTTCAATGTAACGACAAGTTCCATGAATACGGGAGGTTAACATTTCAATTTTATACTCAAACTAGCCGTGGCATTATTGCTAATTCTCGACTGTAAAACACGACAAAAGAAAGATATTATAACATTTTATTTTAAACATACAGTGCGTGGATTTAAAAAAACACTAAGCGAAGGAATTTACGACGTTTCATAGAAAAATATTACAGAACAACCCAACATAGTGGAGCACAATCTACCCGAAGTTATTCGCCTGAACATGAAGTTTGGTTAAACTGGGGAGCTGCCTCAGTTGGATTGGGTTGGGTTTGGTTAGGTCGAATTGGATTTTACTCGGTTGGGTTGGGGTTTTTTTGGGTTTGGGCTAATTCTGGAGTTGTTAAATCCAAAATGGCCCAGATGTCTACTAGGTCAGGGGTTTTAAGATTAGTTTGCGAGTTGCTAATCTGAATATTTTAAAGAAAAAAAAATTACAGCTGTCGACAGAATGCGAGAACTTAATTTGACATCTGTCGACAGAATGATAAGGTGCTATGAGAACTTAATTTGACAGCTGTCAACGGAATGATAAGATGCTGCGAGAACTTAATTTGACAGGTGTCAAAATCGCCACTTTACAAATTGTCACACTGCCACTTTATTTTGTTTGTTATTCATTGACTGCGTGATGATATTTCGACGGCTGTCAAAGTTTTACAAATCTTTATTGAAGTATATATAAAGTATATATAAAATATATATGCGCGATTACTCTAACGATACAGTACGGGACACCTGTCAAAATACATATAAAATTTGACATGTCCGTTAAAAAATTAGAAAATGTAATTAACCACTTATCAGTTATATCAAATTCGTTAGTAAAAGACAGTAAAATAGGTCAACATTTTAAGAGGTTACTTTGACAGGTAACTGTAATTTAATCCGACTGTAAAAGTTTCTTAAAACGCGTCATTTTCGAAATGTTATTTATGTATGTAATCGTTTGAGATACAGTCAGCAACTTGTGCAAATAAATAATTTGACAGTTGATGTGATAGAAGTTTGACAGCTGTCAAAATGTTAAAATTAAACGATTTCAAATGAAAATAAAAATGTCGCAGAAGATAAACGAAACAAAATGTTCAAAAATTATAAACTTGTTTTTAGTTAAGGGCATTTTTAATTATTATTTTTGATTTAAAAAATTTAAATTTGCAATTAAATTTCTGTTATAATGTATAAAAGTCGGATATGAAACCCATTGTCATCGGTTATGAAACCTAAAAATATCATCCTGTGGAATTTTTACAAAAATCAAAATTTTGCTTTAAAATACAAATTACAAGTTTTAAAAGGAAAATAGTCAAAAATTAAAATATTGATAACCAAATGTTATCAATAGAGGTTAGGTTGGGTTGGTTTGGTTTCAATTAGGTTGGGTTGGTTTAGTTTCAATTAGGTTGGATCGGGTTGGGATGGCTTGTTGAATTAAAAGATCAAAAATTTTAACTAATTTAAAAAAATTGAAATGAAACATCAGTAAATCAACGAGTTAAAAATTTAAAATTATACAAAATTAATTGGAGCCAAGACCGTTGCCAGACGTGTGTATGTGTTTATGTTAATTTAAAATTTCCAGGCTTTTGATAAGAAAGAAATTTTCTCAATTTTCAATTTTTCACTTTTCTCCATGAGTGCCATTTTGTTAATTAAAATCTGTCATTTGCAATACTTAACATGCAATATCGGATTGACGTTTGACTTTTCTAGTTATTTAAAAGATAGAGAAAATAGTCGTTAATTATTTTGTTGCTAAAAGAGATGGTTGATAGATATAAATATAACTTCAACTCTTTCAAATTTAACTTTTATTTATTAATGTCCAACGTTGACGCCGAGGCCACGTCTGAAGAGCGTGCTTTCAACAAATAACCACACCAACGTCAATGCAATAAGAATACGCAGTATCGGATTGACGTTTGACTTTTGTGTTTAGAACCACAACATCAGTGTAACATCATTCGAACAAATAGTTAAACCGCAATAAAAATTGTGTCACATTATTTAATGCACAGTATCGGATTGACCTAATAATTAAAAAAAAATCCAGTATGAAATGTATGTATATTATAAACATGTCTGCACCACTTTATCACAAAGTAGATTAAATTTGTTAATAAGCTATTTCAATGATTTAATCTGTACCTGGAACAAAATGAGGTTGGATGGGTTGGATTAGGTTGGGTTGTGTCAGGATCGGTTGGGTTGGATGGACATAAAGCACATTTTCGTCATATAAATTCAATCAAAAATCAAATAAAAACTATTTCTACTCAATTCGAAAATCTGGAATTGAATAGAAATTGCTTTTATTTCTTTTTTGATTGAAATTATGTAACTAGAATGTGCTTCATGTCAACCCAACCCAACCCATCCCGACCCAACCCTACCTCACTTTGTCCCAAATTAAATCATTAATTTTATGATTCAACATTTGATGATTTTATAACTTAATTAGATTAATTAGATCAATATGTTAGTTCGTTATTTAAAATTCGTATTTTGACGGTGTGAAAGTTGCTTTAAAAATAATTATATCATTTTTGTACAACTCAAGAAAACCGCTTTGATGAAAAGGTCCAAAATCAGGCGTCCGGTTTACACAATAGAGTTATTTCCAAACTAAACCCTTATCAAGCAGCAAAAAGGCAAACAAAACAGCTCCAGACAAGTTAACTTACTCGCAGTTACGGTGTGCCATGGTTTAAAATTATTTGAAACGATGTGTTAAATTAAGTGTCTTCAAACAGTGATGAAAATTATTCACAAATTTAATATTTACAAAAATACCTAAAAAAGCTTTAAATTAATTTACACGAGTACAATAATTGATATTTAGACTAAGAAGAAATGCCTCGCATTAACATCTTTTAAGTAATGCATCAATTTCTTAACATATATGTCCAGTCTCGTTAATTAAGCTAGAAATAGACCTTGTTTGGTATAATTTTAGCCTAGTTCTTAATCAAACTGTTGCTTGGGGCAACAACAAATATAACAAAAAATAGTTCTTTGAACGTCAAGTCTTTTATTTGCTCGGTGCTCGTCGATAAAAACCACTCAATAGGGCTGCGATTTTGATTGATGTATGTACTCCATTTCATGAGTCATCTTTGGCATAAATATTTTTAGCGCAACGTCTCAATTTCTAAACATATTTTTATCAGTTTGGTTAATTAAGCTAGAATGGCGTGACATAACTGTATCCTAGTTCTTAATAAAAGTGTTACTCCACAAGTACGACAAATATAGCAAAAATAACACACAGCTTGACACTCGCATATCTAGATAAAAATTACACAATAGTGATTTTGATTGTTGCCTACACTTTATTTTAATGGTAACATCGTAAATTACGTTCCTTTACATTTTGTCAAATAAATCTTCAACTGTACCATCTCTAATCAAAGTCAGTGTCCGGATTCCGTAGACTGTCGATATTGTCGACACATTACCAATTACCTGTCCATCGCCCAAGCAATGATAGTAGATATGATAGTATATCTGACGTAAATGGTCAATATTTATGACTTTTACGACTTAATTCCCTCTAGCAATGGATTGATAAAATATTTTTTAAGGATTCCAAATTCATTGCCGATAAAAATTGTAATAAACTTGATTACAACACCATAGTCGTCTGTATTGGAGGGGGTGGGGGATATTTGTTTATGTGTGTACTTTAATTAGTTAGTTGTATAACTTTTCGTTTCTAAACTGGAATAATTTGGGTTGGGTTGGGTTGGGTTGGGTTGGGTTGGGCATCAATTAAGTGATTCAACACTGTCTCAACAATCTCAACGGTCACTTAATAGCAAATTTATATTTGTTTAGCTGCCACCAGCCTGAAAGCGAACGTTTACTTCGTTAAATTACACAGAAATTGATACGTACTAGACACTAGCGATAATGTTTGATTGAAGAAAAAATTAAAAATGAAGACAACTACAAAAAAATATTGGGCTGAGAAGAGTTGGGGTGCACAATAAAGTGCGAGTGATATGCGGCTTTACGGAGAAATTTCGTAAACTGAACAATTAACAACCCAACTCGACTCGAAGTCATTTCCATTGACGTATGACGTTTACGACTGTAAAATAGAGCTTCAAGGTTCAACGACCGGTCAGGTGGAGTGAGGTAGAGCACAGTACAGTGTACAACAAGAGTATATTGATATTATATAAAAAATAAGCTGTATAAATATTAGCCATAATTGTAACATATTTAATAGCTGTCAAAGACAGTTTTAGTCAATTGGCAACTTCGTCATAGACCCCCTCCCAACCCATTCTATATCAATAACTCGGAGGAGCTACAAAAAAAATAGTGAGTGTAATAGAAGTGCGAGTGATATGTGGCTTTTCTGAGAAAATAATTGCAATTTCAATGCAAGTCAAATTGTGACAACCATATTACTTTTTTTTAAACTCGCCATTTGGACCTTATACAACATTGTAACGCGATCCATTTAATTATGATAATTAAAATTCCCACAACCCCAATCTCTTCCCCGTCGTCATTAACCCCACCCCATTTACCCAATAAACGTAATTGACAAACAAACGAGGCGCCGAGGGCCCCACCGATGCATTCGCACATTATATTTGACATTTGTCTTCCTCGTCACGAAGTTGCCTTTACCGTCGGACACTCCTCTCGGCCTGCATTGCTCTACGACGTTCCCCGACACGCCAACCTTTAAGCAACAACGAGAGCGTTTGACCGAGCTCGCTTTTAAATATTACGCCATCGTAACGCCAACACATCGGGGAAACAAAACTAAAACGGTGGTCCACAGGCCGGCCGCACCGTTATCATTCGACGAACGCGAGAAATCAACAGAATTCGTACGGTTATTGTGGCGCGTTCGCAGCGCCACATCGACAAGAAAAACGCGGCGATATCGAGCACACGAGCTGCGCGAGTTCCATTTCGCTTAATGGAAACGCTAAAAGGTCCATTGTTCGCCGTGAAAGCGCACGGCGCACTCGAAATAATGGCGCATTGTTTCGCAACTGAGACGCGATTTTTCCGACGCTTCGCGAAACGACCGCACGCGATTCCATTCTTCTGGATTAAAATATCGTCCGGGAGTTTCGCAACATTTTTAATCGACTTATACGAATATTCACAGTGCAAATACGTTGAAATTAATTCAAGTCAATGACTGATCGCGTCATTAGTATCAGATACCATGGGAGGGCGCATAGTACGTCAAGTACTTAAAGGCAACGACTCACACAGGAATTAAAAGGATTAAAAACTAACGAAAATAATTTTGCAATTCTTCACCCATTAATTCATTTACGCAATCGAAACAAACGACCACCTAATAACACCAACATAAATCGTTCATTTCGCTGGCGACTTGATTTTTGCGTTGCGAATGCAAATTGCGAGTACGAAGCGGATGAAAAATACGGCCCGTGCGCCTGTTTCTAAAAGAGAAATCTTGGACGCCCGCTACGTATCGACGGCGAACTGCGTGGCGCATATTAATTGCGTTATCGTTAATTACGTGTGCATATCAATCCGGCATAATTGGATGAAACAACAAAACCGCGCGCATGTTAATGGGAATCTAGCTAACTGTAAATCGCGTCGAGCGTAACGGTTAGCGGAGGAGTGTAAGTGTGTTACCAATGCATACTTAACATACCTCCATATAACACACGTAAAACGCATTAAAAGTAAAGTGACGTCATTTTGCTCCGAAAGCGTCGCGTGAAACGAATGGTGATCTAGTTGGTCGCGACGACAGTTCGCGCAGATGCTGCCCAAGTGATTTAACTGGAACACAAGTCATTTCTCATTGCGAGAATTCGAAATTTCATGTATCAAGATTGCGTTATAATCTTTTGCCAACCATATAAAATTAAATATTAATATTATTATAGTTATTATTATTATATTACAGTTTTTTATCATGACTTGTCTTCTTAAACCGCTAATACTCTTTTAACGGTTCACAACGATATTCAACGACACTTAACGACCATACTATACCTAGTACCTACAAACTAGGATCAAATTTCATCATCATGATCATATCGCGAAATAACGAACAAATAACGTTGACTCACCGTCGTCGAATTTGCAAATCGCCTGCTCCCTGATCTCCTGAGCGTCCCGCCTTTTATGTTGGAATCGTCCAGGTTGACTTCGGTGCCGTCGTGGCAGGACCGTCTGCTCAGCTCGCTCAATTCGGCCACAGGTTGGACCTGCAAAAATAATAACATTTTGAATATAAATGTCAAAGTCAATTAGTTATCTGAAATACGGGGCGCGGTAAATAATACGTTACTCGGTAAGAAAAGTGCGAGTGGTGTATGGCTTTTCTAAGAAAAGTCGTAAAACGAACTACTAGCAACCCGATCAAATAACTTGAGGTCGTAAGTCACTCGTTGGCGTTGATTTCTAACTTTGAACTTTAGAAATACCCGAGCAACAAGAAATATTGAAATGATAGAAAATATATTAATTTATGAAACATCAAGTCAATTAGTTTTTTTTAATAAGTGGCGCGAAACGGGGTTTAAAAATAAAGCGTGATAAAAATTCGAGTGAAATATGGCTTTTCGGAGAAAATTTTTAACACATACAATTAACAACCTAACCCAGCGTGGTGTCTTAAATCCTTCACATTTAACGTTTACGATGTAAAAAAATTATGTCAGCTATGTTACAGTAAGCGGGAGCACCAGAGATTACTTAAACAGTTCCACGTTCCACCAATACACAAATAATTGTAAAATATTCAATTAGTAAAAATGAGTACATAAACGAGTGATATATGGCTTTTCGGAGAAAACGAACAATCGTCAACTACACCCAACCTAACCTGATGTCTTAAATTAGTTACAATCGTCTTCTGGCGTTACGACCGTAAAAATAAAGTAATTTAATGTTCGATATCAAGTCAGGTGTCTTTTTATAGATGTTGCTCCCTCTCCTTTCACAGACATTGTATAGATACAAAATAAAACAAAACACAAACATTTGTAGGTCAACGTTTGGAAATGTTAAGTTTTAATATAAAACCAATTTTCGGATTAATTTACAAAACCGATTTCGTTGCACGTCTGAGCTAACGCCAACGAATTAGGGAAAATAAACAGGCTACGAGAAGAAATAAAACCAAAGCAAACATTTCCTAAAGAAACGAACGTTGGACGTTCCACCAATACATACATAATTGTAAAATATTCAATCAGTAATTTAAAAGACGTTGTGCAATGGCGTGAAATGAACTTTAAAAACAATGTGTAAAATATTCAATTAGTAATTTAAAACATGTTGTGCAATGGTGTGAAATGAGCTTTAAAACAATGCTTTGATTAGGTAACAAAGAATAAATATATAAACGAGTGGTATATTTCTTTTCTGAGAAAATATGTAAAACGAACAATCAACTCAAGCCAATCCAACCCAACTTTAGATCGTAAATCAGTCGTTACAATCGACTTACGGTTACGACTATATTTTTATAGTCGTAACCCGCGCAAATACAAATGGAACGAACAAAATATCCAAATAAATCGATACAAAATGAAACAAAACCAGTCCAATTGAACGATGAAAAGAACAAATTCTGAAAAATGAAAACGGATTAACAAACGTAAGAGTGAACCAATGATGGTAACGAAAGTTCAGGTAATAAAAACAATAATAATTGTAATTGTAGTAAAATTAACGAAAACAATCACAAATAAATAACAAGAGCAGGTTTAAATTAAAATGAAATTAACACGATAACATTTCTTAAACAAAACAAAAGAAGGCAAAGCTAATGAGAACCGTAATGGCGAAACTGTGTTGGGTTCAATGAGATTTCTGCAAAAAGAGGAACGTACTACATTTAAACAATGCATCAGGTTGGAGTTACGTTCTTTTAATTTTATATATTTTTTATAAGGATTCACAAACTGCCCTGGAAGTATTTGATGTGAATTTAAGATTTCTAACTAGAACCCAACCCAACCCAACCCAACCCAACCCAACCCAACCCAACCCAACCCAACCCAACCCAACCCAACCCAACGAGTAAAACAGACTGCGAGAAAAGAAACAATTACTAAAGAAACGACAACGAAACTGCACCCAAAAAAAGCGAAAAACAATTAAAAATAAAACTAGCGCAAATAAATGTTAAACAAATTAGAAACATACAAATAAAAAAACTAAAAATCGGAGGCTTGCTGATATGAACAGCTGATTAAAACAGCAGCCAAAATATAAATAAAACACGTGCCGATACATGCACATTTATAACAAAACAATTAGGCGCCCAACAGTCTCAAATTTTAATGTATATTAGTCGTTTTATGAGATAAGATGACTTTAACGCCAACATGCAGCCACTTGAGGTCTCATCACATTTGCGCAAAGTATTATAATGAACAAATCATGTTAGATCGTCAATCTGTTTTCAGAATTGCCTTTAGGGGAATATTGTCTTCATCAAAACGGAGACATAGCCACCCGTAGTGCTTTACAAAAACTAAACTAGAACTAGAACTAGATTTTTTAGTAATTTCAAAGGTCTGGACTATATAATATTTATAGTCATGATCAGAATAATTTTAGGCGAAAGATATATAGTATAGTATTAGTGGCTTGAGTTGGATTACAAAATAGTCGTGCAATCGTTGGCACTCGGGCGTCTTCATTGAACTAGATTTTATTTTCTTGAATTTTTTTCTTTTATATATACTGTTTCTCCACCCCATAATTTTATCATTTGTTTCATAATTTCCATATACAGACTAAGGGAATTTGATTTGAGAACATTTTAAAATGACTACAGAATTTTGACGGAAATGATTTAATTTCTGTTGCAGTTGTTTTAAGTACTGGATACCCTGTTATTGTATCCATCTTTTCTTGATTTGGTTTGATTTCACACCGTTTGCGGTAACAGCACGAACTTTTCTAATATCTCGTAAGCACTTTGAGTGGCTTTACCCCACGTTATTTCACCGACGTAACGAGTCCTGTAGTCACGATTTAAATATAAAAAATCATGATTGATCGTCAATCTGTTACTAAACTGGCTTTTTCGAGTTTTACCCCACGTTATTTCACCGACTTAACGAGTCCTAACGATTTGAATATAAAAAAATCATGATTGATCGTCAATATGTTCCCAAACTGGCTTTTAGATGGTTACTGATTACATGAAACTTAATGCATTTCTAAGCATTACTGCGCTGATTAAGTTTCGTTCTATGACATTTCTCAAATAATTTCGTACGACTTGTGACAAAGGACTACAGATTGTAAATTTCGTGTATGGTTAGGTTGGTTTAAAAACAATCGTTCAATCATTGGCAATTACGTGTTTTAATTGAGCTTTAATCCACAATCGAATTAGTATTACTGGGCACACCTTTTCAGGTACATATTACTTCAACTCCTACATTTTAAATAATATCAAAGAATTCATGATTGATTGTCAATCCGATTTTAATTGCTTTTATGGGAATTGTTTAAAAATGCATGGATTCGTTGAAACACAGATTTCATAGGATATACATAATTATGCCTCTCAACTGGTGAGCATTGAAGTTCCCCAGTTTCTCCCGCGATCACTTTACATACGAGTACATCGATGCATTCATAGCTACACGCTTTTGGCGCAATTGGTTGTTTCCTATTTCACACAATAAAGATGCAATGTTATGGTTGCTCTTCTTCACCTTAAAAACGTTTCTTTTTGTAAGTTTCAACAAATATTTATAATTAAAATATTAAAAAATTATGTTTGATCGTTAATCTGCTTTTGATTGTTTGAATGAAACCTAGTGCACTTTTACGTGCTGTTGCCTTGGTTATTTATTAAGTTGTGATAGTCTCTAAAAACATCTTTTAAATTGACTAATTCCGCAAAATGTCGTTAAAACACACTTTTATTGTTCTATGTACTTTAAACGCTTACTACACATTTAAATCCTGCCTAGATGTGTCTATCGCTTCGAATTCTTTTTATCTATTATCCTGGTGATTTTGAACATGTTTGAAGAATTATTTCTGCAAAACAAAACACGTTTGTCCGTTTGGTACTATTTTGCTTGCCACCAATTTAAAAAATAATAGATCTTTGTCTTATTTGCACTAATTTTATTGCAGACATATTTTATTTTACCGGTTCTCGTGTACTGTTTGCTGCAAATTATTTCTTCAATTATCGTCTAATATTTGTTTCTTAGTTGATTTGTAGGCTACTCCATAAATTGTTAAAGCGAAACGTTCTTTTTGTAGAATCGATTCGCATCCAACCGACTGCGCCAATTAAATAATCGACGTTTAATTCGTGAAATCCCTTGCGATGAATTAATAATTATAATGGAAGCTAGTGCATAGCGTCAGCGTAGCTATTATGCTGCAAGTCTTATTATCAATTATTTCATTAAATTAACATGTAGCTCATGGTTCGTAACCAGAAGTTCAAAAACAAATTTTGAACACAACGCCACTCAATTGTTTATCACCAACGCGACGACGTCAAGAACAAAGGCAATCGAATGGAATGTTAACCGAACGATTATTGGGCGCCCGATAACCGACGAACCGTTGAAATTAATATTGCAGAGGCACACGACAAAAACGAAAACTAACCTTGGAGCCATACGAGGCACACAAGCGCTCATCCAAGGACACTAAGGCGAAAAGAACCCCTTACGTAAGGCGTGATAATAATAATAATAATAGTAATAACAGTAATTAAGTTGTCTTGTTTACAAGTGAATTACCATTTAATTAAAACATCTAACTGCATATCACTTAATTGCCTTCGATCATAATCGGCACCTCTGCATGTTCCATTACGCTAATTGGTTGATTCGTTCGCAATTTTATTACCTCTTTACTCCGTTTGCTGGAGTTTTAATTGCAAACGCGTCCGGTGTATTGAACCCTTTATTGTCGTCTATTTATAGTACTATATCGCACTTATTGGAACATACCGGGCGTTTATGAAACAATATTAGCAATTGATATTTTTTGCAGTAGTTGATTAGCGAAAATAGGGCCCGGCAAATATTGTTATATTTTTACGAGATTAAAGATAGATAATTTTTTTTTAATTATTTGTTTATCCGTTACTTTGAAGCTCGATTAATTGCCAAAATTTGAATTAATTGCAGTTGGTTCGACTAACGCAACCACAATAAATTTGGAGTCGGATTAAAAAAATAAAGGTAGTAAAGGGCCAAATCATCCGCAACCACGTTACACAATTACAGTTAACAACCCCTGGATATTTTTTGATCCCCTTCGTAGTATGTGCATTTATGCACGTTTATGTCACTTAGCCATTTGATTTAAATTCGAAATTCGTTCCATTGTCATTTTCGATTCATTATGCAACGATGTCATTGAAGTAATTGCAAAAATCGGAGACGGTTTTATGTTTTTTTTTTCGTTGATAATAATAGCAGAAATTTTATTTTTATGAAATAAAAATTCGAGATATGTACGTTCCGGTAAAATATAATAGAATGGTTGATTTACGAGTCCGTTCTGACATTGCAATGTTATCTTTTTCATTCGATTTATTCGTTTCTGAGAGACATCGTTAAGCTATTTGTTTTATTTTTTCGGTATATTTTAATTGTCAGTGTACATATGGTCGTTGTTAGGTTGGGTTGGGTTGGCTAGTAATTGAAATTAATCTGTTACGATAATGACAGATTAAGGAGCTCTTGTGGTATCGACAGGGGTACGTTCACTTGATTCACAGTCAAACAAAATGATCATCCAAAGTAGAACAAGAGTAGGAAGCGAAATACACAAAATCAGAACGAAATTAAAAATTTGCAGATAATAACACATCAAAGAAAAACGAAATTTTAAGAAATAGGGCGAATAGTTGATCTATTTATAATCTAGTTAACCAACACACTGTCAAATTAACTATAGAGGTAAACGTTAAATGTACTAACTAAGAAATAAATTAGGAACAAACTGACAAACTGATAATTTTACTGACTAACTAATAAACTAATAAAACAGCAGATAAAATAATTGATGACTAACAAACCACTAGTCAGTTTAAATCACAAGCTAACTGATAATTACTTATTAATTAGCTTATCACTAACTGATTAATTATCGTAAATCTAAGTCATTAATTAATTGGGAAAGCAACTGATAGCCTAACTGACAAACTGACAAACTAATTCACCAATTAAATTGCAAAGTAACCGACACACTAACTAAGTGACGAAGTAAGTGACAATATAACGGAAAAGTCAACGCACAAACAAATTACTAGTCAATGTAGGACAAGTTACTGAAGCTAACTGACAAACTATCTGACATGTATGTATTGGGCTTCTTCCAAATTATTGCATTAAAACTTTGTTGGAGCCCAATCCAAACGAACCCAACAAATTTCCATACGAAAATCCGTAGGAAATTGGATGGGGCTTTGTGGTGTTCAAATTGCCAAATGTTATTCAAACACAACTTGAACGAGCCCAACAAACAATTGACAAAAAATATATCAGAACTGAGTTGCTATCAAATAGTAATAAATATTGATATGTGAATACTGAAATTTAATCAAAGGCAATCAATCGATTATTTCTGAACATGGATATTAAATTTAACTGATTTTGGTTGGTTTCAGTTGGGGTGGGTTGCGTGAGGTTGACCCAACCCAACCCAACCCAAACCAACCCAACAAACAATTGACAAAAAATATATCAGGACTGAGTTGCTATCAAATAGTGATAAATATTGATATGTGAATACTGAAATTCAATCAAAGGCAATGAATCGATTATTTCTGAACATGGATATCAAATTTAACTGATTTTGGTTGGCTTCAGTTAGGGTGGGTTGAGTGGACTTTGGACGAAATATTTGTTGACAATGTCGACAATTTATTTTATTAATTTTTTAAATAATTCTTGTTTTAAGAATTTCGTTTAATTATTTGCATTATTTACGTATTTATTGAACATTTTTGTCAATCCATTAAAAATTGTAAAAATACACCTCAAAAATTGTCTTGACTACCAGGGCAAACATACCCTTGAGTTCCCAGCTTGCGCAATGCATCGCAAACTGCTTAAAGCGGTTTTTCGTCACATCACAAACTTACTGCATGTCTGCCTGTAAACTTACCTCGCAACTTATTCACATGCTTGCAGTTACGATGTACGTGTGTGTATCTGTTGATCAACGCTTGACATATCTATTAGATTGTGTGTGATTTTTAATAGTGTTGAGTACCCAACCAACCCCACCCGACCCGACCCGACCCGACCCGACCCGACCCGACCCCGCCAAGCCAGGCCTGGCCTGGCCTGGCCTGGCCTGGCCTGGCCTGGCCTGGCCACGCCACGCCACGCCAAGCCAAGCCAAGCCAAGCCAAGCCAAGCCAAGCCAAGCCAAGCCAAGCCAAGCCAAGCCAAGCCAAGCCAAGCCAAGCCAAGCCAAGCCAAGCCAAGCCAAGCCAAGCCAAGCCAAGCCAAGCCAAGCCAAGCCAAGCCAAGCCAAGCCAAGCCAAGCCAAGCCAAGCCAAGCCAAGCCAAGCCAAGCCAAGCCAAGCCAAGCCAAGCCAAGCCAAGCCAAGCCAAGCCAAGCCAAGCCAAGCCAAGCCAAGCCAAGCCAAGCCAAGCCAAGCCAAGCCAAGCCAAGCCAAGCCAAGCCAAGCCAAGCCAAGCCAAGCCAAGCCAAGCCAAGCCAAGCCAAGCCAAGCCAAGCCAAGCCAAGCCAAGCCAAGCCAAGCCAAGCCAAGCCAAGCCAAGCCAAGCCAAGCCAAGCCAAGCCAAGCCAAGCCAAGCCAAGCCAAGCCAAGCCAAGCCAAGCCAAGCCAAGCCAAGCCAAGCCAAGCCAACCTTAATTACAAAAGATCGGGCCTTGTATCGAAAATATGAACCCTTCGTTTCAGATTTGACAACTGGCGTGATTAAACTGGTGGTCAGTGATCATATGCTTTGAACAATTAGACGGGACACGGGACCCTCAAGTAAAAGGTCCTTACAAGAGATTTAAAACTTCCAAACTAGAATTTGCGTATTGACGAAATAAAAGAATTGAACAGTTTGAGAAAAGAACAAAGTGCCAGAACGCTGGACAAATTGCACAGAAACGACGATGACTGACAACCGAAAAATTAATATTAAAAGTGATGAAGACTGGTTATGACCGGTCTGAAATAAGATAAGAAGAAAATTGGAATAGAACAGAAACTCATTTTAAAAAATGAAAAATGGGAATAGTTGAAAAATGTGAGGCAGCCAAGAAGGAAAATACAGAAATTAGTCTGAAATGCAAGCACTGACAAAGACAAGAGTAAAGGAAGAAAATGGAAGAAAAAAAGTGACCAAAGTGATAGCAATGGTAGAGGAAGTGGCGAGTGAGGATGTTAGAGGAAACGAGATTTAAGAAACTGACGATGATGTGGAGAAGAAAAGGGGAGATGAACGCCAGGAACAGACTTGGAGGCGGGGAGCAGATTCAATGGTCTGAAATAAGATAAGAAGGAAATTGGAATAGAACATAAACTCATTTTGAAAAATGCGAATAGTAGAAAAATATGAGGGAGCCAAGAAGGAAAATGCAGAAATTAGTCTGAAATGCAAGCACTGACAAAGTCAAGAGTAAAGGAAGAAAATGGAAGAAAAACAAAAAGTGACCAAAGTGATAGCAATGGTAGAGGAAGTGGTGAGTGAGGATGTTAGAGGAAACGAGATTTAAGAAACTGACGAGGATGTGGAGAAGAAAAGGGGAGATGAACGCCAGGAACAGACTTGGAGGTGGGGAGCAGATTCAATGGTCTGAAATAAGATAAGAAGGAAATTGGAATAGAACATAAACTCATTTTGAAAAATGCGAATAGTAGAAAAATATGAGGGAGCCAAGAAGGAAAATGCAGAAATTAGTCTGAAATGCAAGCACTGACAAAGTCAAGAGTAAAGGAAGAAAATGAAAGAAAAACAAAAAGTGACCAAAGTGATAGCAATGGTAGAGGAAATGGTGAGTGAGGATGTGGAGAAGAGAAGGGGAGATGAACGCCAGGAACAGACTTGGAGGCGGGGAGTAGATTCAATGGTCTGAAATAAGATAAGAAGGAAATTGGAATAGAACATAAACTCATTTTGAAAAATGCGAATAGTAGAAAAATATGAGGGAGCCAAGAAGGAAAATGCAGAAATTAGTCTGAAATGCAAGCACCGACAAAGTCAAGAGTAAAGGAAGAAAATGGAAGAAAAACAAAAAGTGACCAAAGTGATAGCAATGGTAGAGGAAGTGGTGAGTGAGGATGTTAGAGGAAACGAAATGTAAGAAACAGACGAGGATGTGGAGAAGAAAAGGGGAGATGAACGCCAGGAACAGACTTGGAGGCGGGGAGCAGATTCAATGGTCTGAAATAAGATAAGAAGGAAATTGGAATAGAACATAAACTCATTTTGAAAAATGCGAATAGTAGAAAAATATGAGGGAGCCAAGAAGGAAAATGCAGAAATTAGTCTGAAATGCAAGCACTGACAAAGTCAAGAGTAAAGGAAGAAAATGGAAGAAAAACAAAAAGTGACCAAAGTGATAGCAATGGTAGAGGAAGTGGTGAGTGAGGATGTTAGAGGAAACGAGATTTAAGAAACTGACGAGGATGTGGAGAAGAAAAGGGGAGATGAACGCCAGGAACAGACTTGGAGGTGGGGAGCAGATTCAATGGTCTGAAATAAGATAAGAAGGAAATTGGAATAGAACATAAACTCATTTTGAAAAATGCGAATAGTAGAAAAATATGAGGGAGCCAAGAAGGAAAATGCAGAAATTAGTCTGAAATGCAAGCACTGACAAAGTCAAGAGTAAAGGAAGAAAATGGAAGAAAAACAAAAAGTGACCAAAGTGATAGCAATGGTAGAGGAAGTGGTGAGTGAGGATGTTAGAGGAAACGAGATTTAAGAAACTGACGAGGATGTGGAGAAGAAAAGGGGAGATGAACGCCAGGAACAGACTTGGAGGTGGGGAGCAGATTCAATGGTCTGAAATAAGATAAGAAGGAAATTGGAATAGAACATAAACTCATTTTGAAAAATGCGAATAGTAGAAAAATATGAGGGAGCCAAGAAGGAAAATGCAGAAATTAGTCTGAAATGCAAGCACCGACAAAGTCAAGAGTAAAGGAAGAAAATGGAAGAAAAACAAAAAGTGACCAAAGTGATAGCAATGGTAGAGGAAATGGTGAGTGAGGATGTTAGAGGAAACGAAATTTAAGAAACAGACGAGGATGTGGAGAAGAAATGAGGGGATGAACGCCAGGAACAGACTTGGAGGCGGGAAGCAGATTCAATGGTCTGAAATAAGATAAGAAGGAAATTGGAATAGAACATAAACTCATTTTGAAAAATGCGAATAGTAGAAAAATATGAGGGAGCCAAGAAAGAAAATGCAGAAATTAGTCTGAAATGCAAGCACTGACAAAGTCAAGAGTAAAGGAAGAAAATGGAAGAAAAACAAAAAGTGACCAAAGTGATAGCACTGGTAGAGGAAGTGGTGAGTGAGGATGTTAGAGGAAACGAAATGTAAGAAACAGACGAGGATGTGGAGAAGAAAAGGGGAGATGAACGCCAGGAACAGACTTGGAGGTGGGGAGTAGATTCAATTGTTTACCTTTTAATGAAGAACAAATCCAAGTTAGTTAACAAGGAGCATGGACGAAGGCAAAAAACATATACCTTTCTGGTGGAAGAATCATAGACTCAAAACTTATTATCAAGATTATTTAAACAGGTCTGTAAAGAAAACGCGGTGGATCACTATTGGATCGCCTACTATATACAGAGAGATGCACAAAAAATCCACTTCGTCTATAAAAACTACGAGGAAATTCACAGCTATTGACACAAATTTTTGCCCCTTTGTTTTGGTTTCATCATCAACTTCATTTCTTCGAAGTGTGGGTTTGTGGAAGAACAGGTTTTTATTTTGCTCGGTTTGGTTGCTATTGAGGTTTTGGGTTAATTTCGAATTGGGCTGGAGATCCTTCCCTTCATACCCAAAATGTTATCAGGTGCTTCCCCACCAGCACAAACATACTCACGCGAGTGGTAGATATTTTCCAATTCATAAACCTCCTCCAGGAATAATGTAGGTCAAGGTCAAAGTCAAGGTCACTGCGTGAAAACGACCTTGCCAGAAGAAGGTTTAAAAATTGGTAAAACTTGGGTGAGACTACACTGCGTGATGGAGTAAAGTCATCCTTGATCTTATGTGGTTACCACTTAACCTTAACCATGAACACGGCCGTGACCTTGAGCTCACCAATTCATAAACCTTTTGTACATGTGTAAAGTATTTAGGTGCTTTTCATCAGCGCCTTAATATATTCAGGTGCTTCGCTATCTGCGCAACACATTTGGAGAGACTTTTCAACCTGCATCAGTTATAATAATGAGGTGCGTTCTCACCTGCGCAATGCGTATGCAAATATTTTATTTTTTAACTCGCAGAAACCATTGTCCTTTTCAAATACAGGCACGTACCTCGTAAGTGTCAACGATAATTATATTCTAATAAAGATTTTTATTTTACTGAAACAGGTCGGGGATCGAACCCGAAAGAGGTAATACAACTTTTTTAAACAAATAAAAATTAACGCCGTATTTTCTCAAAATACCATAAAATATCCAACATTAAAGAACTCGTCTTGAACTTTCAAACATAATTTTTCAGCGCCTCCGCCAATTTTCATGAATGAAAACTTCGCACGTCGCCGCATTTTCGCCGCAGCTGCAAAAATACAAGCGCATTCATCAACCCATTCCGGCAGCTTTACGATATAAACAAATCGTTTGCCAGTTAACGTTAACGTCGCCGGATATTAAACATTAAATTACCGCGGAGAGGCAAAAAAGGGCGAAATCGAACGCGCCTCGATGCGCTCTTAATTGACAGAACGCGAACGTAAACGTAATTTTAGTCGGCCGGAGAAGCGACGGCGCGTCACGGCCGACCGAAAATAGAACCGGTCCACTAAAATAGTACCCGAGTGTGTTTTTTCGCAGTGGGCGAGGTCAGGGCTCCCCGAAACCGTCCGAAAATAGGCGTCGCGCGCTCGAGGCGCTCGCGAGCCAACCTGTTCTGTTTTTTTTGCGGCAACGTGCGACGATCGCCGGCGAAGAGCGACATGGTCTAAAAGTTCGTTATCGGGCGAATCTCGAAAAAAAACCCGCGCCGTTGGAACAATGGCCGGCGCGTCGCGCTCTACTTGGACGGCACAATATGCGCGGGGTTTCGTCTACGCGACTTTTTGAGCCACTTAGCAAGTGGGATGTTTCTGGGAAACGCAGGGCCGGAACGAGCTTTTTTTGCAACTGTTATACTTGTGTTTTAATTATGACATTAAGGTATATCATTCTATATGAAATGTTGCATCCGTAAATTAACTTATGAAAGCGTTGTAGTTGTTTATTGCACCCAACTCGCATTGCCCCGCTACGCAAGGGTTGTTTACGAAAATACGATAGTACAGTTTAGAATCTTATCGAGTTCGGTTTGGATTGTCTTAAGAGAACGGTGGGTGAGTTGATGCTCACACACAAGGGGCGTGCGGGCCAAGGGGCGAATGTTTGTTGGAGTAGTTGCGCTGTTATTGTGATATTTGTACTATAGTTATTGGTATGAATAGTGAATAGTATTACTGGATGATTACTGAGATGTATTAATGACAACTACTTTGAGTATGTCACAGGTGAGCGAGTGATGATTGCCAGTGAAGTCCGGCAGACCGCATGCAGTGACGTTGCTGTGGTGCTGGCGTTGCTGTGGTTGCTGTGCTACTATAGTTGTTGTTGTTGTGGTTACCACTGTAGCGCTACTATTGTTGTTGTCATGGAACGCAACCGACGATTGGCGTAATCGCGATTTTTGAAGTGCATTGTTTGATTTCACGTTTTGGCCATAATACTGAGTTAATACTGAGTATATACACAATGTCTAGTGTTGATCACATTGCAGTTGAATTTATCTTAAACGTTCATTTTGGTACGAATCAGAACATGACCATCGCATGATTAAATTCACCCATTTGTTGAATTTGGATTTGTAACTTTCATCATTAAACCTGCCATAATTCCAAATCTAACGCACCACCACGTTATTTTTTTGCATTAGATTTAGAAATAATATTGGTCTATTATGGAACAAAAATCATTAACCAGCGTTAGTTTGAAGTTTCTAGTCACTTCACCAAAATAAACAGAATTTTTATTGAGACATTTTTTTTTCTTTTGGATATCACGAAATCACAGAGGACATCGAATGTCAACTTGGGTTGGGTTGTGACACTTAATAGTCTTTTGTGTCGTTGGGCCTGCCACATTTGAATTAGCTTTGCCTTGCGTACATACCCACTTACATTGGCCACTGCTTTTGAAATGCCCTGGGTTTATAGATTTTTATCATGAAACGGAATTGTCAACCCAAATACGAACAGAGTTGATTGTTTTCGGTTTATGAGACATAAAAAGGAAATCACTTGTAACTTGTTAACTTGGATTGGGTTGGGTTGGGTTGGGTTGGGTTGGGTTTGGTTGGGCTGGGTTGGATTGGATTGGATTGGATTGGGTCGGGTCGGGTCGGGTCGGGTCGGGTCGGGTGGGGTCGGGTCGGGTCGGGTTGGGTTGGTCGGTTGGTTGGTTCTGGGGAAAACTTTTTCCTTGTGTTGCCCTTTTTGCAGTTTAACTTGGAAACTTTAAAATTTATAACGGTTTTACACTAAGCTTATTGAACCTCAGGTCAATCAAACCTAACTAAATCTTTTTCTTCGACCATTTTGCTTTGAATTTCTTTATTTTTTTTTTATCTTTGAAAATAGCTACGCCTCTAATTGAGCTTCAATCGTTTGTCAAAACCAAAACAAAGCCCAACAAAAAAAAAACTCTCATTAATGTTAAAAACTTTTTATTCTTGTTATATTATTATTTTTTTACGTCGTGTCAATAATATGAACAATGCTAATTGTAAATAAGGCTCAAACTAAGACCAAACCCTGTAGTAAAGACGAAGCCACACCACTCCCTATCAGATTTAAAGCAAAATTTAAATTCAATTTAAATCCAATGAACCAATTTTTTGCAAAATTTGTCATTTTCGAAGGACTTGTACAGACGACGACGGATGAATACCCGAATGAGGCAGTGAGTAAGTTTTTTTGAAGCCTTACTGAAAGGATTTTTTTTTAGGTATAGCCTTATTAGAAAGTCGTTGGAATAAGTTTGTTACCGTTAGTGGTTCAGAAGTTGAAAAATAAAATATTATTTTTCTTCTAACTTTTTCTTCATACCTAGCGCAGATAATAATCCCCTCCTGTACTTATTAGAAATTGCATATTAGTAAGCGTGGTATTTCATGGTCCTGGAAAATGTGTTTCCGAATTTAGTTCGAATGGTCACGCGAAATTAATTTACGTAAAATCGACGTTGCAGTTGGTACTAAATTTAGGCCAACATTTTCAGTCGACGCTTTGAAAGCAACGAAAACATGCGACGTCACGTTTACCAAACTGACTGATTATAGAGAGAAAAATAATTACAACACATACCGATGTTGACGTAAATGTAACGTGCGATACCACATCAATGTTAGAATTGTATTCATAGAAAAAATAATTAATAATATTATTTTCCGCCAATAACACATAGAATCGTTACTGATCAACTCATTGGAGGCCACTGGTAAGCAGTGCAGTGCCACAGTAATTTTTATTATTTATTATTTTTTTATTTAGTATTTATTTTATTTTTATGTAGAACATACAGTGTTCGCCCGTGTAAAGGTCCCCCGCGATATATCTTGTGTCATGGATAGCGAAAGTGACTTATCCTGTCTCCTACAAGACGGCTTGTACGGGGCACATGACACAATTCTATGAATTATTGGTATGCGAGCTGTCTTCTGACGGCTTGCGTGCGCAGGCATGTAAATGCAACTTCCCGCGACGGTACAACAGGTTAGGAACCGGCCTGTGTCGCTTCACCTGGAACGGTCATCCAGTCGTCCATTGTATCTGTTCTGACAGATAGTTGGCGCGGCACACAAGTGCATCGGAGAAGACTTGACTATCGGTTTGACTATGTCTATTAACTATTCTCTTCTTATTGACGCTACGTACTGACGTTTAGGTCTACACGAAGACTATCGATGGACGAGCAATGGAAAGGAGGATAAAGAAGGAGTAGGCACGATCCGAAGAGTGCTGAAGCAAGGGTGGTGGGGGTCGGTATTGATAATCACTAATTACTATTTGTTTTTTCATGTTGATTGCTGTATAATTTGGTTACTCGAATGCAAGCAGAAGTTTGGTAACGCAGACAAATACTTGACTTGCGTGGGGCTATGTTCAAGGGAATGCAATTATTATTAGGCGCCACTTATTAAGGGCGGAATATCTTGTATTGACTGACGTTTTCAATTGTTCTATTTGGTTTGTGCATTTTACCTTACATGCAGTATAATTTTGTAACTGTTCATTTTATCGAATTGTTTATCATTTTCGTTGTTACTGTGTGAGTATTAACGCCATGTTTCGACCGACTATGTAGCATGTAGCAAGTGACGATGGCCGTTTCGCTCGCTCTGAGCTCACCAGACCACCACACAAACATCTGCTGAAGGTCCATCAAGTCATGCAAACATGAATAACGAAAAGTATGTGAGTATTAACGCCATCTAGCCGTTGATTCCCTCCACACTCTTGCGGAATTACAGAAGCCTGCTTCGATCGACTAAGTCGATACTGTCAAGATTCGTAACTACTTCGCAGCCGTCAACACGAAAGACATTTCACTGAAAACTGCAAACTAATTAATCTGCACAGTACATGCTTACATACATACTCGATTAAAGCAGATATCTGTAATGACATAGCAGCACCAATCTAAGAGTATTGACGTCTAGATGGTGCTAATACTCTGGCACAAACGTGGTGGTCTGATGAGTTCAGGAGTGCGAAAGCCCCATCCTCACTTTGAAACATACATTGACATTAATTTTCAGTTTTCAATCAAGATGTTTCAGATTGCTACTAATTTCGGACAAATTCAGGAATCGAACCAAATTCGAATTTTAATATCTTTTCCAACCTGATTCACTTCCACCAGTGAAAAAGACTGTTTCGTAGTGCTGTTTCGAAAATAAGGCGTTTATTTTTTGGGTTGGGTTAAGTTAGGACTTAATGTCGTTTATGTCGCTTGAATTTTTTCTGCATTTTGCGGAACGTTTTCAATAAATTTTCGTTTGTATTCATTATTATTTTGACACGATTCTTATCGGCGATTTACTCTTTGTTTACTTCCGTTCAAATGTTGTATTTACTATTCGATTATTCGAATCGATAACGACGCCACTGACAGAAGCGCGCAGACAGGGAAACAACGCCTATTTGTTCTGCGTACATAAATAACAATTTTCATTCCCCCAGGCTTCCGTTCGATATGAGCGCAATATTTACCATTTATAATGCGAAACTATTTATTCGTTGATTAAATTATCGCGTAACAATTTATGATAAAGAATAATATAAATATTCATCAAATTACGTAAAATAATTTATTTATTCTCTCAATGACTTAACATCGCTTGTTACGTATAACTATTTATATTATATTCACACAGTCAGCAAATTTGCCAATAATTTTGAAATTGCAAAAATGTTGCAACAGTTTCCAATTTAATATTGAGGTTACGTCAAAACTAAATAAAAATTGTTTTTTTTTATAACAGATAAATATTTTTTTTTAGAAGGTCAAAAAGTATCGGTGCCAATTACGACACACCACAACATTGCCGGGCGAATAAATAAAGAAGTTTTATTGCCAACGAAACTCGATTTTCGAGACGTAAATATTTTTGTGTACATATACGAGCAAGAGAATATTTAACATTCCTGTCGACAGCTCTCCCTTATCCGGTGCACGGCTAAAAGTAAATAATTCCCATATACGAACCGGACGTAACATTTTAACAGGAAGGACGTCAATTTGTTCTCTGCGGCGAGTTTCGCTGCTGCGGTTTACAATTACGTAACCAGTTGTAACCGAAGCGAAACTGGAAACGATACGGAACGAATGATTTTCCTGTTTCGTTTTCCAACGGATGCGTGAAAATGTTGCTTAATTGCAATTTATAGTGAAATTAAAAATAAAATCATAACCACTCTCACTTGATTACGTCGAGTGCCTTAAAGGTCTTTATGGCCAGAACTGATCAAAAGGATTTATTGGATTTATTACAATTGTTGTTATATTCTAACAAAACCAGTTCGAAACTAAACCGAAATGTGAATCCAAATCCCAAAACTAAACTAAAATCAACCGAATTCAAATTTAAACATAAATTCAAAGATAATTCAAGAATGTAGGATATGTAAATAAGTTATTGTAAAAAGTAGCAAACATGACAAATAGATAGAAGAAGAAGCAAACGCCGGCAGCGCGTAAAAGCCTTGTCGATGCAAGTACATCGCATTGTGGAAAGACTGAATAAAATGTGTCAGTAAGCAAATAACGTAGTGTTTTGTTGTGATATCGAGCCCCACACGATGGAAACCGATCAATTCAATCCATTCGATCAAATGGGAACGAATCCAACTCATGATGCGGGGAACCCAACAAAATTTAATAAGGAAATGGAAACAAACGAAAAGACAAAACTACATAGATCAAATAATAAGAAAAATAAAGTCAAACCATACCCATTAGTTGTATTCAATTCAAATTTAAAACTAAACCCAAAACTATATATAGATAAAAAAACCCAACCCAATATAAATTTAACTTCAAATAGAAAATCCAATGTAATCCAATGAGGACCACAATCTTTAAAATATTGTAAAAGACAAAAACAACGCGGTTAAAACTATTAAACCAATTAAAAACGACGTAAAGTCACACGACCACAACGACAACGGCTAGATGGAATCTAAATCGCATTGAAAAAACGCAGCCCAATCGCAACGAAATCGAAATAAGCTCAGGATGGGCGGAAATTTCAAATTCAAAACTAAATACTAATTTATATTTGTAAATACGTGTGGTTAAAATATCAAAAATTCTTATAATACAAAGTAATCTCAAAGTTATAAGATTAAAACGTTTAGAAAATTTAACATTTTAATCTAAATAAAAGTAAGTTGGAACATTTACTTTAAATTCAAAATTAAATCCTTTCAGTTTCACATACATTAAATATTTAATAAGAACGGTGTTACTTATTTATTGATATTTATGTGCGACTATTTATTTGCTTGTTTGTATTTATTTTTTCTTGTACTATTCATTACTTTTTCGTAGCTTTTGTATTTCTCATTTATCACTATGATTTTAATTTACATTTCTAAAATTTCATTTGACAAATTTTCTTGCCTCATTTTTGTTTGTTTTTATTGTAATTTTTATTATTATTGCCATTTTATATTATTTATTATCCTTTTAAATCACATAGTATTTTTTCTTCGTCTTCCTGGGCATTTAATTATTATATCAAAACCATACATGCAAAATTATTGACATCTATAATTTATTGATATTTATTTGCACTTTTAATTTTTTATTTTCCTTTTCAATAATGATGTTTATTTGCTTTATTTGTATTTAACTTTTTTTCTTTATTTTCTCTTGTACTATCCATCACATTTCTAAAATTTCATTTGACATTTTTTGTGTTATATTTTGTATGTTGATTCTAGTTATGCATGTAATTATTATATCAAAATTATACGTACACAATTATTTACATCAATTATTTATGGATATTTTGTTTTGTTAATTTGCTTCGTTTGAATTTGGTATTAAAATTTATTTTTTCTTTGAATATGCATTATTTTTTGATACATCGCATCTCTTGTGCTCCTCTCCCATCGAATATTTGTCCTTCAATTCCTCGTTTCCTCACCTGTGCTTCCACCTGTTTGAGCATCTCCACTACCAACCCAACCCAACCCACCCTGTCCTTTTCCTGTGCTTCCACCTGTTTGAGCATCTCCACTACCAACCCAACCCAACCCACCCTGTCCTTTTCCTGTACTTCCACCTGTTTCAGCATCTCCACTACCACATTCTCTACTCTACCACCCTCCCTCCTCCCTCTTTCTACCTCCTCTATGGACAGTTCCACTTTTTCGTACGTTTTCTTTTGCGTTCTTCCCAGTTTGATGGTTCCCTATCTCCTGTCTTCTACTTCTTCTATTACGTCTATCTTCTTTTAACACTTCTTCGTATCTTACTACCCTCCTCGCTGCCTCTACCTCCAACCTGTCCCTCCCTGCGCAGACTCTCTTTCAGCCCCTCTTCCGCTCTCACATTTTTACTTATGTGAATATCATCACTTTCGTCTTCCTCATGTTCATTTCCAACCCTATTTTTCCGAGGAACCCTTCCAGCTTACGTGACATTTCTCTCAGCCGTTTCTCCGCCACCAGGACGATGTAGTCTGCGTAAGCTAAGGACCAAATCCTGCTCTTCCGCAACCTCACCATTCCATTCCATTTCCACACCTCTTAAAACTTCGCAATGTAAATGTTGAACAATTGGGAGCTTAAGGAGCATCCTTGTCTTAGTCCTCTTGGTGTCCTGAACTTTTCCATATTCTCGTTTTCTGTTCTCGTCTTGCATCACGTCTCTTCATATATTTGCTTTACCCTTGTTACCACCCTTTCCGATATCTCCTCCTTTTCCATGGAAATAGTTTTCCTCCTTTATTCTTCACCTCTCTCTCTCTCAGTTAAATAATTTAATACGAACAAGCTTGTTCATCCTGCAATATGTCTCTCTCTGCGGTTTCTTTTTCTAGTCTTACCTCTACCAGTCCTGCATATATTTTATATACTACGTTCAGCAACGTAATTCCGCTATAGTTCTCCACCCTCTTCTTGCCCCCTGTTTCCAAATCGGTACCACTATCACAGTCCTCTCCTCTTTCCTCCTCTCCAAATAGTTTCTTGGAGTACTCCCTCTCTTGTTTATATTATAGATGTTTCATCAGTATTACAATTCAAGATTCATTTACTTTCAAAAATTGTGTTGCAGTTGATATTTAGACTACCTATTCACTTTATTTTTATGTTTAGTTGCTCTAGAAAATTTTCTTCTTGTCGTAAATGTCATTTTATTTACTATCAATTTGGCAAATTGGCTGCAAAAGACATCTTTTAATTTTTTCTGGCTGGTTCAGTTTACCTTCATTTTGACATTTATTAATTTGAATCGATGATTGAGGTTAGGTATTGTGTTCGATCTTGGGTTCTTAATTGAATTGGATATTACGTTAGTTCTTAAATTGTGATTTGCTTGGTTATCGTATTGGTGAGGATAACGGATTGGATATCAAATTCGGTCGGATAATAAATTGGGTATTGAATTGAGTATAGGCTTGGATATTAAAGTGAGTATTGGGCTTTTCAATTGAGTATTGGGCTGAGAACTACATCGGGTTCGCATCATGATCACCGTTATACAGCGTCGGTTTATCTGGATGTGTTTTAAGTTTAGGCATAAATCAACGGCTATCAACGGCTGCTAGCGTGAGCTAGATTAACAATGAAAAACTGTTGGGTTGAGCTTAGAAATAAAATGTTTGCAGGCTAACGCCGTTATCATTACTTTGGAGTTTTTTAAGTGTGTTTGGGTTTAAATTTAATCGGGTTTGATTTTTACGAATAAACGGAACTCATAGCGACCAAATTTTAATTCTGGCGGGTTCGGCTTAGCCTGAAAATTGAATGTCTTTAATGATAACTACGGATCTAAGTTGGTGAACGATTATTTTGGGTTTTAATCGCCTGGGTTTAAACGTCAACTTATCAAATTTCCATCGAACTCGGTTGGGTTTACGTTGAGTTATTTTCGCCGAGTTGCGTCGGATTAGACGTGAAATGTGTTGGTTACAGTTACTTTAATTGGGTACATTAGTTACTTCGATTGGGTACATCGGTTATTTATATTGAAGACAATTGTTAACGCTTTGAACAATTTGAAAATGCAACAAACCCAATACGGTTTATTACACTAAACGCACAAAGCGATGGACAACATCGGTGTATTTCAGTTCAGATTACATTGATGTGGTGTTAGTTTGGTTTAGACACAAAATTTGGTAATTTCCATGAGACGGAATTGCTTTCTTCTGGGCTTAGGGTCAAAGTATGTACACAAATGCAACCGACAATTGGGTTGCGTTGGGTTGACAATCGACAATTGGGTTGGGTTGGGTTGGGTTGGGTTGGGTTGGGTTGGTTGGGTTGGGTTGGGTCGGGCTGGGTTGGGTTGGGTTGACAATCAGAAATTGATTTTAAATCTCCAACAACTTAGTTTTTGTGTTGGGTTCGTTGATAGGGTTCAAATGTTCGCAAGCAGCAAATTTCATATAACTCATAAAATTTGACCCTACGTAGAAATTAACCAAGTTCTTGCAGTTTGGACATAGGATGCAAACGTTTATTTTGCACACAGACGCAAACTTCACAATAACCTGGTGTTTGACACAAATTACGAATCCGTTTATTTTGGGCTTAGACGCAAACTTCACAATAACCGGATGTTTGTAAAATCTACGCGTAAGTCAATGTAGCATTATTTTACATTTCTCACGTCGGATATGATTGGAAACATAATTTACACGACGCCTGTGGTGAGAGTCTCAGTAGATGTGAGCATTGCTCAAAATGTCTCCGTCAATGAAATTATACTCAAAACTCACCTTAAGTGTCACGCATTCTCCGGAGGCCTTGATGAGATCAATGATATCCTCGCGGCTCTTCTCCTCCACCCGTACCCCATTCACCTCCAACAGCTTATCACCGGGCAGGAGTCCCGTCTCGTTGTTGTGCTGGACCATCGCGCCCGGCTCGGCGAAAACCACAGCCCGCATGTTGAACCCGTTCGCGTACCGATCTAACACCATAGTCCGACGCAGCGAGAACCCGAAGTCGTTTCGCGGCGGTTTCTGTCTTTGGATCGCCAACACGCGCGGTTTGGGCAACACGAGCCCGGCGATCGGCGGCAGCGGTAAGTTGCAGTCGTCGAAGTTCGACGTCCTCGACCACCGATGGAAGCCCTGCGATTCCCCGACGGGGCTCAGCGAGAACGGCGGCGTCGCGAACGACGAATTCGTCGTGTCGGTCAGCGAGTCGCCGCTCGGCGACGGCGACGTGATCACCAGGAGGTCGTTGCCGAGGTGCTTGTTGCTGAGGCCGTTCTGCGGAAGGTTCTGGTAAGACATCATTTCGTTCTGGAGCGTGTTCTTCACCAGGTCGTCGTCTTGGCCGTTTTCGCTGGTGACGTTCACGCGGGGCGTCTTCAAGATGCCGCGCTTCGGGGGCTTCGGCGGCACCGGCGGCAGAATTTTGTGGTTGGGGTTGTTCAGGGAGTTGAGGCTGGTTTCGGAACTGTCCGACTGCGTGTAGCCGTCGTGGTGGACGAGGTGGAGGTGGTGATGGTTAGGAATGGATTGTGAATTTGGCATGACTGACGACAGCGGAGAGCCGACGTTGACCTCCAGGTTGGCGAAAAAATCGGCGGTGTAGTCGGCAGTTATGCCCGAAGGTAATTTTTCTTTCTCTTTGCGTCGACGAGTTATCTTCAGCGACTTTCGTACCTAAAACAAAACAAATCATAAATTACTATTATACGAAATAAATTTTAATCAAATTTGATACATCAGTAATAGTGTATGTTATTAAATCACGATCCCAAAATTTAAATTAAAATTCTAAAATAATAATAATAAATGGCTTTTAAAACATGGTCGAAACGATTTATTTAAATTAAATCAATTTAAAATGAATCATAATAGAAGCAATAACGTCATAAAAGGTAGTAAAAAAGGGTGTATCATAATTCATTTCCTCCTTGTCTCCATAAAGCTTTGCCAGTGATGTGTTTTAGGGCAACCATTGCAACTTTCAGTGGTTAATAAGAATTGCAAGGCCGTTCTAGTTGGTATCTTAACCATTTGTCAAGAATTATTCCCAATCAATTTTACTGATAAGTGGTCGATGGTGAAAAATTCTTTGCAGTCCAGTACGATACGTGCCATACATTTTCTTAAAATGTATGTTAGAAAATATGATAATCAACCTAACATTAATTAATAATACATTTTAAATGTATTAGCCACAAAAGTATAACTAAAAACTAATAATAATAAATTGTTTGAAGTATTGTTAAGCCGGTAGCACTGGCTGTGTTCAATACATAATAGTGAGACCAATTTATAAATAAAGTATGATACGTAAGCGTAAAATACCGATTTGAGTCAAACCCAAAAAAAAAATTGGTTCCTTACTAACTTACGTAAATTTACGTAATAATTACATTGCGTAAGTTAACGAAAACATTAACTTACAGAAAATTTTATTTGATTAGGTCTGTATAAATATTGTATGTTGTTGCATATTACAATTCAAGCTAACTATTTAAAAAAATACAATGTTAAGTCATTGATGAAAATAAATTTGAGCGGACGTAAACAGGTAATGACAGATGTTTCGCCCACTGTGGGCTCATCAGATCATCACACACACATACGTTGAAGGTGCGTCAACTCCAAGTCAAAGCTTTTAGCTTAGCATTTGTTATTTAAATATTCAATCATTTCAATGTTTTCAACTAATTTTGAAGAATTCGTAGTTGTCATTTGTTTGGCACTTTGAAATTATTTACCATTTTTTGAATTTACGTAATACACCAGAATCCAATACATTTAGCCATTCTTGTATTTTGACCTTTGGTCAATTTTGACCACGTGGATTTTTTTTGCATCGATCCAACCCTCTTTGGATTTTATGCAGTTTTTCATTTTCTTTGTTCCGATTGCGAATTTCTTGAAAGTCTTTGATAATTATTACATTTGGTATCTTCGATAAGGTTTGCAATTTTACCAGTTTTGATAATTTTAACTTCGCGATTCATGATTTTGACATTTTTGTTTTGTTTTTATTTTTTTTTGCAAATGTAACAGTTTCTGCAATTTCGACATCTTTAACAATATTGACATTTGCCATTCGTTTCATATTTGTGACATTTGCAACTTTTTGTTCTTTTTTTAAATTTTAGTCTTAAAATGTACTCCTAACCCAACCCAATTCAACCAAACCCAACCCAACCCAGCCCAACCCAATACGACCAAACCCAACGAACTCAACCGAAACAACCTAACTCAACCCAACCCAACCCAAAGAAGCACGTTATAAATATTTTTTGTCAACTTTTTACAATGCTGATGTACTTTACATTTCAAAATGGAACATATTTTGCATTTCAGACAATTTTTACATTTGATGTCGACGATTCTTGCATTGTTCAACTATTTTACCAATTTTAGTAATTTTTAATATTGAGTTTATAATTTCACATTTCTGCTTTCATTACAAATGTTCAATAAATTTGATACTCCAATCAAATTTAACTTTTTTTCAAATCTTTCGAAAACCTAAAGTTTCTGATCAAGAACCCAATATAACTTGCGTTAAATATCGTTCTAGCAAAAGGGTGGGGGGATTTTCGAATAAACCGTCAAATTATGAGGCCTTAGCCAAATCGTTGGGTTGGGTTGGTTCTTATTTTTATTCAAAATTTTTCAATTAATCTAAAATTTCTGATCAGGAACCCATTTTGACCCCAATTTTGACTTTATGTTTAACGATTTTGTCATTTTTGTTTTTTTTTCTATTTTCTTCCCACAAATTTAATTTTTTCTGTAACCTTTCCGACGCATGCCAAAATTTTTTACAATATTGACATTTGTGGTTCGTTTCACATCAGTGGCATATATAAGTTTTTTTAATTTCGACCTTTCCGACGCATGCCAACATTTTTTACAATATTGACATTTGTCGTTCGTTTCACATTAGTGGCATATATAAGTTTTTTAATTATTTTCAATTTTGAATTTTTGTCATTAGTTTCACATGTGGCACTAGTAAATGTTTTTGAATTATGTTTTGTGTTGAATTTCAATCTTAAAATCTACATCCAACCCAACCTAATTCAACACAACCCAACCCAAAACGCAACGAATACTTTAGACCATTTTTGCATGTTTTTTTTGTCAATTTTTGACAATGCTGGTATACTTTGCAATTTTTACTTTTGGTGTCAATAATTTTTTGTTCCAATGTTTTACTAATTTTAGTTTTCCACAAATTTTACATTCTAATTAAATTTTACCTTTTCTTTTACTAATTTTTTTGATTAACGACAACTTTCTGATCAGGAACTCAATATATACTGTCCTAAAAAACTCACTGTAGTGACAACAAATAATGGAACGTTTATATGCCCCCCCAAACCGACTATTTTAATCGTTAAAGTTAAATTATGAGGCCTTAATCAGCTCGTTGGGTTGGGTTGAGTTGGGTTTGGTTGGGTTGGCAGTCGTTACCGCGAATTCTTACTTTTCATATTTCCTCGAAATTTTTCTTATAGTAATTTTCTCGACACCTACCACCTACTATTAGATGTTCGAGTTTTATTCAAAATATTTCAATTAATGACCAGCTACAAACGTTTTTTGTTGACGTTGAAATAATGGAGCTGGGGAAATATTTGTCCACCACTTACTAAAATTTAATTTTAATTAGTAGATTATAATTTTTAACCTTAACCTGTAATCGATTATTAGGTGTGGTGCCAATTTTATTCCTTCCAGTTTCAATTAATATAATTATTTTTACAATTTCAATTAAATCAACGAAATTTAGCACCGTTAACGATTGCTTCAAAATATTTTTTTAAATAAATATCAATTCTCGTCTAACCAACGATTATTTGACACAACTGCAGTACATAACCCAACCTCTCAACAGCCAAATAATTTTGACGATTAAATTTCTAAACAATTATAATAAATGTGGCGATTATTTTATCACTTCATTCATCAGAACCATATATCGTACGAGCATTTTTAATGTCGATTTTTTTTATTTGTAATTGACCCAATGAGATTTTAATTCAACTTTAATTCTGATAAATTTCCTGGGACAGTTTTTAGAAACGACATTTGGTCAACAAACAAACAAATCAACAATGGAGAATGTGATAACGTACGAAGAATCGAGTTGACGTCGAATTAGAATTTAAGTTTAAGTTTTAATTGACAACACTCAGAATCGGATTGACCTCGACTCGACTTGCAAATAATTAAATTAAATGGTTTTGTGTGTATTTTATATGAGATTGAATTTTGAACAACATAAACGTATCTTGATATGTGCGTATAAACATAAAAAATACAACGTAGAAGAATTTATTAATTGATTCCGATTCAAATAACCTTGACGAATCGCTAATTATGCAAGTAAACCACCGGCTATTTCTTAATAGGCCAGAAATCCTGCAGATCTTCGCAAGCCTTACCCGATCGATTTTGTGTGGTCTACATCGTTGAAATTAATTTCAATTACACAATCCCACGTGAACGATTCGCTATGTCATTAAAATTTTTATTGGTCGTAAAACGCGAAACGGGATAACGTATGCAATAATTGCAATAATGAAAAATTATTTGATCCTCTCTCTCTCTCTCCTAACATTCGCGGAATTTCATCCACTCGAAAAATATCACGAAACACTTTGTTAAAAATGTCGTAATAACTTAATAACATATTTTTTTTTGTCAAGCTGGTCGCCGAAATTTGACGCCAGTTTAAATTCAATTTACGTACCGAATCAATTAAGGACGCTTAATCCTGGAGATTAAATAAACTCGTATCGCGATTTTTATCGTTTAGTGCATTCCGAGATAATTGCTTTTTATTGTTGTCACTGCACGGTTGACAACAATAAAGGACAAGGCTGCCTCGCGTTCAGCGCTCACACGGGCTTAGTTCCAATGGCTCGAGTTACAGGTTGTGTAATTACACAAAGCGTATCGACGTAAGTGCGTTGGACGGCTTAAAAATAATATTATAATGCGAGACAACTATCGGATTCAGCGCACGCTTGAAGTCGTTTACGTCCAAAGCTGTGTAATTGTACCTTAAGCCCAGATAAAAATGCAGATACCTGTGAGATTAGACGGGATTATTGATAATAGCGTTTATGATCATACGTTACTGGCTGACAATCAGGATATTTGTGTTGGTAAGTCGTGGTGTATACCCTGTATTAATAAAAGTATTTTCGGGTTATATGAGTCAACGATCATCTACGACTTTTATTTAGATTTTTTTTGTAGGCTTTAACGAGGCACTTTAAGTTATACGTTTAAATCTAGACATGCAAACTGGAGAAGCCCCCCCCCCTCCAGCTTTACATTTTTGATTTTGTAAGTAATTCATCCACAAAATTACAAGCAATCTTCATTTGGCAAGAAAATTTAATTTATTCAACATCTTTTGAAATCTTCCACTTATCATCTCCATTTATTTCTCCTTTCACTTTTCATTTCCATATACTTACATCCTAACCTCCCTCTCTCATATTTAATTTACAACTTATACAACTAGTCCCTTAATATTTGTTCCCATCGATTAAACCAATACCTAATTTCCACATCTAGTGCCATCCAATTGTTAACAAAGTTTGTGCCCATTTCCCATACAGCTTCCGTCATAGATTTCTTGACGAATTAATAGATATCTTTGTCGTATTTCCAACCACGCAAATACAATACCCCACCCCGCCACCGATATTTTACTTCGTTATGGATACGAATAAAAAATGTTTCAAAATCTCTCTACGTTTTGCATCCCCTGATTCTTCCACTAATTCCAACAAAATACACATAAAACAGGTCAAAATTTCCTTCATTACTCAACCCATGATCATAACAATGGCCACCACATAGCTATAGTAAACAACATTCACCACGAAAACAAAATTTCAGTGAATGCATGAGGCGATGACAGCTGCATCGCTTTCTTTGAGTTTATCAGACCACCACAAATACATCTACTGAAAATGGGTTGAGTTATGAAGTTATGAGTGACAAAGAGTTTGTGCGAGTATTAGCGTCAATGCTCGCAGAAAAAATATTTGTCATTGATACACCTTCAGTGGATGTATGCATGGTTGTTTGATGAGGTCATACAAAGCGAAACAACTGCCATCATTTTAACACATTCGCTAAAATTTATTTTCAACACGGTTTGAGTGCTGACAGTTGCGAAGTACTTGCAAAGTTTGTCCAGTACCGGCTTAGTCGGTCAATGTAGACCACTGCAATTGCATAACAGCAGAGTGTAGGGATATTGACACAAACGATTTGACATTCACGCCATTTTAACTCCCCGATATATTTCCTTCCTTCGGCTCTAATACTGATCATTGTCATTCCTACTTCTTTAAAAACGATTGCCCAACCCAGCCCAACCCAACCTAACCCAACCCAACCCAACCCAACCAAACCTAACTTATCCCAACTCACCATTTTCATAATTTTCAACCCACCCATGATTTTCATAAAAATCGAAAAACAGATTATCTACTTCTTGGGCGGGTATCACCCCCCCGCCAATCGCTGCTGCGGTCGCATTAAACTTCAATTAATTTAACTTTTTTTACTTATATTTCCTTTTAATTGTGTTTTGTTGTGCTTCGTTGGGATATTTTCTTTGGATCATTTCTTACTTTGTTTAGAAGCAGTTTTAATTTGGATTCACATCCCTAGACTATCTGATAATTTAGACTTTACTTGTTTTTTGAATTTTTTGAAAATACTGTTATTTTTGACATCTGTTTCAGATAAAATATTTCACTAATTTTTGCATATTTCAGTTTTTGTGTTGTTTTAACAAGGTTCGACAATTTTAATAATTTGTAAATTTAAGGCAAATTTATTTTTTTTGTCTTTTTTGCATTTTTTTACATTTTTCACCTTTGTCAATTTTTAACACTTTTTGAAAACGTTTTAATTAATTTTGACTGTTTTGCATTATTTAAATTGTAAATTGTAATTTTTTTATATATCTTTTTATTACTTGTTGAAAATGTCATCTGAATCAATTATAACTTTTTGCATTTTTTCTAACACGTTGCCAGTGTATGGTTGCAATTTTGATAAATCATCGCAAGTTTGTTATTTTTGATGTTTTTCAAAACAATTGCGTGTGATTTTTATTTATTCTTAAATATGAGTTTTTTTTTATTCCTTTCTGGCAATGTTGACTATTTTCAGGTATTTTCGTTCATTTTCAAGTTTGCAAATTTAATTCGTTCGCTAGCTTAGACAGTTTTGATAATTTTGAAAAATTTTCGTTAATGATACTTTTAACAGTTTTATAAACTTTGATGTATTTGGAAGGTTTTTGCATTTTTTAAAGCAGCGAAATTTTTGACGGTTTGGATTTTTGTTTTTTTAATTATAACATTTTGAAGTATCAGGGAAGCAGGTAGAGAAGGAGTTGGTGGAGCGGTGGTCACAGGTGGAAGCGCAGGAGAGAGAAGGGAAGATAGCGACCGAGATACCTAGGTAGGGCAAGACGGCAGAAGAGGAGAAGCTAGTGGCGAGGTTCAGGTGCAGAAATGACGAGAGGAAGAACAGGTATTGGATGGGAGATGAATACAAGAGATGCATAGATTGTGAAAGAGGTTTAGATGAATGGAGGCACTGGTGGGAGGAGTGCGATGAAATGGGATAGAGCAGGGAGGAGGTGGAGAGGGGTAGAAATTGTAGGTGGACGTTAGGAGAGAAGGGTGAGGGAGCGGAGCTGCTAGGGGAGTTAAAGGGGAGGAGGGAAGAGGGTAGGAGAAGGAGAGAGGCAGAAAGAAAGTCTATTATGTTGCATATGAGGTTACCAGGAGGTAGCGCGAGAGAAAGATGTGAGAGGCCAGGAAGGAGAGGCGACAAACGACAAGGAGGAAGGATGATATTTTAATTGAGTTGTTTGGAAATGTGTAGCGAGTTCCTTTATTATTTTAATTATTGTTATGGAATTATGGGATGCCAAATGAAGGTTTATTTATTATAAGTGATATCATTTAACAGGTGCGACAATTTTAATAATGTTTAAATTTAAGGCATATTTTTTCCATTTTTTTGTGTTTTTTACATTTTATCACTTCAGTGAATTTTTGACAGTGTTGACAACTATTTTAGTTCTCTTCACATTCCCACTATATTTGTTTTTTTGTTGTTTTTAATTCCATGGAATTTATAACATTGGATTCGACGCTGCTCAACACTATCTCATATCCCTCGATACTACAACTACGACTACAACTTCTGGAATAGATTCTGATATACAAAATTATTGCCCAACACTGCGGCATTGTTTATTTCGGTGAATTGGTTTGTCCAATGGCGTGTCTGCCATTTATAAACGAAGTTCTGACAAAAATGCTTCAAAAAATTAGTAGGCTACTAGACTGATATCTGTCAAATTTCATTTGTTTTTGTCCCGCATCATAAATACACTCGTTTCGGTCCCTGGATTGTTAACTTTGTTTCGATCTCTTAAAATTTCTATTTTTGCAATTTTTTCCACGTTCTACGATGTTATTTTGCATTTTACATCGTTTGGTCTATAATAGTTATTGGCAATGAACATCAACATTGTCAGAAAGGTATACCTAAAAAGTCAAAGTACCGGATACAGACTAAGCCATACGCGAACAGACCACTGCAATTACGTAGCAGCCTGAGTGCGGGAGTATTGACGTCTAGATAGCCTTAATACTCTTTGTCGCTCATGCTTGCATGGCTTGATGTACTACCGCCCGCGGGTGTTTGTGTATGAGATTAGAAAGAGAGAAAGCGGTGTATTTCTGATTTATTTTAATTTTGACATTTTCTTAAAATTTTTTTTTTCATTTCAAACAATTTTTGCGTTCATTAAAGTAGTGAACATTTTGATCGTTCGCATTTAATTTTTTTTTATTTTTTTAACAATTTCGACAATAAAATTTTTTTTAGTTTTTAAATTTTTAAAAATATCACTTGTGATAAATTCTTGCAATCTTGGTAAATCAGATAAATTTTACCACTTTGTAATTATTGAAAATGGTGACTTTTTTATCTATTAAATAAATTTTATTTTTTTAAATTTGAATTGTTATTTTGCATAACACATACTTTTGGTATAATAGTTATTATATTCTTAAAATTTTGTAACAATTTTGATAATTTTTAAAAATTCACATTCGCCATTTGCTAATTTTTCAAATTTATTGGCATCTTGTCATTTTGAAAATGTCGACAGTTTTTCAATTTTAGACATTTTCGTGAATTTTGACAATGTAATTTTAGAATTTTACGTTGTTCAACTGCATATAAATTTTTCTGTCATATTTCTTTTCATTCTTTTGTTTAGTTTTGTATTTCCACGTTCATTTGTTTATTATTTTGCTCAAATTTCGAACATTTTGACAATACTGATATTTTGCACCGTTTTTGTCATTTTTAAATATTTTGACGATTGATATTTCTGAATTTTGTTTTTCTTAAGATCTATCATTTTTGACAATTTTGATAATTTCGACTTTTTAAATTGCAAAATTCTAATTCAACGTTGTTCTTATCTAATGATATTTCCTGTCATTTTTTGAACATATTTGTACATTCCTGGAATATGATTTTTTTCATTTGTTTCAAATTTCAAATTTTTTCACATGTTACAATTTTTTGCAAAACTTGAAAAAATAATTGAAAACATTTTTAAATTAAAAAAATAGAAAATTTGAAATTTTGATTCTTCTTACATTATTTCGCGATTCCTGGAAAAATGTTGATTTTTTACAGTTTTTGGTAATGCTTTGAATTTTGAAAATGTCTTTTAAATATTTTGACGATTGATATTTCTGAATTTTGTTTTTCTTAAGATCTATCAGTTTTGACAATTTTGATAATTTCGACTTTTTAAATTGCAAAATTCTAATTCAAACATTTAGACGTTGATCTTATCTAATGATATTTCCTGTACTTTTTTGAAAATGTCCATATTTGTACATTCCTGGATTTTTTCATTTGTTCCAAATTTCAATTTTTTTCACATGTTACAATTTTTTGCAAAACTTTGAAAAAATAATTGAACAAATTTCTAAAATTAAAAAAAAATTGGAAAAATTGAAAATTTTTAATTTAATTAATTTTCGTATCGAGTTATACATATCTGGGATATTTAAATATTTTGACTTTTGACTGATTGACATTTTTTCATTTTCAAAGTTTTTGCAACTTTGATTTTTACATTTTTTTCATACATCAAATTTTGATTCACCTTACATTATTTCGCGATTCCTGAAAAAATATTGACTTTTACAGTTTTTGGTAATTTTTTGAATTTTCAAAATGTCTATAAATTTTGACATAATATATTTTACATTTTTGAAAACGTTGGCAGTTTTTGGACTGGGAATTTCTTTAAACCAGAATTTTGACAAATTTCGACATAAATTTTTGATTTTAACAATTTTGACAATTTTGCTTCTGTTTGCCATTATAGATCATTTTCATTAATTTTGAATTTCGTACTTTTAATTTTGATACATTGGTTTTTGTTTGCATTTTAGATAATGTTGACGTTTTTGGCATTTGTTAACATAGGTTGTGATGTTAAATTTAAAAAATGCATTAAAGAAAGTTTTGTTTTGTTTAGCCATTTTTTCGATTTTAGAGATTTCCTTCAATTTTGACAATTGACATTTTTTAATTTTTACACTCAACGTTATTCATTTGGTATTTTTGACACTTGCGCGCTAAATGAATGCAGTCGATGTACCTTATCAATGTGTTCCTTCAGGGGATCAACTGTAACGAGATAAAAGCGTCCTTGATTCCTTTATATCATGTAATCAGCACTTGATTTCTATTGTTTATTCTTTACTCAGTGACATATAAACTGAACCACCTATAAGGGGTGGGAATTTTTGGACCAAATTTGGCAGGAATAGTGGACTAGTCCAGGGAAATAGTTGATTAAAATTTGAAACCCAATCATCAAGTAGTCATGGGATTTTTGACGTTTGTGTCATTTTTTAGAGGTGGTGATAGACAAGCAATTATCGAGTCATTTTTTGAATTTGTTCCACTCTTTCGGATCCCGTTCTTTAGTTTAAAGTGTTTCAAGTGTTTAATGATGCCTAGAGGAAGGAGACCTCAAGTTTACCAGCAGTTGAGTGACTTTGACCGAGGGCGGATTGTTGGTTTACGAGAAGTAGGGTTTTCGTTTAGAGAAATCGGCAACCGTTTGGGACGGCACCACTCAAGAATAATGCGTGTTTATCAAGCGTGGTCTGAACATGGGGTTGAACGTCGGAGAAGAGGCACTGGGGCTCAAAGACGAACCAATGAACGTCAAGATCGCCGCTTAAGACTAATGGCCTTGAGAGATCGATTCTCTACAACTAGATCAATAGCTGATCAATGGTTAGGTGAACAAGGTCGTCCGATAGGCTTGCGAACAGTTTATCGTCGAATAAGAACCTTTGGCTTGCTGTCTTACCGACCACATCTTGTGCTACCCCTCACTGCTCAACATCGCCAGGAACGTTTGGCCTGGTGCACGGAAAGACTTCAATGGAACTTGGAGTGGCATTGAGTTGTCTTTAGTGACGAATCGCGGTTTTGTTTAGGAATGCATGATGGTCGGATGACTGTTAGACGAAGACGTGGAGAAAGGCGCAATCCTGATTTTTCGATTGCGAGGCATGTTAACCGAACTGTGGGGTTGATGGTGTGGGGTGCTATTGCTTACGGCAGTAGGTCACCCTTGCTCTTCATTCGGGGCAGTATGACCGCCCGACGCTACATTGACGAAGTGGTAGAACCACATGTCCTTCCATATCTTCGAGGGCTGGAAGACCCACTTTTCCAGCAAGATAATGCACGACCTCACGTAGCAAGGGTTTCTCTTGACTACTTTGAAGAGGCCAATGTTAATCTTTTGCCTTGGCCGCCAAGATCTCGCGATTTGTCGCCCATTGAGCACGTGTAGGATATGATGGGTAGAATATTGAGGAATATACCGAACCCACCCTTGACAATAGAAGCTCTACGGCACGAAGTACAGGCTGCTTGGGATGCCATACCCCAAGAAGGCATTGATCACCTGCTGGAATCAATGCCAAGGCGGGTCAATGAGTATATCAGAAATAGGGGCGGACCAACACATTATTAAAGAAAAATCAAAAAGGTGAAGTGTTTTCTTTATCAAATTTTAATCAATTGTTACCTTAGACTAGTCCAATGTTTCTGCCAAATTTGGTCCAAAAATTCCCACCCCTTCTAGGTGGTGCAGTTTATATGTCACTGAGTATATTTAGATTGATCTATAACACGTGTTCCCGTTGGAAGAAGAATAGAAAAGTTGTTTCTTGTCCCCTATTTCAATTTTCAAAAATAATTTTTTTTAATTATTTAGAAAGTGAGTAATACGATAGTACTTTACCGTCGGATTGACATCGGACTTGTTGATCAGTTTTTTTGTTGATTCAAGTGCACGAGACCAAAACAAAATATAAATACTCTTGTCTCTTGTTTACTAATGACGTATCCATTCCATTCTTACGGATGTGCTGGGAATCGCAGTCGCACAAAATTATACAATTCTTGACGTAGACAAACATTTCCAAAGATCAAAAATTAGAAACTCGTTTATTGCAATCGTTGCGTAAGAATCAATTTGGCAAAAACGTTTCAAACTCGAGCTATTTCGATAACACGGTCCATAGGTTATCTGTTGCAATTAGTTCACAGTTAATCTGTTTACAAACGCATCAAGAATGCACTTTAATGACTTAGATTAGTACAATTAAATTGCGTCCCTTGCAAACTATGTGACATTCGTAGCAAAATTATAAATATAAATATTGTAAATAAATTCCATAATTCACGGCTAACGAGATCGTTTAATAAACACGCTAACGCATTAGCGATCGCCTGCTGTGAAAATTACCAACTTTCTTTCAATCAACGCTCGGTTTTTTAATATCCGGCGCTGTCGACGGGCGCGAGGAAAAATGCGCAAATAGGAAGCGCGAAAAAACACGAACCTCGTCTAATCGGAGCAGTTCCTCGGCCGACATGCTCGCCCTGTCTCGCTTCTGCTTCTCCTTTCTGTCCTTCTTGTCCCGCTTCCTCCGCTCCTTGTCATCCTTATCGATGGCGGCCTTCTTCATGAAGTTAAACATCGTCTTTTATCTGCAACAAGAGCAAACGATGTAAACGAGGCGATAAAGCGAGTTCAAACGGCGACGCGCCACCGCGCGCGCGATGACTAATTGCATCTGGACGAATAAAAATAGCGCCCGCGCGGGTGAAAAAACTTTAAATATGTCGATGTTTGTGTGCGTTGCGATGCGAGTGTGACGATCGACTTGCGGCCTTACATGTGCGCAATGCGCGCACATGGGCTCGGGATGTTGATAAGTTTCTTTGCACAATTTATCGGAAATTAAACAAAATTTGGCTGTTTTTAGACAACCTCGGCGTTTTAAAGATAATAATGAGCTAATCGCTTAAAGAAATCCAGGCAGAGACCAAAATCTCACTTTAAAACTCACGACAACTATGCAACGGACCCATAAACTGATTTATTAATAGTGATTACGGCTTTTCATAGAATAGTGTAAAACGAACAATTATATCAATTGTATCCCGAATCAATAATTAATAGAGAAGGTCTTAAATAAATTGCGAGTTGATGTGGAACGAGGCTAAAAACAAGTTGTTTACGGTACGAATAACTACATAAGTTAATTTACGACAAGTATCCAACGGCCCCATAAAATGATTGTGTCAAAAAAGTATCGTAAATCAAATATAATGAGTAGATACGGTCGTCAATCCTCTTAAATAAATTTCACTTTGGTGTGGAATAAAATACGAAATCGAATAATTAAATCAAAAGCCGGCAGCTGCCCACATATGAAATGATTTATTGATAAAGTGATTTGCGGCTTTTCATAGAAAAGTGTAAAACGACCAATTATATCAAATTTGTATAGTGAATCAAACTTAATTAGTAGATAAGGTCGTCAATCCACTTACCTAATAACATGATTTATTGTTAAAGTGATTTAAAACGTTTCTTAGAATAGTGAAAAACGAACAATTACATCAAATTACAATCGCGAATTAAACATAATTAGTAGATGAGGCTTTAAGTAAATTACGCTTTGTTGTGGAACGGGTCTAACAACACGTTGTTTAAAATACGAAATTAATTTACAATAACTGTGTAACGAACCCATAAAAGGATTCATTGTTAAAGTGATTTACGGCGTTTCTAAGAATGGCGCAAAACGAATAATTTGGCAAAATTTGTATCGTAAATCAAAATGTTTATAGTAGAATCGCCGGACGCAAGTGAATTAAATTGTCAAGCCTTAGTTTAAGATCTGGAATATCGGGATAGATCAGTCGAGGCTGTGCCAATATCACCGAAGAAATTTATCTAAGTCAAATATTGACACACAGAAAAGTTCGTCTTAAAACAAGTAAAGTAAAGTTGTCTTTATTTTCGTATCTACAATTACTTTTGTGCCAATTTCTGTGTTTTTACTTTGTTTCTATTTATATTTGTTTCATATTTATTTATTTTGCATATTGCGTCCTTTTTAATTAGATTATTAGTTTTCTGTTGCAGTTTGTTTGTTTTCGAGAGCTCCATTTTCATTCATATATAATATATTTTTTATTATGCCATTTTTTACAGTTTTGTGACTACGCTTTACTTGTTGAATTTTATTTTCATTCGTTTGGCAGAATTTTTATTTTTTTTCGATTGTTTCCTGTCATTATAGTTTACATTCGTCGTTTTAACAAAACCAATTCGTGTGAAAAAAACCTTAGTCGCTATAGTCACTGCTTTAAAACGGCATTAGAGTTTATCGTCTTTATCGTTATGCCCCCCCCCCCCAAGTGATTGTAACGCACCCGACGTTTAGAAAGCTACACCAATTTGCACTTCCTTTGCACCCACGTCATAATTTTTTTTACAAATGGTTGGATTCATCCACCTTTCCCTGACTTTTATGACTTGCGCGTACCAGTAGTAGAAAAGTAAATGAATTATGTTTTAATTGTAAGTTTCCAAAAAAGTAAAAATCGCGAAATTTACATATAAAAAAATCACAATTGTCTAATGTGTAAAAATGATAAATTTCTAACAGCACTAGGCACAAAGCTAAAATTCCAAAAACTGCAAACATTATAAAAATGCCATCAGTCTACATAAAAATCGCAAAATGTAAAAACTAGTCTATATCTGATAACTATTGTCGAAAATATAAAAAATGACTAAAATAAAAATTCGCTCTTGAACATAGGTCATACATAAAATGATCACACACACGAATCAAAGTGTGGATAGGCTTAGTTTCGTCCAAGCGGAGACGATAGCATAGCAGCAGTCTTCCGAGGAGCGAAACAAAAAAATATCAGAAAACAAATCTTGGAACAACGAAAATCTCGTAACACAATCCCCAATAGAAGGTCGACAATCCACTTAAATAAAGTGCGCGTCGAATAGCTAAATCAATGATTTACGACTTTTCATAGAAAAGTGCAAAACGAGCAATTATAACAAATTTGTATTACGAATCAAACATAATCAGTAGATAACTTAGATAACTCTTATATAAAATCCGCTTCCACACCTGTGGAACGAGCCTATAAACAAGTTGTTTAAACTGAGCAATTACTCATCATCGATTTACGACAACTGTACAACAGCCCTTAAAATAATTCATTGTTAAAGTGATTGCAGGGGTGCCCCCCCCCCCACACATTGATTGTAACGCAACTGACGACGTTTAGAAATATACTACAAATTGCATATCCTTACCCACGCAGTAGATTCCTTACAAATGGTTTAATCATCCATTTTTCCCTGACTTTTATGACTTGCGCATAACAGTAGAAAAATAAATGAATTACGTAAATTACGTTTGCTTTGTAAGTTCACAAGTTCCCAAAAACGTTAAAATCGCCAAATGTACATAAAAATCTTGAAGAATTTGATAATCACGTAAAATATAAAAAAAATTCCAATTGCCTAATTGATAAAAAATGACAAAATGTCACCAGTCTACATAAAAAATGGTAAAATGTAAAAAAATAATTGTTAAAAATATTCATCACAACTAAAATACAAATGTAAAATAAAATTTTAAAAAAATCTGAACATTTTGAAAGTTTTCGCTGCAAAACTGCGATAAACATTAAAAAAAAGATTGAAATTATAAATAACTAACGCCAGAAATTGTAAAATTGTTTGCGAAAAATTGACCAAAATAAAAAAAATCGCGAAATCCAAAATTGAACAAAAACCAGAATTGTCTAATTTGCAAAATTTGCAAATTTCAAAACCATCTGAAGTAAATCAAAACGCAAAACGAACAAATCTAAGTAAATAAACTGTACTTTGGTGTGGATTGAGCCTCAACAATAACGTTTCGGTATTAACAGTTACTGACGCAACTGCGATTCTACAAAATCGGAGGAATTTACGACGTTTCTTAGCGTATTGCAAAACAAACAATTATGGAGCCAAGTTACAATCGTAAATCAATCCGTTTCTATAGTGGCTGACGAACGTATGTCATAAAACGATAAGTTCACATAAATCTAGGCTTATTTTCGCTCGAAAATGCGGATAGGACAAAGTACTCAATCCGATAGCAAGTGAAGTCGTTTGACAAGTGAAACAAAAGAAAATAATATCAAAAAAGGAACCTTGGAAAAAATTCTGCCACAACAAAAAATAAAGGAACACAATCCCCAAAAATATGAAAATATAAATATGACACATAAGTGCAGAATAAATCATATAATTAGAAGATAAAGATATCGATCCATGTAAATAAATAGTGCGTTAGCGTGGAGTGAGCCTCAATTCAACCACGCGATTTTTTACCTATTCAACAATTTGCTAAAAACTGACATTTTAATATTAACACTATTCTAAAGTATACATAACAATAACACTACGCTAACACACGATATGAGTGATTTACGTCGTTTCTTAGAAAATTACAAATGAACAGTTATTGTGTTTCGTTACGACCATATCTCAACTTGTTCCTATTGTACTCCCCGGACGTATGTAAGTCATAAAACGTCGTGGCTTCGTTCAAGGAGGCTCAACCCAAGAATATTCTATCGAGCTACTCGGCCAACTACACTCGTAAAAATATTGAATTCGACCTTACCAAGATTCATGTGACGGGCATAGTGATAGGAGAATATCACCGAAGATATCCAACCACAGTGAATTGCTAGTTTACCTAAAATAAAGCTAAACGAACAATTTGTTAAGACAGTTTCGTAAATCAATGGATTTCTATTGTAGTCGACCTACTCAATCTGAAACCTCCCAATTGAGTGAACGAGCGGACTAACGAATATAAAGAAAAAATACGACGTCAACGAGCCATTAATCGGCAAGAAGTGAGAAAAAATCTTCTAAGTTTAAGTTCGACTACAAAGTCAAATACAGGCACTTAAAAAGCACAATCCATAAAAATGTGAATAATTGTATAAATACAAATAAAACAATTAGAAAATAAGCAAAACGAATAATTCAACCAAAAGAGATTTACGACGTTTCTTAGAGTAATGTCAACGAACAATTAGTTTATTAAGATATGATCGTAAATGTGTGTCTCGACGCTGTGTGCAGATCGTAGCACACAAGACGACTTAACTCGAGAACGTCCAATCTAATATAGGTTATAATGACACCTAACTATGCAGGCAACGAGAGGCACTCAACGAGATGAACGCACAGTCCAATAACTTATAAAGGGTTTATCCTTATAATTTTTTTAACGATTAGAACGATCCTATAAAAATAGAGTGATTTACGGCGTTTCTTAGAAATTTTTTAATTCAACAACAGAATCATATTAAGTAAGGGATCGGGACCACAAAAAATTGAATTGAGACCCACAGAGAGGTTGGACTTCAATCTTAAGGTCTAAAATTTGTATATAAGTCAATGTGGAATGTTTTATAATAAAGGACATTTGTTTGTCATCGTTTAAAATTGTATTTGAACTAGTCGATGTGTTGTGACAATAGCAGTTAGAACAGCCCCTCTTGAACAATGTAATTTGATATAACATATAAGCGAAAATTAAGATAAAATAACTATAATCACTATAATTGTACACGTTTTGCGCCCAATGACGTATAACTGGTATAACGTTTGACTTAAACTTTATTTATAGCAAATAAAATTGCTCGTACTTTCTTTCGGCTCGTGACTCGAACCAGTCGAACCATAACGATATTTAAATCCACATTAACTACTCTTATATTCCATATTATCCTTGGCTAGATTCTCACAAGAAAGCTATTAAAACGCCACAAACAGATGACAGCGGAGCAAGAAGTTCTCAAAAAACAAATATTTGGCCGGGACTTCGTGATCGCGATCCAAACGCACACATGACTCATCCGATTCCGACATATGGCGCAGCACTTCCAACGAACGAAACGGAAATACAACCGAACTCAATTAACGGCCCGTTTAGTCGCCAATATAGACCCCGCTTCCTGTAATCTATAGCCGACGCATCATCAACACGATTTGGTGCCATCGCTGCTTCATCTGAAAATACGACGTTAAAACCGCCCCTGGCGGTTTGCAAATTACCGCAGAAATATCCCAGTTGGTCAAGAAGGATTTGATGGACGTAGAGCCGAATCGAAGAAATCCTTGCGGTAATTACCGCAAGGCCATTGGCACGTCGGGCGCTTGTCACCGCGAATTTCTCAAGTCGGAAGTTGCACAGGAAATGGTTTTGTTATCTCGGCCGCTTTCTACGTAATTTATATGCGTTTAAATCAATTTTGACGAAGCGAGACGTTTATGCGAACAAAAAAAACGTGTCAATGTAGAAATCACTTAGATTTAATTTAGAGGTTGTTTTAATTGTTTATAATAATACAAGATTTTTTTTCTATTTTAAGCACAAGAACGTTTCCAAGTAAAATAGTTTCAAGTACATAGTTCATTGGGGTAGGTACATTTTTATAGTCTGCGTGTGAGGTTGGTAACCCAGCTATGTCAATGCGAAATGTCCGCACATGTGATGCGATATTGCTGGCATTTTTCAAAAATTAAAAATCGCAAATTCAAAAAAATAATATTATTAATACCTAATATTGTTTTCAAGAGGATGTAATTTTTGAGAATTTCGTCAAAATCTGTAAGGCCAGGTATATTTAATTTCTAACTATACTGATTTGACCTGAAGTGACAAATAGTTCGTTTGCAATATGGCGGGGCAGCTTGTTGGGTATCTTGTGTGTGAGTCGGTGTCCCATCTATGCCAATGCAAAATTTATGTACCGACATTAACCAAATTACATGACAGCGATGGTGACATTACTAACCCAGCTATGTCACATCAAACTTTCAAATTAATCAGTGCATCCGTTTCTCAAATGTAAATCTGTCATTTTCTATCAAATTGACACCCACCTCTTTAATAAACGATAGGTGACGTCTCAAACACACCCATGCAATTACAATTGCGTGAACTGTGAGTCAATTTAGTTCAAAATGATAATGATGTTCAAAGTCGGTGTCACAGGTATGTTAATGCAAACAATAAAAAAACTAGTTCGAGTTTAAAATGTAGGGGAGGTAGGTGTCCCAGCTATGACAATGCAAAATATCAATGCAATCACAACGCACTTTTATAAGACATGGCAGGTATGTTGTTTCAGGATAGTTGATAGCATGTTTTTTTTTGCATTGTGTGTGCATTGAGGATCCAACCAACAACAATGTAGAATGTCGGTGCAAATCACTGAATACGATTCGAATGCCACAATTTTTATTCCAAAGTGTGTAACACATTTTGCATCGATGTGTGTGACGTTCGTGTCCCAGCTATGTTATTGCAAGTTCAGCGTGCATCCGGTTCTGACATTTCGTTTCAAACAAATATTGCTGACTATTGTGCTCGTTACTATTTTATTTCAAGTTATCACCTTTATAGGCGAATGTGTAGTCTCTCTCACAGCTATGTCGATGCAAAGTTTCAGTTTAATCTGTTTATAAGATTTGTTGTTTCAAGATTTCTGCCACATTTCCACGTTCTCGTAGTTTCTGCCTGATTGAGTAAAAGACAAAGAGAGAGTCTGACTGATCATAAATTTAGTTGGGTTGGGTTGGGTTGGGTTAGCCACCCCAGCTATGTCTATGCAAACTTTCAGCGAATACAAAATCGTATGAATTTAAGACAAAAGAACGTTTTTGACATTAAAACCGAATAAAATCCTTAATTTTTAATTAAAAATATTTCATTATCAAAAATTACCGATTACAAAAAAATACAAAATTGTAGTAATTTTAGTCACTCGTAAAAATTTTAAGCAGATTTTATACGAAATTGCAAAATTTTGTAAACAAGTTTCAAGGGTAAAAGATGGGATCAAGATGGACCGGAAAGAAGATCTATCTAAACTAGGTAAACTAAGTTTTTATGAAAGTCCGTTTGTGGTAGTTTTCAATGCGCAAAGTCCGTGTTCCATCTATGTCAATGCAAAATTCCAGCTTAAACGGGGCACGTATTCCCGAGATAGATCGCCGCCAATTTGTTTCAAGATGACGGACATTTTCTCATAGCCCATGTGCTAAGCCCTTGTTCCAGCTATGCCAATGCAAAATTGCAGCTAAAACAAAGCGCGCATTCCGAAAATAGAATGTTGCCATTATATTTTCAAGATGGTGGACATAATTCGAGTTTTGAAAATGATTTTGTATGTGCGTCAATATTTTTCGATTGTAGTGGAATTGTTTTTGAAAATTTTTATTTTGTCAATTTTAACACTTTTTCGTTTTTTGACAATATTTTATTTTCGCACTTTTTAAGTCGTTTTTGGATTTTGCATTAAAAAAATTGTCATTTTTGAGTATGTATTTGAATTTTTTCCATTTATACGTTTTTTCATTTTTAATCTTTTGGTACTTTAAAAAACATTTTTTGCTTTATTTAGAATTGCAAAATTATGTTAAAAATCATTTGATTGACCGTCATTGATGTGACAATTTACTACTAAATTTAACACGTCATAATACTTGATAAAAATGCCAAGAAAAGAACGTTTTTTTCCCAAAGCGTTGACAAAATCACAAAACTTCCACGGACACAAGTCTAACTAAGTCGGTGCTGTCAAGACTTAAAACTATTTCGCAGCCGTCGGCGCTAAAGACCGATTTATTGGAAACTATGATTTTCAATAAATTTTCACTTTAAACATTTTCAGCAATTTTTTGCATTGTGCAATGTCCAGAAGGTTCACAATTTTGGTAATTTCGTAATTAATTTTTTTGGATTGTAAAGAATTTGGCAATTCTGATAAACGTTTTTGTTATTATCGACAATTTTTACTTGATTGGCATGTTTTATATTTCGGTAATTTTTAAACATTTACTATATGTCGATTTTTACTTTTTTGGGGAATTTTTTATAATTTCATAATTTTTTTTTATTCGTAGAATTTTTGCGTTTTAGGATGCTGCGGTATTTTTGATAATTTTAACATTTTTTGAATTTTTGGGCACTTGCGATTTTTACGTTTTCTTTTACAATTTTTATAATTTTGATAAATATAAGCAAATTAATTTTTTACATTTTCGTTTTTGGCATGATTTGTATTTCCCCAACTTTATAACTTTAGCATTTTCAAGAATTTTGACCATTTTTGACAATATTCGTAAATTTTACATTTTTCATTCTATATCAATATTTTTGAGAATTTTTACAATTGGGACAATTTTGGAAATTTTCGATCTCTCCTTTTTTGATAAATTTTACAATTTTATAAATATTGGCAATTTAGTGATTCTTGTCATCTACGATTGTTAGATTTTTAATTTTATCATCTTTTTTGGGATTTTTCACTCGATTACAGTTTCTTCAATTTTCTCATTTTGGCGGAATTGGCAATTTTAGTTATTTTTTGAAATATTCTCCAATGTTCGGATTTTTCCATCTTAGACGCTGTTCCGGCAGGTTTTAACATTTCATCCGTATTTTCCCAATTTTATCATTTTTACAGCTTTGATAATAATGGAAATTATTTTTTTTACTGTTTTTGCAATTTTTTTTTTTTATAATTTTGATAAATATTGGCAACTTGTTTTTTTATAGTTTGGATATTTTTTACTGTTTTGGCATGTTTTGTATTTCTCCAACTTTATGACTATAGTGTACAATTTTGACAATATTTGCATTTTAGACAATTTGGTAATTTTTACAATTTGCAATTGGGACAATTTTGAAAATTTCGATCATTTTTTGACAACTTTTATGACTATTTTGTTAAATATTGGCAACCTTTGTATCAAAGAAAGCAATTTGCGTTTTGAAGAATGAAAGAGAAAATGAAAAATATTAACTTTTTGGCATTAAAGTTTCCAGCTTAAAAGTATTTAATCACAAATTTCCAAATATGAAACTACTTAAACGTCAATCCTATCTATCCTCAATGGTCTTGTTCTTGTCGTTGTTGAATGTAAATGGTCGTTGTTTGCCTTCATCCAACAGTTCGCATTCGGAGAATTTGTTCATCTTTAACTGGATTTTTCTAAAATTTCGTTTTCGCACTTTGCTGAATTTCTTCAATCAGAAATCTTCCGCTCTCAAGAATGTCTTTATTGTACTGTAATCATTAGGTCCAAAATATTACTATTATATGTATATGATATACATATAATAACGGAGCGTTAAGGTGCAAGAAGATGCACTTAATGTATAATTAAAGATAATAATAATGATAATTAAAAATATACAATCAGTGACAGAGCACAAGATAAGAATAAATATTATCGTGAGTGATAGTCCATAAATAAACACATTAGTTTGATTAAAAACAAAACCATATCACAATTATGGTTAGCCATAGAGAACAGCTGTAAAGCTTGCCCATCCATTGAACACAATGTCAGTAATTAAAGAAAATAGGCTCAAACAATTAGAGACCAACCCCAATCCAGCCCAACCCAATACAGTAATCCTGGTGTAAGGGAACTTGTAATATCTTTGGTGGTCTGATGATCTCAGAAAGGCGAAATGGTTAGTCACAACCCACTACTGCAGTTGGGTCGGGTTGACTCGGGTTGGTGATCACAATAAAACGATAATAGTGCTCTACAATGTTCATCTAAATCACCAACGCACAACGAACAAAAACTGGTTCAATTAATTGTGGCGAGTCGAGTAGTGAGGGCCCCCACTGTGTGGTATGGGGGTCGGCTGATCATTTAGTCAGAATCGAGTAGCGAGCTATGAGTCTTGTGCCTCCGGTAACAGACGCAGTTATCGGGGAGCCCGGACCTGTTCCCAGTGTAATGGGTGTAGAGTGGTTCTGGAACCGTATGCCCAGAAGGCAAGGTATGCTAATATCCAAAGTTGCCTTTCTGTTAATGAATGGGTACAGGACTGCCGTGCGCCACTGATGCTTTCTAGCGGAGATGATATCGAAACAACTGTTACGGTTGTGTTTTATTTAAGACATTTAGGTGCATTATTCCATAGTAAAGGTTACATATTTTACGCGTATTTGCTTATAATAGGGATGAGAATATTTATGAAAACGTTGTAGAGGTTTATTGCTTTCCCCCATACCACACTAGCCCTAGCGGTGGGGTTGTTTACGGGAAGGACACACTCGTCATCGTGTCGTCAACATTACCAGTTTCGCTCTCACAGTGGCGTGTGGGCGCACGGCGAGGGTTGGCGCAGTAGTTGCGTTGTTATTGTGATATTTGTGTTATGGTCATTGGTGTGAACAATGACTAGTATTGTTCGTTGGTTATCGAGATGCATTAATGACAACTGCTTTGAGTTCGTTACAGTTGCGGGAGTGATTGCCAGTGGAGTTGTGCAGACCGAATGCAGTGGTGTTGCTGTTGATGCTGTGTTGCTGTTGTTGCTGTTGCCGTTGTTACGGCTGTTGTTGTTGTGGTTGTTGTTGCGAGATGCAACTGGGTTCCCGGTGAAAGGTTATCTATTAGCTAGCTATCTACCTGTGTCATGGAATGCGGAGGTGATGCATTCCTGTCAGCGTTGCGAAGCGGGATCGCACTGGGGCACATTGACACAATTCGAGGAATTGTTGGTACGCGGGCTGTCTGCTGACGGCCTGTGTGCGCAGGCATGCAAATGCAACCAATCTAGCGGTACTTAAGCACGCAGGTAACGGCGTGATCGCTTGACCTGGACGCAAGTCCAGTGGTCCATTGTATCTGTTCTGGTCAGATAATGGGCGCGGGCACGCAAGTGCATCGTACGTGACTCGACTATCTGGTTGACTATGTCTATTAACTATTCTCTTTGACGCTACGAACTAACGTTAGGTGTATACGAAGATCACCGCTGGAGGAGCAATGGAGAGACGGATAAAGAAGGTTTAGGCACGATCCGAAGAGTGCTCAAGCAAGGGTGCTGGAGCACCCGGTATGTTAATGCTAATTATGGTCGGTATTCATAATCACTAATTACTGTTTGTCTTTCATGTTGCTTGCCGTATTATTTGGTTACCCGAATGCACGCCCATGTGAGAGCATCATCTGTCGGTCCGTGGGCATCATTCGAGAGGAGTTTGGTAACGTTAACATATACTTCCTCCTAACACAACGATAAACGATGAGTTGACAATAGTTCTGCTGCTGATTCTTAATATTAACCAAGTAATCTAGAAAGCGCCTATCAACAGTTTATAACTTTGATGGGTTGGGTTTGGTTGTGTTATAGCAAAGACTACATTTTAAGCCTTTAAATGGTAAAATAAATGCAATGTAAAACCTCCCGAAGGGCGAATCGATACGACAGACGCAAAACTGTCGTTTTTGTCACGCAGATGTAAAAAGAGAACGTAAAACGATCGCAGCTCCCCTCGCACCCGGTGCGTGCCGTTTGTTCCGAGCAATCGGCGTCACTTAATCTAGCCGGCACCTTGTACGCCTCAATTATCTCGTACCCGCTATCTCCAAGTGCCCCATTATCTCCAATAACACAATTTCATTCGCACACATCAAAGTCGCGGCGATAAGCATCTCTCAACCTACAATTTCAATGCGCCGGTCGCCGCAGTTGTTTGCAAAGTGCTCGACGTGACGAAAGCGACTGATTTGCTGTCCGCGGGCGTTTTTCGCTGCAGCTCGGATCCTTTCACTTCGTGGAACCGCGCCGCGGCGATTAATCATCGATAGAATTTCGATATCGAGCCGCCGCGCGAACCGGCGAACGTGGAGCAAAAAACCATATGCACCGTTCAAGGTCGCCGGTAATGTAGACGAACGGCTATTTTTCATGACATCATCGTTCGAGGTGTGTTTGTCGGCCGCGAGGCGAATCGAAGACGTTGGAATTGTTCGTTCGCTGGCGAGCCTTCGAATCGGAAAAATAGGAATAAAATTTAACCTTAAATAATAAGTTGCGGCAATATCACACGTGATAAGAAAAAATAGCACACAAAGATCTGAATATAAAATATTAAAACTAAGAACGAAATTAATGGAAAAAAGTAAGAAGATGGTTTCGCTCTCTTTTTGACCTCATCAGCCACCAGCATACATGTATCCGCTGATGGCACATCGAGTCATGCGAGTTTGTCTGAGACGGACACCTGTAAAATTAATTCGACAGGATCCAAAATTTCGGATTTCCAAAAAAATAGATTTAGAAAAAATCTCCAAAGCACAAATTGGACTGATAAAAAAAGTGCACATGTGCGATGTACGGCGACTTCGGTTTTGCGTTTATTTCGTTGAGTTAAATTCTATTCTGGTTTATTTCATTCAATTTTCATTGAATCACAATCATTTTGATTGAGTTTAGTTCCCAAAGCTCAACTGACATGGATTAGTTAGAGTCGTATAATGTTGGGCAAGTCCAGAAACAGCGTCATATTATTTAATAATTGTAGCCCAACTGATACAACGATTTCAGTCCACGGTGACGAAATTCTTCAAAGCCCTTAAACGAACTAATAAAGTAATACCAGTCTACTATAAAAATATTTTTGTGCCCGGTCATCACTCCGATCCCCCTCCATATTTGACTGCATCATACGTCGAAGAATGTATTCGTATCTATTGACAATGTGGACATTTTTCTGCTTTGGTTATTTTATTAAAATAGATTATTTCTATTAGGCGCCTCTGCGTAATGGGACCAAACAATGTATTATTATTTCATCCACGGTCGATTAACATTTATTATTTAACAGAATCAATTATATCTATAAACAATCACTTCATGAAGAATTTTATTAATGCAATCACTATCAAGTGTGACATTTTTCTAAACGATTTCCCATTGAAGGTCAACCGCGACCCCCTCTCGCATTTACTCCAGATTTACATTACAATGCATTTATTTGACTGTAGTTACGTAAACACTATTTCGACGAAGTCACATGCAAGCCAATAAGCATGCGTTTAAACTTAAACTAAATAATTTTTTTAACTCTCACTGTGTCATAATGCGATATGTAAAACGTGACATTTGTTGAAGAGTATGTGCTACGTATGACGAGTTTATTGTGAGATCACATGAGCAGGAGTTAACTTCGCAGTCTTGTTAAATGCCAGGCGGAATTCTTTCGTAACCGTATTCGGTGCAAAGTAATTTCTAAAATCTTGGCAACAGATTTTTTATCGTCGTTTCGATATCATCTCCGCTAGAAAGCATCAGTGGCGGACGGCAGTCCTGTAGCCATTCATTGACAGAAAGTTCCACACGTGCACACACATACATTGTAGAAACAATGGCACCACATGAAAATATAAATAGCACCCTTTACAATACAGCGATTACGATACATAGAGTATCGTAATTTCGGGGGCCCGCCAGGTCCCACGTTACATCTAATAGCTATCCTCGAATCGGTCATGTTATCAGCTTTGGACACCTTTACTTACCATTGTTGGATATCATCGCATGCTATTGTATACCTGGAATATTAAGTACTTGACGTACTAGGCGCTCACCAAGTGGAGTTGCAGGTGAACCAGTGGTCGTCAGACCCCATGCCGTGCCCAGGAATCATACGTGGGCTTTGATCGGCAGGAAACTTTGGATATTGCCTTCTGGACATTACGGTTCCAGAATCACTGTAAACCCATTACACTGGGGACAGGTCGGGGCTCCCTGATAACCACGCCTGTTATCGGAGGCACAAGACTCATAGCTGCTACTCGATTCTGACTAAATGATCAACCGACCCCCATACCACACAGTGGGTTTCCTCACTACTCGACTCGCCAGTCACCAAACAGGTGACTCAACCACACAGGTAACGGCGGTGACGGCGTCACAACATTGCATATAACAATAAAACAGGTACCAGATAATAGGTAAATAATATATAGACAACTGTGTCTTACCAACGCCACTGCTCTCTAACATATGCATCGTCCTTTAACACAACTCTCAAAACTGTACGAAGTTGCACACAACATCAAAATTTTCGTCACAACTTCCAATTTTAAAAATGTTGAAATCTGTTAACGACAATCGATACAGAATCGAAATCTCAAAATCTAACTTCCATATATTGAATTTCATGCAGAATTCTTTATCGAGGCAGAAGAAAGAACGTGATTCCTGCTGGTACTACCGATTCTATAGATTGCCGTTACCAGAATTTTGAAATATCCAAAATTGAAAATTTTAAAACTTGGTATAACTTTTTCACGTTTTCAGTCAAATCGTAAAGGAAGGTGGTACTAACGGGTAGTACCACCTTCCTTTACGATTTTATAAAGTCGGGCGTGGGTCGAATATTAAAAACGCTGTAACTTTTCTTAGTTTGGGGTACAAACGAAAATATGAGGTACTAGTACTACAAACTTTATTTTTTTCGCAATCTTTATTTCTCACATTAAACATAATAAATAAACTTAACCCTGCGCTTCTCCTCCTCCCGCCTAAGACCTCGTGCCCCGTTCATGGATCCTCGATTCCGTTCTATTCTGTTAGCTCCCTTCTCCTCGATCTCTCGTTCTGTTCTTGCAACTGTAACAAATTTTACTTTATATTTCTCTCCCTCCTACACATTCCCTCTTCTTTTCTCTTCTCGAACTTTCCCAACAGCTCCACTCCTTTCCATTTCTCTCCAGTCCCGGGACAGCTTCCCTTCCTCTTTGCTCCATACCATTTCCTCGAATTCCTCCCACCAGTGTTTCCATTCATCTCCTTCTCTTCCATATGCTTCGCATCTCTTGTGCTCCTCTCCCATCCAAGACTTGTTCTTTCTCTCATCGTTTCCGCACCGGAGTCTAGCCATTAACCTTTCCTCATCGGCTGTTTTACTGGGCTTCCACCTGATACCACCTTTTGTTCTTTTTAGTTGCCTTATGTGTCCACATTATTTAAAACGGGTTACACATACTATCTAAGCACAATATTTCATAATACCAACCGAGATGAGCGTGTTTACCACACATTCTTATAACTAACCCCAAACAAAATGAAAAAACAGAAAAAAAAAACAAATAAAAAACTAAATGTTGTTTGGTTTAGATTGGGTTGGATCGGGTTGGGTTGACTTGATGAAAAATAAAGGAACAATCAATGAATTAAAAACGAATAATAATATTAAATAAAAATGTTAAAATGTAAACAAAAAAAAAACGAAAAAAGAAAACTGAATTAAAATCAAATTGGTTTTGTAATTAACAATTGTTTAAAAAATGTTGACTTAATTTTGATTATTTATCAATGTTTTTTAAAAGCGTTTTTAATTTGGTTTATTGTTATTATTCAAATATTTTTGGCACCGTTGAGTTTCACGATATTTTTTTATACAGACCGCAAACAACATGAAAAACAAACAAATAAATACCAAACTAAATAAGAAGTCAAAATGTTCTTTGGGTTGGGTTGGGTTGGGTTGGGTTTGGTTTGGTTTGGTTTGGGTTGGGTTGGGTTTAATAAAAAATGTAAATACGTTAAAATTAATTAAAACCAAATTCCTCCGATGTTTACTTCTATGATTAACAGCTATTAAAAAATGTTGACCTACTTTCGATCATTTGTTGATGTTTTTCAAACGCCTTTTGAATATCACGAATTAAAATGTTTTTTCACCGTTAGGTTTGATGATATTTTTTTCTATAACTGACCCCAAACTCATGCTTACAAGAAATATTTTTGCTGATCTACTTATTTGGATTTAAAGTCATTTTATTAATCACTCTTGGGGTAATTCCTGATCATTTTAGTTCAACTGTTTCTTTGTATTTCTACACATTTCCTGATTAATATTGTTGAAAAACACGCCGACGATAATTTCTTCTTTCTTTCTTTCATCTTTTCCTTTTACATTTACGGCGCCAGATTTGGTGATTTCATCCACGTCCTCCATTCATCTCTATTATTTGTCATCCCTTTCATTTCCTCCATTGATTTTCCTCTTATTATTCCTATTTCGCGTACACTATCCTCCCATTTCCTTCTTGGTTTTCCAGCTTTTCTTTTTCCCTCTCTTCTTGCTTCTATTAGCCTTCGTACTGTTCTGTCATGTTCTCTCCCATTCACATTACGTGCCCAAACCATCCAAATTGTTTCCCTTCTAGTTTCCTTGTTTTTTTATGCTGCTCCAGTCTTTTAAGTATCCATTAATTTCTCTTCCTGTCCCTTCTTGTCACTCCCAGAATTTTCCCCATAACTTTCATTTTCCTTCGTGTATCTTTTCCACTGCCCAACTTCCACTTCCTTGCAATATTATTGGAAGCATTATTGTGTTATATACCTTCTTCTTTGTTTGTTTCATTCAATGTTTGTTCATCCGGCAGTGTGCTCTTGTTGCCTCCCTTATCCTGTTTGACACTTCTAAATGTATTTTTCAATCATTAGTTATTGTTGTTCCCAGGTATTCAAATGTTGTTACTTCTTCTAGTCTTTCATAATTGCAGTCAATATCTCCTATTTCCAAAGCTTCCCTTTCCCTTTATTCTCTTCTCTTCCCCAGGTTTATTTCCATTTCATTTTTCTCTACTTCTTTTATCCATACGTTTATTATTTTCTGTATTATACCCTACGCACATACTCTGTGCTTCCTTTTCGCATTCCCTTATTACGCCGTCCACATATACTATAAAAAGTAGTGGACTTAGACTATCCCCCTGTTTCAATCCTCTTTCCATTTCAAATTCGCTGGATTTTCCTCTCACAATTCTTACTGCTCCCATCAATGTTCTAAATATGTTGTATTTTTTAATGTGTATTTTTTAATTTATTGTTTCTCCTTAATATTTTCCAAACATCCTCTCTATGAAAGCCATATATAGATCTTCTCCTTTTTCTATATTTTTTGCCATTATGTTTCATAAGGTACTTATATGTCTTGTATTTGCCTCCCCTCCCTGTACGCTGCTTGCTCCTCTTTTATCTTTCCTTGCAGTTCCTTCCTTACTATTCGCTCTATTATTCGTTGGTACATTTTAAACGCCACTGACGATAGGCATATCGCACTGTAATTTTCCCTATCCTTCCTTCTCCCCTTTTTATACAGCGGTATTATTATGTTCCTTTTCCAATCTGTTGGTATTGTTTCTTCCTGCATCCCTTCCTTGCATATTATCCACAACAAATTTTTATGTAACTCCAAAAAAGCCTATTATTTCCTTCGTAGTTTGTTTCCATGTTATTCCCGAACTCCACCCAGCTATTCTGGGTGGAGTTCGGTTTACTGCTATCTTTACCTCATTTCTCATTCCAATATACTCTTCTCTGTGTTTCCGCATTTTAGTTTGTTGACATTTTTTCCAAGCTTACTTTTACTTTACTTCCTCATTCCACCATTGCGTCCTTCTCCTACTTTGGTATACTCATTGTTTCCCAAATATTTGCTCACTTGTCTTTACTAGCACTTGCCTTAGTACTTCCCATCTTCCTTGCATTGACCAATCCCCTCTCTTGATGTCCTCCTTCTCCAGTTTTCTATTTACTAGTTACTAGTTACTCTTTCCGTACTTTCTCATTTTTTAGTCCTTCATCTTTGATCTTTCTATTTTTGTCCTTGCTATCACTAAGCTGTGATCTGTGTTTATTTCCGCCCTTTTTTCCACTTTCACTTCTCTTATATTTGCACTCGTGTTCGCTGTATATACTACGTAATCAATTATGCCCTTTCCCTCCCTCTCCTTTGCTTCAGGTGTGCTCCTCACCTCTTCCCTTTGTTTGAAAAAGCTAATTCCTATTACCATGTCATTCGTTATACAGAAATCTAACATCTTCCTTCCATTTCTGTTTAATGTTTTTCCCCACATGGTGCTCTGCTTCCCAAACCTCTCGCTTCATCTTCCCCTGTTGTTCCATTATTATCCGATTTAATTTGTTGCTATCTTTTTCCAGTTTATTGCAACATGCAACGTGCTGTGCTTCATGCATTTTTATTACAATTTCCTTCACTTCGTTTCCGGTCCTAGCGGACACATAAAGATCGATTTCGGTGCTAAACAAAAGTTACTAAAATTTTAATTACAGAAATTGCCTGTTTCTATTATTAACGAAGTCGTAAAGTTGCACCGGTCCGTGAGGGACGTCCGGTGCTGTTGACGACTATCAAACGTCAGCACGCATCGAAATGCACATAGCATAGAAATATCAATATGGCGACGTCATCGCATAAAAACAATAACTATTAATATTACGAATGGGGTCAATAGGCCTGTACGCAACAATCGTTGTTTATAGTGTTAATAACTGTTTATATCGCCCACCCCCTCTACGGTGGTTTATATGGACGATCTAATTATCAAATCAAACTTTGATTAATAAAACAAATATTTGGAAAAATGTATGCGAATGTTTACAGGGCAGCACATAAATTGATCGCTGGCCTTTCAAGGCCAATTATTCTTTGGTTATATTTCTTTCATTTTGTTGTTTTATTAATTTTACCAATTCTTGGAAATTAAATCAAATGAAATCAAATTTTAAGAATTTCTGACAATGTTGTCAATTAGGTCAAATTAAAACCACAATCGAGTAAAATAAACCAACATTACGTTTAAGTAACTATTTGGCTTTCTTGCAATTTAAAAAAAAATGTTAACAGATTTTGAATTTCGGTAATTTCTTGACAATTAGATCAAACGTTAAATTTCGACAATTAAATCGAATTCAGCCGTAGCATTTTTTCAAGTCAAGTCAAATTAAGACTAAAGATAAGTTGAATAACTAAGATAGCAACATTTTCAAAAATTTGTTAAATCAACTTTAATTAAATTGAATTTCTTTCTACTTTAGGCAATTTCGCCATTTTTATTCATTAAGTGAAATCTTGGGAAATTAAATCAAATGCAAGAAAAGTTTGCAGTTTTTGCGTTTATTAAATTCATACAATTTAGATATTTAGGCTACTTCATTGCAATTACGTAGGTCGGCTTTGACAAATTTTGTGATATTTTTGGAATTTGGAATTGCAAGGAAGTATTAAGTTAAAGTACATTTTCGCAGTTTGTGTCCAAATTAAGTCAATTTATGTCCAATTAAATTTAATTGTTATATTTTTCAAATTTTGACATATTTGGCGTTTATTTCCACATTTGTTGCAATTGTTGATTATATTTTCAAAAAACTAGGTGCAAGGCCCTAACCCAAAAACATCTATGAAAGCTAAAGAAATATTATTTTCAAAAAACTAGGTACCAAGCCCAAGTCAAAAAAATGTATGAAAGCTAAAGAAACATTATTTTAAAAAAACTAGGTGCACGGCCCTAACCCAAAAAAATCTATGAAAGTTAAAAAAAAATATTATTTTCAAGAAACTGGTTATGGCCGGGCACCTAGTTTATTGAAAATAATATTTCTTTAGCTTTCATAGCCTTACCCATGGCCCTACCCCAACAAAAATCTATGAAAGCTAAAGAAATATTATTTTCAAAAAACTAGGTGCCCGGCCCCAACCCAAGAAAATCTATGAAAGCTAAAGAAATATTAGTTTCAAAAAATTAGGGGCCCAGCCCTAACCCAAAAAAATCTATAAAAGCTAAAGAAATATTATTTTCATAACTAAGTCTCAAGTTAAAAAAATCTATGATAGTGGAAAATATCCTTTCCAAAAACTAAGTGCCAGGTCTTACCTTAAAAAATATATCACATTAAATAATTTAAAAAAAAATCGAAAATTATAAAAATAATTTTTTTTTTTGATATTCATAGATTAGGTGCCCAACAAAAGTACAAAAATATCTAAAAATCAGAAAAATATCGAAAATTATAAAATTTAAATCTAAGTTATCAAATAGTTCTAGATTTGGTGCCCAACCCTAGTTGGGTTGGGTTGGGTTGGGTTGTATCTAAAAATCAAAAAATGTATCGAAAATTATAAAATTTTAATTTAATTTATTAAATATTCCAAAATTAGGTGCCCATCCCATCTACAAAAATATCTAAAAAACAAAAAATGCATCGAAAATTATAAAATTTTAATTTAATTTATTAAATATTTTTAAATTAGGCGCCCAACCCAACTACAAAAATATCTAAAAATCAAAAAAATATCAAAAATTATAAAATTTAAATCTAATTTATTAAATATTTCTAAATTAGGTGCCCAACCCAACTACAAAAATATCTAAAAATCAAAAAAATATCAAAAATTATAAAATTTAAATTCAATTTAGTTTTTGTTGACCCCCCCCCCCCTTATTATTTAAAACTCCATTTAAACGTAATAAGTGTCTGGATGCCAACTGATTGGTTTATAACCTTAACGTGTCGTGTTAATTGTTCGTTTTAGATTTTTCTATGAACGTCGTAAATCACCTTGTTTTAAATTGACAACGAATAAAGAGATGGTGACAAATATGAATGGACGTAAATGTAAATATTAATTGAAGGTAAGAAGATAAATAAACACGAAAATAATAATCATATACATATAGGAATCCTAGGAAAAGAGAAAGTGAGCAAAATTATGACAGATAAAATAAATAAACAAAACAATGGGGGAGAAGTAGACTGAAACATAACAATTTTCACAAATTAGTCCATTAGACATTTTTTTTATTAATTAAATAATTATTCACATTTTGATATTCTTCGTAATTTATTTTGTCATTTTTACAATTTTTTTCTGTTACAGGAATTTAAAAAAATTATACAATTTTCGCATTTTAACAACAGTCCGGGTTAAAACGCCCTATCGACAAATACAGAATGACACATGGGCTCATTTTCACGATATGATTTAATTGAGTAAAAAAATTGCAAAATTTAATTTTAGATCTTTTACTTTCATTCTGATTCACGTTTCGCCGTAATCATGAGATAATTGATCGATTATCTAGTTTTTAGTGCTACAGTGCCTTGATAAATACGATTACGATGAGCAAAAAACTATTGACGACGTGCACAGTCTACTAAAAAAAAGTAAACATGATAACCAGCATAGTTACGACCTGTGATTTAAACGCGATGATTAAATCTGTCTCAAATATTTGATTGTTTGAAAAGTATTTGTTTAATAAATGATATTTGAATACGTTTGTTGACATTGAATGCAAACGCGCTTTAACGGTAACGACTCTTGTTATGTTGCGTTGCGAGTGAAGGCTTTCCCGAGCGAAATGTCACATTCTGAATGCAACAAGACGAAACCAAAGCCAATAATTATAGAAAGGTGCGAACGCCTGCGAGCCGCCCCGCGCGTTCGAACCTCGCATGCAAATCCGGCGCGATTACATTACAATTTCACGGAAACGCCGCCGTCCAAGAGAAATTTCTAACCTAACCTATTTGTCCCGTCAAAACAAAACCAGCGAAACAATCGCCGCGCGGCGAAACAAACGAGCAGCCGTAATCGGCGGAACGTTTACTTTTACCGGCCGAAGAAGAAGAAAAGTGTGTGCAGGCTTACCTTTCAGTACGGCCGTCCCGACGACACCACAATCCCGAATCGATAACAGCCACCGACGTCCTACCCGAAAACTCGACCGACGTCCACCCGAACCGCACTCATCACGACCCGAAACGTCTCTATTCCGAGGAGTTATCTCGCGAAAACAATTGATAAAATCGCCTGCACTGATCGATCGCGGGGTTTTAACGAGCACTGCGGAAAATCACCGAACATAACCTACCCGGGGACCGCGCACGGAGGCGAAACGACACTCGCGTCAACTCCGGCCCGTTTTTCGCGTCGCCGTGCCCGAAAACCGAACGATCCGGCCGATTTTCGATGAAATTTTGACAGCTACGCGAACGGTTCGCGTGAAATGTTTCATTACTCGCTTCTGTCTTTACGTTAACTGCCACCGAACGCTGACATGTGTTTTGCGTCTTTCTTCGGCGGCGGTTCGGCCGTCGGGATAGAACGGGACAGCGACACGCAGCTGTGAATGTACCGTTACGACGTTATTGATTCGGGCGATTGTAGATGGCGCCGGGTCTGTCGGTTTTGTCGGGCGCGATCTTAACGCCTGTTGGTTATGTGACTAGCTTAACGCTGGTGCACAGTGTTGCATAACTTCCATAATTTAACCCACGAAAAAATATTAAATATAACAAACAAAAATAAATTTAATAGCATGCACGTTAGGCACACAAAACTTTCACCATTGAATCTTCAGATCATTCTCCTACATATTTAAAAAAAAAAATTTAGCAATCCATTTTTTAAATTTTTATTACTAAACATACTTAATAAGTATATGTAGCTGTACGAAACTCATTATCATAATTTAATTTAATTAAAAAAACTTTGTAGAACATACAACGCCATTGGTGTAAATTAGCAGCTGTGATTTTTTTGTAGTTTAATGTAATACCAGATAAGGGTTCCAAATTTTATTCCTTTACCTGGACTTGTTTTCGTTTCATGTGCACCTAAATGTTAACCGGTCGAGTCGTTGTTTTTACTTTTAGGTGCACTTAAATAAAAAATAATGGTGTGAAATTTCGCACATTATTGATAATTATTTCAAGATACTGAAACACGATTATGTTTATAGCTTAAATTTATGCAAATTTCATCAGCATTTTTTTTTCAACGGTCAAGATTAAAGTTTCGCAGATACCACAAATCGTTTTCGAATTAAAGGTAAAGTGAGATTTGATGTTTGATCCGTGATATTGCACTTTAGTGGGTTTTCGAATTATTGCTTTAATCGATACGGACAATCTAAACAAGTATTTACCATATGAAATAAATTGAAAGTGTGGTCATAAAATGTTTGCAATATAAAGTAGTCTCAAAGTGTTCAATAAAATGTGGAAATATTTAGAAATGGTTATAGAAATACTTCTATTACAAAATTGGAAATGTTAATTTGAATTTATTAATAATTTTATTTTACATATTTTTATACCACAGTTTGGCTTGTAATAAATTAAAGTCTACTCGTTCGAGTCTCTACCGTGCCGTTCTTCTTAGTGATTTAGGATCTGATGTTTGCAGGACAATTGCCATTAACTTTCTTAGTTTTATGCCTTGCGTCCATTTCACACAATAGGATGATTGATTTATCAGCTCCTCACGTTACGTTTAAGTGTTTATGTATGAAATTTTCTCCATGATGTTTTCTTACGTACAGATTTCGGAGGATTTTTGAAGTTTTTGGTAACTACAAATGCCAATCTCGTGCGCAATTGGCTTAAATTCGTTCGGGTCTCTACCGTGCCGTTCTTCTTAGTCAATTAGGATCTGATGTTTGCAGGATAATTGCCATTAACTTTCTTAGTTTTAAGCCTTGCGTCCATTTCACACAATAGGATGATTGATTTATGAGCTCCTCACGTTACGTTTAAGTGTTTATGTATGAAATTTTCTCCATGATGTTTTCTTACGTACAGATTTCGGAGGATTTTTTAAGTTTTTGGTAGCTACAAATGCCAATCTCGTGCGCAATTGGCTTAAATTCGTTCGGGTCTCTACCGTGCCGTTCTTCTTAGTGATTTAGGATCTGATGTTTGCAGGATAATTGCCATTAACTTTCTTAGTTTTATGCCTTGCGTCCATTTCACACAATAGGATGATTGATTTATGAGCTCCTCACGTTACGTTTAAGTGTTTATGTATGAAATTTTCTCCATGATGTTTTCTTACGTACAGATTTCGGAGGATTTTTGAAGTTTTTGGTAGCTACAAATGCCAATCTCGTGCGCAATTGGCTTAAATTCGTTCGGGTCTCTACCGTGCCGTTCTTCTTAGTGATTTAGGATCTGATGTTTGCAGGATAATTGCCATTAACTTTCTTAGTTTTATGCCTTGCGTCCATTTCACACAATAGGATGATTGATTTATGAGCTCCTCACGTTACGTTTAAGTGTTTATGTATGAAATTTTCTCCATGATGTTTTCTTACGTACAGATTTCTGAGGATTTTTGAAGTTTTTGGTAGCTACAAATGCCAATCTCGTGCGCAATTGGCTTAAATTCGTTCGGGTCTCTACCGTGCCGTTCTTCTTAGTGATTTAGGATCTGATGTTTGCAGGATAATTGCCACTAACTTTCTTAGTTTTATGCCTTGCGTCCATTTCACACAATAGGATGATTGATTTATGAGCTCCTCACGTTACGTTTAAGTGTTTATGTGTGAAATTTTCTCCATGATGTTTTCTTACGTACAGATTTCGGAGGATTTTTGAAGTTTTTGGTAGCTACAAATGCCAATCTCGTGCGCAATTGGCTTAAATTCGTTCGGGTCTCTACCGTGCCGTTCTTCTTAGTGATTTAGGATCTGATGTTTGCAGGATAATTGCCATTAACTTTCTTAGTTTTATGCCTTGCGTCCATTTCACACAATAGGATAATTGATTTATGAGCTCCTCAAGTTACGTTTAAGTGTTTATGTATGAAATTTTCTCCATGATGTTTTCTTACGTACAGATTTCGGAGGATTTTTGAAGTTTTTGGTAGCTACAAATGCCAATCTCGTGCGCAATGGGCTTAAATTCGTTCGGGTCTCTACCGTGCCGTTCTTCTTAGTGATTTAGGATCTGATGTTTGCAGGATAATTGCCATTAACTTTCTTAGTTTTATGCCTTGCGTCCATTTCACACAATAGGATGATTGATTTATGAGCTCCTCACGTTACGTTTAAGTGTTTATGTATGAAATTTTCTCCATGATGTTTTCTTACGTACAGATTTCGGAGGATTTTTTAAGTTTTTGGTAGCTACAAATGCCAATCTCGTGCGCAATTGGCTTAAATTCGTTCGGGTCTCTACCGTGCCGTTCTTCTTAGTGATTTAGGATCTGATGTTTGCAGGATAATTGCCATTAACTTTCTTAGTTTTATGCCTTGCGTCCATTTCACACAATAGGATGATTGATTTATGAGCTCCTCACGTTACGTTTAAGTGTTTATGTATGAAATTTTCTCCATGATGTTTTCTTACGTACAGATTTCGGAGGATTTTTGAAGTTTTTGGTAGCTACAAATGCCAATCTCGTGCGCAATTGGCTTAAATTCGTTCGGGTCTCTACCGTGCCGTTCTTCTTAGTGATTTAGGATCTGATGTTTGCAGGATAATTGCCATTAACTTTCTTAGTTTTATGCCTTGCGTCCATTTCACACAATAGGATGATTGATTTATGAGCTCCTCACGTTACGTTTAAGTGTTTATGTATGAAATTTTCTCCATGATGTTTTCTTACGTACAGATTTCTGGGGATTTTTGAAGTTTTTGGTAGCTACAAATGCCAATCTCGTGCGCAATTGGCTTAAATTCGTTCGGGTCTCTACCGTGCCGTTCTTCTTAGTGATTTAGGATCTGATGTTTGCAGGATAATTGCCACTAACTTTCTTAGTTTTATGCCTTGCGTCCATTTCACACAATAGGATGATTGATTTATGAGCTCCTCACGTTACGTTTAAGTGTTTATGTGTGAAATTTTCTCCATGATGTTTTCTTACGTACAGATTTCGGAGGATTTTTGAAGTTTTTGGTAGCTACAAATGCCAATCTCGTGCGCAATTGGCTTAAATTCGTTCGGGTCTCTACCGTGCCGTTCTTCTTAGTGATTTAGGATCTGATGTTTGCAGGATAATTGCCATTAACTTTCTTAGTTTTATGCCTTGCGTCCATTTCACACAATAGGATAATTGATTTATGAGCTCCTCAAGTTACGTTTAAGTGTTTATGTATGAAATTTTCTCCATGATGTTTTCTTACGTACAGATTTCGGAGGATTTTTGAAGTTTTTGGTAGCTACAAATGCCAATCTCGTGCGCAATGGGCTTAAATTCGTTCGGGTCTCTACCGTGCCGTTCTTCTTAGTGATTTAGGATCTGATGTTTGCAGGATAATTGCCATTAACTTTCTTAGTTTTATGCCTTGCGTCCATTTCACACAATAGGATGATTGATTTATGAGCTCCTCACGTTACGTTTAAGTGTTTATGTATGAAATTTTCTCCATGATGTTTTCTTACGTACAGATTTCGGAGGATTTTTGAAGTTTTTGGTAGCTACAAATGCCAATCTCGTGCGCAATTGGCTTAAATTCGTTCGGGTCTCTACCGTGCCGTTCTTCTTAGTGATTTAGGATCTGATGTTTGCAGGATAATTGCCATTAACTTTCTTAGTTTTATGCCTTGCGTCCATTTCACACAATAGGATAATTGATTTATGAGCTCCTCAAGTTACGTTTAAGTGTTTATGTATGAAATTTTCTCCATGATGTTTTCTTACGTACAGATTTCGGAGGATTTTTGAAGTTTTTGGTAGCTACAAATGCCAATCTCGTGCGCAATGGGCTTAAATGCGTTCGGGTCTCTACCGTGCCGTTCTTCTTAGTGATTTAGGATCTGATGTTTGCAGGATAATTGCCATTAACTTTCTTAGTTTTATGCCTTGCGTCCATTTCACACAATAGGATGATTGATTTATGAGCTCCTCACGTTACGTTTAAGTGTTTATGTATGAAATTTTCTCCATGATGTTTTCTTACGTACAGATTTCGGAGGATTTTTTAAGTTTTTGGTAGCTACAAATGCCAATCTCGTGCGCAATTGGCTTAAATTCGTTCGGGTCTCTACCGTGCCGTTCTTCTTAGTGATTTAGGATCTGATGTTTGCAGGATAATTGCCATTAACTTTCTTAGTTTTATGCCTTGCGTCCATTTCACACAATAGGATGATTGATTTATGAGCTCCTCACGTTACGTTTAAGTGTTTATGTATGAAATTTTCTCCATGATGTTTTCTTACGTACAGATTTCGGAGGATTTTTGAAGTTTTTGGTAGCTACAAATGCCAATCTCGTGCGCAATGGGCTTAAATTCGTTCGGGTCTCTACCGTGCCGTTCTTCTTAGTGATTTAGGATCTGATGTTTGCAGGATAATTGCCATTAACTTTCTTAGTTTTATGCCTTGCGTCCATTTCACACAATAGGATGATTGATTTATGAGCTCCTCACGTTACGTTTAAGTGTTTATGTATGAAATTTTCTCCATGATGTTTTCTTACGTACAGATTTCGGAGGATTTTTGAAGTTTTTGGTAGCTACAAGTGCCAATCTCGTGCGCAATTGGCTTACATTCGTTCGGGTCTCTACCGTGACGTTCTTCTTAGTGATTTAGGATCTGATGTTTGCAGGACAATTGCCATTAACTTTCTCAGTTTTATGCCTTGCGTCTGTTTCACACAATAGGATGATTGATTTATGAGCTCCTCACGTTACGTTTAAGTGTTTATGTAAGAAATTTTCTCCATGATGTTTTCTTACGTGCAGATTTCGGAGGATTTTTGAAGTTTTTGGTAGCTACAAATGCCAATCTCGTGCGCAATTGGCTTAAATTCGTTCGGGTCTCTACCGTGACGTTCTTCTTAGTCATTTAGGATCTGATGTTTGCAGGATAATTGCCATTAACTTTCTCAGTTTTATGCCTTGCGTCCGTTTCACACAATAGTATGATTGATTTATGAGCTCCTCACGTTACGTTTAAGTGTTTATGAATGAAATTTTCTCCATGATGTTTTCTTACGTACAGATTTCGGAGGATTTTTGAAGTTTTTGGTAGCTACAAATGCCAATCTCGTGCGCAATTGGCTTAAATTCGTTCGGGTCTCTACCGTGTCGTTCTTCTTAGTCATTTAGGATCTGATGTTTGCAGGATAATTGCCATTAACTTTCTCAGTTTTATGCCCTGCGTCCATTTCACACAATAGGATGATTGATTTATGAGCTCCTCACGTTACGTTTAAGTGTTTATGTATGAAATTTTCTCCATGATGTTTTCTTACGTACAGATTTCTGAGGATTTTTGAAGTTTTTGGTAGCTACAAATGCCAATCTCGTGCGCAATTGGCTTAAATTCGTTCGGGTCTCTACCGTGCCGTTCTTCTTAGTGATTTAGGATCTGATGTTTGCAGGATAATTGCCACTAACTTTCTTAGTTTTATGCCTTGCGTCCATTTCACACAATAGGATGATTGATTTATGAGCTCCTCACGTTACGTTTAAGTGTTTATGTGTGAAATTTTCTCCATGATGTTTTCTTACGTACAGATTTCGGAGGATTTTTGAAGTTTTTGGTAGCTACAAATGCCAATCTCGTGCGCAATTGGCTTAAATTCGTTCGGGTCTCTACCGTGCCGTTCTTCTTAGTGATTTAGGATCTGCTGTTTGCAGGATAATTGCCATTAACTTTCTTAGCTTTATGCCTTGCGTCCATTTCACACAATAGGATAATTGATTTATGAGCTCCTCAAGTTACGTTTAAGTGTTTATGTATGAAATTTTCTCCATGATGTTTTCTTACGTACAGATTTCGGAGGATTTTTGAAGTTTTTGGTAGCTACAAATGCCAATCTCGTTCGCAATTGGCTTAAATTCGTTCGGGTCTCTACCGTGACGTTCTTCTTAGTTATTTAGGATCTGATTTTTGCAGGACAATTGCCATTAACTTTCTTAGTTTTATGCCTTGCGTCCATTTCACACAATAGGATGATTGATTTATCAGCTCCTCACGTTACGTTTAAGTGTTTATGTATGATATTTTCTCCATGCTGTTTTCTTACGTACAGATTTCGGAGAATTTTTGAAGTTTTTGGTAGCTACAAATGCCAATCTCGTGCGCAATCCTATAAATTGGCACTCTATCTTATCAACTGAGTAGGGCCAGGTTGGCGTCAAATTAAAGAGCAATGCTTATTGTTTATGAAAATGTCGGCTAAACCGAAAGTGGTTTGTTTGAATGCTACCATAAGGAAGTCGTCGTGTTGGGTTGGATTGGGTTCGGTTGGGTTGAATCAGGTTGGGGGTTGTTGTAAGTTAGAGTACCAGCCGTGTGGGCCCAAATCTAGTTCGTAATCATTGTAAGGTTTAACACTGAAATGAAATTCTCTAATTTCCCCGACTGAGATTTGAACCCTGGACCTTTTGCTCATTAGTTAGGCGATACAACCCCCTAGGCTAACGCTCCATAATGGGATATGAGTTAAATTTGTATCAATTGTCGTAAAACATTTGGCGCCATACTTAAACGCAATAACAAATATATTACTTCCGTTTTAAGCGGAAACAAGTGAATTCCATGACACGGCAATTTTTAAACCGGATATAAATTAAAATGTCACACAACTAAAGATTCGTAATAACTTGAATTTAACATTCGTACTGTATTGCAATTCTCGTCCCACAAAGTGTAGTCGCGTCAAATAATTCGTATATTTATTTTTGCGTGGGTTCCAATTATTTCTGTTTCGTCAATTGGGTTGGGTTCAAGCGCAAAAATACGACTTGGCGTCCATTTCTGTGTAACAGAAAACAAATAACAAAATCTGTTTAATTAACTACACTTTCTTACCGTTAATTGTAGTTTTTTTTTTAATTAAAAACGTCTCTTTTAAATGCTGTGATTATTGGTTTCATTTCCACGCCAGCAAAGCGACAAAACAAATTCAATCAAAACAGATCAAAATGCGATTGCATAAGTTTTATTTGGAATGCTCGACTCTGATTGGCCGTCGCTCACGTCATCAATAATTTAATTAATAAACCGTCATAAACGTTGTTAACGTTTGGTGTGTGTATAATATCATAGGAGGTCTAGATTGTAGACTAGTAATCATAAGCTCACGTAATGCTAGTATAGCTTCAAACAACATATAAGTTGATTGTAAATGAAATTCTGGGGAGAGCAATGAAAACAGTGGAGACGAAGCTATAATAAAATATATAAAAATGCCGGAGGAGGATATTCCGAAAAGATTTGCCGAAGTATTTTGCAAAAAGGTGAAGACAATATCCACAAATGTGGATATTGTCAAACTGGGAAAGAACACAAAAATAATAAGGGGTGTCCCTCAAGGCAGCATATTAGGTCCACTGCTTTACTTATTGTATGTGAACGATGTTGGATCGTGCTTTACAAATTGCAGCTACTTTCTGTATGCGGACGATACGGTGATTGTTTCAATCCGTAAAGATTTGAGGACGGCAGAGGAAAACTTACAAAATGAATTTATCAGCTTTCAAAAAAAAAACAAAGCTTCTGCGCGTTGCACCTCCAAAACTAAAAGACACAAGACCTGTGGAGATAATAATTCACTCCTTAAAGTGCCTCCATGGGATGGATGGTTGACGAAGAAAATGTTGCACTAAAATAGAGGAAGTGGTACATATAGTTGCCTAGACATCGTAGTGGTTGTTTTTTTAAATCTTAACAATGTCTTTGGTAATTGTATTGAATATAAAAATATTCTGGATGGTAGGTAGAAAATCACAATTGACAGCAACAAACTTCTAATTTATAAAATGTCGGTTTGCAGTTATTGGGCACAAGTAACTCCAGAAGTGCTTTATGCATCAGGACCCTGATATACACCAAACGCAATTATACAGCAATATCGAAATAATGACTAACCCCAACCCAACCTAACGAAAGTGAAAACGTGATATTTTTTATTAAAAAATCCAATAGTGTTATTCGTGCATATAAAATGCAACGAACTATAAAAAAGGTAGACTGCGTTTATATCATGAACTTAATGAACATAACTTTAGTGTTTCACACTTTTTGGTTTAATTTGCAACAAGCGGTGCAAAGTATTCAATATTTTAATAGATGTTATAATCAGTAACCAACCACGTGGATAGTTTACATTATTTGTAATCTGTTAACAAATACGTCTACAGTAACAAATCCTAGTAAGGGATCTATGCAAGCTAAGCGAAAAACTACACAACAACAAACTAGCGACCTAACTGAACATCAAACTGACAAACTATTTGAAAATCTAATTGACAACCTAACTCACAAACAACTGAGAGTCTATGGGACAAACTATATGAATATATTAATTGGTTAGCTGACAGACTAATTGATTAACAACTACAACAATTAACTTACACACTAAGCTGAGACAAACAAATTAGCTAATTGATAATATAACTGACAAGCTTAGCAACAATCTAATTTATATAAATGACAAACGAACTGACAATAGCCGAATAAACTTACAAATTAATTTGCAAATAAACCGACAACCTCAAGATATCTAGCAAAGTAACTGTAAGTAAGTTAACAATCTAACTGAAAAATTAATTCACATCTTATTGGTAAACTAAATAACAAACAAACTGAAGCTGACTGACAAACTAATTCACAAGCTAACTGACAGATAAACTAACTGCCTAACTAATGAGAAATCTAACGGTCAAGTTTACTAAAAAACTATTGCGAATCTAGCTGATAAATGTAGTGACAATTGAACAGTTGCGCAAAATAATTGGCGAACTGACCAGGTCACTCCTAAACTAGCTAATGAATGAACTAAACAACTAATGACATCTAACCTACAATCTGAGCAACACGCAATATTAATCACAAGTCAACAAACTAAATAACAATAACTAGTTCACTAACTGATTAACTATTCACTAACAAAGGAACCAACCAACCCTCCTGATAAGTAACTAAGTGATTACGCAACAAACATATTATTTATCTCGAATAACTTGTTATATTTGAACTTAGAATTATGATCCACGGCGTAATCTAGTAGGGGAGGAACGACCCAATATAATTAAATTAACCTATTTAAAGTGATGGTGCACGCGCTGATCACGTGAAACAACGTTTGATTGTGTATAGGATAAATAATACATTTCTTCCAGTTCCTACGCGAAATAAGATATTTGAAAAGCGAAAACAGCGATTGCATTTCTCGAATATTAACATTTAATGAACGTTCTAGATCGGATTGACTTTTTACTTATAATTTTCGTAATAATTCTATTCAAAGTTCGTCAAAGTGTAATTTTTGTTTCATGTAATATGGTTTAAATTTGCGATTAATTAAAAATTCTTACACCTAATAAAAATTAATGGTGAAAATGGCAAAAGTTAATTATTCACAGACTTAATGAAAATTTACGAATTAATACACATTTTATATTAAAAGGATAGAAGGATGGATGCTAGGAGAGAAAGGAGAGGGAGTGGAGCTGTTGGGAAAGTTGAGGAAGAGAAAATAAGAGGTAAGGTGTAGGAGGGGGAGAAATATAAAGTGAAATTTGTTACAGTTGCAAGGGCAGGACGAGAGATGAAGGAGAAGGGAGCTAACAGAAGGGAACGTCGAGGATTCAGGAAGGAGCACGAGGTTTTAGGAGGGAAGAGGAGACGTGCAGGATTAACTTTGTTATATTTAATGTAAGAAACAAAGCAATGCCAAAAAGAAAATAAAGGTTGTAAGTACTACTACTATTAAAAAGAGCTAATAACACTTTATTTTCACCCAACAAAACTTTAACTAACATAACAGCCTAGCAATTGCCTTTATCTATTTATCTGGTGATGTCATTGTTTGTGGATCATTTAATTATTGTAATATCTTTGTCATATAATACGAGCGTTGTGTCTGTGTGTTTCGTTGAACTTTGTGGCTCCCTTATAGAGTGTAAAAATCCAACCCGCACGCTGTCTTCACCGAACTGCGATGTTTTCTCTTCAAGTGAATACAATTTATATTGCTATCAATTTCAACTTCATTGGGTCCAGTGTTCATTAGAATAAACATATAAACAACATTTCCTATCGTTGAAAAAACAAGTTTCTGTTTCAATTTTAGCAGCGTTTTTTTTGCATCAACTGTGGCAATAAAAATTCGTTTTTCGCAGGAATAAAACCATGCAATTTTTTTCTTGACATTTCAATTCAAAATCATTTTACACCGATATATTTTGATTAATGGAACACATCGCCAGATTAATCAATGTAACAGCAGGACAGTGTTCAAACAGGAACAACAGTGGCAAAAATTCCAGTGTGTCGTAGCCAATGGTAGAAAAGCACAAAGAAATGAAGGAGAGAAAAGGCTTGGGTTCTAAGAGAAGAAAAATGGACGTTGGAAGCAAATGGTAATCGCAATCGTAAAAATCGCCAGAAATCATTGAAAATCATTAAAAATCGAAATCGTCGATAGTGATTGTAAAAATTATGGAAAAAGTTACTTTCGAATTTCGTAATTGGATAAAAATCGTAAAAAATTGAAAAATCGAAAGTATATCTTAAAAGATTGTCGAGAACTGTAAAAAAATAAATATTAACAAAATCGAAAAACTCGAAAAGAAATTGTAAAATTCCTTAAAAATTGAAAGAAACGTTTTAATTCGTACACATAAAAAAACATAAAAACTGTTAAAAATTGTAAAAAAATGTAAAGAATAATTGGAAAAGCGTTAAAAGACGAAAACATCGTAAGTCAAAAATAATTAAAATCGAAACAAAAAACAAATGGTAAAATCATAATTGCAAAAAAAATGGAAAAAGTTAAAAATGTACCATAAAAGATTGGTAGAAACTGTAAAAATAATAAAAAAAATTGATACATAAAAAGGGGAAAACACGTGAAAAATAGAAAATGAAAGTAAAATGGATATAAATCTAAAACATCATTGACATTTGCAAAAATGGATAATGTATAAGACATAATGTTAAACATCATTCCAAATTGTAAAAAAATAGAAAAGTCGAAAATACATAAAAAAAAAATCGAAAAATACCAAAATTTTTTTTGAAAATCAAGGAAAACTATTGAAATTGAGACACATTATAAAAAACGAAAATACCATCAAAAATTGAAGTAAAAAAATTAAAATAAAATGTTAAAATTGTAAAAACCTAGTCAAGTCGACAATAAATCGTTAAAAATCAAAACAAAAAAGGTAAAATCATAATTGTAAAAAACGGATAAAGTCGAAAATAACATTCAAAGAAAAATCGGAAATAAATCGTAAAATTGATAAAAATCGTTATAAATTGTAAAAGAAAAACCGTAACGATGAGAAATCGTAAATAAATATACCCAAAAAAAAATTTCACACGTAAACGAGTTTTACAATAAAAGTAAAAATACTTCACAGTCGAGCACAGTTCATTATAAATCAACCTACGATGCAAATTTTCCAAACCAATACATGTTTCTGTTCATTTCGGCAACAAAACAAAGCTCATCAATGCAACAAAGTTGAACGCAATTAAGCAGAACCAATTAAACCAACATAAATGTAAACCCAAAACATAAACGTAAACCCAAAACGTTGATGTGGGATTTCCACGTATTTCATAGTTTTGTTCCACTCGAAGTGATTTTGCAACGAGCTTTGTTCCAAGACTTCGCGTGTTGGATTTTCTCGAACGATATTTTAGATATTGATTGCGTTTAATGTCGCCTATTGGGTTCATTCCCATCGGAATCGCTTGTGTTTACTTTAATCAAATTGTAGTGGTGTTATTGTAATAAAATCTGTTCAGTTTGGGATTGTTATGCTATTACTCGAGTTGGGTTGGGTTCGGGTTGGTTTTCGATTCATTGTGTTTTGAGTTTTTACTGAATCAAATTAAATTTTTTATATTGAACTGAATTTGAGTTAGCGTTGCGTTGATTTTGTAATAATTGGTTTAATTTTTTTCTGTTTTGGTTTTTGCTTTTTAGGCTTCATTACTCACTTCACTTGATTTGGCTTCAACGCAAGAATTGGGTTTGCAAATGTTGTGGCAAATCTAATTACTATCGCGTAGGTTCATTTAGGTTTTGGTGATAATGGGTTAAATCATTCTTTTCCGGTTTCAATTTTGATTCTTATTACACTCTTGGTTAACTTGGCTTAGCTTCGCTTGGGTTGAATTGGCTTTATATTTTGTAGCAATTTTAATAGCAATAATTTGGGTTTGATTGAATCAGCTTATTTTTTTTTGTTCTATTGATTTATTTAGCTTTTGGTAATAAGTAATTATTTAATTAATTAAATATTTATTAAGTTATTCTTTCGATGTTTTAGTTTTGCTTAATATTAAACTTGGCTTGACTTGGCTTCGCCGGGATTGAATTGGGTTTATATTTTGCAGCAATTCCAAACACAATCATTTGGGTTCAATTTAATCAAATTGCGAAATATGAAAAAAACAGAACCAATTAGTAAACGTAAACATAATGTACGAGCAAGAAAAATACAGACAGTACTATGAAAACTGAAAGAAAAAATAAAAGACCCGAGTGGGTAATGAATGGAATGGGGCTGAAGGAAAATAAATAACAAAAACGAATAAACGAAACTAACATTGAGAGAGAAAATTATGTTAATAAGGAAAGATGGCAAGACGAAAAGAACGCGGGGAGGTCGAAAAAAAACGAAAATATATTACCCTTTTTAGCCATAATAAAATGAATAGGCCTACAAAAAGGCACACATGCAATCATTTGACAAAAAAGGAGGCAGAAGGAGCAACATGGTGATTATTACATGCAAACATATGGAAGCCAAGTGAAGAAGAAAACGAAAAAGAAATAAATTAGTTGCACTACATAACAGGTTAAGGAGATGATTTTGGAAGTGCAGTCAATCGAAAGAGGGCGCAAATCAATCAAGTCATAGGAGACAATAAGGTTTAATGAAGTCAAAATAATTTACGTGGAAACATGGCCATACACTAAAGACCTCAATCCAAGGAGGGGAAGGCAAACAAATGAAGAGGTACTAAAAGGGAGAAGACGTAGACACATATTCGATAAAAAACTGAACAGAGAAAGCAAGGAGATGACTAGGGGGAAGAAACAATGAATTGATGAGGTGGTTAATTTGAATGAAGAGGTTTCTTTTTCCAATATGCGGGCAAAAGTTGAAAACTATATGGAAGCGAGGAAAGAAGATCGCGAAAAAGAAACCAAATGACAATGAAAGAAATAAATTAACGTGCACTGAATGAGAGGTTGACCAGATGTTTTTCGACATGCGAGCAATGGAAAAAGGGTACAAATTAAAGAAGGCTGAAATCAAGGAGGCAATAAGGCATATGAAGTTGAAAAGTCAAAGGGATTTTTTTATCGAAAAATTTTTCTAGTTATAATTGTCCATAATTGCCCAAAAACCCTAAATCCAAAATTTCAAGAAAATTAAAAATGTTAAAATTTCCGGTAAAAGTTCGTAAATGCTTATTATTAGCTGCGCCGAAAAAAGTATGCTGTGAAAATTTTGTTTGAAATAAAACCTGAACTGTCAAAGTTGTTTAAAGTTGTTGTTGTTGGTTAGGCGCTGCCACCTGTGCAAATAATATGTACAGAATTGAAATTACTTTTGAAGAAAATTTTAATATTTTTAATTTTCATGAAATTTTGGATTTAGGGTTTTTGGGCGATTCTGAACAATCATTACTAGTAACATTTTTCGATAAAAAAGTCCCTAAAGAAGTGGGAGGTATTTTTGTTGTTTATTTTACCATCGCAGGTTGCTTTGTATTTAAGGAAGACAATTGGAGTAAATAGAGCAATAAATATTCTACGTTTGGAGAAAAATTACTAAAATTGGACTAAAAATAAAAAATATGTGATGGTGTTACACTCATAAGTGAAACACACTGTATAACATATAAGTGGATGTATCATTGTCATGTATATAAGAAAATGAAAGTTACTTTTCTAGTACATTAAACTGTATAAAAGTACCGAGGAAAAAAACACCAACGAAGCACACGTTTAATTCCAACAGCGGCGAAATATCGCACAACAAATCTACAAAGCGCGCCTTATTTTAGAAACGGCTCACATAAAACCCAACCAATTAAAAAAAAAAAAACGACAACTAGTACAATAATTTTATTAATGTGATGTAAATTAAATCTCTAAATAGGAAACATGAAAAAACTAAACTAACGCAAATCTTATCAGAAAAACATCCCCTGCAGGCGTAAAGAATTCAAAGTAAACGTGAAGCTCGACGTCGGTGTTCAATTAGGCCTGGATCTTGTACAACCGCGTGCAAACCACGTCGTCGACCTTGCAAATCTGAAAAAAAATTGAGTTTAGAATCGTGCTGTGGTATTTTTACGAAATTTTTACCATTTTGATTTCGTCGTCGGTGAAGGTCCTGTCGATGGTGGTGGTTTTGCCGTTGGCGTCCTTCTGGACCTCTTTGAGCGTGTCGCCGTCAATGGTGAAGGTGCTCTTCACTTTTCTGCCGTCCGGAGTCTCGTCGTCGAATTCCTGGCCGGGCGAGAATTTGGTGATGACGTTCTTGAACGTGGAGTTCGAGGTCAGGACGTAGGTGTCGCCGTCTTTGTTCAGCTCGACCACTGGGGAGACGGCGGCGCCCATTTTACGCGTCACCAAACCAACGCCTAAAAGAGAGCAAATTAATATTTATGAATATTTATTAAATTATTTTTCCTTTCGTCTTTAATAAATTTTTGCTATTTTTATTTTTTGGGCAACAAAATCTAATTACATAAAACTATGCGCGCCGCGTTTTATTGCCGAGTCGTTAGCGATATTTCAGTTAACCAAAATAACAAAAATATCGTCCAAAGACTAAATTTAATACAAAACTCATCGAATATTTGGCCAGCAGTATTTGCGATGACAAAGTTCACTTTGAATTAAACTTTGGACGCGGTCGGTAATAAACGGCGTTCAAAGTATAGCGGGTCCAACGATCGCGCAACGTTATTTATTCCAACATTGTTGCGAGCGGATTAGGCCATTTGACGCGTTCAGTTTTAAAAGTTTACGACATCAGCAGTTTATTTATAAACAAACTTGTGATGTGTATGCAAGAGATTATAATTTGATGTTAGTTTAATGGGAGATGCAGATAACAGATTTCGGCTTCCGTTGACCTTGGCTTTGTTGCACGGATGCTTATGTGAAGTAAAACGTGTTGTATTTTTGGGTCGTGTTTGGTTGCAAACTGTGTGCATGCTAGAAAAATCGTTGCAATCTGGGAGCGCAAAATAGTTAAATAGTGAAAATTGTGTTGAAATTTTACATAATTGACGAAATCCAAAAAAATGGCAAAATGATTAGAAATAGGAATTAATCCAATTATTGGCAATAAATGGGCGCAGTTATAAAAATAACGTAAATCAAAAAACATTATTAAAAAAAAAAACAACGAATTAAAATTGAGAAAATTGTCTAAAATGCAATAAACAGCACAATTGTAAAAATTACCAAAGCGGTAAAACTTATTCAAAATAAAAAATTCAAATCAACCTATTGCACTAAAATTAAAGCAACGAAACAAACGAGAAACATGACAAACAAATGCCAACATAAAGCTACATTTTGAGAAATTTGCATTCAAGACAATTTTGTTCTCAATTTTGACATTTTTGAATGTTATTGGATGGGTGGGATTTATTAACAGCAATTGTAAAAATATTACAAAGAGAAATTAAAATTTCTGCAAACATCATATCAACTCAGCCCAACTTAACCCAACCTAAGCGAACCCAACTCAATCCAACCCAACCCAACCCAACCCAAAACGTTAGAAAAGATGTCGAAATCATAAAAGTTGTCAACGTTGCTGCAGATCAAAAATATATATATATATAAAAACAAAGCAAACAAAATGAAACTGCAAAAGAAAATGAAAAAATTATTTTTTTAAAATCATATTTTAATTTTGACTTTTATTGTCAATTGTGACCACTTTCTTCATTTAAAAATATAGTACAGCGAAAAATTGTCAACAATTGAAATTTCTATTAAAAAAATACAACTAAACCAACACAAAAAAATTAAGAAAAATCATAAAAATGGTCAATGTTGCAGCAAATGAAAGAAAAAGAAAAACAAAACAAAATAAAATAAAGAACACAAAATGATTTTTTTTTAAAAAACAACTAAACCAGTAAAACAAAAATGTCTTAATTTTTTTGAAAATATTCAATTTTTCAAAATTATTGGATCGGGATTGGATTTATTAATAGTTTATTGAGTTATTAAAAATTGTTCTAAATACAAACCGAATGTTAAAAGTAGAAATCATAAAAAATGTAAAAGCCAAATGAAACCCAAATACAAATACAAAATGAAAAAAAGTGCGCATAAATTAAAATAAAATAAACCCAAACAATTGGAGTAACGAAATGAAATCTAACCAAAGGAAAATATATCAAGCAACCAACATTTGCGATTTTTACACAAAAGACAATTTTCAAAATATTCGTCAATTTGGATTTTTTTCAATTTTGTTGGCAATTTTGATATATTTTTTCAAATTTACCGAGTTGAATTTTTCTGAACGTATTTTAAACTTCAATTCAACTGAAAAATGAAAAATTTTCGAAATTTTTGAAACTTGTGTTAGGTTGGGTTCGATATTTTTTTATTTATTTGTTATTAGAATAAATTCAGAAAAATACAACCCAACACAATAAAGTCGAAGAATTATCAAAATTGGTGAAAATTTTCAACTTTAACTGAAATGCAAGTAACTCAAAATTTTAAGAATTGCAAGATTGCTGTAAATGAAAACGAAAAAAATTGCTAAAACTCATATTGTTAACATTTTCAAAAGAAAAAAAAACGAAATGATAAAATTGTGAAAACTGTTTATGAAGCAATAAAAGTCTCAATCGAAATAATGGAAAAAATGTCCTAAAATATCAAAAAATGCAAACAAATACAACACAACCCAATTAAGTAAAAGCAAAAAAGTTCAAAAATTGACGTAAGTCGGTAGTAGAAATATAGCAGAAAAAATGTAATTAAGTAAACCAACAAAAACTAACCAAGGAAAACCAGGTGAACTAAGAGGAACTAAAAGGAACAGTCGATTTTGGCAATTTTGAAAAATATTTCCACAAATGTCCAACATTCTAAAAATTTCTACAAGCAATTTAAAATTACCAATTATTTTTTTAATCAAACCTGACAAATGTATCAAAAAAGCAATTATAATAATTGTAAAAATTACATAAATGGCAAAAATGTAAAAATGGGCGAAAATATAACAACTTTTAGCAAAAATGATCAGCATTGCTGTAAATGAAAGCGAATCAAAAACGAAAGAGAAAAATTTTAACTAAAGAAATTGAATGAGAGAAGTGAAGCAAGAAACGGAAACAAAGCAACAAGAATTTAATAAATTCAGAAAAATTCTATCAAACCCAGCTTGAAAATTTTATGAGCATTTACGAAAATGCACTAAATAAGTCAAGTCACTAACCCAACCCAACCCAACCCAACTCACCCAAAACGTTAGAAAATATGTCAAAATCTATAAACTTGTATTTTGACAATTTTTAATTTTATTTATGAAGCAATTGCAAAAGTACAGTAAACCGAATAATTGTTGACAAATTAAATTTCTCTAAAATTGGAAAAAATACAACCCCAACCTGGCCCAAAAAAATATAAGAATCATAAAAATTGTAAAAATGGTTAACGTTGCTGCAAATACAGGAAAAACAAAAACAAAATAAAATGTAAAAAACAAAATTGAAAGAAAACGAAGCAAAAAACAAGAAACCCAATAAAACTGTATTTGCGCAATTGGAAAAATATCATAGGGCGAAAAATTGCCAACAGGATAAAATTTGTCTAAAATGCAAAAAATACAATCCAACCAACGCGAAAAAAATTAGAAAATGTCGAAATCATAACAATTGTAAAAAAACGAAATGAAAGTGCGAAAAAATAAATTGATTGAAAAATTATGAAACTCAAACAATTGAAGTAACGTAACGAAGTATAACAAAAGGAAAATATATCAAGTTAACGAAGCAACATTTGAGGTTTTTGAAAATGTTCACAAATTTCGTTAATTTTGAGAAATTTTGAATTTTATTGGCAATTATAATTTTTTTAATGTACTGAGTCGGGTTGAGTTTTTCAGAACGTATTTCAAAATCCAATTCAAAGTAATAAAACTGAAAAATTGTCAATATGTCTCGAACCACTAAATATGACGTCTGATTTGAGGCACACAGTCATGGTCACATGCTCAACATTGATATTTCAAAAAATAAAAATTAAATTAGATTAATTGTCGATCGCTTACGACAATGATACAAATGATACGAAACGATAAAAAAACTTTAACGAGGACGGTTATATAACAACATCTACATCCTTATCAGATAATACACGTGTTCCTTGTCGACTTAAAACCCACCGACCGCGTGCTTTAATTTTTACTGCAACTCAAATTAACGTTGAACAACATTTGATTTCCAAACGTATTCATAAAACTCCACTAAGTGCCCAGATAACGCAATTGGTGATAACGAACGGCGTGATTTCGCAAGCAATGTACGTACGTTATCGCACGATCGCAAATCTGAACGTGAAGGCATTTAAATACAAACAACTCCGCTTAAAGAACACTATCTTACCGACAGCTTCCATGTAAGACTCGAAATATTCACTCCGCTCCAGGCTGTATTTTTTCCCAAAAAAACGTTCCAGCCCCATCGCGCCTGCCGATTCACTAACAATAATGCGAGATAAGGTGCGATATCTGGCAATTGCGACACGAATGATCAGCGTTTTCGACCGTCGACCACATGTGTGATTTTTTTTTAATGCTGCGATAAACTGAAATGTCAGTATTTGAATACAGGTGGGTAATCCAAGGGCGTGCGTGAAAAAAAAACGCAGATTAAAACCGCCTTATCGACAAATGTGCGCGATTGCATTCGTTGCGAGACTTATCGAGACGAATATACCGGGTGGCTCAATAAATTAATTTTTTTATGAATAGTGCGACCAATTCTCTAACTAGATAGATGACGACATAAATGGGCGATAAACCCAAAATCAGCAAAGAAGATAAATATGACGTGATCAACTTTGTAGTCAACTGAATCAAACTAATGATAACGTGTAAATTACATTCAGGGTGAAGCAACTAAATTCAACCCAATCCACTAAAAATACGGAGCAAACCCAATCTATTCTGATAAACAAAATACAATGAGGTAGGCCAACCCAACCCAACCCAACCCAACCCAACCCAACCCAACCCAACCCAACCCAATATATCTATGACGGGAACAACCACAGGTCGATTTATGACGCATGAGCTGATGAACCCAACCCAATTCAAACTGGATTACCCAAATTTACTCAATAAAACAAAAACGTGAAAACATAATCGAAAGATCTGAAACGAATCTGATGCAACGTAAGGAAATAACTCAACAGGTGGGTATGAAACCCAATGAAGACAATTAGATTTCGAAATATGATTGGATCCAATTTATTGCAATTTATTTTTGGGCGAACCCAATGTGGCGAAAAAATCTGATCGAATGTATTAAAATCAACGACGCAACCCAACCATAGGCAACAAACTAGAACGATAGAATGAACCCAACCGAATGTTATGAAATCTTCAACCCAACCCAGGCATAAACAACAAACGAGAGCGAACCCAATTCAATGCAGCTAATGAACCGAATCATAAATCATCGTCATTGAAAAAAAACCTCAACGATGTACCCAACCCCAAGCGATAAACCCAACTCAGTAACCGAACAAAATACGAGATCTAAATCAATCCCATACAGTGTTGCACAGCAGCAAACTCAACGAAATGCAACAACAAGTGGGGCAAATCCAATGCAGTCGAATTGTATTTGACTAAGTTAAATTTATTCCAAATTTTTGCATATTTTATTGGGTTGATTCGAACATTGGGTGCACGGAACTAAATTTCAACACGTTGAGTTAGGTCACAACTTTTGCATTAGTTCACTATGCAATTAATTTAGTTGGATTGGGCACGGGAATTAATTAATTTAATTGGGTTGGGTTCGATAAGCACTTAATTTAGTTGGTTTGGGTTCAATCAGCAATTAATTTAGTCGGGTTGGGTGCAGTCAGCAATTAATTTAGTCGGGTTGGGTTCAATCTGCAATTAATTTAGTTAGGTTCGTTTCAGTCAGCAATTAATTTAGTCAGGTTGGGTTCTGTCAAGAATTAATTTAGTTGGGTTGGGTTGGGTTCAGACGGCAATTAATGTAGTTTACCACTCAATTCATTTAATTGAGGTGGGTCCAGTGAGCAATCAAAGTAGTTCGGTTGGGTTTACCACATTATTAATTTCATTTTTTTGAATACAACACACGATTAATATACTTAGATAAAGTTCACTATAAATCTTTAAACTAAAATTGGTTGGTTCGTCTTAACCTTGATCGAATTCAGACACGTTGTGCATCAAAATCAAAAGAGCTGAAGTCGATCAGCAATTTTTTTATTTGCCTTCGTGCTTTTTCAATCGTCATTTTAACTTTTTCGGTTGTTTTGTTTAATTAATTTTTATTTCAATTGTCTTAACTTTTATTATTCTACACTAGCGACTGAACCCAACTCAAACACAAAAAATAACTGATAAATACGTACCTAAATATCCATAATCATAACGAGTAGTATAAACCCAATGCATTGCAGTAAAAACAGGATTCACAAAATATGTAATAATATTAACCCATAAATAATTCTGGGGTTTAAAAGTAATTAGATTACCATATAAATTCAACCCAACTCAACGCAAACACAACAATAAACGGCCGCTAGTAGCAAATGTAGGACAACCTCAAGAAAAACATCGCAAGAAAATTGTTGACAAACCCAAATCTACGCAACGGATTTATAGACGAACCCAAGTCGGTGCTATAACCTCAGATCCCAAACAAATTTTAATCCACGAAATGTATAAAATACTACGTTTGGATTGGATTAACCTGCATTGCGTTTGAATGTGATTTAAATGATTAAATTACCAAATAAATTCAATGCAACCCAAAAACAACCATCATGTTTCGTGTAAACCCAATCCAGTAGAAAAAATCTAATCTAAAACAAATGAAACCCAAGGAATATATAAAAATATGTAGTGTTGGATACGATTTAATTAACAAGCATTTCAATTTAATTGAATTAAAATACGACAACATCCGGGTGGCTGCAACATTTGGGGTAAATCAGACAAAAATATGACAAGAAAATTTAAGACAAACCCAAAACCAATATAATAAACTTTTATTTAATCTAGACGTTGACGTACCCAACCATATTCTAAGTAACTCAAGAAAATCCAAAGAAAATTTATAAAAGATTTTGGTTCAACTGGGTTTGTATGGGGTTTGCAAGAAACCCAACAATCCCAATACGATTTGAAACAAAATAAATTTCAGAAAATTTACGAAATACTATGTTTGGATTGGGGTAGATGTGACGATTTAACCAATACTAATTCAACTCAACACGAGCCCAACGATAAAAAGCCGCCCACGTGTGAGACAACCAACTCAGCATTGGAACATAACGTTAGGGGCCCTCAAACCAATACATCGAAGTTTTAGATAAACCCAACCAAACAACGAAATTTGAAACAGGGAGCTCAAAAAACTTACAAATTATAAAATTTGGATTGGGTTGGGTTGGGTTGGGTTGGGTTGGGTTGGGTTGGGTTGGGTTGGGTTGGGTTGGGTTATGATTCAAAGAACTGAAATTTAACCCCAAACACAAATACAATAATCGAAAGCTGGCAACATTTGGAAAAACTCCAACAAAAGAATTTTTAAGAAAATCGACAAAATTAAATCAATAAACCCAAATTGCAAATACAACAAATGTAAATACTCGAACGAATTTTGAAAGGAAATTAAAAATATATATACATAAAAAATGTTTGGATTAGGTCGAGCTGTTCTGGGTTTCTATGCAAATTCCTGCCAAAGTGTTCGAGAATAGTTGATAAACTTATACAGCTCTCATTAGAAATTTTCATTGGTTGTCTCTTTTGGCGAATGGTTAGGAAATGCATAATTGTTAAATATTGGATGAATACTTTTTTCCGCGTGGGAAATCTTGCCCAAACATTAGAACAGAGTTCCTGCTTCGTACATCACCATGTGGCGCCCTCGAAAAAACCGAAACCAGCCACCGTCTACTAAGTTGAGCTGAAGTGCGATCGTTTGATTTTTATTTTAGATATTTTTTCTCAACTTTTCATCATTGTTTGATGTTTGACATCATACTCACTTTTGACGTCATCAAGCCACTTCTTGAAAATGTCGAATTATTTGAAAATTATGGTAGTTTATTTAGCAATTTGCATTTAGCAAAATTAACGACAATAACAAATATTGATAAAATGGATTCCAACTAAATTTGTCCAAAAATAACAAGAATAAAGTTGAAAAAAATTTGAAATATGAAAATTGAAAAAAAATGTCGAAATTTTCTAAATTATTCTTGTATTAGCGTAATTTGAAAATAGTAGAAATACTTAACACAATTTTGATAATGTGTCTAACATTTTGGACAATTCTAGTACTTTTGTTTAAATACTTTTAAAATATATAATCATTCATTTAATTCTTTCTTTTCAGCGTGTTCCATTGTTTCCACGAGGGAAAATTCTTGCCCAAATATTCTTAGGTACCTGTCATAGCAATCAAGTCATCTTTGGCACATTGAATCTATTGTCGAATGGTTAGTTGCAAATGAACATTGGACAAGTGTAGGGACATTAGTGTTGGCGAATGACAATTTTATTCTAGTAGACTTGCGTAACATAACCTTGTGGCACCCCCGGAATTTACACCAAAAAGAACTAACCACCGTCTTTATCGAGTTGAGCTGATGTGCGATTATTTTATTCTTTTGCCACGTTGATTAAATGATGAATGACGTTGAACTGATATATAAATTGTTTGAAAAATCATTAAATTATATACTAATATTATTCTAGATGGCGTCGAACACAATTTAATTTTAATTGCGTTAATGTTCACCAATAAATGTAGGGGGTTGTAGACATTGAAAGTTGGGTTGGGTTGGGTTGGGTTGGATTTTCTTTGCAACTATTATTATATATGACATTGTTTTCTAAAAGTCGTTCGTCACATGTTTAAACTAATTCACTTGTTTTAGATTATAACCATTTTAACCGCACCCCACTACTAATAAATTATATTATAAAATTTAGACATTTAGTACTTCGAGTTTTATTAATTTTTGTGTTTTTTGAACATAATTGGTATTTTTGTTGGTTTTTGGAGACTGCCTATTCGTGATGTTGTGCATTTCTTGATAATTTGACAATTCCCATTGTCGTCAGCATTATTGCATTCATTTTATTTTTGAAACTTACCAGTTGCAATTTTGTAATATCAGACAATTGTAAAACATTGAAACCAATCCAACCTACGACGTTGTAACAAAAATCTTAGACAAACTCAAATGAACCCAATGAAAAAATGCAATTTGAAACAAAATGAACCCAAATAATGTACAGAATTGAATATTGAACTGGGTTGAGCTGCAATGGCTTTGGCCGAGGTTTAAAGTAATTAGATTACGAATATAGAAAATTAACCCAACCGAGGTGAGTAATCAAATGTCGACCATACCAATCAAAGCGATGACATATTAGGCAAACCCAAACGAATATAAAAAAAATATTAGACAAACCCAACATTTGCAAACCATACCCTAATTCGAAGTACACTTTTTGGATTGGTTTGAACTGGCCAGGATTTATGTAATACATTTAGATTAAATTGAACTCAACTCAACAACAACTGATGGAAAAAATTAAACAAAAGAAACACAAACAATTTACAAAATAGATTGGGTTGAGCTTCGATGAATTTGCATGAGGTTTAAAAGTAATTAGATTAATATACAAATTCCACCCAACCCAACCTAACCCAAACCAACCCAACCCAACCCAACCCAACCTAACCCAACCCAACCCAACAATGAAAGGTCGATCATATCAACCAAAGCGAGGAAATATTAGATAAATCCAAACTCATATAACAAAATATTAAAGAAACCCAACACGTTGCAACCCATCCCCGAAAGCCTAAGCTAATTCGAAGCATTATACAATTTTTAGGTTGGGTTGAGCTGCACTGGGTTCGGCCAGGATTTAAGTAATCAATTGACATTAAATTGAACCCTGAACTTAAATCCAATGCAATGCTGTAGCAAAGCTTGAGCAATTTGAAACAAAAGGAACCTGAACAATTTACAAAATCGAAGCTTGGATTGAGTTAAGTTTTATTTTGTTTGGCTGAGGTTTAAAAGTGGTTATATCACCATACAAATACAACCCAATTCAAGCCCAACAATGAAAGGTCGATCATACCAACAAAAACTACCCTAAACAATTTTTCGATTGCGTTGAGGTGCACTGGGTTTGGACAGGATTTAAGTAATCACTTTAGATTTAATTTGACCAAATTAAAATATACGGCAGTAGCAACGTTGACGGTAAACCCAATATATACTTATATTAAAATGAAGGAAGGATGCCCAACAACTAAAACAAACTCAAATCAATGCAGTGCCATTTATGGCAATGGAAATCGAAACCCAACGAAATGCTACGAGTACAATAAAGAAAGGCTCGATAAACCCAATCATCAAGACAGAAATGTTTACCCAAACCCAATCTAATGCAACGAAATTCGAATTGTTATAAATAAAATAAAGTCGATATCCAATCAGTTAAAACTGCTTGGGTTGGGTTAGACAATCCTCCAGTATTCAATTATTAAATGCCTCAAATCGTTTATTTTAAATATTTTCAAAAAAGGTTGTTTTGGGTTGATTTGACGCCGGGTTATTTAACTGGTTGGTTATTTTCCTTTAATTAATGAAATTACAAAGATAATTCAGAAAAAATAAACATGAAAATTTCAGCGATTGATAACCGTCCCAAATAATCAAAGTTAAAAATTGCATTTCCAGCTAATATTCGTTGACCACAACAACTTTTTTCTTCTTCGACTTCGCACTGCGAAACTCAATAAAAAAAAGAAGAAAAAAAAGATGACCAAACTATTCATATTAAGGTTACACTTTCAATAACCATTTATCGATATTAATTATCACACGAATGACGTTTCATGATGCAAATTAAAAAAAAAAAATATATGCACAAATCGATTAGTCATGAAAGTTTTGCAATGCAATATAATTCAATCGCAATACATTGTTTAAATAAAATTCATATCAAATGCAAATTGATATCCGCGAACGAAAAAGAAAACGAACTCACCGACTGCTTTCATGTAAGCATCGAAGTTGTCGCTGGATTCCAGCTTGTACTGTTTGCCGAAATAATTTTGGAGCACCATGGCGAGATTTGCAAACGTTACACAGAGCCGACGGACAAGACACTGAACGTTGCGATGCCCACCGGGAAAATTTATAACCGAACCGCTTTGAACATTGAGCGGCCGCCAGTCGTCGGTTACGTTTGTTTGTTTCTCGTTCGAGTGTAATCGCCTTTCACCTGATACTCGGACACTCGACACCTCAATGGGTTTTTGTTTGTTTTTTAAACGTTTACGCTTTTTCGTTGTTGCATTTGCGGCAATGAAATAAAACGATTAGTGATGTTAATGGGTATTAAATTTGTGTCACCGTGTCACCGACTTATCTCGCTGGTTGTTAGTCATCTGATCCACACATTCAAATTTTTTGGAAATTTATCGTAAGGCTGAGACTTATAATTGAACTAATGAACTTAATGAGATTTGGAGATGATTACGAAATTACGTTAAGCAGGATTTGCTCGCAGTGCTATGCAAGGTGATTTGGGCAGATAAGCCAGAAAACACAATTTCCAATCAAATAATAATAATATATTAATAATAGCACTGAAATCGACGTTTTAGACGTTTTATGAACTATTGTTTCCAATGGAACGATTTGGTGGTCTGATGAGTTCAGAAGGGAGAAACTGGATTGGGAAAAAACTGCACTCGCAGCATCTTCCAACGTTTCTATTCGTTTTATGTTGTGCTGGTTTGCATTTCTGGATTAAATGGACATTATTTTTTTTTAAATTATTTTGGTTTTGGCTTTGATTGAATTTGACTGGAAGAAATTTGCAATTAGATAATTTCCATCTTCTTGATATGGTTTATGCTAAGATAGGTTAGCTTTCTGATTTCGAGTTTTCGCGAAGCTTCTAAAAGATTACTTTTGGTTTGGATGTAATTGGGTTGTGTTCAACCAAATTTGCTTTTGTAATAGTTTTCAATTTTTCGATTTGTGTTATTTGAGTTAATATGACTTTCTTAGTTCATTTGTCAAATGGTCACTAACTATTACACGACTTTGGTTTACATTGGTTGAGAACAAATATTTTTTTTTTTAATTTGATTCCTTCGAGTTTGGAAACGTTTGTAGTTGGAATAGTGAAATTTTCGAAAATGACCAAAAAGTATTATGGAAAATATTAAGACGAAAAACTAATTTAAATTGTAATTAAAATTTAAAAATTTTGTAAACGTTAGCAAAAACTCAAAGGAATTGTGAAAAAATGACCATAAAAAATATAAAAAATAAAATAAAAATCGCTGAAATACCAGCGTTTTGTAAAATGTCAAAAATTACAAAAAATTGCAAATATCATCAGAAAATCTAAAATACAAACATGTTAGTTATTAATATTAAATTTTAAAAAAATCTCAAAAATTGGCGAAAAACTGTACAAAGTAAAGCATTAAAAGCTAAAGCCAAAAAAATTAAAAAAATGGCGAAATTACAATAAAACGTGCAATATTGTCGAAACTCACACAGACCGAACAATAAAAAATAATCAACACATCCAAAAATTGTCAAAAAAAATTGGGTTGGGTTGGGTGTGTTGGAAACTTGAGCTCCGATTATCGAGCATTGTTTGAATTGAAAATTAAGTTGTAGTTAAAATTAGGTCTTTGCTACTTCCATATGAATCAAAAAATATCAAATAAATATTTGTTAAGTCAACTAAACAAAGTGTTTTCGTTAGACATTTGATACAACGTTCTCCAACATTATTTAGCTATGATAGTGCTAGAAAATTAAATTAAATGTTGTTGGACGATATTACATCGTTTGAATAATTAAAAGGTAAAAAAAAGAAATCAGCCCAAACTCGATGAAAGTCACAAAAAATGCTGGATATGTGTTTGATTACGATACTAACTTAATTAATAAATCTTCTTGAACTGTATTGTCATCAAAGCCAATCCAGCCAAGCAACCATGTTCATTAAAATACCTAAATAATTATAGCCAACCGGCAACTAAAGTATTAAAGGATGATGCAGAAGTACAAATTTAACCCGGTTGTTAGATGGCAGTGGTCATAAAAATCAATCTGCGATAGATTTAAATAAAGGTTGGAGTGTTGAATGGAAAGTGGATAGATTACTTAATTATATTTCAATCGAGTTGCTGTTGTGAATAATTAAAAACAAACAAATCAAATTTGTGATTAAAATTCGTTGGAAAGCTGGAGAACACCTAAACCTAATTGCAATCATATAGTGCGAAACATAAATACAAAATAAAATCTAGAAGAATTGTTTGTATAAATAATTAATGTTGGTGGAGAACTGTTTTGCTAATACAAATCATTGCAAGGAAAATGGAGATGACAATTAATTAAAGTCGGGCTGGAAAATGCTGGAGTTCAAATTCGTTTGCTGGATATCAAATGCTATCGACTGATTCGATTTAAAAAATGTTGGTACTTCTATTGTGGATCATGGTAAAAAAAAACAAACTTCAGCTAAGGTTGGATTGAGTCGCTGTAGAAGCATGCCGGAGGTATACCTGATTGCGATGCTACTCTAATTCGCAGAATATCCTAAAATATTCAAAAGAACCAACGCTTACAAACCCAAGTTAAATTATGCTGGAGAGTTGGGTACTGAGTTCATAGAACAGTTTGTGGGGATTGGTTTAAATTTAAGTTATTGGTGGCAGAAAATGATCGATATTATTATGGAATATAGTCAACAATTCTATCCCAACTTGGCCCAGGTCAATCGACATGTTTCTAACCAAAATATATTGATTGGGTGGATTTAAAAAAAGATTTTTTTTAATTCATCCAATTTTTTTGAGCAAATAAAAATTACTTTACAAATCGAAACGATAATTCACAAGATTTGTATTCCGTCTTAATTTTCAATTTGAATAGTGTTGGAGAATTTGCGATCAAGTTTCCAGAAAATTCAATTGTTTTGGGTTGAAATGAATTTTCCTGAAATCACATAACCTAAACCTAAGTAACCGGCTTAGTTAATTCTCGTAATTGATTACCAAGTTTCCAGCAACAATGTTTCGGTTGGGTAGAGCTTATTTTTAAAACAAAAAAAGATGGTGTTCTAATTTTTAAGTTTAATATTGCTGGAGAATAGGATATCAAGTTTCCAGCAAACTCAACCAGTGGTACAGAATCGACTGTTACGTTACCAGCAATTTTAATTGGCCTGAGTTTAGAAATGTTTATTTTTTTCTACGATTTGTTAGAATTCGAACGTAACTAATGTTGGAGAATCAGGATCAACCACTTCCAGAAAACTTGATTGGGTTTGGTTACAATAAAATATAAAAGTTTTCGATGGTTTTGGGAAGAAAATCACAAATAATAAATTACTGAAATTTACCCAAACGAATTTTTTGTTGGAAATTTGGGTTATGTTGAGCTGGGTTGGGTTGGAATAGTTTTGCAAGGCAATCCAACCCGATCCAATCTGACATAACCTGACCCAACCCAACCCAACTCGACTCGACTAAAGTAAGCTTGTTGTAAATTTCGGATCTCTCGAGCTGGGTTGAGTTGGATTTGAATAGTTTGCCGAGCCAAGCCAACCCAAGCCAACCCAACTTAAGTTTAAACCAATCTATCAAAAGAACTATGCTATAAACTTGGTACCGAAATCTCGAGCATGATTTAGCTTGGACGGGTGTAGGCTTTGGTTCTTTTTTAGGAAATTTAAATATAAATTTATTAGAAAAAATGACAGTTAAATCTATTAACAGTGGTACAGAATCTGCTGTTACATTACCAGCAATTTTGATTGTATTGGCTTGACATGAGTTTTTAGAAATTTTGGAGACTCGTTCCACCATTTCCAGGAAACTTAATTGGGCTTGGTTGCAATAAAATGTAAGTCAAAATTGTAGAAATTACTAATATCAAATATCAAAATACAAACTTACAACGAATTGTAAATGAAAGTCAAAATTAAAAAATGGCAAAAATATCAGAATTTTTGATATTGTGTAAAAAACTAAATTATACAAATTTTAATTAAAATGAAAGAAAATGGCAACGACAAAAATGTTAATATTGTCAAAAAAATATAAAATACAAAAGAAAATGTAATTTTTTTATAAAATATTAATATTACACTGAACATTTTTCGATATTTTGTAATTTATGCAAAATGCAAAAGTGCTCCAAAAAATGCAGATAATAAAAAAATCTCCAAAGTGTCAACATTTTTGAAAACGCAAAAAACAATAATATTAACTTAATTAAAAAAAAATGTCAAAATTGCAAACGAATGGATATATAAAAATGAAAGATAACTAAATGTAGAAAATTGACAAAAACTAAATTATAAAAATATATAAAATACAGGAAAATGACAATGACAAAAAATGCAAATTTGTCATTTTTAAGAATGTGAAAAATTTCGATATTTATGAAAATGCAACAGTGAAAAACTGCCCAAACACAATATGAATAATAATAAAGTGTCAAAATTTTTGAGAATGTAAACAAACGATGTCAAATTAACCCAAAAATTGGCAAAAAATACAAAAATGAAAAACCAATTTAAATTCTCACAAGTGACGAAAACTAAATTAAAAAAATTGCCATGTACCAGCCTGATTTAAACCGCAAAAATGACAAAATATTATCAAAATTCATTCACAACAATTTTAAAATTGTAAAACTATAAACATTATCAGAATTGTAGATATTGTAGCAAAATTATTACAATCGCCAAAATAGTGTAAAAAATGCCATTGTTAAAATAATTAAAAAAAAAAAATAGAAAAATTACATGAAAGGAAAAATGAAACCCAATTTAATTCAACCAAAATTTGTGATGACCTAACCAAAAGTATGGGTTCGTTAAGAATTGTAGTTAATTGGATTGGGTTCATGTTTGTAAAATTTGTCATCGTCAAAATTTGTCATCGTCAACAAAATGCATTAATAAAAATAATAATTACAATACAACAAATTTTACTTCATTGAAATGGGTTCGCTTAGGTTGGGTTGGATTGGGTTACATTTTTATGAAATTTGATGCCTTTAAGCAAACAACAAACTTTGTCGTCTTCAATCAAATGCAACAAGATTTAACACAAATCCAACCCAATGAATGTAACTATGTGAGCCCAATCAAAACCAATCAAATATATGAGGAACTAAACCCACCTCATCGAATTTTATTAACCAAGTATTTTTTTTTTTTTTAGTATTTATTTATTTATTGACACGTTTATATTACTTACACATGTATATTTACAGTTTCTCTTATGATCTAAATTCTTAAAAGTGCCAATGCACATGAGCCCTGTCGGGCTTGTGTGTGCTAGAACAATTTACTTACTAATATGTATTAATTATTATGGAAACACAGATACATCGTTGTTCCGCTTGCCATTGCATTCCTCGCTTAAAAGTGTTGCTAGTCTTACAATTGAATATCATTCGAACCATGCAATTTTTTTGCAAATTATGCTACTATAGTGCATAGTTATCCATGACTTTATTCTTTGTTTAAATTTGTATTGAGACTTAATTCTTGCAATATCAATCGGTATCATATTGTATAACTTCGGGCCGATGTAGGAAATGTGATGCTTATGTACGAACTTGTTTATTTTTGGGATGATTAATTTATTGTTTACTTGTGCCCTGGTGCTGTGGACATGTTCAATTTTTGAATATGAATCTTGATTTTTGTTTATATATATATAATACCTTGTAAAATAAACAGCTCTCTTATAGAGTAGCACTTCGTTTCAGTATAAAGTAATCGCGTCGGGTATGTTCTTGGTTTCTTGAACATAATTTTTAAAATCTTTCTTTGTATCCTAATTACTGATATTAGGGATGTAGTGCATGCTGCTCCCCAAATTAAAATTCCATAATTAAGTAATGATTGAATTATTGCTACATATACAATTTTTAGTATATTTATTGAAACAATATCTCTTAACTGTTTAAATTTATATAAGAGCTTTCTCATTTTGATGGCAATGTATTGTGAGTGTTTATCCCACCTCAGATGTTAATCCAAAATAATTCCGAGGTATTTAATTGATTTTACCGATGTTATTTGATGCTCGCATTTACATTGATTAATTCCCTGTTGACAATTGGTTGAGTGTAATGTCATTGTATTTTACGTAAAAGGCTCTGAATATATAGAAAAATGTATATAATGTGTTTTTGTTAAATTAAGAGTCAATAGGTTTTTATCCAACCATTCTTTTATCAATGTAACTCCTTTCTCAGCAATTTTGTGTACACTACACCACGTATCTGCTTCAAACACTAACGCTGTGTCGTCAGCGTATGATATTATCTCTCCATTGATCTCAACATTATTAATATCATTAATATATATTATGAATAGTAATGGACCGAGCACGGTACCCTGAGGCACTCCATACTTTAAGATCCTTTCATCACTTATTTTTCCGTTAATACGAACAGATTGCTTTCGATTCTCTAGGTAACTTGTGAAGAGGGATAGTGCTAGTCCTCTAATACCATAATGTTGCAATTTTTTTAATAACATGGTATGAGAAACCGTGCCAAATGCTTTGGCTAGGTCTAATAGTACAGCGATGGTTTTTTTTCCTTTATTGAAGTTATTGGAGACAACATTAGTCAATTTCATTATTGCTTGTTCAGTGCATTTATTTTCTCGAAAACCGAATTGGCTGTCTGACAAAATATTATATTGAGATAAATGATTGATTAATCTAGTTTTCAAACATTTTTCAAAAAGCTTTGCAAAATTATTTATTAATGATATTGGCCTATTTGATCTATTTGCCTTTGCTCCATCCTTGTATATCGGAACAATTAGGCTATTTTTAAAAAGTTCAGGCACTTCCCCAGTTTGGAAACATAAATTAATAATATGTACTAAAGGTTTGACAAAAATTAGATTGTATTTCTTTATAAAAGAGCTTTTAATAGTATCGCTTCCTGGTGAACTATTGATCTTTAATTTGTGTATTGTGTATTTCGGTTTCCGTCACAGGCAAAAGAAACAGTGAACTCAAAACGGTACTTCCTGTATAACTTTCATCAACATAATTATTATTCAGCAAGCTCCCCTCCAATCCTACTAAAAAAATCATTAAAAGCGTTCGCTTTTTGTACATCATCAAGTATTACTTCTCCTGAATCATTAATAATTCCTGGAACTTCATTTGTTTTCGTCTCTTTATCGTTAGTGATTTGTCGAACTGTCTTCCATATATCCTTTATACAATACTTAGCTTCCGATAATTGTTTCTGATAGTGCTTTTCTTTTGTTTTTCTTATCAATTTACTAAGAAAATTTCGATATGATTTGTATTCAATTATTAAGTTTTCATTTAGTGGATCACTCGCGAGATTTTTCCTTAGAATGTCTCTGCGTTTTATAGATGTAATAAGACCATGTGTTATCCATGGTTTGATTTTGTAATGTTTCGACTTATATCTAGTTATTTCTTTAGCGTTTCCTATAATAGTTTGAATTTTCGTAATAAAGGAATTACACGCCGAATTCGACTCAGTACATTTATACACACAAGACCACGTTACGCCCTCAAGTTCTTTAGCTAGAGTAAGGTTATTTAATTTATAAGTTGATTTATTAGCTGCGATTGTCGAAAAATCCATTCCAATATCCAGTATTATTAAATCATGATCTGTGATTGAGGATCTTAGTATTATAGGTGTAATATTTAATTGAACATGAGTGTGATTTACAAAACAATGATCTAAACAAGAGTCTGTTTGATTGGAAATCACAGTACATCAGCATATCAAATGAATCTAACAAAATGTAAAAAATCTTATTTATGCCAGTTGGATTGGATTCTCAATGAGCTCGGTTAATTGTGTTCGGTTCTCCTGAAAATTTACTGCCTTTTTTCGATTTAAAAAAATACAACTTCATTTAAAATGAACCCAACCCGTTTGTGGTGAACCCAATCTAATTTCAATAAAATACGTGAGGAACCCAACCTAACACAGGTTACCACAGTATCCAAACATGTTATTGGCTTTGATTACATTTTGTTGCTTTGAGTTGACTCATGACTTCATCATACCTTCGAACGAATAGGATTGGGTTCGTTGGAAATTTGATTTAATTTGCTTTGGTTCGTTTTCTATTTTGGTGTGTTTGCCCAAACAAACTAGGCTTCAATCAATTGCAAATAATAAGGTAAACCCAACCCAATTTGATTGAGTGTGTAGTTTACCCTACCCAATCCAACACAATTCAATAAAATTCATACCCAGCCTCCATTCAATCAAATTGTTGGGGTACCCAAACCAATTGAACTAAAGCAACACAATTGAATATCTTGTTAAGTTAAATCCCTTACGTTTAGTTTGATTAAAAAATAAAATAAGAAAAATTAACGAATCTTCTAAAAAAATATTGAAGTTTGTTATGAGTTACAATCGTAAAGGTTCCCAATTTACCAATTGTTAAAAAATACTATTTAAAAAAAATAATTTTTGCAATGACGTTTGACATTTTCGATCGAAATTTTTCGAATGAATAAAAATAAATTAGCGAAATTCAGTAATTGTTGCCATACGTTTGTATGGGAATACAAATGTCATATTTACATATTTTATTTTATTTTTGTTTTATTTATCCAGTAATTGGAATTATTTCAATATAATAAAAATATCGCGATTATCTTCGAAGAGATGGCCTCAACGGATCGCCGATGTATCATCGACACTAATATCCGGGACGCTACCGCAGCTGCGCCAATTTGGTAATCTTAGCCTAGAAACCGTGTAAGTAAAGTTTTCGTGCATATAATGCAATTCGAAATGTTCCCATGCTTACTCATAACCAAATGGGGCACACATAAGATGACTAATTGCATTTTTATGTTTTAGCAAAACCAACAAAACATCGATAATTGTCGCTATCTATATAATTATTGCAAGTGAATTAAAAAAACAAAAAGGTCAAGTTTTATTCGTTGGTTTGCAGCCTTCAACAGCGTTCATTTGCAGCAAAAACATCAAAATATATGTCCAGGCGTAAGTGCCCCTTCGCTCAACCGACCACAAAAATTGGCACAAAATCGTTTTTTCAGTGTTAATTACACGTCGTGTAATAGACATCATTTTTATAACGATTGCAACGGGTTTGCAATCGGAATAACTTCCTTTTGATTGATTGGGTGGACATTGCACATCAATTTTTAACGTCACGTTTCGCGATATACGGCGGCTGTGACATTAACGGGCGAATGCGAATGGTTTATGAGCGACGTCAATTACAATAAGCGCGTAAACGTCAAGAGTTATCATCGCCCACACGTTGATTATTCGCGTCCGGCTTCCCCTACTGCACTTAAAATTGATCGCAATTGAGACGAAAATGTTGCGGAATAATTTAATTCGTTATAAAAAAATTAACACGATGACAATAAATGAAAGAGCTTAACTAGAAAATAATTTTTAGGCCGGGTACACACCAAAGTTCGTTAATGTAACTACATTTGCAAAAAAAAGTGTAACCAGTAAATATATTTGATGCAAATACAATAAAACTTGGTGATAGTTGTGGATGGTCACCCAACTATTTATTTTTATATAATTTTTTTTATATAGCTGCCGACTACCATCGTCTTATAATTGTTATGAACTATGAATGACCAAGTTACGAAAGACATAACTGAAAACATTGGCACGTCTGTCCACACATGCAAACACTCTGCTCGCTTCGTTGATCGAAACCAACTTTGTGCATACAATCGCCGACCCGCCAAGTTCGCATTCGACTTTGAAAATTAGTTACTCACCTCGGCTCATCATCTACCACTATATACGAACTTCGTTTGAAAGTTGGCATAATTAATCATTAAATATTCAATTATTTGGTGACGTACTGGTACAAATGATCACAGAACAATTTACCATTTAAAACAGAAAGAAATCCCAAGTCCTAACATTGCCAATCTCAACGAACCACCAAACGAATCGGCCTACGACATTATCGGCGTTCACATCCGCCGATTGACATAAATCGTCTCCACAAAGTTCCAAATGTATTCGATTTATTTGCAATTATTTGAAACTTGATTGATTGCTCTGCAAATTATTTCCATTGCCTTTTGATTTAAACTCATCATCGACGTGTTACGTTTCTCATTTCTCAATTTTTTATTTTAATTTAAATTTGAATCTAGTAAATATTATTGCACGAGGCAACAAATTTCTGCTAATTTACAAATATTTGTTTGGAACAATTTGCGATCAAATCTAAAAAGATTGTGATGCTAATATTTCGATTTTATTTTTTAAATCTCGAACCATCGCTTAATTGCGCCGATTACATTAATTGCGTATATCAATCGTACGTTGAAGGCTGTAAGTGAACCGCAAACATTACTGTTTACTTGACGCTTGAATAATAACATACGCAACTACAGCATCGACGACCAATTAAAAAGATATAATGTGTAAAAATTTGATATTGATGTAATTCATGCATAAAATGCCATGGACGTTAATTAAATAGGCTTCGCACTTATTCTGAGCTGAAGTTACACCAAACTTATACAACCAACCAAATTGTTAAATAAATGTGTTAATTACTCAGAACTCACCATTCACGCAGCTCGTCGCTCGACACGAGACTAGATATTTTGTTAGTAAAAATGATACAACGCGTAGCGGTGACTTTAACGATGTTAACTCGAAAAAAATCAATCCATAATTTTTTATTTCATCTCTAAATGTAATTAGAAATAATGTCAATCATGACAGAAAGACGTAATATGTTATATAGGTTCTCTACTTGCATAACCAATATCAAACTACACAATACTACTTAATTACACTGTTGAAGATGACAACTTAGTTGTCGAAATGTATAATACTGTGTGGTAAGTGTAAGTTTGTTTCAACTACATTAATTGTTTAAAACTTCGCTTTGACTTCCAACTTATTGCTGAGAAGATCATAATAAGAGTGAAACGATGGTCCAAACATCCAAACAGAATTTTTCTTGCAAATCAAACCTATTCTACGAAGCAAAACATCGCCACAATTTCTTTTTTTTATTTCAAGTATTTTTGTTACATTGTAACTAATTTCTTGGCTAAAATAGTCAAATAGTGCGTCGTTTAACTTAATTTGATTTTAATCGTCCTCGATCACTGTAATACTTCATTATCATCAACTCATAATTAATTAATTTGATTATTTACTTACTTTTATCATATTTTATCATTTGCCAATTAATAGCTTTATTGGCATAATAATATTTTATATTATACAATTATATTGAAAATGTATGAGATAATGGCCGATTTATCGTTTATATTTACCACAAGTGGAGGAGCAAAGTACGATTTAAAATCGCAACATTTATCTGGCTGGATATCGCGAGCTCGTTTATTTATTTTAATTTATTTTTCGTTTGTCTAGGTTTTGCATTTTGTGTTGCCAAAGTTTTCCTCTCATTTGCAATTCTGCAGATGTGCCGTGGATCTAAATCGGGGGGCCGATACATTTTTTCCATATATTATTTCGATTGTTGTTTACTCATTCATTACATGTTGGCAATAAAAGATTTGATTGCATTTTTTAGATGTATGTGAAGTATTGTGTTGCGCAAAACCCATGGCTCTTAAATTGATCTACGTAGCTTGATAAATTGAGTTCGGTTGGGTTGGGTTGGGTTGTGTCACATATTTTGAAACGACCAAAAAAATTAAACACTAATGCAGAAAATTTTCAAATTTACTATTTTGACATTATTGGGCACACACACCAATCTAGACAATTTTTAATTTCTCATAGTATTTTATATAAATTGTCTAAAATTTATTGTTATCAAAAATGCAAAAAATATTGAATATTTGAGGGGCCCAGGCGCTCATACTGTTAAAAAATAATAATAATAATTGTTTGCCATGGAATAAAATTGCCAAAAAACATTAAAATTAATTCAAACCACGAACTAATTAAACTATAACAAACACGTTCTTAAAAATGCGAGGACCTTAAATTGACCCATAAAATTTATAACGTTGCTAAAAATGTTAAAATCTTCGATAGTTGTCGTGGTGGTGGTGTTGGCGGGAACTATCAAACACATTAATGGAAACAATTTTACAATTTCGTCAACAATTGACATTTTTCAAAATTGTCTAAAATATGTTGTTGCCAAAAAATGCAAAAAATGTTCAAAATTTTCTCTTTAAAAACCACCCATGTAGACAATTTTGAGTCTTAGTAATATTGGCATTATTTCATTATTATTATTTTATTCTTATTAATAAAAAGCATTAAGAAATGTGAAATATTTTGAAAATGTCATAAATTAAAACAGAATCGTCTAAAATGTCTAAATCTTCTATATTTGCGTCGGAGTTGGGGGTACACATACACTAACCTAGGCCAATTTTTAATTCCACAGGATGACAAGAATTGCCTAAAATATATTATTGCCAAAAGTGTCAAAATAGTCGAAATGCACCTAATGCAGAAAACTTACAGTTTTGTCATTATTTTGCTATTACATTTTTTGAAATGATTAAAAAAATCAAAAAATATAGTCTTTGAGGCGCACTAATCTAAAAAGAAAATTTATTTGAAAATGTTGCTAGGGCGCCCACTTTAAAAAGCTATAATTTCTACATTTTTTCTTCAAAGCGTTGTCAATATTTTAATATAACTATTGTCTCCAATTAACAAAATATTTAAAATATAAAATATTAAAAGAAAATAATAAAACTGATTTTCCAGAGTGATCGTAGATAGGCGTTGTTACTCAAATGAAAGATCTGTCACAGTAATAAAGAAAAAAATAAAAAATTCCAAGAATTTCGATTTTTATTGATTTTCCAGAGTGATCGTAGATAGGCGTTGTTGTTACTCAAATGATAGATCTGTCACAGTGATAGAGAAAAAAATAAAAAATTCCAAGAATTTCAATTTTTATAGATTTTCCAGAGTGATCGTAGATAGGCGTTGTTGTTACTCAAATGAAAGATCTGTCACAGTAATAGAGAAAAAAATAAAAAATTCCAAGAATTTCGATTTTTATTGATTTTCCAGAGTGATCGTAGATAGGCGTTGTTGTTACTCAAATGAAAGATATGTCACAGTAATAGAAAAAAAATAAAAAATTCCAAGAATTTCAATTTTGATAGATTTTCCAGAGTGATCGTAGATAGGCGTTGTTGTTACTCAAATGAAAGATCTGTCATAGTAATAGAGAAAAAATTCAAATATTCAAAAAAATTTCTATATTTATTGATTTTCTCAGCGTTATCGTAGATAGGCGTTGTTGTTACTCAAATGAAAGATCTGTCATAGTAATAGAGAAAAAAAAAATTCCAAGAATTTCGATTTTTATTGATTTTCTCAGAGTTATAGTAGATAGGCGTTGTTGTTACTCAAATGATAGATCTGTCACAGTAATAGAGAAAAAAATTCCAAAAATTTCAATTTTTATTGATTTTCCAGAGTGATCGTAGATAGGCATTGTTGTTACTCAAATGAAAGATCAGTCACAGTAATAAAGAAAAAAATAAAAAATTCAAAGAAGTTCGATTTTTATTGATTTTCCAGAGTGATCGTAGATAGGCGTTGTTGTTACTCAAATGACAGATCTGTCACAGTAAAAGAGAAAAAAATAAAAAATTCCAAGAATTTCAATTTTTATTGATTTTTCAGAGTGATCGTAGATAGGCGTTGTTGTTACTCAAATGAAAGATCTGTCATAGTAATAGAGAAAAAATTAAAAAATTCAAAAAATTTCGATATTTATTGATTTTCTCAGCGTTATCGTAGATAGGCGTTGTTGTTACTCAAATTAAAGATTTGTCACAGTAATAGAGGAAAAAATTCCAAGAATTTCGATTTTGTATTGATTTTCCAGAGTGATCGTAGATAGGCGTTGTTGTTACTCAAATGATAGATCTGTCACAGTAATAGAGAAAAAAATAAAAAATTCCAAGAATTTCAATTTTTATTGATTTTCCAGAGTGATCGTAGATAGGCGTTGTTGTTACTCAAATGAAAGATCTGTCATAGTAATAGAGAAAAAATTCAAAATTTCCAAGAATTTCGATTTTTATTGATTTTCTCAGCGTTATCGTAGATAGTTGTGAAATATTCAACATGGGGGGGGGGGACAAACTACAATGCAAACATTATTGTCAAAAATTAAAAACATTAACAAATATGTCAAATATTTTTACAATGTTGAAAAAAGTTACAGTGTACTTGTCAACATACGTTGAAATTTCCAAAAATGAAATTGATGAAAAGCAATAACAAACCCAAAAAATTCAAACATTTAATACATTGTCATGTCTAATATTTTACAAATGTCACAAATTGCTGTCATAGCGCCAAAGTTTTAAAAATTATTGGGGGAGATCATTTAGACTAGAGGGGCCCAAATTAATAACCACAAACCTAGACAATTTTGTCAACTTAATGAATTTATTATTGAAATAACAAAATAAAATTGACTAAAATATGTTGTTGCCAAAACAAGCAAAAAATCCTTGCTCATTAAACCCTTGTAGACTTTTGAAAGTCTTTGTAATATTGTAACTATTTTACTATTATAATTATTGTTGTTAAATGTGAAATATTTTAAAAATGTCAAAAATTAAAGTCGTCTGAAGTGCCAAAATCTTCTACATTTGCGAGGGAGTTGGGCGTGGGGGTTTACACAGACCAATCTAGACAATTTTTAATTTCACAGGATGTCTAAATAGTCGAAAAATTGAGGGGGGGGGGTCACTGATGTAAAATATTGAGACGTTACATTAAAAAAAAATTATTTTTTCAAAAATGATCAAAAGTGTCAAAATTAAATGTTGCAAAAACGTCAAAATCTTTCGTAATACAATTTTACCAACTTGTTAATTTTGTTTTTAAAAATTGCCTAAAATAAAAAAGAAATGTCAGCATGTGACAAAATTCTCGAAATTTTTTCTGACTAACAAAAAATGCAAAATTTGAAAAAAAATATTCTTATTGTCTAAAAATATATCATTTCGTCAATTTTGTGATTTTAGTATTAAAGTTGTCTAAAATTAAAAGAATACAACTGACAAATGATAAAAATTGTTTAAAATAAATTGTTGCCAAAAATATCTAAATTTAGGGGCGGGCGCATTGAAATGCACTAATCTAGAAATTTTTTAAAGTTTACAATCTTGACATTATTTTAATATTAAAATTTTCTAAATTCCCCCCCCCCCCCCCCCCCATTAATCTAGACAATTTTACCATTTTTGTGATTAAAATTGTATGTCAACAATTGACAGAAATTGTCTAAAATAGATTTTTGAAAAAAATTTAAAAGTATTCAACATGGGGGGGGGGGGCTTTGGAAAACACAAATTTAGAACATTTTAAATAGTGGCACACATGTCAAATATTAAAAAAAAAAATAAAAAATTGAAAAAAGCGTTTAATCGCATAAATGAAAACGATGGGAACAGCAATTCATTAGTAAAACTATCTTTTAAAAAAATATAAAAAAATATCCTTATTGTCTAAAAATATATCATTTCGTCAATTTTGTGATTTTGGTATTAAGACTGGGGAATCAAAAACTGATCGCCAAATAATCCCTTTAGATGTCGCTGATAGTTTGAAATGTATTATTCAATAGCAGTGAAGTAAATCATGCCAATCGGAAACAATCTGAATGGAAAATATACCAGTATTTGCCTGGGCAACATTTCGTTCCTTCGCCCAATGTTACGATACAAAAAAATATTATAAAAACTTACGCCAGCGGTTATCGGTCGATATACATATCGCAAGATATTTACGAGAGCGCCCTTTTTACACGTAATTTTCCATATTTTAATTCATTTTAGTATTAAGCATTTAAAAGTTGTAACCAGCATTTACAAATATACACCATGAACTTTATACTTGCTGTTTAGTAATCACAGGAACCATAATAATAACACCATCAAAAGTATAGGAATATAACCCTGCGTTTGAATTTAAAAAAATAATTCATTTAGCATGGCTATATAAACTGCTTACAGCTTACAAATGAAGAAATTTCGCAATTGGCGGCAGATACTCTCGGACAATTTGATAATGCGAAATATAGGTCGGAAAGAAGTAATCGCCTTACAGCTTCACATTTTGGAAGCGTAATAAGACGTCGGCAGCGCACTTCTTGTCACAGTCTGGTCAAATCTATTTTACATACCCGACTTATTAGAAGCGAAACAATCGAATATGGGCTCCTTAAAGAATCCGTTGCTATCGCCAAATTTGAGGAAACATGCAAAATAAAGATAGACCTAAGTGGATTGCATGTGGATCCTATACACACTTTTTTGGGTGCTTCACGCTTCACCTGACGGTAACACCGACAATTATTACAGAAATGACGATTCACATTTAATATTTACAGGTCTAATAGGCCAAACTCATATATTGGAAGTAAAGTGTTTATTTAATGTGTCTAAATTATCCATAAATGTAAATGAAGCAGTTACGAAATTAAAAAACTTTTGCCTGGAACTTCATAACGGCAAGCTCAGGCTGAAGAGAAATCATAATTATTATTATCAGGTAAACTATTATTTTAATTGGTGAGGGTAAAATGGGAATGATCGAACACTGCAATGTAGTTGTTTGAGAAACTGGAGTAGATATTTATAACATAGGCTGTGCTTTTCGTACGAGCTTTACCAAATATCATGCTCCAAGTAAAGAAATTACGCAAGTAGCAATTACATATTTATTTCCTTGCTTCAAAATTTCATTGATTGTTCCAAGCTTGCTACATAACGTTCTTTATTTATAATTTGGCAACCCATTTTTAGATTCAGGGTCAACTGCATATAACACGAAGGGATGTCTGCTATTTTGTTTGTTATGTAAATGATGATGTTGATCTGTTTATTGAACAAATTAAAAGAGACGACCATTTATGGGACAATCATATGATGGAAAAGTTAGTTTTATTTTATAAAGACTGTGCACTCCCAGAAATTGTACGCGGCAGAATAAAAAGAGGACTTCGATGTATAGACCCTGAACACATCATAGAGGCGCAACAAACACAAAAGCAAAAAAGATAGGCCAGATTACAAATAAAATTGCCAACATATGATAAATGAAGATACAACAGGTTAGTTTAGTTATGAAATATTATATTTTATCACGCCATTTTTCCAGGAAAGATGATTAGGTACGTGGTTCGACCTATGAAAACGAACAAAAAATCAAGATTAATCAAAAACAGGGAGAATTCTATTGAATTCGAATAGATCCTAGTATTTGACACGATTGGTACCCGAACATATTAATTTTAACTTTGGTATTCCCACACAATAAATTAAATTTAAATGGAATATTTGTTGCAATTGGTTAAAAATCTACCGAAGATATGGTTTTGAAGGTATGCAAGGCTAGATAAACCACAGGTAGCAATAAAAGTAGATGCTTTCGAAATGACGCTTGAAGTGAATACTTGCAATGTGTTCAGTGAGCAACGTGGGCCATTCGCGAATGAGTCGCTCAAAATGAACCACCAGCAATTCAGAACGTGTAACCTACCACAATGTGAACACATAGAGCTTCAACATGAAAACGGATTTGCATTGCTCAGTACAATTTGTATCACGAACATACGAATGCACAAGTGAAGTAAAAATTAAACCATATAGAGCTGATGTGGATGGCGGGATCAAGCGGAAATAATATTTTATATTTTCAATTTTTCATAATATGGTAAATAAACAAACTTATTTTATAAGTGCAATTTCCAAATGTGTTTTTGTATAATTATTTTAATAAGTATGGAATATGAAACAATATGAAATTTGAATGCATTGGCACAAGTATCATAAGTGGAATTACTCATTCGCATTTAGAAAGTGTTTTGAAATAGGTAACTAAGATGGTACATAATCATCCTATTATAATACTATAGTATCATCAGAATGATCGCTTATGCTATTTAGCGACACACCGAAAAGTGCATGCCAGAGAATATTTATTATTGTAACAAAATATTGATATCACCATAAAACAAACTGCTTATTCTGTAGATTACTTTCAAATTAAAGATTGGTTGGATTCGGCAAAAAATGTAATGTCGCAATAAAATTTATGTAAGCGTGCGCAAATATCGTACATATGTTATGCAAGCAGATATATCTATTGAAAATAAAAAAAAATTAATAGTGCCGCCTTCGCTAAGTTGTGATTAATTTCATTTCTAATCGATCCGTGCAATTGAACAAGTTCGTCACTATCGTCTCTGCATTCATAATCGTCATTGACAAAAGTAACTGTCTTTTAGTAAGCAAACAAAACATCGATAAATTTGGACGAGCATTATCACGAGATTTTTTTTAGAATAGGAGAAAAAATTCGGGACGAATTATTGTGGTTACTCATCTTGCGAACGCGAAGCGCCGAGATTTATGAATGAGATTCGTTCGACGTGTTTTACGAAACCTACCGTGAATTTCGGTGAACTAAAAATTGTCGGCGGCAAATATGATGATCGAAATTAGCCGCTCGCATACGAAGAAATTTTCTAATTGCCGTGTAGCCTTATCTAATGATGCAATTCTTTTGAGTTTTTTTTTAGCTCATATACATATTGATACGAAGGAAGTCAATGAAAGGATTTTGTATAAAATTATTACAATCGCGAGATAGCGAAAAAAATAGATTGGGAACGTAATATAAAAAAAAATAAACATACACTGGGCCTAGATGCTACTTTTTCCAATTACATGCCAAAATTCTGTTTAGAAATATTAATTAGTTTCCAAGCGGGGAGCGATTAATTGCGACCATGACTGAATCCCCAACTTTAAAGTTGTCTAAAATTTAAAAAAATACAACTGACAAATGATTAAAATTGTTTAGAATAAATTGTTGCCAAAAATATCTAAATTCAGGGGCGGGCGCATTGAAATGCACTAATCTAGAAATTTTACAAAGTTTACAATCTTGACATTATTTTTAATTTTCTAACCCCCCCCCCCTCCCCACTAATCTAGACAATTTTACCATTTTTGTGATTAAAATTGTATGTCAACAATTGACAGAAATTATCCAAATTTTCTAAAATATATGTCAAAATCTAAAAACGGGGGGGGGGACTTTGTCAAACATACGCAAAAATTTCCAAAAACGAAATACATAGAAAACAGTAACTTGTTTGAAACGCAAAAAAATCAAACATTTAAAAAATTGTTTAAACTGCGATATAGAAAAAATTAAATAAAAAAGAATTTCACGGAAGGGGGCGCCTTAACAACCACAAATTTAGGCGATTTTTCAGCTATGACACCATTTTATTATTAAAATAAAAATAAATTGCCAAATCTTTTCGAAAACCATCAAAAATGTTTCCCCTTGAATTTCGTATCCGTACAAAACAGAAATTGATCTATAAACCTCGATCGATGGGTTGGGTTCGTGCAACTCCCTACTTAATTCCAAGTATTTCTCTACTTACCTTTCCAATTCAATGTCCTTATAAAACACGTGGCTACGTGTTCCGGATTAAACATATATTTCAGTTGAATATTTTAAAGTCGTTCTTGCAATTTACCTTCGAAACATTGTAAACGAAAAAATTGAAACAAACGAACAAAACTGTCAAAAATGAATAATTATCGAAATACGTCAATTTAGAAAATGCGAACGATGCAAAAATGCTATTAGTTATATGGGGTTGGTTATTTATTGTCGTTGCGCATATTTGTATTTGAAACGCTGTACCATTTTTTTTATAACAATGCAATTGTTTACTGTGTTACGGTATTGTTAAATTATAAATTCCTTGGTATTTTAAATTTACAACAGCTCAGCGACATGTAATCATGTTTGCATTACGCAATTGCAATTGCAAAGCTAATCTGATCGTAAGTTAATAAAATTAACCGAATATATTTATCTGTAGAACTACAAACCACAGATAAGAATATGTTGCAATTTTATTAAAAAAAAAATAAGATTACAACTATTATTTTTGTATTACTTTTTCAAAATTCTTTATGTTAATTAGGCTTCGTGGACCTGGATTTGTTTTAAATTATATAAAAAGATTATGTACTCAATAACGCGAGTGCCAAGTTTATAAATTCACAAGTGATAACACTTACCTAACGCCTTCATAAAATCATCGAAATTTTCGCTCGAAGCGAGCTTGTATTTCTTGCTGAGGTACACGTCGACCATTTTCAGTTAAGTTGGCGGACTCTAAAACTGAAAAAATTCCACAAATAATCAAAAATAGGTCACGCTTCCAAATTAATTAAAAAAAAAGCTGCGATGCAAACAGCAAGCGTGAAACGCCCCCTAGTTTCAAAATTTTAAATTAACAAACGTAAAAACGACATTAAATATAAATAATTGTTAATGGGGAAAATACAAACGCGTTTCATGTTATGAAAGAGTAAACACCTCAAAATAACATTGAAATAAAAATAAATAACACTTTGAACTAAACTCATTAAAACGTTGGCCTGCAAGTGAAATGGAGTAACAAGCAGCCATGTTCTTGGCAACCAGTTATGCGGCAAACTCCAGCCATCAACACCGACTCACATTTAAGGTTATGCCGGTAAAAATGCACATGCACGAAAATTCTATAAATACCACCCACATGTCGCTGAAATCGACAACAAGCGAACATCGGCATCCGGAAACGACATTTTTGGCGCAATTGCCCGGAATGCCGGAGATTTTCTGTGATACTTCGTCGTTCTAATGATACGGAAACGTGCATGCATTAAAAACTACCGAATCAATAATAAAATTTGTTCTTACATGAGTTTAAAACACCTTTGGAGCACAACTTGCGACCGACACCTGCAATGTTGGAACTGGCTGAAAACAGTTGTCAAACAGGTCCGGGAGTCTGCGGCTTCGGATCTAGTGGTCGTCCCCACCCAAAGAAAAAAAAATCGCGCGATGCCGCGTTAAAAGTCGTCATGCGCACGACGGACGTGGAATTAACGATTTTTTTTTAATTTACAACATTTCAAGTGGGTTCCAATTGTCGTTAATGCGGGACGGTTGGAAATAATAAAAGGCTTTGCATTGTCGATTTACGACGGCGGCGATAAACAAATGATGCCACTGATGCCAGATGCGCGCTGGATATTTGACGTTTGTGACCTTCTGACGGTCGTCGTGGAATTGTGCAAATTTAAAAAAATGCCCATGTGTAGAAATGAGTTTTGTTTTAATTTAAGTTTATTTAAATCATTAAAATAGGATTTGATTAATTATAAATTATTTAATTTAAATCGATTTCTTCGCAAAAAAAAACAATTTGGACGATCGGTTCATCCTCGTTATGAACTACTCAGCAAAATACCATTGGACGCCATAAAATGTCAAAATGTGTAAAATGTCAACGATGTGTAAAATGTCAACAATTTGCGAGATGTCAGCAATGTGCAAAATGTCAAAAATATGCAATAATGTGTAAAATTATTGAAATACAAAAATATAAATTTTGAACTATGAGGAAAGTGCAGAATTCTAAAAAATAATTGAAATTTTATTTTAAATATTATGATTTTATATATTACTTTTCGTAATAAATTGTAAAAATTGCTAAACAAATGAATTATTTTTCAATTGCAGAAATATCATTGAAACCACGCAAATCAAAAAAAAAAACTATTAAAATTGCTGCATAAATTACAACAAAAAATTTTAATTTGCCAACAATGACACAATTATAAAAAGCTGACAATTTATCTGTTGTCAAAATTGTGCAAAATCCAAATGACAAATGAAAAATAACAGAAACTGACTAATAACAAAAACTTTAAACATAGTAAAATTTTTAAAATTTTTTTAAATTTCCATTTCTTAACGTTTTGTTTGTTTAATTTTAATTTATTTAATTTTTATTGTCATTGTTTCAGAGTTGAAAATAATAATAGATTTAAATTTAATCCAAAAACTATCGTCAGACTGGGGTAACAAGGCACAGGGAGGACCAATTATGATCGAGGGCCCACGACAGTAAAACATGTAAAAATATCAAAAAAATTATAATTGCCACATAATTGCAATATTTTAAAAATGTTAGAAATGCAAAATTGGAATAAAAAATCAAAATACCAATAAATGTAAAATTTGTGACAAATTTTCAAGAACAAAAAACTTTAAAAATTCACTAATTGTCAAACTTAATCTCTGAAGAAATCGTTGTTACAAAAGTATCAAAATTGTCAATATGTTCGAAAATCCATAAACACGAAAATAAAAATAATTAAATGTCATAATTTTCGAAAATGATAAAATATTCAAAATAGTCAATGTAAAATAAATTAAAATTAAAAAGTTGCAAAAAGGCGATTGAACTATTAAAATTGAAAATTTTTTCAAAACTTACACAAATTAAACAATTGAAGAATTGACATAAATGGATTTTCAAAAATTTTAAAAAAATTGTTTAAAAAATACATAGAAATGTATTTTTTTATTTCAATTGTAAAAACTCCATATAGTAACTATGAGTAAATCCGAATTTAATTTAATAAATTTATAAAATTCTTAAAATAAAAAAAATCAATAATATTTTATAAAATATTTAAAAAATACAAAAATTTACAAAGTACCAAATATCAAAAATACGACTAGTAAATAAGAAATAAATTGAAGCAAATATTAAATTATGGGGGGGGGGGGGGGGGCACTGACAGAAAAATGTACATCCTTAACAATCTTCCAAAATTTTACATTATTTTCTATCAAAATTATAAACAAACAAATATCTAAAATATGAAATAATTGTAAAAACTCCATAGCCTGAAAATGTAAAGTATGTACAAATCCGATAATAATTTAATAATACAATAAAAATGCCAAATATTAAAAAAATACAAAATACCAAAACATAAAAATACAACTTTTTTAGAATGCGAAATAAATTTAAATTCTTCACAAGCTTCAAAAATTTTACATTATTTTCTAACAAAATCATCTAATACGAAACAAATGTTGGAAGCTTGTGAACAGTTCAATCGAAATATCAAAAATTTTAAACTTTCATAAGTGAAAAAGAAATCAAAATGGATTATGTTAACTGAAATGATAATACTTGGAGTAATTTCCAATATGAAAATTATTGAAATTGTCAATATGGTAGATGTAAATATTTTCATTGAAAACAATATCAAAATTGCTAAAATATAACAAAATTCGAAATACTTTACATACATACGTCTATAATAGAAAAATAATAATAATAATAATAATAACAAATATTTTGTTTCATTTGATTATGCATATTGCATATCTACGAGCACTTTTAGAAAATCAAAATTTCAGGAAATTTTGTCATTTTTGACTGTTAAATGGAGAGACGTTTCATTTGAGTACTAACATCGCATATCTATGAACACATTTTGAAAACTAAAAAGTCAACGTTTCTGGAATTTTTGGTGTTTTTGACTTCTACATGTGGAGACCTTTCATTAGAGAGGCAATATCGTATATCTACGAGCATTTCCAGAAAATCAAAGAATGTAAATTTACGGATTCTTTTGTTATTTTTTGGATCTATATGGAGAGACCATTTACATACCAACATATCTACGGGCTCTTCCAGAAAATAAAAAATGTCAAAAGCTTCGGAATTTCCCGAATTGTTTGTCATTTGTGACTTCTGTATGGAGAAATCTTTCATTTGACTAACTAACTAACATCGCATACCTATGAGCGCTTTAGAAAATAATAAAAATGAAATAATTAATAAAACTGGTTGAAGTGGAAAATGAATAATTACAATAAACAAAATTTTCAAAATTGCAATATATTCAACGTGAATTGTTAAAAAAATAAATTGTACCTGAAAACAAAATTTTAAATCGCGGTCAGGAATATTGACGAAAGTAAATATTTTCTAAAATTGAAAATATTTAAAAAAGACCAAAATTTACAAAACATCAAACATAAAAAATCGACTGGAAAATACGAAATAAATTGATAACAAAAATTAAATTATCAGGAGGGGGGGGGAGAAGCATTAATTGAAACAATTTTGAAATTCTCGTTTATTTTATGTCATAACAATAATAATAATTAAAAATAAAAATTAAACTTTGCACAATTTTTTTATTGTTATACTCAAAATTGTATAAAAATATATATACAAAATGACATTTTTTTAAATGACATAAATTGAAAAATATGCCAATGAGTCAACAATTTAAATATTAATAAATTACAGAAAATGCAAAATTCCTAAAAGGCACATATGTGGAACAACTTTGAAATTCTTTACAATTTTGACATCATTGTACCATCAAAATGATTTAAAATGCAACCAACAATGAAAAAGTTGAAAAATTGTATTATTATTATCTAATGTGGAGAATTTATATTGCTAAAAAAAATCAAAAGTGCAATAATTCAGCTTGAAATATTATAAAAAAAGTTAAAATAAAACGAGTAAATCACAAACAAGATGCCATAAACTATTCAATTTTGAATTTCGTCAGAATTAAAAATACAAACATATTCAAAATTTCAATTTTTTTTGACCATTTCGACGAAAAGTTGTCACTGCTCGCAATTTATAAAATTATAGTTTTTAACAATTTAAACAATTTTAACATTTTTATTATCTCAATTTTAATATTTAGTATTTAATAATTTATTTAATGTTATGGGATTTTGAAAATTGTCTAAAATGTAATAATATCAAACTATACAAAATTGTATAAAATGCAAAGGCGCTTAAAATTCTCTTGTTAATTTTTTTTATTGAATATGGTTCACAATGTCATTAATTTAGCAAAAAAAACAGTGCGATTTTATACAAAATTTCAAAAATTTCTAAAATAGGTATTGCTAATTTGTAAAAAAAATACGATCGTCTAAAATGAGAGAAAAAATTAAATATTTACAGAATTATATAAAATATAATATTGGAAAATAAACAGAAAAATTTGACAACTGCATGAAAATATGACAGGGGGGGGGGGGAGACTTATTTACATTGGTGATAATTTTCAACGACGATCCAATATTTTATTATTTGACTGTGCCCGGATCCTTGCGACAATGACCCTATAAATTAATTCAAACTTTATATTCAAAAAGAAAGACGCAAGCTACGTAATTAGTACAACTATAAAACCCTGCACAAACTGAAGGGTCATCGTCGTGGACTTCCTATGTCGGCAAGATAATTCAATAATAAATCCACAATTAGGTTCAATTAATACTAAATAACTTCACTTAGGCGTACAATTGCCGGATCCATTGTGTGTCATTTGACGTTTTTCTTCTTACTCACCAACTATTATCTAACGACCGAGACGTCGTCGTCGTCGGCCACAGCCTCTAATCCGTTTTTACAAAGACTGGCGCAATAATAAAAATTAAAAATTATCTATTGGCTTATAATTTATTAAAACATCCCTTGCCGACGCCACTGATTTACGACGCCGATGTAACGATCCAATTCTAGTCCGGTGCGATAAAAGGCACGCAATTTGAAATTAAAAAACGCCATAGTCGAAACTCGGGCATAAAATTCCTTGCCTACAATGACTTACAATCTCGTTACCTAGTGCAAGGATATTAATTGGATCAGAAGAAGAGGGTAAATATTTGCGCGCAGCCGCGATATTATTAATCCCAGCGTCTCGCTGGAGCAACCAGGATGTGAGTTGAAAGGTTGGCCCATTCGTCGTTTTTTAAGTAATTTGATACGATAATTGGGAAAGACCGAAATATGAAACAATCTTAAATGAAAAATAGAAGAAAAATGAGAAAAGGAACAACAAGACTGATAAAGTCATCGAATGAGTAAATAATTAAATTTAAACAAATCAGTCACAAAAACTAAAATATTCAATAAGAAGTTGAAAGAAAGAAAATTAGTACTTTAATTTTAATTAGTAAAACTTTATTTTTCTTTTCTGGTTTTTATTTTACTTTCCTTCGATTTGCTTGAATTTTTAATCGAAAGTAATTTTAATTTTTGCAATTATATCTACTTTGATTTTTTGGAAGATAACCTAAACGAAAATGTAAAGAAAATCCAAAGTCCAAAGTGAAAATAAAATTAGACAATCTCATACGTCACTACCAAAGAATTGGAACAGAATGAAAATTTAGATAATTGAAAAAATTACAAATGGAAATTAAATGATAATCAACAAAATAAAGTTAAATAATCAAAAGCAAAGCACAAAAGAGAAAAATATAATAAATAAATTAATAGAAGGAAACAGAACATGGGTTGGGTTTAACCTCAATTACTTTGGAATTACAATTAATTTTGAATCTTCAGACATTCAGAACGAAACGAAATGACATCAAAACCCAACCCAACCCAATTTTACTTCAATTCAACCCAACCCAAAAATATAATATAATTATTTCGAATCCATGAAAAATGGAATTGACTGAAAAGAAAATGGACTAGATTTAATTTTTCCCTAGGTTTTGTTAGGTTCATTGGAGACATTTTTACTTTGTCCATTTTCATTTTGTCCAATTTCATTTTGCAAGAGATTCCAAATAATAAAATTATATGTAGGCTGGGTTTAGTATTGTTGGCGTAGTACCAACCCAACCAAACCCAATCCAACCCAATTTTACTTAAACTCAACCCAACCCAAATTTATAATATAATAATTTTAAATCCTTGCAAAAGAAAACGACAAGATTTGGTTTTTCCCTTCTGAATTTCTTAGACTTGTTATGCACCTTGATGACTGTCTTATTTTGTCCATAACCCAAAAATATAATACAATCATTTCGAATCCATGCAAAAGGGAATTGACCGAAAAGAAAATGGACGAGATTTATTTTTTCCCTCTGAATTTCATAGGTTTTGTTAGGTTAATTGGAGACAGTTTTACTTTGTCCATTTTCATTTTGTCCAATTTCATTTTGCAAGAGATTCCAAATAATTATATGTAGGCTGGGTGTAGTATTGTTGGTGTAGTACGAACCCAACCAAACCCAACCCAACCCAATTTTACTTAAACTCAACCCAACCCAGATTTATAATATAATAATTTTGAATCCTTGCAAAAGAAAACGACAAGATTTGGTTTTTCCCTTCTGAATTTCTTAGACTTTGTTATACACCTTGATGTCTTATTTTGTCCATATTATTTTTTATTCAATTAAATTTTGCAATAGACGTAATAATTGAATAATAAATGTTCATTATATTTACGGGTTGGGGTGGGCTGGATTTGGTTGGGTTGGTTTTAGTTTGGTTGGTGTAGTACCAACTCAACCTAACCCAACCCAGTTTAATTTAAGCTCAACCCAACTCATTAATATAATATAATTATTTTGAATCCATGCAAAATGAAATTGAATAAAAAGAAAATAGACAAGATTTATTTTTTTCCATGAGCTTGAGCATGAGACTCAAAACAATGAAATTAAATGTATTATCTTTATGGGTTGGGTTGGGCTGATTTTGGTTATAGTACGAACCCTTATCCACACCAATGGACAAGATTCTCAACCCAACCTAAAAATTCACACAAACTGGAATTAAACAGAAAAAAAGAACAAAATTAAAACTTCCCCTTCTGAATTTCTTAGGCTTTGTTAGGTTAGTTGGCGTTTCTTTCCATTTTTTTATTAAATTCCAGTCAAAAGGCTCAAAATAATTAAATTATATGTATTACATTTATGGACAAACACAAAATTTTAAAACAAAAATTACTAAATTTAAAATAAATAGCGTAAACGAAGGAAACTGAAAAACAAGTTGAAATATTTGAAAAATATAACAAATGAAATTTTTATTAATAAGTAATAAAATAAAATAAAGTAAGAAATCGAAGTAACCTAAAAAAAGGGTTAGAGTATTTTCATAAAAATTTTGATGTATGTGCTGACGTGCTTTATGAACGGCGAGTTTTCTGGGCAGTGTTGATCAATATATTGTAATAATAAAAAATATGTTTCGGTGTTCATAATTTTATATATATTAAGATTTAAATCAAAAACAAAAGATTCATGTAAATGTTGTCATAACTTGATTTTGTGCTAATGGCGAACTTTGCGAATGGCGACTTTATTGGATAAACTCCAAACTATGTCCTTATTGCACGAACAACCTTTTTAGGTTTTTTTGCACTTTGTGCATGATTAACATCTGTATCATATTTCTTGTGCGTTGTAAATATTTAGTACATTGTTAAAACAAAAAATTATAAAAAGTTCTAGCAATTGTAATAAAATTACGTTGCAAACGAAAAAAAAAGTTCAGGTGGGGATTCTTAAACCCAGAAGCTGGTTTGTGTTGTATAGAAAAGGTTGGGTTGAGTCGAGTTCGTGAAACTTACTTGGTATTGAGTGCAAGAAGTTGACATGACTTAACGTAAATATTAGAATACAAATTAACATCAAACATTGAGAATAACCGTTAAGAAAATACATAGAATTCATACGACGAAAATAAAAGCCATAAAACTTAATTCGAAATTCGAAACAAAAACGTAACAGAAAAGACAAATATAACCCAAAAGAACGCAAGTAGTCGAATCGAATCGAACAAGTTCATGATGAACATGCAGTGACCTACCATGTTGAGTTGAATTGAGTTGATAAATATGTTAGGTTGGGTTGAAAAGGTCGGATTGGGTTGGGTTGATAAATTTGGCTTGTCTTGTGATCATAAAAGTTGAATTGGGTTTGGGTTGGGGTTGGGAAATTTATGGGGACAAGGTTGGGATGAGTTGAAGAAGTCGACTTGGGTCGAGGATACATCCCTAATCCAATCCAACCCAGTCGAATCCAATACCAAGTCAAACAAAAATTGAGAATGCCTGAAAGCCATGAAACTCAATTGAAAATAAAAGTGTAAAAAATACAACGTTTCGACAACTCTGTATCTCCATGTCAGCTAACACTGGAAACTAAGCTACCTGAAGACGACAAGAGTATTTTCAAAAATTGAAAGAAAGATATGTGACACAAAATTGTCAAAAGTGAAATGTCTAAAGTTGACTAATTGTCAATATTAATAACGATCTAAATTTCCAAATAAAAAATGTTAAAAGACCAGAATGTAATAAACATCGTCAAAATTGTACATCGTTAAGAAAAAAATCAAAAATTGATAAACATGTAAAAAAGTACATCAAAAATAGATGCCCCCCCCTCAACTTAAAAACAACGTCTAAAGTTTCAAAAAAGTCAAAGCTCATTTTTTTAAATATAAAAATTGGAAAATGTAATATATCCGATTCTCAAAAATGCTAAAAATTGTGAAAATGAAATCAGAAATTGTTAAAATTGAGAAAAATTGTAGAATTAAATGTCAACATGCAAAACAATACTAAATTGCAAAAAATTTAATTATTTAAAATTTTAAAAAAGACTTAAACTTAAAAACCAACAACCAACAAAGATTTTCCAATATTCAAAAATGTAAGTGCTAAAAATTATAAAAATATAAAAATGCCAACAAACATCTATATAACATAAAAATTCTAAAAGTTGTCAAATTAATTGGAAAAATTATGATAATTCATAAAGGGGGTAAGGACGGAAAAATAAAATCAAATAAAATCAAACTAAATAATAAATTGCTGAAAAGGAGAAATATGAAAATATTTTCAAAAATGCAAAGAATGCAATTTTTTACAAAATTGTCGAATTGAAATGTTGTCAAACATATCTGAAAATGCACAATATTTTTAAAATTGCGATCATATCTAAATTTCAAAAAAAAATAAAAATATAAGAAAGTCTTATTGCAAAAATTTGATAAAAATCATGTAAAATACAGATAACGTAAAAACGTACTTCAAAATTATCAACAATGGAAACCAAATTCAAAAGATGACGAATCACGTTTTCAAAAATGTTAACTTTTTAATCTACAATTCAAGATATTGCCAAAATTGTCCAAAAATATAGAAACTAAAAATATATGAAATTGTTACTTTTATTATTAATCGAACATAATGAGCCACAAATCTCAATGAAAAAGAACATTCTACTAAGATGGGTTTTAATATGAAAACATTTGATAATTGCCGATGCATACTTAATTGGGAACGAAGCTATCCAAGCTTCCAAATTATTATCTGAATGCTGATCTAACACTTTTAGTTATATTTTGCATTTAATGCATGATTAATATCAGTGTGAAAATTTACAGTATGTGGTAACTAAAAACAAAATTATTCAATAAATAAAAACAAAAAATACAAGAAATTGAAAAAGAAAGAAAAAGTTAAAATGAAATAAAACAATAAAAAACGACCAGCAAAACGGAAGTATGGAAACCAAACAAAATATTTAAGAAATTCATACTGGGATCCACCTGGTTGAGTTTTATTGGGTTCTCTTGATAAAATTGACTTTGAATCAATAAATTTGGTTCAGTTTGAAACTGGGTTGCATTTGTTTGGGTTAAGTTCAATAAGTTGATCCATGATAATTAAGATAATTCCAAGTTTAAGTAAAAATTGAGTATGTGACTAAAAGGAAAATGCATCAAATTTACACGATGACAATAAATATTATAAAATGTAATTCCAAACAGAAGTGAAAAAAAAAATACAAATGTGCCGGGTTAAACACGTAAAACAGTATCGAATAAAAATAAGATAAAAAAATTAAATAAATGCTAAAGAAATACAAATAGCAAATCAACCAGAAAAGGGTCAGTGACCTACCGAGTTGAGTGGAGTTGAGTAGATAAATCTGTAAGGTTGTTTTAATTAATTTGCATTGGGCTTCGTTTGAAATTCGTTGAATAAAGTTGGGTTGGGTCGAAGAAGTTGATCTAAGTTAAGGATACATTTCCAATACAACCCAACCGAATCCACCCAAAACCTAATCTGAACCCAACCCAATCCACCTCAACCCAACCTCAACCCAATCCGATCCACCTCAACCCGATCTCAACCCAAAACCCAAATTTATTAGAATGCACATTTAAAACAAATTAATTATCAGCGTAGCTAGTAGTTAATTGGAAAATAAAAGAAATATAATTAGGTAATACATAAAAAGCCATGGAAAGAAACTAAATAGGATTAGAAACAACAAAAACATAAAGAACTCAACAAAATGTGTCATAAAAAATAATCGAAACCAACAATGAAAACAAACAACAAAGATGCGTTGGGTTGGGTTGGGTTGAGTTGGTTGCTAAAGAAATACAAGTAGCAAATCAACCAGAACCAAATAATTAGTGACCTACCGAGTTGAGTGGAGTTGAGTAGATAAATATGTGAGGTTGTTTTTGTTAATTTGGATTGGGCTGAGTTGAGATCTCGAAACTGTTGAATTGGATTGGGTTTCGTTTGAAATTCGCTGGATAAAGTTGGGTTGGGTCGAAGAAGTTGATTTAAGTTAAGGATATATTTCCAATACAACCCAACCCAATCCACCTCAACCCAATCTCAACCCAACCCGATCCACCTCAACCCGATCTCAACTCAAACCCCAAATTTATTAGAAAGCACATTTAGAACAAATTAATTACCAGCGTAGCTGGTACTTAATTGGAAAATGAAACGAAATAAAAGTATGCAAAATAATAGAAATATAATTAAGTAATATATAAAAAACCATGGACAGAAAACTAAATAGGATTAGAAACAACAAAAACATAAAGAACTCAACAAAATGTGTCATAAAAATTAATCCAAACCAACAATGAAAACAAACAACAAAGATGCGTTGGGTTGGTTGCTAAAGAAATACAAGTAGCAAATCAACCAGAAAATAATTAGTGACTTACCGAGTTGAGTGGAGTTGAGTAGATAAATCTGTGAGCTTGTTTTGGCTAATTTGGATTGGGCTGAGTTGAGATCTCGAAACTGCGTTGAATTGGATTGGGTTTCGTTTGAAATTCGTTGGATAAATTTGGGTTGGGTCGAAGAAGTTGATCTAAGTTAAGGATAAATTTCCAATACAACCCAACCGAATCCACCCCAAATCTAATCTCAACCCAACGCAATCCACCTCAACCCAATCTCAACCCAACCCAATCCATCTCAACCCGATCTCAACCCAAACACAAATTTATTAGAATGCACATTTAGAACAAATTAATTATCAGCGTAGCTAGTCGTTAATTGGAAAATAAAACGAACAACAATTGAAAACAAAATGAAATAAAATTATGCAAAATAATAGAACACAACAAAATGTGTCATAAAAATTAATCCAAACCAATAGTGAAAACAAACAACAGAGATGCGTTGGGTTGGGTTGCGTTCAGTTCAAAGCTGGGTTGGTGGTTGATCGCTATTAGGCTACAGATTAAGATTAAAATGGGAAAAGTACGTTGGAAATTAAAACGAAAAAATAATGATTAAAACGAAATTGAAAAGAAATGTAAGAAAAGAAAATAGACTACCTAACAGACCAAATTAATAGTGGGCGAAAATAACTTAAACATCAGAATTCTACACAGAACTTATTCAAATCGGAAAAAATCGATAATTTCAAAAACGACGTAAAATAAAATTAAACCTCTTGGTTACAAAAATGTAAACAAACATAAATGTCAGTGAAAAACAATAAATAATACTGAAAACGAAGGAAGGAAACGATAAATAAATAAAAATTAATGCAAATAAACAACAAAAATTAATCACATGGTTAATGAAAATACAGTACTAGTAATAAAATAAAAATGAAAAAATATGAATGAAACTAAAACGTGTGCAAAAATCAATCAAGCGCGACACGCAAAACGCTTCCCATCGGAACCACCTTTCCTTAAAATCTGTCGCGTGCCCGTTTGCGTGGGGTAGCGGAATCCAGTCTGGGGTTGTTAGGTGTTAGAAGTGCATTGCGACGGGGGTAGTTTTTCCAGAGACAAGCTGAATCCTGTACACCTTGCAGGTACGTAAATGAACGACGCATTCGATAAATTGCGTTTAAAAAACGTTTAAAAATGTCAAATGGAAAACAGTTGACCTTTTCGGATTTCGTTATTTAACACGATAACATTTTTAAGCTGCGTGAAACGTAATGTTTACAATACCACGATTTCGACACATATGGTGGTGTTTTTGTCATCGACGGACGTCACCGTTTATTATTTCAAACGGCGGTTGCTTGCAGGTTTTCACTTAGTAGCTAGTTCCTAGCAGATAGAAAAGTGGCGAAGTTAGAGGGAAAGATTTTCTCGGCAGTGAACAATTTTTTTTCATCATCGCCCTTAGTCAACCAAATCAAAGATTTAATGGTAAGTCTTAGGATTACTGAACATTTTTAATTCTTAAATAAATATTAATGTAGAGGAATTTATGTTAATGTTTAACAATGCATCAAAAAAAGAATCTTGATCATATCTTACATATATTGCTCACGTGTTTACATAGGAATTCGACTCGCACTAAATGACAAATGCGCTTAGATAAGGCTGTAGCAATAAATTTATCAAATCCTTTTATTGTTATTATTTTTAATATTTGGTGTCAAGGTTTTTCCATGTACGTAAAAATATTTGATTCAATCATTGAGGAAAAATAGCGTCATAAATTATTTTTTTTTCATTTCATCTATGTAGTCCTCTTAACGTTGCGATTGTAAAAATGGCGCCGCGTTAAAACCGTCAACTATGTTTCGTACCGAATTGAAAAAAAATACGCGCGTGATTTACCAGAATTCTTAGAAAAATTACAAAACGAACCAATTAATTCGCATCGAGCGCCTTGAATCAATATATTGTACAATGTCCTCCACGGGATATATCTCCATAAAAAAGATGTTTAGAATATTCTGGGACATATTGAAGAATCTCCAACTAATTTAAGAAAAATGAGTGGTGCGACTAGGCTATCATATTTCAATTTATTAATTCAATTCCAATTGTTTTCATTATCTATTACACTTTTTATTACAGTTTGGATTTGTTATGCAACAACCATTTTAATTTTATATTTTCGAACCCAACCAAACCCAACCCAATTCAATGAAATGTGAAAAGAGAACCCAATCCAATTCAATAAAATTTGTAATGAACCCAATACAATTCTGATTGCATTGTGGCACCCAATTTCAACAAATTGTAATCGAATGCATCGAAATTTCGTAGGAACCAAACAAAATTCACACAAATCTCGAAACTATTTAATTTTGTGTTGGGTTTATCTCAGTCGACATAGCATTTCATCGGGTTTGGTGTAATATCATTCATTTCAATTTGGCCAAATTGGATTGGGTTTAACAGAAATTTTATTTAATTGGGTTGAGTATTCATTTGCCTTTAACGAATCAACAAATTTCGTTGTCATTAAGCAACACCTTTTCCTTCAATTGTATTTTGTGGTGAACCCAACACAATTGTATGCAACTTATAAACCCGACCCAACCCAACACAACGAACTTTTTAGTTGATTGTAAAATACAAAAATTTTGAATATATTCAGCTGTGCGTTTATCCCATTTGGGTTCATCGCTAATTGGAACAAACTGACTTGACTCCATGAAAATTTTTATTTAAATGAGTTGAGTTTGGTTTAAATTTCAAAATGTTTAACCGAGCAACACACTTCTTCGTTTCCAAAAAAATCAAACGCAGCAATATTGCCAATGGATGCAACCCAAGGGAAATAAATGTGTAATGAACCTAATCCAGTGCATCCAAACCTCGCACAAACCCAATTCAGAAAACTGGTAAATAAATGTAACTGTGCATTGGGTTTATTGAAATGGCATCAAAATTTTGTTCGAATTGTGTTGAGTTGGGTTATTTCATTGGATTGGGTTTTCATAAAATTGTCTTGCCTTTAACCAAGCAACAAACTTCGTTGTCTTCAATCAAACGCAACAAAATTTTAGATGAACTAAATCCATTTCAATTAAAAGTTTGATGACGTAAAACTTTTGAATGCAATTTGTGATGAATCTAATCCTACGAAACACAACGACCTTTTTAATTCAGTGTCGAATCCAAAAAATCTTGAATAAATTCAGCTGTGAGTTTATCCCAGTTGGGTTGAGTTCGGGTTGGCTTCATCCCTAATTTGAGCGAACTGACGTAAGTTCATGAAAATTTTTATTTAAATGGTTTGGAGTGGGTTTAAATTTCGAAAACTTTAACCAAGCAATAAATCTCGTCGTATCCATCAAATCAAGTGCAGCAATATTTCCAGGGAATCCAACCCAAGTGAAGTAAATGTATGATGAACACAATCCGGTGCATCCAAACCTCGAAAAACCCAATGCAGAAAACTGATAAAAAATGTCAGTGTGCGTTGAGTCTATTACTGTCCCATCTCGCGTTTGGTCGGATAGTGTTGGGTTGGGTTATTTAATTGGGTTGGGTTTTCATAAAAATTTTTCGACCAAGCAACAAACTGCGTTGTCTTCAACCAAACGTAACAAAATTTTAGATGAACTAAAGCTGAAATGGCTTTAGTAGTAGTAGATGACCTAACACTTTTGAATGCAATTTATGATGAACCCAACCCAAGGAAACACAACGAACATTTAACTCGTTATAAAATACAAAAATTGAATATATTCAGCTGTGCATTTATCTCGCTCGGGTTGTGCGTTGAGTTCGTGTTGGCTTAATCACTAATTTGAGCTGACTTGGGTTCATGATTTTATTTAAACGGGTCGGTTCGGTATAAATTTCGCTACCTTTAGCTTTATGCTGCAGTTTAAGTGAATCCAACCCAAATGAAATAAATGCGTGGTGAACCCAATCCAACGCACCCAAACCTCCCAAAAATCAAATACAGGAAACTGACAAATTTGATTATTTAACTGTATTGGGTTTATTCCAGTCGTATCGGACATTTGGTCGAATTGGATTGGGTTGGGTTGAGCTGGGTTGGATTGGGTTTTGTTGGGTTGGGTTATGGAGGCATATTTTTCTACAGCTTGGCGACTGCTCGGTATCTCAAACAATTTAAATTCAAATCAAAACGGCAAATATGGCTACACTTAATTCGAAAATTGTTCCATGGTGGACGGTGGATGATCAATTCCATTCTCTATGTTCAAATGTGGCCGCGGAGATACCCTCGACAGTTTTTGAGTCCCAGTACTTTTCTATTATTCAAAAATTCAGCTTCTTCATAGCTCAGAAGAATATTAGTAACTGTGCGACTAGTGAATAAAATACATGGTATTGCGACTGGGCTTGTGTCCACTCTGTTGAATTGGGCCTGCTGCCATTGCAAATTATCTCCTTTTGGTGGAGCGAGTTAAATTGTATTGAGGTGGGTTATTTATAAACAACGTATAACCAAAATGATTATTAATTTCGAAAATTTTCCAAAACAGAAATTATCAAAGAAAATATATACAATCAATTTTTTTTTAAATTCACATTCTTCTTCGGATTTAATCTTTCCTTGATTTCAATTTTTAAGTTGGGTTGGGTTGGGTTAAGTTGCGGTTCACGAGGCAATTTCGCAATTTGATGAAGGCGGCATTGAAATTACCGTATTCACGGTTTGGATTTTGATCACGTATCTTGGGTTTGCAAGATAAAGCAATTACATCATCTTTAACCTAATCCAACTCAACAGACATTAAAACGCTTAAACTAATAATTCTATTAAACTAAACGTTTGCAAAAAAACTAGGATTAGATTCGGCTGGGTAGGGCCGATAAGTGCAACAATTGTAAAATTGTTTAGAATGTTGGTTCTAATTGAATTGGGTTTGTTGCGTTTTCGCAATGGTTTTTAACATAACAATGCCAAAACGCAACTCAACGCAATCAAATGTAATCCTATTCAACTCAACATTTTCAAAAAAGTTTGCTTGTGTTGGGTAGGGTTATGTCAGGTTGGGTTGGTTTGGGGTCCTAATTGCAAAAATACAAAACAACATTGTTTAGAAACTTTACGAATGTCGGCTCGTAATTGATTTTGTTTGCGTGGGTTGCGTTTTGGAAATGTTTTAACACCATAATGACAAAACGTAACCCAACCCAACCCAACCCAATGTAACTCTTTTCAACTAAACATTCTCAAAAATGTTGGAATAGATAACGTAAGGTTGATTTTTTGAAATACGATGTATTTTTGGAAATGATGACAATTTTGGATTGGATAGAAGCTAGGGTTGTTTTAGAAATGTTTTAAGATCACATGCCAAAGCACAATCCAACGCAATCCAATACACCTCAAGGTAACCAAACATTGACAAAAAAAATCGGAAAATATTGGATTGGATTGGGAATCCCAACCAAGTTTCAGAAATGTAATATTGAAGTATTTCCAAAACCAAGAACGCAACCCAATACAATACAAGCTAATCAAACCCTTTATTTATAATGTAACCATAAATTGGTTACAAATTGGGACTGGTCGTCCAACATTGGCAAGGACGACTGGCTGTATTACCTTGTTGTTTACCTTGTTTTATTAATTTTTTTCTTATTTTCTACACTCCTGTTACCCAACAAAAATTATTAAAATTAAGATTAAGGCAACCTTAAGTCGATTATAATTATGTAGCAACGTTACATGGACAAGAAAAAAATCGTTTATTGTACATGAAACCAATGTTCATGTAATTGCAGATGAAGATGAAAATTAAATTACAATTACACAATTTTTTTAAGCAGTGAATGTTTTCAATCCAATTGAACCTAATTTAACCCAATCCAACCCAACTCAATCCAACCCAACCAGTGTAAAGCGAGATCCGGTTAAATAAAGAGATGTCATCGTATGTACCAAGATAAATGCTTAAGTCATCAGGTTAGAAAGCAATGCCCATATAATGTTTTCTATTCAAATGCATGGCCATGACGCTACACTAAATTCTATCCGGCGTACTGCAAGGGAGCTTATTGGCACCAGTGTTGTTTCTGATTTACCTGTCCCTGGTTATCAATGTTTCAACACTTCTTGGCAACACATCTTGGCCGAAAATGGGCTTCCAACAATTTTCAATGGTTGAACAAGAAGGTGGCTTGAAACTTTAAAGATGTGGACAAATGAAATGTTGTGGGTTCATGGCACCTTACCGTTGCTTACAAAGTCTAGAATACGGGCTTAGGTCATAAGGTTAGAAAACAACAACTAGTATTTCTAGTCAAGATACATCGACAGCGGGCTATACTAAAACCTACCTGGCGTACCGCAAGGAAGTCTATTGGTACCACCATTCTTGCAGATGTGTCCATCCAACAATTTGAACAAGAAGAAGAAAATTTGAGAGTGACGGCGAATGAAAGCAAATCAATCAATACCTTCACAATGAAAAGAAAAAGTTGCTAACCAGTTTAGACAAAGCAAAAAATGTTAAAGGAGTCGGTAGTACTAAATATCTTGAGATATATTAGGATCTGATTTTGTAAACTGAATTGGTGGGAGGCTATCTTCAAGAAGAATAAGAAATAATGATTAAATTTGAGGAAGTTAAACTAAGCGATATGTGGAAAATTACAGATGTGAAAGCGTGAATTATAATTTTATTAATACAAGATTGGGTTGTGTTGGGAGATCACTAACTTTATATAATTGTCTCACATGTTAGTGCCTGTAATCGAGCAAGGACTTTGACGTCTTGTCATCCTATTTAAGACGCACTAAACCCAAGCGAAGTAAATGAGTGGAAAATCGACTGCAATTCCATAAAGTATGTCACAAACCCAAACCAATGCATCGAACTTCAATTCACTACATCCAACTCTTGTACTAACTTAATAAATGCACCAACAATTCGATAAGATAACACTTAAAATATTCTCGAATTATAAATCAAGAAATAATAACACAAACAATAATTTCCGTTTGAAACGAAATAAATATTTTCTAAATACGGTAAAACGACACTTACAAATATTTTGTTACACAACTTTCAACAAGTTTAAGTAACCGAAGCATATGTTAAATGAGAAATTAAACTTCCATTGTTTAATTATTTCATAAGAAATATTTGTCTAAGTCAGATAAAACGACACTTAAAATATTTTGGCCCACCATGAAAAAACTTAATTGTTGTTAAGGCAAAATAATCGAGGTGAGTAACTCATTTTAGTTAAGAACTTCAATCTCAATATGTTAATATTGATTTTTTGTTTATTTAAATAATATGTGGATAATATGAAAAATAATTTTACTTCCTTACAATTTTGAATTTCGTATCACAGAATATTTTCGACTTGAAATTAAAAAAAATGCAACTCCAAATCTAACGATACGACTGTCGGCTTGAAAGCAAAGAAATATACACATCTACTTCGAAATTATCGCGTTTTTTCGTTTAAAAAAATTATTATCCCATTAAATATTTTAATTTATTTATTTTTAGTAATTTATTTCGTTTAGCATTAATTAATTTGGGCATTGTTCATGTTTCGAAAATTATCCTCACTATCGTTGCAATGTAGACCGATCACTCACTCTCCATCATTCTCCCGTAAGTTAATTTAATTTTGCATATTTAATCCAGAATCCTTGCCGTTCATTTCCAATATTTCAACAACACCGTCACTGCAATTTCATCGTCTGTAGTATGACCATCAAATTCTATTTACGAATAAAAAATCTCACTGAGTTTAGGTGAGAAAAATATTGTACGTCGAAAATGCCCAGGTTTCGTTTACCGTTGGAACTCGCACAACGTACATTGCATAAAAATCCGAAATCGCACAAGAGCACCAACGTGAGTTATCGTAGAGTTGCACTTGTCTTATAAGGAAGATTATTTGACTCTTTCGCATTTTTACTCTAAAATGAAAAGTAGGCAGTTTAATCAAATAAAGTAAAACTGCTCACATTGTCGTTTTAAAAATCTTAAATTGACAAACGATACGCAAGTTGCGTGGAAAAATTAAATTAACGACTACTGGTTGTGTGTGTAAGCTAACCACACAAACATTAACACGGTTTTAGTATTTATTATAATCATTAACAGATGAACTTTTATTCACATTCACACATTTGTTATTTCGGATCGGCTCGTTTGCCGCCGGAACTCGTTGAGGTGGCGTGAAATTAAATTCGTGCTGACAAAATAACACGCGATTAATTCGTATGAATATTTACAATTAAGATTCTCGTCAGGACTTCCCCAAAACGATTATAATACTTTTTCACTTCAACAAAAGATTTCCAGCCCGGTATTTCCGGCCAAGCATCTTGCCGTTAAACTCTTTAAACGGTTTCAGTAATTTGAACCTTATGATTTAACCTACAATACTTCCGTCTTGAAACTGTGAAGTTTTCTTTATTAACTTTATAATTAGGCCTCACTGTTCAAATTGTTTGGCTAATATATTTTGGTGTGTTGTTATCACCCGTTGTATGCGCATGCGCGAACCCGAGCTATTAAAATTGGGCCTAACGCAAGTCTGTGGTCTCCGTATCTTGGTATGTAAACTATCAGTTCACATAATCGTTTGACATTAGATTGGGCCTTAATACATTTTTACTACAATTTGGTAAAAAGACGAAAAATACAAAAACGTTAAGCAGGAGTCTTATTTGATTACTTTATTAATATTAATAATCAAAAATTTGAAATAAAAAAAATTGTCAACTTACCATTTATCGTCAAGTTGAAACTATCTGGGGAAACAAAGCTCCAGCGATGTACAGCGATCTTGCACCAATTCAGACGTAGAAAGCTCCAAAGAATAACTCCCACCAAGGCCAAAATTGCACCACCACATGAAGAAGAAGAAAATCATCTTTTACAATCCAACCAATACGACTCATATAGTTTACTCACGGGTGCCCCTCAGGAAGGTGCGTTTTGTCCAACATTGTGTCCTCGAACGTGCACCGACGTGAGTATGGCAATGTACCTGTACTTACCGTACACGGCGCCCTTTTACGGAATTCTTAAAGAATCAATGTAGACATAATGTCAAATAGTCAACTGTATTTTATCAACAATGTTCGAATGACATTGATGTTTATTTGGCACAACTCACAATTAATTTTTGCCCGCCACTTACTACGCCGTAGCACTATTTCTTATTTTATCAACATGGCGACAGGAACAGAAAAATAAATAGAAGAGACAAAGGTGTTTTGACGTAAAGTCGTGGTCATACGAATTATGTTCTAAAATTATAATTTGGATCCAGTGTCCAATTATAATTGTTAAAAGTTCACAAAGTTTAGTACATTGGAAGCATTATATTATAGAAAAAAATTCAATATTTTTCGGTTAATTAGAGTTAGAATTTGAACTGCTAACACAACCCAACACAACCCAACCAATGAGAGTGGAGAATTCGATGTCGTGTTCGTTCAACTCTGTATATCGTGTATTTTGAGTGTAATACGAAAAATCTTACTGAAGCGAAAATACCCTCTATCGCAGTGAAGAATACAATTCGTAACGAAGTGATTTATACCAAGTGAAACATACATGACGTAATAAAAATGCGTAGCCTATATAATCGAGGAGGAGAGCACGGTAGACCTAGTAAAGCCGGAGGAGAGGAAAAAGAATCCGACTTGATGAAGATAATGCGAACGATGATGGAACACTTACGAAAGGACCATTTAACGAGATTGGCGACTGAAGAGGACCAGTCGCTAATATTAGCAAATAAAAAGGATCATCAACAAGATTGTCGGCTGAAGAGGACCATTCGCCAAGATTAGCAGATGGAGAGGATCACTTAATGGGACTAGCAGCTGAAGAGGAAAAATGAAAAGTCCAATAGGAAACCATCTACTCGGCCAGGCAAACACCATGTACAAATTCTACAATATTGACATCCAATTGTCACTATTTATAAACGACATAAAGTGTGTTGGGGGGGGGGGGGGGGGCAACACCTTGTATATTTTCTGTGCATTTTCCCACTTATCCAATCGTTCAATTTTAATACATAAATTAACGAATTTGAAATTTTTTACCAAACAGCTCAACATATTCCAAAAATTGTCGAGCCCTTTAACAATGGCGACGAAGCCTTCCCCACTGAATCACTCCTCTCGTAACGTGTTCTCGTGGTATTTCCTTCGTTTCGAAATCAACACAACTTTATCTCGTTACCGTTTCGCTCACTATTTACTTTCGTGTGCATGTATATTATTCATCAGTCAACTTAAAAAAAAAAACAATGCAAACTCACGTATTTAATCGCCGCTTTGTTTCAACAATTGCTCATAAAATTATCCGACTCGTAACGTAGTAGATGGCGTTTGTTAAGTTTTAGTTATGAAGTCGTTGGGACAATTTTTTCTCTGTCGGTGCCCGAACGAATCAGTGTACGAGGTAAGTTATTTTTTTTTTTAATTTAATTGGATTTCGACGGTTGTCGCAATAAGAAGGATTTGCTTAAAAAATCTGTTGTGGTAGAGTTAACTTAAGTGTTAAATGTAGGAATTGATGGAGTGTACCAATATAAACCCAACACAAATCTACTGCCCAAATTTCTATGACCGATCAAATTTAATAATTGAACGAATACAAAAACAAACAAAGTTATTTAATAGCGATAATTAAATTACGTCATCGTAAACGTCCATGCATTCATTAGCTATTTGTTACGAATGATCGTAATTACGTATAATCGTCGTTTTATTGAATTGTTTAAGTATGTGCCCTCTGCCTAAATGTGGGTGATCAATGAAATTTAGTTGTCACGGGAGTCGAACGTAAAAATTGAAAAGATTAATAGTGATACTCACGACCATTCGATTAACCGCCTCCAATTGAAATCTGGTTGTTTATTGCCTCAGTAAACGTTTAAATACAAGTCACTAGAAATACCAAATTACCAATAAACATAAGAACAAAAAGCAGATAAATGTAAGTAATTCGAAGAACGAAAAAGGGCAACAAATGGAAACTGAACAGCAAATCAAAAGACACGTGGAGGGGGCGCTTTTAGTAGAATATGGCACAAGGAATGACCTGGACGCAGAAATTGAAACCATAAAATTAAAAAAAAAACAACCTTTATTGGCATCCTAATTTTTTTACAACCTTTGTATAAAACCATAATATATCCCAAGTAATTTTAATTCAACTCAATTTCAATAATATATTCAAATAAATAAATGAATCCTATCTTTCCTCTTGCTCTCGTCGTCTCATCCATCCAGTACTTGTTTCCTTTTTCCTCACTCCCGCACCTAAACGGTGCAATAATTCTTTCTTCTCTGCCTGTTCTCTCCCTCCTCAAATATTTCGGCAGGCCTCTATATATACATATCTCCTCGTATCTTTCATTGTCCTGTGCTCTCCTCATTGTCCATTCTCTTTCCTGTGCGTCCACCTGCTTCCATCTTTCCATCATTTCTCTCTCCACTCCTTCTCCCTCCTCTATCCTTCTTTGTACTTCCCACGTCGATAGCTCTGCCTTCTCATATAATCTTTCAAGCTGTAGTGCCCTCTTTAACGCTCCCTGCATCATTCTCTCCATCTTGCTCCCCTCTTTCACTCTCCATACTTCCACCCCATACATCAATATACTCCTCACACACACACCTCCCACACTGTAATCCTTTCTCCAAACTTCCATTCTCCCTTACTCCACAATTTCTTTACTAACCCTTCTTCCGCCTTCCTTGCCTTGTCGCATACATACTTAATGTGCTCCCTGTAGCTATTCCCATTCTCCATCACGCATCCCAGGTACATCCACACATTCACCTCTCTTATTTCTCCACCCTTCCAATCTAGTCATACTTCCCTCCTCCTCCCCCGTCCTTCCTGAACACCATCATCTTTGTCTTTTCTTTATTCACTTGTAATTCCCTTTTCTCCAGATACCTTCCCATCCTTTCTGCCGCTCCCTTTAGCCCCTCCTCTATCTCTGCCAATATTACAATATCATCAGCGTATGCAAGCGACCAGATTCTTTTATTTCCCACCCTCACTTCCCCCTCCTGTCTTTTCTTTAACACCTCCTCCATGTCCGATACATATAAATTAAATAACGCTGTACATAACGAACAGCCCTGCCTTAGCCCTCTTGTTGTCTTGAACATTTCTGTTGTCAATGATGCTGTCCTTACTTGACTCCAAGTCTCTTTGTATATTTCCTCTATTTTCTTTCTAATTCTCTCCGATATTCCCAACGTGCCCATCATCTTCATTAGTCTTCTCCTATTTATTCCGTCAAATGCTGCTTTTAGATCCATGTACATGGCGTATAATTTCCCCTTTTTGTTGTCTTCTCCCTCTCCACTAGATAATTTAATATGTACAGGTTATACCTCGTACCCCTTCCACTTCTAAATCCTGCCTGCCCCTCTGACAGTATCCCCAACCTCTCCACTTCTTCTTCTAACCCACCTGCTATGATTCCTGCGTATATCTTATATACCGTATTCATGAGTGTTATCCCCCTATAGTTCATTGCCTCCTACTTATCGCCTAACCCTAAAATAACAAACCAGTACTCAAGTTACGATCCTTGCGGTCGCCGTGGAGGGGCATAAACGCCCCATTCATTATAACTAAGTAACTAACTCAAGTTACAAACGAACGATTAAAATAATAAGCAACAAAAATAGAAAATTGTAAAAATGGCAGTTTCAAAAAAATAAAAATTACAAATTCGACAAAAAGGCAAAACTTAAAAGAACTATATATCAAATTAGGGAGTGATGGAAATAATAAATAGCAATAAAAATTGAAAAGCTTCTGGAACCGATGGGGTAAATATAAAATGTATTACATACGGTGGCGACACTATGCAGGAAGAAATTTATTAATTAATAAAGAAAATCTGGATAATGGAAACAATGCAAAAAATTACGTCACCTTAAACGGCCTCGTATTTCATTAATTATTTGCTTATGACCTAATGATGTAGGAGAGAATAGCGAATTGGGAAGACGAATAATAATCGAAGAAAACTGAAAATGACAAGGGTAAAAGGGGTCGGGGTGTTTTGGATGCAAATTATGAAAAATATGAAAATTAGTACAATTTAAAAATAATAAGCACTCAAATTCAAAATTAAATAATTGGAAATTTAAAAATCGACTCCAACAAAATGTAATTTTTCACTCAAACACGAAGCGAAAAAATACAAACGAAGAACACAATTGATCAAAATTTATCACAAATATTATAAAATTATCAATTATAAAAAATGCGTATCAAAAATTATAAAAACCAATGAAAAAAACATTAAAAATTGAAAAATTAAAAATTAAAAAAAATTGTAAAATGTCAGTGCATACAAATTCTACAACTAACTACTAAACAACTAAAACAACTAAAAATTTTGAAAAACGGCCAAAAATTACGCAGTGCAAAAATATAAAAAATCAAAAGCCAACAATGTGCAGAGTAAATAAATATCGAAATTGGCTAAGGTAAAAAATATTAAAGAAAAAGATTACAAAAATTTTAAAATTGATAAAATTTAACAAAACTATGAAAATACCAAATACCACCATTTAAGGAATTGCAAATATCAACATTTTTTAAATCGACGTCAACAAAAAAAATAACTGGGGCGTTTTAGTTCTCATAGAGAAGATTCAAATTCAATTTTTATTGTTTGAAAAACGTAAATGAATCGAGAATAATAAAATTAATTTAACTGAAATTAAGCAAAATATTTCATCTTCCAAGTCTTCAGTAAATGTTAACAATTTGTTAAGAAATATGTATTGCAATACAATTGTTTTATTACGAAGTCTGAGACACATTTATAAAATCAAGTTGGGTTGGGTTGGGTTGGGTTGAATTCGACTATAGATCAATTTTGTATAAATTGTTGAGTTATAACCAACAATTTTTCATTCAAATTTTAAGAACTTCTAAGAGTTGAATTAGGTTGGGTTAATGATATAACTAATAGTGCAACAGAACTGCACTTTGCACTTAATTAAACATTGATATGTGAAAAATAAATCAATGGGAAAAATTAAAATGACGATATTAACGACGTTCTCTAGGCCAAAACAAATATTGAGGTGGGTGTAACAAGAAAATGTGCATGAGAAGAAAAAACTCAAGGAAACATAAAGCAAACTAGAGGAAGACGTAGGAAGATGTGGAATAAGGCACTGAAGGGGTGAAAAGAAGTACATCATACTGAAGAAGGGCAAAAATCATGGACAACATTTGTGTTGGTTAAGACAAAACTCGTGCTTCACATTGGAATTCGCCAGAAACGATTGTAAGACTCAAAGCAATATTTCCTTTTAGTACATAGGTAGCTGGATTGGGTAGGTCTTTGTGTAGAACAACTCTGCCTTATTTGGTTGGTACAAAATGAAAATGGCGATAAAGCACAAAGCAGCAGGTCATTGTCGGAGGTCTACTAAGCTCAAACATGCCTTTTCGACGTTCAACGTTCATAAAATGTGAAAACCCTCGTTACCAATCAGGTTGGGTTCGTTCAGTTGAAATAAAACTGGTTTACAAAAAACGAGGAGAAGCAACAACACTTTCTACATATCAGTGTAAGATGACATTAGTTAGTTGGGGCATGAAATAGCTACACCCAGTAGTAATATCACCAAGCTCGAAAGCGTCTACTTCAGTTGAATGTTAAAGGACGATTAAAACTCTCCCTGCAGCTATGCACAAAATCACTCCAGTCAAAATATACTCAGTGACATATAAACTGCACCACCTAGAAGGGGTGGGAATTTTTGGACCAAATTTGGCAGGAATAGTGGGCTAGTCTAGGGAAATAGTTGATTAAAATTTGAAACCCAATCATCAATTAGTCATGAGATTTTTGACGTTTGTGTCATTTTTTAGAGGTGGTGACAGACAAGCAATTATCGAATCATTTTTTGAATTTGTTCCACTTTTTCGGATCCCGTTCTTTAGTTTAAAGTATTTCAAGTGTTTAATGATGCCTAGAGGAAGGAGACCTCAAGTTTACCAGCAGCTGAGTGACTTTGACCGAGGGCGGATTGTTGGTTTACGAGAAGCAGGTTTTTCACTCAACAATAATGCGTGTTTATCAAGCGTGGTCTGAACATGGGGTTGAACGTCGGAGAAGAGGCACTGGGGCTCAAAGACGAACCAATGAACGTCAAGATCGCCGCTTAAGACTAATAGCCTTGAGAGACCGATTCTCTACAACTAGATCAATAGCTGATCAATGGTTAGGTGAACAAGGTCGTCCGATAGGCTTGCGAACAGTTTATAGTCGAATAAGAACCTTTGGCTTGCTGTCTTACCGCCCACATCTTATGCTACCCCTCACTGCTCAACATCGCCAGGAACGTTTGGCCTGGTGCATGGAAAACCTACAATGGAACTTGGAGTGGCATCGAGTTGTCTTTAGTGACGAATCGCGATTTTGTTTAGGAATGCATGATGGTCGGATGACTGTTAGACGAAGACGTGGAGAAAGGCGCAATCCTGATTTTTCGATTGCGAGGCATGTTCACCGAACTGTGGGATTGATGGTGTGGGGTGCTATTGCTTACGGCAGTAGATCACCCTTGCTCTTCATTCGGGACAGTATGACCGCCCGACGCTACATTGACGAAGTGGTAGAACCACATGTTCTTCCATATCTTCGAGGGCTGGAAGACCCACTTTTCCAGCAAGATAATGCACGACCTCACATAGCAAGGGTTTCTCTTGACTTCTTTGAAGAGGCCAATGTTAATCTTTTGCCTTGGCCGCCAAGATCTCCCGATTTGTTGCCCATTGAGCACGTGTGGGACATGATGGGTAGAAAATTGAGGAATCTACCGAACCCACCGTTGACAATAGAAGCTCTACGGCATGAAGTACAGGCTGCTTGGGATGCCATACCCCAAGAAGACATTGATCACCTGCTGGAATCAATGCCAAGGCGGGTCAATGGGTGTATCAGAAATAGGGGCGGACCAACACATTATTAAAGAAAAATCAAAAAGATGAAGTGTTTTCTTTATCAAATTTTAATCAATTATTACCTTATTATTACCTTACCTTATTAGACTAGTCCAATGTTTCTGCTAAATTTGGTCCAAAAATTCTCACCCCTTCTAGGTGGTGCAGTTTATATGTCACTGAGTATACAAATAAAGCTAATTCATATCGATTTTCTTTCATTGCAATTTCAAAATGTACCAACCCAACCCGTACCCGGGAATTTAATTTAATTTTGAAAATGGCACTGTTACGACGAAAAAAAATCATCAATGTACGACGAGCCAGTCATAAATTACGTACATATTGAATAACGTCGAAAAAAAAACCGCAAAAGTCATAGCGAATAATTTCCTTTATGTTGTAACAAACGCGTAATGCATTAGCGGATAAAAAACAATGCGTCGATCCGATCATGTAAGGGGAAACCCGCGTACGTTGTTACTTTTTGTTAAGTTGTTGCACAACGAGAAATTATATTATTGACAACTCTGCCGTTTTTGGACTAGTCGAGTTAAGCGATCTCGTCGCAAGTTGCAAACGATGAAGGAGAAAATCGATGTGCGCTTGATCGGCAAGAGAGTTTGGAAAACGTACTTCCTGTGCAAGTGCTTAAGGCGGTCGATTTATTCGGTGAGTTTTGTTTTTGAGCGAGCGATTGCAAAATAATTATCGACAAGTTCAAATTAATTATTAACTAACATCTAACACATTATGAAACGTATTACTCGTGGCTGGCAACAACTTTTTGGTGGTTCATTATATTGTTATTTTTTATATTGTTTGTTATTATTGCTTCTGTTTATTATTTATTTTTGTTTTACTGACCCGAATATTCAGAACTTTTTCTATTAACTCATTTAAAATTTGCTATTTCTTCGAGCTATTATTTTTTTATTATTCTGCGTTTCTTGTTCCATATATCCTATTTTTTGTATTATTTCTTGGATATGTAATATTTAGTGGGCGTAACCCAACCCAAACCAACCCTTTTATAAATTAACATTTTTTTATAATTTACTATTAAATCGTTCGGAAATTTTTCGGTTTGTATAAGCTTATGTAATTTTGTAATTTTTCGGAATTATCGAGCGATGTTTTGGGGACAGAAATACAAGCTATATATTAACCAAGAAAGCCATGGTTTTCAACAAAAAAGAATAACGCGAACGAGTCGCACAATGGAGAAGAGGCAAACCTCGTAAATGCCACACGAATTCGGTGACAGAATTGATGACAGAATTGACGACGAATAAATACACAATTACTTGGATGCACACAAGTGCGATGTTCGTGTGAATTAATTCCGTTTTCACAATAACACAATTAGTATTAATACAATTAATATAATTAACACAATTGGAAGATCGTGACGGCAAGATGGATGGTCGCAAATCCCAGACCGAAAATAAATAGTGAAGGTGTATAAGAATCGTTTAGGGAAAGTCATAACGAGCATAAAAGTTAACGAAATAATGAATAATTGAAGTTCACCAGCTAAAACAGATATTGGTAGTAAAATCAAGGTAGATGCTTGGAGATATATAAAAATCGTCTAACCGGGGTGAAGAGAGTTCCATGTTGGAGACTACGTAATTCATATAAGTCTTACCTAAACAAGCCAAAAGTAATCAAAAGTAAAATCAAAGTCAGTGAAAATAACCTAATACTTGCTATATACGTCCTATTAACTTAAGCAATGGTAATTCTAATCCCACCGTTACAAATAAAAAGTGTTGGGTTGGGTTGGGTTGGGTTTAGTTGAATTTTGTTGGGTTGGCTTGCATTGGTATTTACTCATCGATAATTGTGTTTTATTTCATTTTCTTTGTTACTATTATTTATATTTAATTTCCTTTAACTCAAAATTTATAATTTTTTCGGTTTTGTTTTGACGTATTCGTTCCAATTTTGGTATATTTTTAAAAGACTTTTTTATATTTTGTTCGCCTTTTTCCTTTATCAACATTAACCCGAAATTGAATTTTTTTTGCGGCCTTTAATCGAATCAGGTTATGCAAAATATTTACATGAAAACTTTAATTGCTCGGCCAGTTAATTGCTCGCTGTTTTACGAAGGGTTCAAACCATAACTGCTCCGCTAGTGTCAAGCATATAAAATAAACTCGATTAAAATTAGAACAACCAATCCAAATAATGCCACCAAGGCAGCATTTAGAGTCGCCTTTAAAAAAGGTTGAACTGTGTACCAAAGTAAAACTGGGCCAATCATCAACATATTCGTTATGTTATTTAAACAAACATAGAAAATAATTAAAGTAAAAATCAAAATCGATAAATAGAAACCAATCAGTTCCAATTTTATTCAGAGGATGGTAGGCTTGGAATAAAATTGAATGCAATTAAAAAAACAGTCGAACACAAAGTTTTATTGAAATCGAAAATGTCCAAGAGGGACACATTCTCACAGGAAAGAAGGAGACAGCTGCCCTTAAGATATTCAAAGATAAGAGTCGCGTCTTCGAGTACCCAAAAATAATGCCATCTTGTAAGAAATCAAATTTATTTTCCGAGTTCGCTCTTGCAACCTTTTTCACTCCTAGTTGTTGTCAAAGTCCCAAGGTGTCCCATTAATTAATGGGACACTTTGCCCTTTCAGTTCTTGACTTTGCTTATGACATTATGACTTTAGTTTTTACTTTAATTTTTTTACGACCCCTTTCAAAAACTAGTAATGAAAACATTAACTAAGAAACAAATCTGCAAATATCCTAAATTAAAAATATAAAATGAAAGCTTTTTGTGGAAATTGGACTCAATCCAACCCACCAACCCAAAAAAACCCAACCTAACCCAAGTCAATAAAAGTTAAACAAATCCATCCGATTAATGTGAATCCAAGTGATTAGATTTGCCACAAAATATATCCCAACACAAGCCAAAGGAATTAAAAGGTTGATATGAAGTATAGAAAGCACCATTACCTAAATTAAACCTATGACGACTCATTTATTGCTGAAAATCTCATCGATTATCCAAACCCAGTCCAACGCTTTTCAAAATCAAACGCAACGAATGTAAATCAAATTCAATTCAGCAATCCAACCCAACCCGATCCAAAATCCAAGGAATTGAAACCCAACACAACTAAGAAGATGTTGCGACAAAAACAATCCCTGGATAGATTTTGTTAGAATCGTACAATTGGATTTAAGTGAACCCGTGCGATTGCCTTGAGAAAGATTCGTAACATTAAACCCAACAAAACTATGAATATCGTTCAGGTAAATCCACTAGGTGACGTCTTAGTAGAATAAAGCTCGTTGCAAAATTGCCACGAGTCGAACGAAAACTATAAATTATGACGAAATCCCGAAACAGTGAATAGCGTTTTGGGTTTGGTTATTATATTTAAGTGGTTGCGTGTAATTGCGTTCAAATGTGTTTGATGGGCGCTGCTTTATGTCGAAACAAACAGTGGCTTTACTTGTAATGGAATAGTCGATTAGTTAAGTGTAACAAATTTTGGGTTCATATCTATATGGTTGCACAATATGTTCATTTGGGTTTATGTTCATTGAATTGCTCGGATGTGGCTCGATCAAATTGTTTTAAAAAATCGTGATGTTAATGTCACAGATTGGTGCGAACAGAGCCCGGGGTAATAAAACCCAACCTAACTAAGGAGATGATGCGACGAAAATAATTAGAAGCTGCACAGATTTTCTTAGAATCATACATATCATACATAGCCTATTGGATTTAAACGAACCCGAGAGACTACTTTGCCAATGAACCCAATTCCCGATATAAACTCAACAAAAACTATAAGATCGTTCAGGCAAATCCAATGACGGTGACGTCTTAATAGAATAAAGATCGTTGCAAAATCGCTTCAGGTCGGACAAAAACTATGATAGTGACGACTTTTCACTACAATTAGTTGATTATATTTAATTGGGTTTATATCGGTTGCTTGCAATTGCATTAAGCTGTGCTGCATTGATGGGCATTTCCTGCCGAAACGAATTGGGTTTACTTTTATTTGAAAACTCGGTTAGTCACAAGCAACAAATGTTGGGTTTATATCCCATTAGGTTTTCATAATTTACTTCATAGATTGATTTATGATTGAGTTGAGTCCAACTTTGTTGAACTGGGTTGGGTTTTTATTTTTATTGTAAAACTTGTTTACTGTTAAAGATAGATTCCGCTTGATTGCAAATTTGGGTTTATTTTCGTTCTATTGATCTGTATAGATCATCTGGGTTTATTTTCGTTGTATTGATCTGTATAGGTCATCTTATTTATTCTGAGTACATAAAACCTTTGATGAATTCAACGATTATCAACCCAAATCATCGACAAGATGTAGGTTCACGATGGTTCAATTCGTTGGCGATATCTAACATTGGGCAGATCAGACTGGGTTTTCTTTGAACGAAAATTTAGAAGTAAATCCAAACCCAACCTGACCCAACTTGATTAGAACCTGAGCGAGATATTAAAAATGTACCAAACTCGTTGAAATTTAGAAAAATCTAAACCAATTTCATATAACGTAACACAACACGAAACCCAACCCAACGCAACCCAACCCAACCCAACTATTCGATGGATTATTATATACAAATTGGGTTTGGTTTGATTAAAATTGCATTTCGTTATACTTTGTTTCGTTATACTTGTAATTTAGAAAAAAAATCAACCCAGTCCAATACAAAATTTTATTGAAATCGAAAATATGCAAGAGGGGCAGCACCGGAAATAAAGAGACAACTGTTCTTTAGATATTCAAAGATAAATGTTGGGTCTTCGAGTACCCAAAAATAATTTATTCGTAATAGACTTTACAACCCCATCTTGTATGAAATCTAATTTATTTTAGTAAAGTACACAATTACAGGAAAAGTAGCTAAATTAAAACCTAGGACGAATCATTTAGTGACAAAAATCTTATCGATTGTCCAAACCCAGTCCCACCCTTTTCATAATCAAAAGCAACGAATGTAAATCAAAGTCAATTCAACAAAATCCCAAATCCCAAGGAATTGAAATCCAACCCAACTAAGTAGCTGATGCTACGGAAATTGGATTTAAGTGCACCCATGATATTAAACCCAACAAAAACTATGAATATCGTTCAGGTAAATCGACTAGGTGTAGAATACAGCTCGTTGCAAACTTGACACTAGTCGAACGAAAATTGACGAAGTTCCAAAACACTGAATCGTTTATTATATTTAATTGGTTTTGCTTAATAGGAGTTTATTTCGGTTGCGTTCAAGTATGTTTGATCGTTGCTTTCTGTCGAAATGAACAGTGGCTTTACTTGTAATGGAAAAGTCGATTAGTTAGGTGTAACAAATTTTGGGTTTATGTACCTATGCTTGCACAAAATGTTCATTTGGGTTGGGTTGGGTTTTGTTGGGTTGGGTTGGGCATTGGATTGCTTGGCGAGATCACCACCGACTCGGTCCGGATTTGGTTTACTTTGAGTACAAACCATCGTTTGATTATATTGATGAATTCTACTCTTAATGTATATGTAATGGGTGGATATAATTGGATTTCTTTTAATGCAAATTTGGAAGTAAACCCAAACCCCAAATTTTATTTAAAGGATGGGTTGGGTTGGCATAAAATTGTATGGAATCTCGTTGTAATCTAGAAAAAAAATCCAACCAAGAGATAACCGACCTTGAGACATTCAAAGATAAGTATAGGGTCTCCTACCACCCAAAAAAAATTCATTTGCAATAGACTTTATAACGTCACATCGTATGAAAGCAGAGTTTCCTCTTGCAACCTTTCCTCTTCTTCTTGCTCTTGCAACCTTTTTCACCAATCGCTTAATTTCACAGACAAGACAAACTGGCCAATCAGAACCCGAATCGGAAGGGCGAATCACCCAAGTCCCCGACGATGGCCCGCCCAAACCTTCGAACCCCAACCATCTCTTAGCCATCGAGGAAATCACAGACGTGGGCGCCCGCCAGAACCAGCCCAGACATTCCGTCGTCTCGAAGAGCCAAATGAAAGGTAATCCCCACCCTTTCAACTAACTTATCCGCAATACCACTGACCACTTTCAGAGTTCCGCGAAGCATTTCGCCTTTTCGACAAGGACGGCGACGGTAGCATCACGAAGGAGGAACTCGGACGAGTCATGCGATCACTTGGCCAGTTCGCCAGGACCGAAGAGCTCCAGCAGATGCTGCAGGAGGTCGACATTGATGGTGAGTTCGTGACGCGTCAATTGATTTGATTTGGCTGCTTCGTTAATTGCAGGGGACGGCAATGTGAGCTTTGAGGAGTTCGTGGATATCGCATGGTCTGCTGGAGCCGGAAGCGATCCGGAGCACATCTTGTCTCGTGAGGAGGAGGAAAAGGAGTTGCGAGACGCCTTTAGGGTGTTCGACAAGCACAACAGGGGATACATCACCGCCTCTGATTTGCGGGCAGTGCTGCAGTGTCTTGGGGAAGATTTGTCCGAGGAAGAAAGTAAGTTAATTTGATGACATTTTTCGAAATTTTATGAAAAATAAAGAAAACACAAACGAAATCGAATAAGTAAAGTAGAACAACGAAAATGAAGAAAAGTACGTCAAAAATGAAAAAGAAGTTAAAGCAATAAGAGGGACAAGAAGAAATTTAGAAACTTGCAAGTTCCCCATTTCCTCCATTAATTTATCTATAAATTTTCTCACTTGTCATTTTAACCCATTTATGTAATTGTTTTTATCAGCCAGATTTTTTAAACTTGAGCGTCTAATTCGGCACCTTTTAAGAAGGTTATTAGAAGCATATGCAAATGGCCGAATAGACGCCACACCTTATCATTTCTGATAACAGCGCCAAAGCTCGGTAGTAAATTAAACTGTGCGTTGTGATCTTCAAAAATGTTTACAGAAATCTGTCTATTATTACACAGATGGCGCCGCTCTCTCGTGCCTAGATTTTTTTTTAATCCTTGTTCTGTTATTATTTTAGTTGAAGACATGATCAAGGAAGTGGACGTCGACGGCGACGGCCGCATCGACTTTTACGGTAATAACGCCAACGACCTCCCGACGATTTCACCCGAACGACTTTTTCAGAGTTCGTCAACGCCCTCGGCGAGCCAGGAACCGACGACAGCTACGACGATGAGGACGACGAGATTGCAGCGTTCTAAGCCGACGAGCTGATTATAACCAACGTTTCACCATTCTAAGTGTCATGTCGCGCCTATGTGTGTACGATTTATTCCAATAAAAGAAAAAAATATATATCGACGTGCACTCGTCCAAGGTACTATCGCAAATTGAGAATCGTCGCTTAATTGTCTGTAACGTTCCTGAAAAAAAATCTACCGCGGTCAAGGTTGAGTAATCGCGAAGCTTGGGGAGTAGCTTCGCGTTTACGCCATCTAGGAACAGTTCCATTTAATCGAGTTGAATTATTTTGAATTTGCGGTAGTTTTCGTTGGTAAGTTCGACGAGTGGATGACCACAAACGCTTCTTATTGAAAAAAATTTACATATCTCTCTAAATGTATCCTATCTCGCGTATTTTACTTAGTAACATAAAAAAATATTATTTGATGTACGATATATTAATAAATATATAATTAATTCAACATGGAGTGATTAAAATTATTTTTATTTATTTATTTTAAGTTTTGGATCCATCACGCGCTGATACGTTTCCGTTGCTTTATGAAGACCAGAGGGCATCCTGCCCACCTGATACTAAGCGCCTTCTTGGACTTAATGTAATCACCCATTAGGACCCTCATCCCAGTGAGAAGGGAGGGGGTTATTTTTCGTAACGACGAATTGACATTAAATTGAACTGTACATTTATATAATTACAAGAACGTAACCATGAACCCAACACAAATATAAATGAACCCAACTCGAAATACAAAGTAATTTTCAACGAGGGGTCCTCTTGAAACAAAAGTAGAATTTTCAGATCCAATAATAATAATATTATTATTAAATCCAATAATAAAAAGTATTATAATTTAGATTTTTTCTCATCGCCTTGTTTGTGAATAATAAAATCCAATTAAGTAATTCAACTTACGTAACCAATAACATTGCAAGTAGAAGCACATATGACAAGTAACGTGACGCAGGCTATTTGCTTACTTGACTTGCATCCGTACTATTCTAATGAAGTCGACTTAAGATCAGATCTGTTAATTTAGAGGCATTTCTGAGATTAAAATCTCATTGTTTGTGTCTCATTGAATGGCAATAATTGGAACCAACTATATTAATTTATTTCAATGAAATCTAGTTCTTAATTGTAATAGAATGAATCAAATTGAACGAATATTGTGTAAGATTTTTTCCCTTCAGCGAACGGCAAGGTTTCGTAAAACAAACGAAGCACCATACCTATCCATGTACAGCAAGCTTAAGTAAATAATTATAGAAAGTCCTTACCAATGCAGCCACTATAGCAAAATAAAAAAATTTTAAACTTCCATGAATGATTTTAGTTTTTCCAATTGTGAAATAATTTTCTTAAAAATGAGACATGGGAATGCGGCTCTAAGGGATTATCCGCACAGATATTTAATAATGAAATTATTAAGTAGCTGTTAGATAACAAGATTTAATTAGAATAAAAACGATAATGTCGTTAATAATAAAAATGGTGAGGTATTTAACTGCGCAAAACATCATATTTGTAACTTGCTTTTGAGAAAAGTCCTTTATTTTTTATTTGAATTTTATATTACGTATTTCTGGGAAATAATTTTCAAGCCGATTCGATTCAAATGATTTTCGTTTACTTAGACAAGTGAGTTATTATGCTTATGGCCGCCATTTTGAATTTTGTAATTCTGTCTCCAGATTCGTAATCAGCGACCTCAAAAAACCTCATAGTAAGCAGATTTGTCCAGTTTTCGCATATTAATCGAAGATGTAAAATAATTGGTGACTTTTGCGGATTTCAGGCGCCATATTAAATTTTTCAAAAGACCACGTTCCATTCGATACTACACAAGTATACAAATATTTTGAGACCTAGAACAGATTTTTCCATTGCGTCAATTTTTGGAAAGAGAGGTGGCCCGCTTGACGCGAAACGTCCGAGATATATATATATATATATATATATGATGGGATTCTGCCGAAACGTCGAAGCGACCCTTCGGGGAACATTTCCATAACGCGGTTCACAACCCGAGAACCAAGAAACACACACACACACATATATATATATATATATATATATATATATATATATATATATATATATACATGAAGGGAAGATTCTTGGGCATACACCCGCATGGAAACACGCAACCGCCGACACGTGTTTCTGACTTATTAGGTCGTCATCAGGACGGTAAAGCCAAATTAAAAGGTGGACAAAATTTGGAGATAAAACAATCGGAGTCAACAACAAGCAGCCGACCTCCACATGTGTGATAACTGTCAAAATACCCACACCGTCCTGATGACGACTAATAAGTCAGAAACACGTGGCGGTTGCGTGTTTCCATGCGGGTGTATGCTCAAGAATCTTCCCTTCATATATCTTTGTTCCCGCAGAAAAAAAAAAGAAAAAAAGAAAAAAAAAAACCTTTTTTCATATATATATACCTATATTGTCCACTCAGTCTTCCCTCCCGCGTTCACAACCTGTTACCCTTCGATCCTTTTTGTACCTTCCCTATACTCGTTTCACATTCCCCCTACTTTTATTCCATCCTCCATCCTCCATCCTCCCCCACCTCCATTATTATTCCATCTAACAACTTCCGTATTACTTTCATATTATGGTTGCTGTATTATATCGTGTAAATTCGCTACCACTTCCCCTCATTTGCCGCGTATTCTCCAAACTCTACCCCTTCCCGGTTTTCTTTTCACCCATATCTCCTTTACTCCTGTTATAATTTTTACTTTTGTTTTGCCTTTTTTAATTTTCATCCTTTATCGCACTCTACCTTGGGCATGTTCTTTTTTCTTTATTTTCCACATTTCTTGCATCGATTTTCCGAATTTCAGGCCATTTCATTCCATGCCTCTTGTACCGTGATTCAGTTTCTTGGCAATAGTTTTCCCTCTTCACCTTTCCAGCGCAACCTCTTGTCGTCCATTCTTAGTTTTCTCTACCCCACCATTATTCTTCTTCCTTCCTCTCTTTGCTGCATATTTCCATATTAACCTCTACACCTACCTTTCTTTCTTCGCCAGATCATGAGCAATGCATACTTTTGGCCTTCCTAACTTCGCCCTTTTCCATTTACACTAGTAATCCTCTTATTTTTATTATAATATTTCTTTCCCCTGTTCTAGTATTTCCTCTAATTTCTTAACTATTTCATCGGCCCCAATTATTTCCTCTTCTATTCTTCTTCTTTGTTTTCCCTCCATTTCTGGCGTATTTCCTCTAATTTCCAAATCGTTTCATCTGCTCCATATTTTCTCTCTTCTACTCCTCTTCTTTATTTTCGCTTGTGTAGCTCTGTATTTTCCTGTCTTATTTCGTTAACTTCTCTCACCAATGCTCGCATCATATTCAGCATTACCACGTTCGTTACACTCTGTCTTCTCTCTGCCCCTATTCTGCTAGTCGCGTAATTGTTTCTGTCTCACACTATACTACTATCTCGAATCTAAAATCGCTCTAAAATAATAACTTTGTTATTTAACGAAACGAGTTTATGTCTCGATTACCTTACTTATTTAAATATAATTTTCGTGGGATATATACGTACTGCTGTACTTCTGGGCATACCGAAAATGACATGAACAACGAAAAACGTTAAAATTGTTTTAATAAAACTGTAAGTAAGGATAATTAGAAAACGTGAGCATTTTTTTAATTTAATCATAAACTTTAATGTATAAATAATTTTTATTTATTTTGACGTGGTTGTGTCGATTTGCATTTAGTTGGGTTGGTTTGAGTTGCATTTGGTTGGCTAGGATTGGATCGATTTGCATTTAGTTGGTTTGGATCGAGTGGCATTTGGTTGGGTTGGGTTGAATTGCATCTGGTTGGGTTGGCTTAAGTTTCGATGAACACTATTGGAATTTTATTGGGATATTGAGGCTTATCATTATCACTGGTACACGTTCCTATATCTGCTGTGCCAATACATACAATCGCAGAAATCCTTGTGTATCAACCTCGATTCATCAACTATGGTACATTGCTGCAAGTCCCAACGTTATCCCCAATAAAAACATTTTCTAATTTGAAAATATATTTTGATTGTTTCATTCTATTTACTCAACTGTTGTTCATATCGGGAAATCCTTCATATACAATAGGGGTATCACATGTGATTTATGAGTACCTTCTGTACGGTTATAGAGGAAATGGGACTGTGTGATCTATGCCCTTTCTTTACGCCTTAATGGTTCCATGTTTTATTTTATCATCCATACGTCCAAATGAATTGTGAATTGTGAAACATGATTAATTACTCATTTTATTTCACAATAACAATTATTTTATTTTATAATTATTTACATTTATAGTTTATTCATATTTCGTTGAGTTGAGCCAAAGAGCATTGGACGAGAGGCCTTAGAGCCAATTGTAAGAAAATGGTATTCAGTATGAAAAGGAATGGTAAATGATTGATGGACTCTAAGAAAATCAGTGGCAAGGGTGAGGTGTGTCCTAGCAACACATCGCAAATATAACTAAAGATATTGTAAAATAAGTTGTTTGAGTTCTTGCATAAGTTGTAGTTTACTAAAGAAAATAAACTAAAGTGACCAAGAATGGCACCCAAGGACGCCAAATGAAATTTATCGGCAAATATATTGTGTCAAATGACATTCATTTAAAAAGTGGAGTAAAAAATGAATTTGTGACAACAAAACATCATAACTCTTGACCATACTCTTCGTTGATTACATAAATAAATTCGTGTCACTAATCTCCCAATAAGCACCAATAATAACCGAACTTAAACTGCCTGTTCTGCACAGCTGTGCGCCACTTGATTTGGGCTGAGAAACCAAGAAATCTGCCTTTCGTCACAACCTGACCCGATTGATTTTGTTTCATATTAATTATTATACAACAGTGCTTGCTTGTATTAGTTTAATAAAATTAGATTACTAATAGAAATAAATGAATTTCCAACGACCAAAAACTGTGAATTCACAATTTATAACACAACCTCGCTATGTGATCTTCTCTGAGATGGTATGACGTACATACGAAGGCATGCCTATAAAAAAGGTTCCTAACTGTGAAGGAGGCTGTGAAAAACATTACCATTAAATAATTGTTTTCCTTAAACTGTCAGAACTTGTCATTTATTAGTTGACATTCCATTTTGTTTGTAGCTAGTTTTTTTTTCTAGTGACGTGTTTTGGTTTTTCTAATAATGGAAAAATTGAATCATAAAATTTCTCACAAAACCAGGAAATAGTCCAATGGAATAAAATTACAGAGTTGGTGAAAATGTAAACGATTTTAAAATTGCTAATATTTATAAAATTGCCAAAGACGTCAGATATCAAAATTGTAAAAATGCAAAAAAAATCAAGCATCTAAACAAATAAACGAATGTCAAATTATCGAAAATAAATTCTGGCAAATATTAAAATTGGCAAAGTTGTAAATAATGTAACAAACCACAAAACTACTGACCAAATTGGTAACTGTAAAAAAGCTGGATATAAGCAAATGTCGAATTTTCGAAATTGTTAAAAATGGACTAAAATGCTGATTTATCGAAATCGAAAATTTTATTTCGACACTGACAAAGGGCGAAACCTCAAAAAAGCTCAAAAGTTGACGAAATTTGATGTCAAGAGAAAAGTGCTACGACTTCAAAATTCTCAAAAATGTCAAGCCAGCAAGAATTGGTAAAATTGTCAAACAGTTTATTATATTTAAGTTACAATTAGTTGTTTGATTTGTTCATTTTTAGAAAATAATATTGAATGGTCATGAGGTTATAATGCTGGAAAAATAGTTTTTGTATAAAAAATGAAAACATTATTGCTACACTTATAATTATTTTTATATTATATTATACCCAAACTCAAACAATTTTAAAGCCCAACATTTCAAATAACTTTCTACAAAGTTGTGTTGAAAAAAAGATTCTATAACACTGATGAATTTATCAACCCAACCCAACCCAACCCAAAATTTTTGAAATGTGTTTTGAGTTGAGATGCATTGCGCTATGGTGGGTTGGGTTGGGTTAGGTTGGATTCTGTTGGGTTGCTGTTCAAATGTGTACTTCGAAACTACTAGAAAATTCGACGAAATTCTGAGTAACAAATTGATCATAGCGGTAACAAATTAAACACATCAACCTTGACTATGTGACAGTTTCATTTGGAAAACAAACAAAAAATGAAATTTAAATCGCAAATTAAGTTGTATTGAGAAAACAGTGAATAACACTCACAAATTTCCAAGTGTGCTTTGAGTTGAGTTGGATTAGGTTGCGATGGGTTGGGTTGGGATGAGGTCAGGCCAGGTTGGCTAGAGTTGAGGTCAGGTCGAGTCGGATCTGGTCGGGTTAGGTTAGGTTGTGTTATGGTACGTTGGGTTGGATTTGCTTGGGTTGGGTTGGGTTAGATTCGCACAACATAAAATATAAAGAACAAACTTGGCACAGATTCGGGGAATTGAAAATCATCCAGTAAATTCGCTGAACATTTTTTGTGCTTCACTGGCATTTTAACTGAAACCAAACACAAATTAAATCTTCGAAATGTTACCGCAGTAAATTACAATGTAAGCCTGAAACCAAACAAATAAAATCTCCAAAATGTTACCGCAGTAAATTACGACAGACAATGTAAGCCAGCAATCGTAGTAATGATATTGTTACTCATGATTTACAAAATGCAGACAAATTGAATTTGTAGAAATAAATCGTGAAGATATTGCAACACCAAATAAAAATTTGTGAAAGATCAAACGCCTCAACCTTGACTATGTGACAGTTTCATTTATATACAAAACAAAAATTGAAATTTAAATCGCAAGTATAAGTATGTGGTTTAAGCAAAATTAAAAAATGCAAAAATGTTGTAGAACCACAACTTTTTACCAAAAAAACACAGAATTTCAAAGCCAAAGATTTCAAATAACTCATGAATTTTTTAGCGCAACCCAAAAATTTCGAAATGTGAGTTGAGTTGGATTGGGTTGCGATGGGTTGGGTTGGGTTGGGTTGCGTTGGGTTGGGTGCATATTTATGGTGAACATCAATTTTGTACAATACGGTGGTTAAGCAGCGGAAATGTTGTGCAAAGATTTTCTAAATTAGATTATCTCTAAATAATGAGAATATTCTTGAGCAACACAGCAATTAGTTGCAAAACAATTTTGTTACTAATTTATGTTTTCACTTAAATGAGTTAAATATATAAAAGGTGATAATGAAACGACTATCGTCATGTTAATAATTTTTCGACCATCATCCACGATAATTTGGACATGTCAAGGGTGCATGCAAGATGGATACCTAGAATGTTGACTTCATTCCAGAGTCGAGTTGAAACTTCTCAATAATTTTTCGAGCTTTGTGAAGTACAAGAGGAAGAAATTATAGAAAAAAATGTTACATACGATGAAACGTAGGTTCATCACTATGATCCTCAAAACAAACAGGAGTTGATGGAATGGGGGCACAATGGCTCGTGTGCACATAATGGGAAAGTGTGTCATCAAAACAAGTGCCATGTCATGTTTTCTGGTTTATTCGCCCAACGTCAATGGTGCACATTAGTAAACCGAAACCAACTCCATGACTTAGTTGGTAGTTTCATTGCTCCACTGATGAATATATCGATGCTCCACTAATCTACTGTAAGTCGTCATTTAAAAGAGATCAGAATATTTTGGGCAATGAAACCAAACGATGCATCATTTTATTTTATATTAAACACTTGTGCATAGATCTTAAACATCAATTAGGTACGAAAAATAATCACAGATAAAATTGACCAGCAATCAAAAAAGTCCACGCTTCGTGAAACCACATCAGTGTAACCAACAGGTGTCAAGGTGAAAGAAAATAAACAGCAATTTAACAATCACAATCGTCCGTTTCCGCAACGGCACCCCCAAATTAGGCCGAGTGCGTTCGAGGACGACGACGGAATCAAACGGCCGTAGGGCGCCTCCAGCTGTCTTTGCTGTTGGCCTGGCTGCTCTGCGTACCCTGGAAATGAACCAATGAGTACGGCACCTGTTTGTCGTGCGCATGTACCCTGTATGTGACGCCGCGCCGAGTGCTTCCGCCCAGCGGAAACATCCCGAAGCTCAAGCTGAACGCAGAGTCGTACCCGGAGATTTGAAGCTCGGGCCGCCGTCTCTTTCGCACGCACGTATTGATCGCTTTGCGTATCTACGAAAACGCACCTGACGCACATTACTTACGTTTTAGGGTTGCTTACCTGTTTCTTGAACATTGTAGTCGTCAGGGTGTACAGGACCGGATTCAGGGCGGAATTGATCGGCAATACGAATATCGCCAGCCAGGCGTATAAGTACTCGGAGATGTGGGTTCCTAAAATGTCGTAAAGATTCACAAAGGGGATTTTTGGGGCAGGGAAAAATGTACCCATGAGAGCTGCTATTTTTACGATGATGATGGGCACCCAACATAGGCAATCGGTCAGGACGATTATTCCGAACCTCTGGGCCACTTTGTCGCGGTCGTGGCTTTGCTGGGTTGATCGACAGGCGACGCCACTTGCTCTTATTTCGTGTATCATCCTCATGTATGCGTAGCTGATGAATACCAAAGCGAAGGTGTTCATGAACACGAACATGGCAATTGAATATTCCCAACCCTTTAAAACAAAATGTCATTTAAAATTTTATGCGGATTTAGAGGAATACATTGCAAGGTTAAATTTGGAAAATGACAACATCTAGGGAACTAGTTTTGCAGATCTGGAACAGTTTGACATCTAAAGTCAAAGATTTCAAGGTTAAGTTAGGTCATATTTAGAGACCATAGAAACTCATAGAATTAATTTTATACAATCTTTTAGAATTCAGCGGATTCAGCTGATCCTGATATCTAAAGAATTGCAAATTGCAAATGTGGTGACTCAAAGAATGTTTGCATTATTTACGGCATCCCTGACAAATCAAGTGCAAGTGTGGAAACCATCAACCTTCAGGGAATTAGTTTTATGGATTTGATGTTTTTTTTTTTTTGTGAAAAATCGAACTTTTGACCTTAATATCAAACGAATTTCAAATTGGAGATTTGGTGACTCAAAGAATATTTGAATTCTTTATAACATCAATCGGAAGTCAAGGTTAAGTTAATGCTAATATAAAAAGTATGAACGGACTAATTTTGTGTCACCTTTAGCACTTTGGTTGGAAAGAATTAGTAATAATCATTCTAGTTACCTCTTGATAGGGATCGTGTATGTGTAGAGGTAGGCAAACACCATTGCTGTTGTAGAATTCATTAAAGTAATCAGCGCCCAGTTCAGTCAAAGGAATGAAAGCAACGGTAGCAGCTAACGTCCACAAGAACACCAAAGTCAAAGCTGCTGTTTTATGGGACGGTTGCTTCCTGGCCAACGGCTGCGTCACTGATATGAATCTGTCCCAAGTAACGAGCGATAAAATCAGGACGGATGATTCGCAAGATAACGTGCTCAAAAAACCTGCAAAGAAACAATACAGTTATGAAAATTTTAGGAGACATTACTTGTACTTGTAACGACCTACCACAAAGATTGCAGAGCGTGCTGTGTCGCCAGGTGTAGTCGTGCTGAATGTAATCTCCTCTATAATGTTGATCAGCTCCAGCAATCGTGAATAGGTATACGCCCATCAGAAGATCGGACAACGCCAGGTTTTTTATGTATAATGAATGGACCACGTTGTTAGTTGGCGTCAAGAATCGCCCTAGTAGAACCACCAAATTTCCTGCGCATCCAACTGCCGCCATGACCCACACACTAAAAATAATTTGTTTTCAATAATCAGTTATTATTGGTGGATAATAAGAACGACGTTAAATCAATTGATATCTAAATCCTAAATCCAGAAAAAAAATAAATTAATTTTTTTAAATCGAGTCGATTCGGTCGATCAACGACGATTAATGTAAATCATTATCTGAGTGGATTTACCTAGCCCTCAAGACAGGATTGTGCAGCAAATGTTCGTAGCTGGAAATGCCGTCGCCGTGGGGTTCGCAGACGGTGACGTGTGGCGCCGCGATGCACATCTCGAACTTGTCGAAATATCTGAAATAAAACTGCGTTGTGGTCGTGACAGGGTGGTGATGCGCACTTACATGTGTTTCAAGCCGTTCAGCGGCTTCAAGACGCGTTTGCCCAACATCTTGAACGAGTTTCGTTGGAAGTTCCTGAAAAGAATCGATAAGTTTGCGGAGAGGCCGACTGCGTCGAAACTTACAAAGACGTCAGGTTGACGATGTCGTAAAACACTCCGGTTTCTATACGTTTCAGCAGGTTGTTGTTTAAATATCTGCAACATTAACGATGGGTGTTATTGCGATTGGGGAAGT